>JALMGJ010000005.1:95106201-95743701 GCA_023362775.1 Charina bottae | reverse complement strand
ATGTAGTTCTTCACGTGTATTCTACTTCTGAGGACTGGGCAGTGTGAGCTATGCCTGGCTTTGGGTATAGGCCATGGCATCAGCTCTGGCCCTGGGATCAATACACGGAACTCTGCTTATAAGTTTGCTTTTGTTTTTCCTTTTGCAATGCTGTACCATGTATATTCAACTTTCCTTTTTGCGATAATGTACTGTATATACTGTACATTATTGCCTTATGCTACAAGTAAATACTTTTAGCCCTAAAAGCTGCACTCTGTCTTGTCTGTTTATTCTCAAGCCTCGAGTTTTTCCCTATAAGCCAGCGCAATCCCATCAGTGTGTGTGTGTGGAATAACACTTTCCTGCCCCCCCTAACCCTAACACACACACACACACACACACACACAATCTCTGAATTTTTAAACCATATTATAGATACACACACACACACACAATACCAAAACATAGGATAGTACTACCGCTTTGCTTCACCTCATTTGCCATCTCTCCGAATTAAGTACTTGTTCATGGGCAGTTGAACGCGCTCTGAGCTTTTCCAGAGTTTTGTTCTGGCTTCATTACTCCTTGATCACTGCTAAATGGACAGGAACACGTGGACCTTAAGACACTCCAAAGATGGGGCAGGCAGGCTGATGCTTCTAAACCTCCTTTCTGTGTGGAACTATAAACAGAATGCAGCTGAACTCACACCTGCATGTCCAGGCTGAACGTCAACTGATGGCTGGATAAGCGAAACATCACACTGCACACAACATAGCCTTCGCTTTCACACCGTATTCATATATTCAGCTACAAGCCACAAAAGGGCTTGACGTTCAGGAAGACGACTATGAGAAAGCAAGCTGTGCCTCGGCCACCAGCCAAGTAGCACCATTAGCCTGTACAAGAATCATCTTGATTTTTTACGAGAGAAGTGCCTGCAGTCTAAAAGTTTACAGACCCAATCAGAAGTCATATTAGACGTAGCACAAACAGCTTAGGCTCTTACTGTACCTACATTTTAGGATATGGGCTCCTAAAATCCCATGTTGGCCCACAGTTATGTGCAAAGTTTAGGCATCCTGGTCAAGTTGTATGATGCAATGAAACCCTAAGTGAATATAAACTCTGATATAAACTCTACCTGGTACAAAATTAAACATGATGGCTTTCTGCAAATTGGAATGCGTTCTTCGTATTGATGAGCCGTTGTTTGCAGATTCAAAGCAGGAATGGTTGGTTTGGAGATCCTTTTTCAGATTGTTGTCATGCTGAAATATCCAACCTGCAATATCATCTGGCAGCATTGGATAAATATCTTGCAATATCTATAACTACTGTATATCTCAATACAGGTAGTCCTCACTTAATGACCATTCATTTAGTGATGGTTCAGACTTACGATGGTGCTAAAAAAAATGACTTACAACCGGTGCTCATATTACGACCGTCACAGTGTCCCCACGGTCACATGAACACGATTTGGGTGCTTGGCAATAGGTTTGTATTTATGACCATCGCAGCATTCTGTGGTCACGCGATTGCCATTTTTGACCTTCCCGGCCAGCTTCTGGCAAGCAAAATTAATAGGGAACTGTGTGATTCGCTTAACGACCATATGGTTTGCTTAATGACCACGGTGATTCGCTTAATGACCGCTGCAAAAAAGGTCATAAAATTGGGTTGGATTTGCTTAATGACTGCTTCACTTAGCAACTGAAATTCTGGTCTCAATTGTGGTTGTTAGGTGAGGACTACCTGTACTTCTTTTGAAGCCAATGATGCAAGTAGCAGAAATGAGACAGAAACAAAAAGATGAATGTGTTCCTAAGAATGGTACCCTTTAGAGTGGACTTGCACTTCCCATACATGAATTCTCCACATGAAAACGTTTAACAATTCTGTCTCTCTTTCTCACAATAGTGAAGAGGAAAAGAAAACCAAAGGTCGGTGAGTTAAAATTTAGGAGAGGAGTGCAGGTAAATTCTCTTAACCAACCCCTGAATAGCTCTAGATGTGTGTTTGCCCCATAAAAAGGGCTTTGAATTTGAACACACACACACACAGAGCACGGAGAGTTCCTTTTGAATTGCTCTCAGATCTGGAAATCCTCCACATTCATCGCTTGAAAGGAACACCAGGCAGCGCTGTGTTTATGTAAGTATTAGGTCCACAGAGTTGTGTGTGGTTCCAAACACTGTTCTGGGCTTTTGATATTCAAAGGTCGGAGACAGGATATGATGAAGAAATGATTAAACAAAAACTGGAAAATCTGTAGCCAATTTCCATAGAAGAGGACTGTGATTCAACCTTCGATTCCAGGATTCTGGGGTTTATGTATACCAGATGCAGTAGAGTGTCTTCTCAATTTCAGCTATTAAAATCCTGTCGTCATCCCATGGCTTGAGAAACCAACCTTCCTGTCATTTGGGCGACTTGAGATCCCTGCATTTCTCAGGGATGTGCAAAGGCACTCGGACCCTAAGCCCATGAAAAGGATTTCAGGAGTGGAAAAGCTCATGCCATACTTCTAGGGAGTTGACAGGTAATTTCAACATTTTTCTCCTCTCCTTAATTTTGCCCCTTCTCCACTTCAGGATAGAGCTCTTAACACAGAGATTTATTGAAAGGTGAGATGAAAACAAACAGCTTCTGAATTCAGGACAAGATGGTGGATAACCTCACTGGTGATGAGGCTAGTGGCTGTTGTGTAAACCATGTCCAGATGCAGGCTGGCCCACCTGCTCGGAAGATTCAAGCCCCCCCCCCCCCCATTTCCCCGAAAGGGTAGAAAAAAGCAAGCACGCTCAAAGTTTTGAATTCTGTATGTAGAAGGTTCACATTGGAAAGCAAAAGTGATCGATGGAATTCTTGGATTATCATCTTAATAATTTTCCTTAGTTCCTCTTATTACTCAGAACTCAGAAACACTTCTTCCTTGAATGATCATTTCTGTTAAAGAGTTCTGAAATTGTATGATAGTATCTAAGGAGCATTAGATGCTATTATAATCTTCACAATTGAAAAAAGCAAATAATTATTTTACAGGTTAAACCATGCTTAACCTGCTTTTTCTGCTTCTATCAGCCTTTCTCAACGTTTTGACCCTGGAGGAACCCTTGAAATATTTTCCAGGCCTTGGGGAACCCCTGCACATTCAGGCTGCAATATAGGCCAGAAGTTACAAAATTATTATATTTGTTTCCTGGGTAGGCCTGTCTATATGCACTAACAGTGTTCTTAAACTGAAAATAAAGAATGAAACTCACCTCTTTAATGTGAATTTGCCTGAATTTGAAATAATGTTTTGAATAATCATGATCTCCCAAGGAACCCCTAGTGACCTCTCAGGGAACCTGAGGGTTCCACAGAACCCTGGTTGAGAAACCCTGGCTTCTATCATCCCACCCCTCTTTGAATGACTGTATCTTTTTCTCTTATACCACAATAATCCCCGGCTCATCTCATCATTGGCTTAATTTTCTTGAGGTAATTTGGCACACCCACCTATCCACCCTTTCTTTAAAGTTCTTTTTCTCAAAACATGTGGTAAACCAAACCAAATCACTATCTCTGATTTCCCCCAAAATTTATCTTGCAGAAAAATGGGTAAGGATGACTGGTGTGCAGAATGGCAATAGCTGTATAAACTTCATGTTCCCAGGCCCTTAGAACTTAATGTTCTAAGGCCCTGTCATTCCGAAACTCAGAAAGAATTCAAGAATGGGACATTTAGAATTTATGCCTTATAGTTCAGTCTATTAAGGAGAAAAGCAGTGTGGGGCACGTGTCCCAGGCTTTGATTTCAAGAAAAAAAGTAATATAATAGTGCTACTAAAATACTGGAATGAAATATTAGAACTTTCTGTACTTCATGGATGGATTCCAGATTTCCAGAATGGGAGTCAAGGTAAGAAAATATGATGTATCACTTCAAAATGGTGGAATGAAACGGTTAGGTCACCATCAAGAGGGTCCCCATCAAATATGGCTTCTGCAGCATTGTTTTCCAGAATAAATCACTTTAACCCAAGTATTTCCCACCTTTTTCATCAGCGTCTTGTGAGGTTGCAACATGGGGTTGTTTAATTCCTGCTGGGGTTGTTTTTTCAAACTTCAGTCACAAGAAACAGGACTGTAAACACATACACCTTTATTGATGAACTTTAAAGGTATCTTCCATATCTTCCCTAATACATGAATTCAAAGCATTTTGGAAAAAGCTTAGTTGGACATGAAGAATTAGAGAAAACATTACTTTGATAATATTTTTCAGAGTGGATGTAACTTTGGCCAAGAGCATTACAGTATAAATGAATCTGGAGTTTTCTATAATTGAACATTGATAAGTAGATATACTTATCAAATCCAGGCTTTATTTCTGCATAGAACTGTTGATATGCACATGGACTGTGTGATATTAAGAAGCTCCCTTTTAATCAATGTAGGCTTACGGGTGTAAAAAGGTGCACGTGGCATCTGTAGAAAAGTCGCCATCTCCCAAATGCCCATATTTTCTTTGACATTTCAGACCTTTATTATACTTCACATGGATCATGCTGAAGGCCCTTATTTCAGGAAGAAACTGATTAATCTGCCTCAGATTAATCTGAGCACGGCAGGGCAATGCAGTCCCAACCGTTGTCTCCCATATATGGATTGACTACAAAATGAAGAACAAGGTACCACTATATGTGTTTCTTTTTACTAGCTTCTTTCCCATACTTCTGCCACCTCTGGACTGTTTTCCCATCTCTTTCTCCAGCAGTAAACCATTTCTTGATTTCCTCCTAATGTTCCTTTGAAGAGGCCACTTGAGACCCCCAAACCTTTAGAAAAGACTCCCAACACAGAGCACCAGCAAATTGTAATTTTACATATAATAGAAAGGGGAAGTTATTATTAAATGCATGAGACATCATCTTTAGCCATATTTAATTTTCAGCTAAAACTAAATTGTTCTAGCCCTGCTGAATTTTGAGAGGTCAAAGGCTACACCTTTGACCATTACCTCTGCCCCAAAGTCATACACTCTGGCCTTATTTTCAGCCTCTGTGACCCAAGGTTTGGCATTATGTCTTTTGGCATTATGGACTGCTATTTCTGGAGGAGACGCCTGTAGTTTTTCACTATCCAGGCCTTCCTTCTCTGGGTACAATGTCAAACTGTCATTCTTCTAGTAGCTGTTTAAAAACAATCATTCCAGTTGGATAGTCTTTTCTTTAAGTGTCTGCTTACCACACAGCATTACTTGTTACCTGCAGAAATCGGTAAAATCATCCCAAGGAAACTTTAATTAGCTCATCCAAAGGGCATCAGAATCTTTGCCCAAGAATCAATGGAGATCCAAACCAACGGAGTTCAGAAAATCAATCTTTTTTCCCCCAATTCAGCTTAGATATCTAAAACACTACTTGCATTTTAAGTTTTGCTATGTTGCATGAAACACAACAAATTGTCTTTCTCAAAACAGGCACATGAAGGATAAGGCTCAGATGATCACCCTGGCAAGGCTGCTTTCCAGAAGGTGGCGGCTTTGGGGAAGGAGAGAGGGCATGTTCAGTTATGCAATCCCTACATCTGTATTTGGAAATTTGGGATCTCATAACATCTCCAGCTGTTTTGGTAGCAGTAAACTGCGTACATAAAAGGGAAGGAGCTGAACACAGGGACTGCAAACCACTACTGCAAAAGGAAAATAGCGACATGATCATGGTTCACAAGACACATGCCTTGATCCAGAAAAATAAAATAAAATTAAAACAGATTTAGAACCCACTGCTCTTCCTATCCTCCCTTTACAGTCACTGTCTGAGCTTCAGGTAAAAGTAAACAGCACCACTTTTGTTCTCTTTAGGGCAATCATTCCAGTCCAGAAAGAACACGATGTTGGCTAGTAGCACGTCTGCAAACAAAACCAGACTTCATTTAATCAGCAATGTAACAAGGGTTATATAAATTTATTCTTTCATGTAACATTTGATTAGTTTGAAATTCTCCATTTTTAATGTTTAATTCCATACTTTATTTATTTATTTATTTATTTAAAAAAAATCACTAAAAAGGATCCCTTCCCTCCCAAAATACAATCTGTATCTGCTCTGTATTTACAGATAACTGGTCGCTATAAAGGCACAACATTTAAAACGAATGCTTCAGTATTCTTTGTGCATCATACAATACTGACAATACTGAACGCTGCATTGCCATTTTTTCCTCTCGTGGAATCCAAAAGAGTGAGAAAGTTTGCTTTTCCAGTGTGGTTTGTGGGTGTGGGGCGTCTCTGTGGAAGTGTGGGCCTGTTGTTATTCTGATATCTCAGACATTCTTCGCTTCAGCATAGACCACTGCAGCTTAAATGAATCTTCCAAGTGTAATACTATCAAAGCACATGGCCATTTGAGTCCAAACTGGGGGGAAAAAATAGCATGCACAATTCCATGAGAGAAAAAGTGTCCAGTGGGATGGGTTGTGGGTTGGGTCTCAATGTAACCTGAAAGACTGCAAGTCCTCATCTGAGTAAGTCTGGCACAGATTAAACCAAGTTAGTTTTCCATCTGTGGTGAAACACTTGATATCCCGAGGCCCTGAACTTCTAACACAAGTTGCTTTGCAACGTAATCAAGAGACTCCCGCTGAAGGGACGTTGCCTGGTAAAAGATTAGTGTTCTTTGAAAATATCAGGACCTCTGTTTTGTACAAATGGAAGTACAGGCTATGTTTCAAAAGAAAAAAACATTTGGTTTCTTGCATAATGCACAATTCAACATTGAGAAAAAGCACTAGCTGTACTAATCCGGCCCTGTTTTTCCAAAAGTGAGAGAAATATCTGCAGCTATTTCAGCAGGAATGAGAGGCTGTTGAGATGTCATTGGATGTGATTAAAATGAATTCTGATGTAGAGCAGATGATTATTTCGTAATGTTACAGCTAAGCTCTTACCTTTCTAATCTCCCCTTTGTGTTTGTGTTTTCTTCATCACAGAAAAGAAATATCCACAAAAAGTGTCAAAACTACTTCTCACCCCCGTTTTGCCTATATAAAAAAACCACCACGGTAATTGTTAATGCCTTTCTTAAGAGTGGTTTGCCTCCACCCCAAAGGGTTTGTACACTGTACATAAATAAAAAAAAATTACAGTACAAGTAATTCACAATATATGCAATGGGAATCTTTTCCTTCTATTGATAAATTCACGTTTGGAAACATCATTTTGCGTCACTGAGAGGCACTTCATATTATCCTTCATAAATTTACACCAAGTCATTTGACAGAAACAATATAATCAGATTTCTCGACCTTTCACAATATAAGAACACAACTGTTTGCCCCACCAAGGTATCCCACGAACTCTCTCTGGGGATCGCCCAAATACAGAGTTTTGAAAATAGCCCAACTCAAAGCGTTTGTGGCAGACAGTCATGAACTTAAGTCAAGAAGGCAGATGTCACGGCAGGTACCTGACGAACATCTCAATGGGTGCATGGAGAATTACGTCAGCAACATCCTTCTGGGAATGACAACAACAGGGCTGTCTTGTCAAATGAAATTAATGCTCTGTCAAACGAACGAGGGCCCGGAGGTCCGGCTTCATGAACCCCTTCCCAATCTCTACCATAAACATTTTAGTAGATCAGTTTAATTTCTTATGCACTATAAGTGTACAGGTTCTAAAAATAAGACGTTTGCTATAAATAAAGTGTCCTTTAGTGGCAGTTTATACTAAAATAGTCTTTGCTTTGAGATAACCATTAAAATCAGGTTTAGCATTACAGGCAGCAGCTAAATAGGGTTAGCGATGGCAACAAGGTCCATTTTGGTCTTTCACTGCACCTTTGACAGTGTGCAAGCTGAGTTGCGAATATTTCGTTAAGACTTCCTTCCAAATGAGGTTGGAGACTAATATTGATAGACCTGATCATGGAAAATTCCCCTATAGTTGTCTAAAGAAAACCAACATCTACATTTCAACTTGCTCGTACCATTTTATGGGGAGCCTTTTCACCTATCGTGGGAATGCACCTGGCAAACATGGATTAGTGCCACTACAATATTTTTTTTCCCATGGAAATTAGAGGAAAACAATAAAAATTTCCACAGGAAAAGCAATCAGAACATGTAAAGTGCAGAAAGACCTCAATTAATTATTAAGCAGTACCAGAAATTTCCTTGATAAAAACCACAAGCTATGAGCCCCCCTCTGGCACCCCTGCCCGTCACTCTCCGTTCAAAGAAGTAAAAAAAAAAATTCATTCAGTGCATACAATATAGTTATTATAAGTAATAAAATACTAAACACCCCCGCCCCCCCCCCATATTATTGCAAATTCTGTCCAATCTACATGAGCAAGGCCTAATCCACATTTGGTGCTTGGAAAAACGGACAGACGTCCTCTCTCTCGTTTGGCACATGAAGTTGTGCAAAAAAGGCGGCTTTGGCCCTTGATACCTAAACTCCCAATGTGCAGAGGGTGGTGTGCAGTGATGACGGTCCACAGGATTGCGTGTCCATTGATTTGTGCAGTCCACCGTGAAAGCCTCCATTTCCTGCTACCAACGGCCACTCACACTAGCAATGTCCGAGTGATACTGATGGGGCAGTCTCCCGCTAGCACCGCCTTCCAGAAACGAGGCCCGGTCAAAGAGTTTTCTTCGGTTTTTGTTCAGTTCTGCGGGGGTTGGGGGGTTGGGGAGAGGACAAAAGCTTCCATTTAAAATCTGGCAACCCCATGCAACCTAACAGAAAACACATTTCTACTGTTTCATAGTCCAGTGAAAATGCAAATCAAATGAATGCAGGCACGTCCCTCCGAGATATAAAATAATGCAGGGTGGATTTCGGTAGTAGTAGGCAAGAGATCTGTCATGACTCATCTAGAGCTCGAGACAATTGTTTTGGATAACCGCAGGTTGAAGGCGAAAGAGGCATCAAGGTGCTAATTTAAGAGGGATGCAATCAGCACATGAGATCCCTGGACTTTCTAAAGCAGCTTCTTCAAGGGACAGCCTATAAAGGGATGGTCTCTGTTATGGGGTTTTGCACATCCCAGGCTATAAGCCATTACAGATGTTAATCTCAGGGTAGCGATCAGACGTCATGAAGCTCCTGGTTCCAACCTTATGATAGCCAATACTTGGTAAAGCTCCTAAGCTCACTCACCAGAAGTAACTCCCAGTGAAATCAATGGGTCTCACGTTGAACAGATACACAAGCGGACTTAGGAGAAGAGAGAGATTAAGGCTTACAGTATAGGGATGGATAAGGATATTACAATGCACAGGGGTACTCTTGAGTTTCTGAAAACAGACATTCTGTGTATGAGAATAACTCAGTCAAGGAAAAAAAGAGGGGGGGGGGAAAGGATTTTTACAAACTACACAATGTAGTAATTTTCCTTTACCTGAGATTGCCAGCAGCATTTTCCTTCGTGCACCAAAAGTAGTAATTCCAAGCTCTTTCAGATCCTGATCTGTTAGGGTGAGGAATGTCTGAAGATCAATCTAGAATAAAGCACAACCCAATCACACTCCAATAGCCAAGATTTATTTGTTTGTTTGTTTGTTTGTGCTCTTCCACTGAGAGGGCAGTGGACTTGGGTTGAAGAAAAAAATTATATATTTTGTACATAAATCGGTCACAAATGAAAGAAGCAAAACCATTATTTATAAGTTCTGAGTAATCGTGACTATTAACAACATCCAAAGCATGTTGAAATCAAAGGAACCTATCCTCAGTATTGTTTTTATCCGTTCAATTGTGTCCGATTCTCGGAGACTGCCTGGACAAGTCCCTGCAGTTTTCTTGGCAAGGTTTTTTCAGAAGTGGTTTGCCATTGCCTCCTTCCTAGGGCTGAGAGAGAATGACTGGCCCAAGGTCACCCAGCTGGCTTTGTGCCTAAGGTGGGACTAGAACTCTCAGTCTCCTGGCTTGCCATTGCCTCCTTCCTAGGGCTGAGAGAGAATGACTGGCCCAAGGTCACCCAGCTGGCTTTGTGCCTAAGGTGGGACTAGAACTCATGGTCTCCTGGTTTCTAGCCTGATGCCTTAACCACTACACCAAACTATACAACATTCTTATATCAAATGCAACAGGTTGTCTTGACAGCCTAAAGAAATACTAGAAGAGGATTTAAGAGCTTAACTAGATGAATCACCTTGGAACTCTTCATGGCACACAATTCCTTCAAATCTCTTTTGGTGAGTCCTAAAAAATTGGCTACCAAAACAATTCAGAGATGTTACTGTGCTCTAAAGTTAGTTTATATCAATTGAAAATTTCTAGATCCCGTTTGAGTGGTTGCAAGGGAATTAGTATATATTACTTTCTAAAAGGCAATCCCCTTTTAGTTATTCATGGCAGTTTCTGAAGAAATTTTAAAATTGAGCAATTATTGGTAATTTGATTGTCTGTATTTCCCAAGACTGATGAACTGCAACACAAAAAAATTAATTTGATTGTTCTGCTGGTATTGCAAAATATTAGATAATTGCATTTCTCTTTGGATCAGTGATATTTAAAAGTCAAGGAAATTGCACAGGCTGAAAAACATATAATAAAATTTTCGAAGAACCTTTCTGTTAAAGAATGCTTTATTCAAATTTGATATCTATTTTTTGAGTGTCTTAAAGGAGAGTTTCCTAATTTTAATTAATAATTATTAATTCAAATAATGTTAATTTTTATTATTGCCTGTTTTTGAGGGGGTGCGTTGTCCTCTGGTGTGTGTGTTTGTGCACATGCAAATGCAAATGCAAGAACACACAAGCAGGGATTGGTATATTTATTTATTTATTTATTTAATTAAATTTATATAACCGCCCATCTCCCCCAACGGAGAACTCTGGGCGGTTTACAATAAAATAGTTAAAATAAAATATAAAACATCAATGTACAGTATATAAAATAATAAATAATTATAAATCCAGATGGATGGTGGAATTAAAAACGAAGGACATTATGAAGTTAAGGAATTAGCCACCCCCATGAGGAACTATCCTTTCCTCCTTCCCATGCCAGGCGGCAAAACCAGGTCTTCAGCTCTTTCCTAAAGGTCGGGAGGGAGGAGATCTGCCTCAACTCTGGGGGCAAGATGTTCCACAGTGTGGGTGCTACCACAGAGAAGGCCCGTCTCCTAGACCCCATCAGATGACATTCTTTGATTGATGGGGTTCGTAGCAGGCCCTCTCTGAATGACCTGGTGGGGCGGGTCGATAAAATGGGGATAAGACAGTCCTTCAGGTATTCTGGCCCCATGCCATGTAGGGCTTTAAAGGTAATAACCAACACCTTGAATTGTACCCGGAAGCAAACCGGCACCCAATGCAGCTCGCAGAGCAAAGGTGTTATATGTGCAGATTTTGGTGCACCCAAAATTGCTTGCGCGGCCGCATTCTGCACCAGCTGAAGCTTCCGGATAGTCTTCAAGGGTAGCCCCATGTAGAGCGCATTGCAATAATCTACATGGGAGATGACGAGAGCATGAGTGACTGTTCGGAGGGCGTCGCGATCCAGGAATGGGCGCAACTGGCGCACCAACCGAAGTTGTGCGAAAGCCCTCCTAGCCACGACTGCCACCTGCTCTTCGAGCAGGAGTCGTGAGTCTAGAAGGACCCCCAAGTTGCGCACCGGTTCCGAATGGGGCAGTGCTACCCCATCAAGAACCAAAGATGATAATTTCCCAGAAGACGCTAGGCCATCAATCCACAGCCACTCGGTCTTGCTAGGGTTCAATTGTAGCCTGTTGTTCCCCATCCAGGCCCTCACAGCCCCCAGGCACTGGGACAGGGTGGTCACTGCATCACTTACTTCACCAGGGATGGAGATGTACAATTGAGTATCATCCGCATACTGATGATACCTCATCCCTTGGTGTCAGATGACCTCGCCCAGAGGTTTCATGCAGATGTTAAATAGGAGAGGAGAGAGAACCGAACCTTGCGGCACCCCACACAAGAGGGGCCGAGGGTCAGATCTCTCCTCTCCTATTACCACCGACTGGGAGCGGCCTTGGAGGAAGGAGGTGAACCAGCGCAAAACTACACTGCCCACCCCCAACTCCCTAAGCCGCCCCAACAGGATACCATGGTCGATGGTATCAAATGCTGCTGGGAGATCCAAGAGAGCCAGGATGGATGCACTACCACCATCCCGCTCCCACCAGAGATCATCCGTAAGCGCAACCAATGCGGTCTCCATCCCATATCCTGGCCTGAAACCTGACTGAAAAGGGTCTAGATAATCCGCTTCATCCAGGGTCCTTTGAAGTTGCAACACCACCACTTTCTCAACCACCTTTCCCAAAAATGGGAGGTGGGAGACTGGACGAAAATTGTCCAGGATGGTAGGGTCCAGGGCTGGCTTCTTGAGGAGGGGGTGCACCAGTGCCTCTTTAAAGGCAGTTGGAACCACCCCCTCCGCCAAGGATGTATTAATCATAGCCTGGACCCATCCACATGTCACCTCCCTGGCTGATTTCACCAGCCAGGAAGGGCAGGGATCTAAATAACATGTGGTGGAATTAACAATTCGAAGGATTCTGTCCACTTCCTCAGGTCCAACAGGATCAAATCGTTCCCAGATAACAGGGCAAGACCATTCTCCCGGCATCTCCCCAGACTGCATTTCACGCATGGAGTCCAACTTAGACCGAATCCGAGCAATTTTATCCTGCAGATGCTCAGCAAATTCTTCCGCACAGCCCTGCAGGTGGGTGGTCGGTACCACCCTACCCAAGAGAGATCGAGTAATCTTGAACAGGACCATCGGATGGCATTCTGCGGATGCAATAAGCGCGGAGAAATATTCACGTTTCGCCGCTCTTACCGCCACAAGGTAGGCCTTAATAGCGGCTCTAGATTGTGTTCGGTCCGATCCTGCCTTCATTTTTCTCCAGCGGCGCTCTAGACGTCTCTTTGCCCTCTTCAAGACCCTCAACTCCTCCGTGAACCACGGGGAGTGACGGGTCGAATGGGGTTGGAGAGGTCGCATCGGCGCGGTCCTGTCCAAGGCACCGGCCGCCTCCCTGTTCCAGGCTGCAGCCAATGCCTCCGCTGGACCGTGCAGCAGATCTTCAGGTATTACCCCCAGCTCCCTCTGAAACCTCAGTGGGTCCATAAGTCGCCGGGGGCGGACCAATCGAATAGGTCCTGCCTCCCTGCGGAGCGGGGCAGCATAAGAGAATCTTAGGGATATCAGGACGTGATCTGACCATGACAACGGGGATAGTTCTAACTTTCCCCTCAGGTCACTTTGCCATTACTCTGACAAGAAAACCAAATCCGGAGTGAGTCCACTGTCTCGAGTCGGATCCTGAATAATCTGAGACAGGCCCATGGCTGCCATGGTAGTCATGAACTCCCGAGTCGCTTCCGAGGTATGCCCCAGGGACGGCAAGTTAAAATCCCCCAGGACCATAAGCCTGGGGAACTCCACCGCCAACCCCGAGATGGCCTCCAGCAGCTCAGGCAGGGAGGTTGCTACGCAGCAGGGAGGCTGGTACAATAGCAACACTCCCAACTGTTCTCGGGCACCCAACTTGAAAAACAGGGTCTCACATCCGGATACTTGTGGAGCAAGGCCCCTGAAAGCCATCAAAGACTCTCTGATGATAACTGCCACCCCTCCTCCCCTGCCCCAGTCTCTCGGCTGGTGCCACAACTGAAATCCGGCTGGGCACATTTCTGAGAGGGCTACCCCTTCCTCTGGGCCCAGCCAGGTTTCAGTAATACACGCCAGGTCCGCCCCCCTCTCCGTGTTTAAGTCACTTATGAGAGGGGCTTTGTTGTTTACTGACCTGGCGTTGAGTAGCAGCAGCCGAAAACCGGAGCCCTCGAAGATCTGCTGTCCAGAACCTGGGGTTGAACTCGGGGACCGGAACGCGCCACCGATACCAAACATCGGGGGCGCCTTCCCCGAAGATGGCCTGTCCTCTGGTTCCCGTCATAGTATCTCCTGCCCGTCACCACCTCGATCGAATTACCCACATTACAATCCCCAGAGTTCCCTGGCCCAGTCGCCTCCACTCCCGGAACCCTTGAAAACACACACACACACACACTTGTGAATCACATGTATGTATGATATGAATAGAATGCTACAGCTACATCTCTAGCATTGAACAAGGAGTGCCCACACAACTTTGTATCTATACAACTGAGTGAATTAACACACATCCTGAAGATTCACAGGAAAGTCCGCACTTTTTCTGCACTCCTATTGAGGCATCCCTTTCTGATCATTTTTGGATGGCCAGGAAGTCTTCACACTGCCCAGTTCACCAGCCTTCCTGTTCCTATTCGTGTTCCCCAAGCGGGCTGGCTGATGGCACCCATGCTGCAAATCCAACTCTCATCCCTCCAGGGAGCTACTTTTCAGGTATGATTACGAACAATGGAAATTGGTTTGGGAATGTAGAATTGGTCTGAAGCTAGCTATTCCTACAGCCAAGGTCTTGATATAATTTTCAATGAAAGTGCAGCAGATGGAAGCAATTTAGTTTGGAAAGCAATCAAAACAGCCTACAGAAAACGACAACAACAACGCCTTTTCCAAACACTGACCTCTTGTTGCTGGAATATGTCCGTGTATTTGCCCAAACCCAGTTTGCTGAACAACTCCGGTAGGTCAGATCCCTTAAACAGACTGTTCAAGTTACAGCCGTTGCTTCCTATCAGGGAGGAGATACAATCCATGTAGTTGCTGCTGCTGAGATAATGCTCACCTAGAAGTTCAAGAGAAAATACTTCTGAGTTTCTAGTTAGTTTGCATTCACTTTAAAGGAGAATCCCATCCATCTGCTTAAGTTACAATGCATGCAAACTACTATGAAGTACTGATCTGAATTTATGCCCGCTGTTGAATTCTCAAGCTTTTACATTTTTGCTTTCATGGAAGCAGAACACAAAGAATACCAGTGAGAGGAAGGCAAAAATTACATGCCACCACAAAAGTGGGGGGCACTGGTTTTGTGCACCCCAGCCAATTCCATCTCTTGGGATGTGGCCTTGGAGAATGGAAATAGTGTTATGACATTTGGGTATGAAGCAGAAGAAACAAGGACAGAACAGAGGGAAGAAATGCGACACAGGGCCGTAATTGTCACCAACTGTCTAATGCAGTGTTTCTCAACCTTGGCAACTTGAAGAGGTGTGGTCTTCAACTCCCGAAATTCCCCAGCCAGCACGGGGAATTCTGGGGGTTGAAATCCACACATCTTCAAGTTGCCAAGGTTGAGAAACACTGGTCTAATGTTTCTAATATGATATTCTATCATAACTAAATTTTATTCAAGCCTTTATATGTGCATTAGAAACTTGACCAAACCAACAGAGTAACTCCTTACTTGATTTTTGTTTCCGTTTAGGGCTTCCCATGGAAGAGACGAAGTCCCCCGGAGCTGTAGAGCTAATGCCGTTGTGATCTCTCCAGTTATCTGAGTCACTCCCACTCCCCAGGTGTTCCCGGCTGTTCGAGCGGGAAAGAGACATGGAGGAACCCTGCAGGAAGAAGGGTGACCAGAACAGGTGGTGAAAATGCCGTCTCGGCTTACCCAAGAGCACAAAAGCCATGGCGCAACCCATCTGCAGGCGAGCCTGTAGTGGCAACGCGGAAGACCACTGTTATTTCGAGGAGTTAAGTGATATATTTTGATTTTCTCCCTCACACGAAGAAGATTAGAGTTTATTTTGAGTTATGCTAATGTTTAGCTGGCTTGTTTTTTTATTTCTGTTTGGCATGGGGGTGGGGAGATAAGAGAAAAAACCCAGATTAAAAGTTTAAGAATAAGTCCACTCTTCCGACAGCCCCTCCAGAAAGTATTTCTGTTTGGAATGGGGTGGGGGAGATAAGAGAAAACCTCAAGATTGTTTTTGTTAGGCACTAGCTTATCTGTATAGCTTCCCAGGCTCTTGGAAACAGGTGCTCCAGACCCTGGGAACTATCCCGTCAAGGTCAGATCCTGCAACCATGGAAACAGAGTCATGAGGTTTGAGGGCCAGACTTCGATAAAACCCTTAGAATTGTTTTTTGACTTTGTGAGCTTCTGCACCGACCTGCGTGCTGGGTGCTGTGGAAAAAAGCCATCCTGGGGAATCTCCGCTGTCTTGGTCAAGAGGCTCCTGACAGCTAAAGGGGAGACGGTCTCAATGTGCTGGTATGTTATGATTTCCTTTCTTTATGCTATGCTTTTTATGCTTTTGTTTAATCTGCCTAAACTGTGTTTCTGTTTAAATCTGTTTGCTTCAGTTTATAACAAAGCTGAAACTCTCTTTATCCACTGGCATGCTTATTGTCTCTGGATCTAAAGGAACCAATTGCCTGAGCACCTGATCCCTGCTTGGGCACTTGGCAAACAGAGCCCAGTTGAGAAGCCGTCCCACGGGCTTTGGGAAGTTGGAGGGAGAAAACAGAGAATAGCTACTGTCCTGACAAGCCCACTGCATACTGTTGGACGTGGGCTGGATGGTTCAATTCATCTCCTCACGGCTCTCCCACTCCCTCCCCTTAAATCTGAAGTTTATAAAACAACGCTGAGAAGGTAAGGTAAGCTTTAGAAGACTTTTTTGTCGGTTTAGTGAATTTGGAATTGTGCTGCAGTAGGTTAAACGGTTAGGGGTGTGGTGGCTCAGCGGGTCAGACGCCAGGCTTGTCGATCAGAAGATCGCACATTTGGAGGTTCGAATCCCTAGCCCCGCGTGACGGAGTGAGCTCCCACACTAGCTCCAGCTCTTGCCAACCTAGCAATTTGAAAGCATGCAAATGCAAGTAGATCAATAGGTACCACTTCGGTGGGTAGGCAACAGCGTTCCGCCTGTGTCATGCCGGCCACACGAACATGGAAGCGTCTTCGGACAGCGCTGGCTCTTCGGCTAAGAAACAGAGATGAGCACCGGCCCCTAGAGTCGGACACGACTGCAAAAATGTGCAGGGGGATCCTTTACCTTTACCTTAGGTTAAACGGTAAGTTAACTGTGTCCCAATCTATGCCTTAGACCAGTGGTTCTCAACCATGGCAACTTTAAGATGCGTGGACTTCAACACATGCTGGCTGGGAAATTCTGGGTGTTGAAGTCCACGCATCTTAAAGTTGCCAAGGTTGAGAAACATTGCCTTAGACCAGAGCTTTCCAAACTGTGTGTCGCGACACAAAAGTGTGTCGCCACACACAGTCTGGTGAAGCGCTGATCATCATCAGCGCTTCCGGGTTTTCCCGCGGCGACACACAAACCGCGGCATGCAAAAACCTGAAAGTGGCAGCAGTGCTTCCGGGTTTTTGCGCGCTGCCGCAATGGCGGCACTTCCGGGTTTTCCCACGGCGACACACCAACGGCGGTTGGTGTGTCGCCGCGGGAAAACTTTGGAAAGCCCTGCCTTAGACCAAGAAATGTGAATGGGATTACTTTCTTTAATAATGACTAAGCAGAACCTTAGAGTATCGTTTTATCTGCACTCTCTTGCAGATATGTATTCAGGTTTCCCTCAAGATGACTCCATGTCCTCTTAATATGGCTGCCAGTAAATCCACGCTTTCACCCTTACTGCTTATCTCCTGGAGCATCCAAACCATTTCAATTGTCCCATTCAATTCAATCATTTAAAATTCTCAATTTGAGAACCAGGGATCATGCCAGGAGAGAACAGCAATGCCCACATATCAGCCTCTGATGCCAAGGAACCTTTCCTTCCAATGCAAACTAGGCTTGGGGCAGGGGCATCCACAGGAGGGGGGTCAAGAAAGTCAAGAGGGTGGTTGCGGGTGCCTGCCTTCCTCCACCAGCCCATTAAATTCTACTGTAAAAACAGGAGCTCTATAAAAGGAAATTTGTCTTTCAATATTCAAGGTAAGCCTGAGGAAGAATAAAACTCAGGTTCATCTCTCACCGTTTTTCCCAAGCCAGAAAAACACACACAGTACCATAAATACCACATCAGACTTTAATTTTTTAAAGAGTTAAGACTGAGCATATGGCTGACCCCAAAGACTCTGAGAAATGGCTAGCCATCAACAGAAAGACTTGCACTCAATAGGTAAAGTTTCCTCTCTGGCTCAGAAATGTGCTGGCCTAAGATAATACCACCAGCCTTGCTTGATTTGGGGGGCTTCCTCAGGAGAAGCATCAGAAGGGAGAGGGGGAAAAGGTAAAGGTTCCCCCTGCACATTTGTGCCGTCGTGTCCGACTCTAGGGGCCGGTGCTCATCTCCGTTTCTTAGCCAAAGAGCCAGCGTTGTCCGAAGACGCTTCCGCGGTCATGTGGCCGGCATGACGCGTGCGGAACGCTGTTACCTACCCACCGAAGTGGTACCTATTCATCTACTTGCATTTGCATGCTTTCGAATTGCTAGTTTGGCAAGAACTGGGGCGAGTGCAGGAGCTCACTCCGTCACATGGGACTAGGGATTCGAACCTCCAAACTTGCGATCTTCCGATTGACAAGCCTGGCGTCTTACCCGCTGAGCCACCACGCCCCTTAATACTCAATATGCACTCAATACTTAATACTCAAATACACTCAATACTGGACGACAAAACAAGGGACCAAGGGATGGCTGCCAAAAGCTTGAATGAGTGAGCAATGTTTTTTTTAAAAAATTATTCTTATCAGAGAAGTCTTAACTACTTTAAGAAAAGGCATGCACAATTGAAGAATTATTTGCAAAGTTCAACATGATCAAAGCAGCAGTGTTTTTGCTCGAGTAACTTTAACTGGTCACCTGTGGCACACTGTGTCCTACTAAGGTTGTCCCAACTTTAAAACAATTCAGACTAACCATTTTTAAAACCAGTGTTGCTAAATACTCTGACACAAGTTATTTTCTAAGACTGGTGGGCATTCTGTAAACAACCCAGTGTAAGCAGGAAAAACAATGCAATCCATCGTTTTTTCTTTTATTATTATTATTATTTTTATTTTTCCCGAATGTTTCATGTGTAGCAAAAACAATAAACGCCTGAGTCTCTGAAGAAAGAGCTTACAGAGCAAAGAACTCAGACTGTGGTTTGGTCCTTGGGCTACAGCCAAATGACTCAGAATCAGCTATATTTTTTTGTCTCCTAATAAACTCCTACGGGGAAAAAAAGACAAAAGTAAAATGGCCGGAAGATAACATGAAACTAAAATATTTATGGATGAAACAATGTACACCGAACTAAGGTTGCCCCCCCGCCCCCAGAAAAGTCTGCTTTATAATTTGTTTCCCCTCCCAAAAGATATACAGAGGGTTAACAGAAAGCCTAGATCCCATTTAATACCGCGTTAGGAATTGGCCAGAGAGAAGGGATGCCGAACAAGAGGTGTTTTTCTACAAATCGGTTGGGGGAAAGATAAGGCACCCCCCCCCCTTTTCATTTCACAGAGGAACCACCCTCCCTGCCCCCCTTTCCCAGATCAAACAGCAACCCAACCCAGATTCATTTGGGCTTGGTAGAACAGCTCTACCACTACTGCCGGCAAGAGAGTTTTGCAGTCCTGAGAGAGAGAGGGCGATTCCCCCCAAAGGAAGACAATGAAGAAGTTCCTAAACTGTGAAGCAGGAGACCCCCTGCCCCTCACCCAAAGCTGCGGTCAAGGACTAGAGCAGAGCTTTCCAAACTGTGTGTCGGGACACGTTACTGTGTCGGCTGCAGTGTCTGGGTGTGTCGCGGCTGCTGCTGCCTCCTGGCTTCCGTGCAGGCCCTAGTGCCTGCCTTGTGCCTGGCTGCCTCCAAACCTGCTGTGATTCCGTGCAGGTCCTAGTGCCTGCCTTGTGCCCTGCTGTAAGAGTGTGTCGCAAAATGATGCATGTCTAAAAAGTGTGTCACCAACATGAAAAGTTTGGAAAGCTCTGGACTAGAGCTTGATAACTTTATGCTACCCTCCTCCCTTCCTAGAGAAATGTCACGGTTGCATCATCTAATCTCACTGCTAGAAGCACAGGCGTAACAGGGTCAGGTCTCCACCGGGATCGATCTCCCCGCCCTCCTTCCTCTTTAGAAATCCTTGAAGCCTTGAAGCTGATGCTGGGGAAAGTGGAAGGCCAAAGGAAGAGGGGCCGACCAAGGGCAAGATGGATGGATGATGGAAGATAGATGCTTTTGAACTGTGGTGTTGGAGGAAAATTCTGAGAGTGCCTTGGACTGCAAGAAGATCAAACTGGTCCATACTCCAGGAAATAAAGCCAGACTGCTCACTTGAGGGAATGATATTAAAGGCAAAACTCAAGTACTTTGGCCACATAATGAGAAGACAGGATACCCTGGAGAAGAAGCTGATGCTAGGGAAAGTGGAAGGCAAAAGGAAGAGGGGCCGACCAAGGGCAAGATGGATGGATGGTATTCTGGAGGTGACGGACTCAACCATTGGGGAGCTGGGGATGGTGACGGCCGACAGGAAGCTCTGGCGTGGGCTGGTCCATGAAGTCACGAAGAGTCGGAAGCGACTGAACGAATAAACAACAACAGGCCTTGAATCTTTCCCATCTTCAAATTATTTCATTTGCACACCTCAAAGAGCCAAAAGCTATGAAGGCGCTTTTCCTGACAAGCTGGGCTTACAATTTAATTGGAAGCCATCCTTATCATCTCTTCAGGCTACAAATGGAAAACCCCACATGGCAAGGATTTTACTAGACAGCTGCTACAAAGCCACAAGAGATTAGTAGCGTCTACACTGGAGAACACGAATGGTCACAGAGGAACAGCTCCAAGGGTCTATTTAAATGGATCCAGCAAGCTCCTTTTATTCTTCTCTATCCACACAACCCTGTTTTTCTAAGTCCTTCCCTAGATTCTTTACACCTTTTGTTTCTTAAAACAGACAAATAAAGGTTAACGTAGGACCCACAGTTTAACAGCGGCCTGGAGGAGTCATGTAAGGCACTTTGTCAAAGAGACTTCGAAGTCCCAGCAGCAAAAATCAGACACAATATGCTCAAAGTTCACACAAAAGGCTCCAATTTCTTCTTTGTACAGAACACACACCAGTTGTACATACCTCATAGGTTGTCGACATGGACGGTTTGTAGGCTACGTGGTTCGCCCTTCTCAGTTCCTTAATTGTTTCTGCTGGCATTGATTTGGAGAAGCCCAGCCCACTCCAAGTGTTCGTGGGTGTTCTCACCTCCGTAACAACAGGCTTTTTTAACATGGCTTAAAGGTGACAGAAAGCATACTTATAAGTATCAGTATCCTCTTTTTTATATATATAAAAAGCAGCCAACTCTTTATGCACGTGGCTCATCAGATCCAGAACATTTTCTGCTCTCAACTTTTACCACTTTCCAAATATTTTAAACTTGCTAGGGTCACTTCATATTTCGGTTTATATTTCTGAGCATGTGGCAAGAGAAGATTATATTAACACGTGATGTGGCCTTGTGTCTGCGTGTGTATATTTCTACACATGTACACATTGCACACACTTTCATTCACTCACACAAACTAAATTGATTCCTATAAGTTACATTGAGAGAAAGGTTTGGAGCATATATACCAATAATTCTATAGAGCCAGAACAGTAGTTCTGAAGTTTCAGGAGACAGAAGAGGGAGGCCTGAAATCTTCAGAAGTAAAAAATAACTTACTTATTTATTTAAAAGCGGTCAAGCTTTCCAAACATAGAATGTGGCACGACTGAGCAGCTCAATGGAAAAGAGGAAAGTAAGTGAGGGGTCTTTTGCTGTTTCTTTCCCCCATCTCAATTTCAAGTGAGAAGTACAGGTAGTCCTCGCTTAACAACCATTTGTTTAGTGACAGCTCGGACTTACAGCAGTGCTGAAAAAACCGACTTATACCGTGCTCGCACTCACGACGGTTGCAGCATCCCCACGGTCATGTGATCACGATTTGGGCACTTGGCAACCGGTTCGCATTTACGACCGTTGCAGTGTCCCAGTCATGTGATCGCCATTTTCGACCTTCCCAGCCGGCTTCCGGAAAGCAAAATCAATGGGGAACCATGTGATTCGCTTAACAACCATGTGGTTCGCTTAACAACCACCTCAAAAAAGGTCACAAAATCGGGTCAGATTTGCTTAATGACTGCTTCACTTAGCAACCAGAATTCCAGTCCCAATTGTGGTCATTAAGTGAGGACTACCTGTAGACACCAGGTTCAGAAGCATGGGAGTAGACTACCAAGCAAATGTTTGGTGGGAAAGATTTTGCTAGTTGACAAGAGGTTAAATAAAGGATGAAATTGTGCATTATAAATATAGGAGAATTCATGTGTTGCCCCCCCCCCAAAAAAAACTTCAGAAACTAAGTAGTTAAAACCTGCAACTTGCTGCATTCCCAAAAATGGAGGCTACCTACTTATATTTGATGGTTGCAGATCAGAAAAGAAACAGAAAACCTAATGACAGTACTTGAGATATCTGTTAGAAGCCACAGTGACATGAGAATGACATCAAATGGGTCATGATGTCATTGCACTAATGCAATTTGTGCCAGTTGAATCACAGCATATAACCATTAAATCTGTACACAGAGAGCATGATGTGCATCACACCATTCTTGAATCTACGAGACCTCTATGGGTTGAAGGAGGAGTGCCTAATTGGCAGTCGGAACTCCACTCTCCAGGGTACATCATTTTCTTGCACACCCACCTCATCTTTCTATGGCTTCCATGACTCTTTCCTTTATCTTTTCAATGAGTCAGATACATAGAGTATGCTGATGTACACATATACTGACTGTGCCAGCTGAACGGAGAAACATGGTTTTGGTGTGAAACCCTGTTTGTCTTGTGGATGGCGAATAAGGATGCATAAAGCTTTCAACCATCCCACGTGCCATGAAACGAGGGTATACCCTGCTTAGCGCAAGAGAAGAGCTCATGTGGTAACTCCTAAGTCCTGTGCCTTTTGAAAAGAGAAAATGCAAACAGAAAAAGAATAGTCCTGTAACAGGCAGGCCAGCTATTCTGATCACCTTCCCCATAAAAAGGGCATCATAGTCAAGAAGTTAAAAATTGATCCTGTTTGCTCAGAAAATGGAACTCCAGAAGCCTTTAAAGGGAAAGAAAAGGAACAAAGAAAAGTTGGATTGCGAAACATGTTGTCTAAGCTACAGTTTCTCCATTGCAGCAATGAACGCAGCCCAAGCCGAGGGCAGAAGGGAATGGATTGCAGGGGTCGGGGAGGCAAACCCCCTTTCATCACTCTGCTTACAAATAGATACATGCTACAAGTCACAGTTGCCCCACATACCTTTGGTTGCCAGTAGCTTCTTCTGTTCGTAGTCAAATGCCTAAAAACGAAACACAGAGAATGCCACTTAATCACCGCTCTTGCTAAATGTCACGCCAATCCTCCGCTCCACAAGCCACAAAGATTTTGATCAGGGTCCATAACTTCGTCTAGGAGGAACGCTTAGCACCACCCAACAATGTGCCAGTAGTCCAATGAACTTTTGATATACTTAAAACCTCCATTTAAAACTAGCTAATTAGGGCTGTAAATACCACTGAGGAAAAAGTTGGGAGTATCAGCAATCCAATTTCAAAGTATTGGGAATGTTCAGATGGCAGACGCAATAGAAGAGCAATCCATAAATCTCTGATGCCGTTTGTACTGGCACAATGCAGAGAGTGCAATCTCTGTCCTGCTCGAGAAACATCAAACAGCGCATTGTATCTTGCTGCACAATGCGCCTTGATATCCTGCAGGTTCCCCCCCCCATTCCTTCGGGAGACCAAGCACAACCACATGGGGAAAAGCATTTAAACGTTTCTGGAATGCCAGCACACCACTCTCCATACTTGTGTTCCATTAAACTTCACTGTGTAAGATCCGAGCCACACGTGTCATGTTAGTTTTGCAAAGGGCTGCTTGAACACTTCTGAATAAAACCTCTTCTTGCATTTATATCAGAAGTGTTCGTAGAATGGCACAGAATTTAGCAATCCCTTTTTTCTTTTGCCCAGCTAGGTGGCAACACCTGGCTAACCTTGATGGATCTCCAAAAACGGAGCAGGATCAGATCTAATTCCTGAATGAGAGATGACCAGGAAACCTGAGGAGCTGTGGGCTAGACTGGAAAATTTTTAAAAAATGGGGAAGGAGGCAATGGCAAGCTGTTCCCAAGAAAACATCTCCACGAAGTCACATTCAAGGAACAAGCCTCAACTTGATAAAGATTCTACCTTTATTTTCTTTTACTCTTTCCTTTCAGTTTTAATTTTTTGTTTATTTTATATTTATTTAGCACTGAATTCACCCCACCTTTCTGTGTATTTTAACACTCAAAGGTAGTTTACCACAATAATAAAAAAATAGAAGTATAAACCCCGGCATGATTCAGTTAAAGCCAGTTGTTCACGTCGTTAACAAGTAGAAGCTTGGCAGAAGAGGTGTGTTTTCAATCACCTTCCTGAGGCCTGGGTACCATCTGGCAGCAGGGCATCTCCAGGCGTCCTGCTGCTAAAATGGGCAGCCAGGTCGTTTCAGAGCGGGAGAGGCGGTCCCACAGATCACCAGCCCCTTAAATGGTGCCCAAGAGAGCCTTCAGTCCAGGCATCTCACAATCTCCCTCCGCCTTTCATCTGTTGCACCAAGTGTTATTTCCGGTGACATTTCAAGGGAAGCCTCACGTAAAGCTGAGTGTAGACATTGAGATGGGTTTTGAGGCAGCGTGGGTGACCCTCACTGAGTCCAACTGGCACAAGGAGGGTGCACAGTTGGCGCACTAGCTTGTACAGGCAGTCCTCGCTTAAAAACCATTCGTTTACTGACGGTTCAGACTTAGGATGGCGCTGAAAAAACTGACTTATGACCTGCCCTCACACTTACGACTGTCGCAGTGTCCCTGTGGTCACATGATCACGGTTTGAGCGCTTGGCAACCAGTTTGCATTTATGACTGTCGCAGCGTCCTGTGGTCATGTGATCGCCATTTTTGACCTTCCCGGCCAGCTTCTGGCAAGCAAAATCAATGGGGAACTGGGTGATTCGCTTAACAACCATGTGGTTCGCTTAACGTCCACGGGGATTTGCTTAACGACTGCCACAAAAAGGTCGTAAAATCAGGCCGGACTTGCTTAATGACCGCTTCGCTTAGCAACCAAAATTCCGGTCCCAATTGTGGTCGTGAAGTGAGGACTACCGGTACTTGTGTAAATGCATCCACACACCCTCTGAAGCGCCTTTCCATAGCTGAACCCAAAGCACTGCCCAGCCCCGTTCGTTATGATTTACAAGGGATGAGGCATTATTAACTGCGGGAGGCACAGCTCCCCAGCAGCCTTTCCCAGAGGTGAACCAGCCTTGGCGGTCGCCAGTACCTGCATGTTCACATACGTCGACTGCGGGCCAAGGTGCGCTCTTTCCGAATTCTGCTGTGCGGCGGCCGCCCTCTCAGCTGCCCGTTCGCTCCCAGGCGCCTTTTTGTCTGCAGCCACCGTGGTCTCCGAGGCACTGAGCTCCGAATCCGACAGCAACCTCTCCCCCGGGCTACAAAAACACAGGTTTTCTTTTTAAAAAGAGACGGAACTTATGATTTATGGTTTGGGTGATCAGACAGGATAGACCAGGGTTTCTCAACCTTGGCCACTTGAAGGTGGGTGGACTTCAACTCCCAGAATTCCCCAGATGGCCTATTGAAGGACAAGACCAATTAATACAATCCCGAAGCAGTGTTTGTTTCTTCAGAACATTTGCTCAGTTTTTCAGCGACAATATCACAAGCAGCCACACTGCAGAAAAGCCATCCCGGAGTGTGGTTGAAGCTTGACCTACTTCCAGAAACCAACATTTCCTCTCCTAGATCTAAAACATCCAAATGCTACTGAGAAATAATCCATAGCACTTTATGGACCAAAAAGAGTTTGTTTCCTAGCCTATTTTTTTTTTAAAGAAAACCCTAACAGATAGGACTTCCATTAGAAATAAATTCTGTTTAAAAGATCATGGTTAAGTTCATTCCATGGGCTACAGATCATCTTGGAACTCTCTTACATAACAACTACTTCTTCCTCTTCCTCCGCTTCCAAGAAAAGGGCAGTAAGATTACAGTTGTCTTGTCCACAGGGAGTCCTCTTTGGGAAACAACGCTAAGGATTCCCACTCTTCCATCCGGAATCCCCCCACAAGCCAAGGGGCAAAGCCATGACGTTCCAACTCAACCCAACCTGGGGGCTGATGCTTCTCTCCTTTGGTTGACTGTTAATGCTGGCATAACCGCTACGGAGGGAAGACACTCTCTGAAACACATTTAGATTTTATTTTTTGAAGCAGGCTCTCAGAGCCACGGTCACGATCAATTCCATTCTTTGGATCTGGTTGTTTGTCTGCCTTGGGATATGGAGAGAGCTGGGAATGATGCTGGGTGAACCATCTTACTGGATACCTGCTGTCCCACCACTGCAGCCATTAATTAAGCAACGGGAGGCCCACCCCAGAGAGGAAAAGAGGACGCAGTTCCTCCCCTTGTAACTCTCCCTCAGAGTCAGTAGTGTGAAATCTTTTACATCTTACACTCTCCCAAACAGACTCTCCACTATGAAGCATGACCCACATCAGCAGGAATTTGGAAAGAAAAATAAAGATGCTTACAAATAACTGAATTCTTGACCAAAATACGTCACTAATTTTCTCAGAGGGAGTAAGAATGATAGGTAAGAGACCAATGATATTAAAAAAAGTTGATACCTCATTACACATTAGGCAGGTCTTTGCCAGTATTATTCTCACAGCCCAGCAAACCATGTTTACAATGTTGGGGATGTTAGTACTGAGGAAAGGATAATATTAATGCAGTAGAAGTAGCACAAGTATGATGGGAAAAAGCACATGAGCCCAATGAAAATCATCAAGGGATGATACAAGATAATGGCTATTGCGCTGTCTCTGTTGGATAGGAAGCTCCCTCCAGGGATGTGTTTTTTATTAACCCAACCACCATACAGAAAACACATTAAAACTCTCTGCACTTTGCACAATCTTCTATTTATAAATAATACATACTGTAAATGGGAATTTTTGGTGCCTTGCAATAATTCTATGGTCTGCCTCTTTGCACAGGATTGCTTAGACGTGCTCATCATCTGCTTCAGATCACTGGCATTGGCGGAGTGTGAAGGACTTCTGGGCATACCCACTTCCACAAAAGCATCGTTGCAACCTGCAAAGAAACAAGGGCAGTGAATTTGCGTAGATGAAAGAACGACGCCCAACATGGATGAGCCACGTCAGAGGTCTTCAGCTGGTAGCCACATGTGGAATTTGGGGGATGCCATCAGAAGGCTTCCACCCCACCAAAAGACAAACTATCATGGCTAAATGGGCTTGGGAGTTCCTCCTTTTTCAGCCGGCCTGGGGCATTTTATAACAAGCTACTCCCTACCTAGGACCCAGATGTTTTCTAGGACTGAAATAACTAGGCTTTATTGACACAGGAACAGGCAAAGAATCAGACATTTAAGAAAAATGTATTGAGTCACATATTGAGGACATATATTAAAACACACGGACAACAATCTTGCTACGAAAGACTACCTCCATTGTTTAAAAATGGAATCAACAAAAATAAAATGCAAAGCTCTGTATACAGCTTCCCTTTTTTGGCAGCGTTACTGGCCCAGTTCAAAGGGAAAACATTGTATGCTGTTCACACGAACGTATTTGTATCAGCCCGTTATGGTTCGTTCTAATTCTGAACCAAACCACCAAGAAATGCATTTGGGTGATGCACAGCAACAGACATTTTAGGAACGTCTCCCTCCTTTGATCCTGAGCATCGTTTCAGCATTTAACTGATCTACACAGGCTGCCCTGCCTCATGGTCTCTTAGAACAGAAATACTCAGCTGGTCTTTAAAATGATTCACCAGCCGCCTTAACACAAAACTTGTAGCCCAAGGAGCTGCGCTGTCCTCCTACAGTGTAGAGATGATGCAACATTAGAGCACACAACGATAGTTTGAGTTATACCTTCGCCAGTATTTGTCTTGGCTGTCACTTGTTCGGAGGCATTATGGCTACCAATCGTCCGGGAAGGATCGCTGTGGTTTGAACTTAATACGTTTTCACCAAGAGCTGTGGCAGAGAGCGCAGGATACTTCATAGTTGAGGTCTGGAACGGTATGTTTAACCTACGTTTAATCATCTTAGACTTCGGGGGGGGGGGAGTCCATTAAGGACCTTAATCGGCAGATTACTTAATACCTCTCTAACCCTGCACAAAATTATGAACAGGGGATATAATAATTTTATTCCTACCCCTCCTGTCTGTGGGCACCTAGGAACAAGATATTTTTTTAAAAAAAATAGGGTGCTAGAATGCAGCATTTCACATTTCCTCCTAGAACTGAATCATCAGTATTAGACACACATATTGGCGACTTCTCAAGGTGGGCACTTTCACTTGACTTTTATGACTGCAACCCACCGACTGTGCCTCTGTGGGCTTTAGGGGAACCGCTGAGAATCTCACATACTGACTTGGCAACCGATTCATGCCCACTTTATTATCTAGACAGGGACAGATGAACTGAAATGAATCTTGAAGAATGACTTGAATTCCTAGAAGGCTTTGATCACATTGCTTCTATTTGAGTCTTCTTCTAACAATTATACCAAGTCTGTCCATGAGGAATCTCTTCTTTCTGCCAGTTTGGTTGAACACAAAATTAGGCAGGTTGTAGAAACACACATGGACCTTCAGTAGGAGGGACAGTGTTTAAATAAGCTTTTGGCACTACTGGACAACATCTGTTTGGCTCCCGGCTCTGCTGTGGGCCTCTGGAGAGGATTGCTGTCCTGGGTTCACAGAATGTTAAACCATATACTTGAAACCATGTTTTATAAATATAAATATTTATAAATACGTGTTTTATAGGCTTCATTGAATAATTCCTTACTAATTGTCTAATTGTGTTGGCATTAGCTTTGGCATTGTTGAAAAATGAAATTTCAGGATACCAATTTTATCAATTAAGGGAAACACTCTTCTACAACTTCCTATGATTTCAGATAGCCTCTGCCATGTGGTAAGAAAGCTACAATCGTGACTGTTTTCACACCCTGAGAAGCCAGAATTTCTAAGTTACACTTTATGATACGCAAAGCCGCTAACAAAAGTTGAACCTGGTTAAGTTCCACTGAAAAAGGAACATCCTATAAGGAGGTAGCAGCAAATCATTTTTGTACTGTTGCCAAGTAAAGTGCGCCAGTATTTAAGCTCAATTAAAAATAAGCGATACTTTTCCATTTTGATATAAGCTGATTACACGGTACTGGGCAAAGTGTACTTGAAAGAAAACTCTGCTTAGTTCATTGGGAGTTACTCTCCATGAAACATGCTTAGGATTATAGCCTTTCGTTTACCTTTACATGACCATTTAACGACGTTGGGTTTTTCTTGTTTTCCACTTGCATGCCATTAACATGAATATCAACAGGAGTTAAGCCGGGAGGGGGAGATGGTGTGTTTTGACTATAGTTTGGCACTCCTGACAACAATATACTGGTCAATGTGGCTTGTGCAGTAGGTGGCATCATCAGGTGAGGAATAGCAGAGAAACCTGGAAGAAAATGTTGGAAGTTCTATCTCATTACTCTGCCTCATTCCTGCTGATGTTGAAGATATCTAAAGACCCAAGCAGATAGTTAATTCGCAATTCAGCAGAGCAAGATGGCACAGAATATGATCCAACTAACCCAGCACTCCTTCTCTGGCTGGCAGCTTCTCCCCTTGGACCCTGGCACAGCTTTTTTTACACTTGGTTCCTTGAAATGCCAAGGACTGGACGTGGGGGCTTCTGGATGCAACGCACCTGCTTGACCACAAACCACAGGGAAACGCAATGGCCCAGCCACACTCTGTGCCCACCAAGAAGTCAGAGGGTCCCATTTTACAAGAATGGGATAGAATTAAAAGAGAGGCATCGTTTTAAGGTCCTGGTCCCGTGCCTGTTCTGCAGGCTTAAGGCTGCCAGATTTCTCTATTTAAAATGTCTAAAACAGAGCTTTCCAAACTTTTCATGTTGGTGACACACTTTTTAGACATGCATCATTTCGCGACACACTCTTACAGCAGGGCACAAGGCAGGCACTGGGACCTGCGCGGAATCCTGGCAGGGCAGGTTTGGAGGCAGCCAGACACAAGGCAGGCACTAGGACCTGCACGGAATCCTGGCAGGTTTGGAGGCAGCAAGGCACAAGGCAGGCACTAGGACCTGCGCGGAATCACAGCAGGTTTGGAGGCAGCCAGGCACAAGGGAGGCACTAGGACCTGCGTGGAATCCTGGCAGGGCAGGTTTGGAGGCAGCCAGGCACAAGGGAGGCACTAGGACCTGCGTGGAATCCTGGCAGGGCAGGTTTGGAGGCAGCCAGGCACAAGGGAGGCACTAGGACCTGCGCGGAATCCTGGCAGGGCTCGGAGGCAGCAGCAGCCGCGGTGACACACCCAGACACTGCAGCCGACACACTAACGTGTCCCGACACAGGGTTTGGAAAGCTCTGGTCTAAAATGTAAACCCCAAATGCACCTTATACCAACCTGTAGTGCTTGTATTAGCGATTGATGAAGCCCAGAGGGTTGGACTCGGGGTGCCTGAACCTGGACTCTGCAAAGGACTAACAGAACTATTAAGAGCATTTAGGAGGGAGTTCGGGGGAGTGGATGTGTTGACAGATAAAGTGGTTGGACCCAAGAGACCTGCAAAACATAATTAAAAAAAACCAAGTGAGATATTTTACATGTCTGTCGATCAACAACCAATGCTTCTGAAGACCAATTCAAAACTAAATGAGTGATTTTACTGTCCTGGTGGACGATGAAAACATTCAAAGAAGATCCAGTCTACGTGGGCAAGATGCCTACTTCTTCCCTTGGATGCTGCCCCTAACTAGAAATGGGGTTTCCTCGGCCTTCTGGTCTCTCTCTGCTCTATTTTCCAAAGATGTGCAGTCAACAGCCTACCTTGGAAACAGGCCACCAACGCATTGCATGCTTGATTTAGAAATCCCATGGCCACTTAACCCAATCATTACATCTCAACGTCTATGATGGCAGTTTCCCTCATTGCTGACAACCTCCCCACCTCTAAAAATCTTCACCTCACGTGACTTCTCTTTCCTGTATCTTCCCTAATTTCTTCCATTTCCCCTCATCAATTAAACAGAGGATTTTCTTCCGTTTATGTACAAGAAAGAAAACACTCCCCCCCCCCACATAAACTTGCATGTACAAGCTGTTGTTCAGCCTACTTTTAAAATCAATCCTTAAACCTTGAAAGCACATGGTTAATACAGCTCATTCTGAAGAGGCTTCAAAATATTAGGGAGGGTTGTAGATTGTACCAAGTCCAGTTAGTCCGAGGCCAGCTGAGGTCAAGATCTCCAAGCCAGGACAAGAGAGGCCAACCGGGCAAGCGATGGGGGGCGGGCTTGTTGCTACGGCAATGCCACTGCTTTCCAGACCCAAGAGACACTTCCGTGCTTCATACATGTTTAAGGCATTTCGCTCAACACTTTTCACAATTACAGACTGCGAAAAGAAAACATGGCCATGAGTGTCTAACACACATTTCAAACAATCCCAGACAACTGGCAAGAGTAACCAGTCTTGATTACAAATCCACTCTTAAACAAAGCTCCTCCTAGTAGTAACAGAAAGGGAGTAGCTCCTAAACTACATGTTTTTATTTATACAAAAAGTCTGGAATGGTAGAGTGTATTTTAAATTAGGCTTCTTAGCTACAATACCAAATACACTGTCATTGAAACAATATCCCTGTTCTGTAATATTTCAAACCATGACATAATTAACCTTTGTGCAAAAGTCCATTCATCCTATCAGCCTTGCTTAGAATCACACTAAGCAACAATATTTGGTCTTGGGTATAAATGTCGTTCCCTGCTCGCCTCACTCGTGGGGTTTCTGAGTCCAGCTGTGGCCCAGAAACAGCTGCAAATCTCTGCTTTAGGCAGCAACCCCGTAAGCACAGATTCCTGCCCTTGTTTAGAACTTTGTAGGAAATTATGGAGACTTTGCAAATTTATTATATCAGTAGCTCACCCCAGCACTTCCCAAGTCAAATAAAAATATCAGAGCACAATATAGCTCTGATATTTTCCCAATATAGAGGGCTAGAGAAACAGGATTTCTCATTTTACAGAGCCTTGAGATTCCTCCCCTCCCCCATTTAACTTTGTGCCAACTCTCCTTCACAAACAAGTCACCACAATAATTGTGTCAATGAAAAAGCATGTTTTAACACACAATGAGAAATTGGTTTAATTCATCTTGGTGGCAAAACAATGGTTCCATTATTTAAATCTGCATCTTGGGCTGTGGTCAAGTTGTCAGAGAAGCCTTTACCTGTGTGCAGTCAGCCTAACAAAGATGAGTGCTGTAAGGAATTTTGAAAAACATCTGGCCAGATTTTCTTCCTTGCCTGTGTTTCTCTTAGCCTTAGAATTACATAATAATGAAATGCTGGCTACATCCTTGTTTTTCTTGGAGGCAGAAGACCATCAATGAAGACAAACTTTATTGTACTTTTATAGGGATTAACTTGATATTAAAAATATAATCTGATGCAGTCATTTCAAAGTCATTTACTAATTAATAACTACAGTATCTTTTAAAATAAAACCCTCAACAACAGAATGGATATTACACTGTGGTAACTAGATATGCTTGTTCCTGTTAAATAACATATATACCAATACCAAAGAAAGGAGACTTAACAGTTGCAAACTATCACACAATATCCTTAACTTCACATGATAGTGACAACTTTAAACATCAAGGATATACAGCAATTTTCCATAATCAATCCCTTAATCTATATTAAACCAAAATCACATTATTTCTATGTCAACCCCTTAGCACATTATAAAAATCACTAAATACCATTGCTCCCTCCCGTTATATTAAAAGAAAAAAAGTATAAATCACCTAATCAACTTTCCCTCCCCAAAAAATAGCAATTACTTAATTATTCCCTTCCTACTACTATTCTATATATTCCTGTCTACTGTAATAAAAATCAAATTAAAAAGCATGTAAATTGTCTGCCATTATAATTAATAATACAAGAAACATGAATTAATATTAATTTTTTAAAAAAAACACTTAATCCCAATCATTAATGATAAGTAAAATCATCCAAAGCCAAAAAACCAGCCAGATAAATATTTTAGCCCCTTAAAAAGGTAAAGGTTCCCCCCGCACATTTGTGCAGTCGTGTCCGACTCTAGGGGCCGGTGCTCATCTCCGTTTGTTAGCCGAAGAGCCAGCGTTGTCCGAAGATGCTTCCGCGGTCATGTGGCCGGCATGACGCACGTGGAACACTGTTACCATCCCACCGAAGTGGTACCTATTAATCTACTTGCATTTGCATGCTTTCGAATTGCTAGGTTGGCAAGAGCTGGAGCTAGTGCGGGAGCTCACTCCGCATGCAGGGCTAGGGATTCAAACCTCCGAACTTGCGATCAACAAGCCTGGCGTCTTACCCGCTGAGCCACCACGCCCCACATTTTTTTTAGCCCCTTAACCCACTTCAAAATAGACCAAAGCATTTACATATCCCTGTAATAAACACAGAGCTATTTTCTTAAAGAAATCAAACAGCCCAAATGCCCCCTCACAAACAGACTTCTCTTCAGAAAACCTCCCATACATAATAACCCCTTCTTTTCCGTAGCATTCCATCAGAAAGTCAAATTCACTCATGTCTTGCAGCTCAATTTCTCCCTTAAACTTCTTCAATTCAGCATTGTCAATTTCATCTGGCATTTCAACAGAAGCCCCCATCTCGCTCTTAGAAGAGACATTTCCATCGCTGTTAGATTCTTCAGGTTCATCCACATCATCCCCAATGAGATGGCACATTTCAAACCACACATTTTCCACAATGCTCTGAATGTCTTGCATAACAACTTGGCAGGAATCAGAAAAAAACTGCTTAATATCTGCTTGAATATCTCAGCGAAATTCAGAGAAAGCCTGGTTAAGATCATCCATGTCTAAATTATGGCACCCCCTGGATTCCTAACCAGCAACTTTAAAAGGTAATGGAAAACTTCCGAACTGAGTTAAGATAACAGACAGTTCCCAGAGAAAGCAGCGGCAGGAAAGTAAAAGTTCAGAACAGCAGATTCAACATGTAGGAAAAATGCTAAAATCTTCAAAATTAGCACAAAAATATTAACAGGGAGATGATAATATACTCTCAACCCTCCTTAGTATTGGATGGAAAGCAAAATCCAAAGCTTAAAAAGATTTTTTTTAAAAAAAAATTAATCACAAAAATAACGATAAGCACCGAGAGAGATTGTTTCTCCTTAATGTAGAAAGCCTCTCTTAGGGTACAAATACTTTTAAAAAATGGGTGCTTTAGAAATGGGGTGGCTGGACTTAATGTCCCTTTAAGGCTGCAGTGCGGCTTGGAAATGGTGACGTCCCAGCCTCCCGGCGAAGTCTTACCCGTCGATCGCAAACACTGTTTACGATCTCCAGGCTGCAACTCGCTGTCCGGAGGACGAATGGGTCAATTCCAAGTGTTTTCCTTGATCCGGAAAAACGCTCCTGGGCTTCAGGAGAAACCAGCCTGAGCCTGAAAAAACTGCCACGATGCCAGTTCTGCCCGCGGAGCTCGCGGGCACAGCTGTTCAGTCTGCCATGTTCCCACCGGAAGAGAACACATATTTTCCAGGGATAGAAATATACAATTGTTGCTACTTAAAATAGTGAGACATAAATCACTTTTGCTTGCCCGTTGCTACTTCTACATAAAAGGAGTCTTTCTCTTTCTTGGAAAGGGAACAGTATGATTTTGGCATGGAGAAAGTAGATGGGACCTTCAAAATGCAGGACTATTCCCCCCCCACAAAGAATCCTGCACAGATAAACTTTAAGATTCATTTGGTGTTATTTTTTTAAATTACCAAAGTGTATGGTACTGATTATATAGCTGAAGCTACCTCAAACGGAAGAGGAAACCGTATTACAGTGGCTATTAACTGCTAATTCAAAAGAATCTTGAAATAAAGCCACTGCAACTCAGGAGGGGAGGGGGACATGGTGGAAATTGGTCTTGGCTGCAAACTCAGATGAGCGCTGAAATATAAAAACTTCAAAAATATTCAAATCCCCTCCGCCTCTGGTCCCTTGTTTTTGTGTGTCATTTTATTTTATTTTTTTATTATTTTTATGAGTCTCAAAGGCTGGACACGGCCTGTTTAGTACAGTAAGTCCGTCCTGGGAGCAGACTGGCGATTGCACTGTCTTTTCCTTGTTCCTTAATTACGCAGCACTGCTCACGTCTAAGCCCTAATTCTTCCTCAAGGGTTAGAGTAGAATGGGCCGAGCCAATCAGGAAGCGGGGAAGGAGAGAGAGACGGTCAACTAGCAGCTGAAATGGAAAATGGTTTTGGATTGGAGAGTGGAATTCCATCGCGCTCCCAAACTACTGGTTTTCCTAGCTCTAAATGGTTTTACAAATCTTTATAAAAATACACACTGGATTCATAGCACCTCAGTTAAAACAGGAGTCTCATTATAATAAGTCCTTTATTACAATGATAAAAAGAGGCTTGCTTAATTTTCAAGCAGGATACGTTAAAGAGCTCCTCATGGGGATGGCTTGCGCCATAGAGTTCTTTTAAATATGACATCTGAGCCTCTTGGGTTCTATATATTTTTAATTAACTTAAGGTTGGTTATATGTATTGTCTATTGTATTTTATATGTTTTTATATCTTTTAATTGCTAACTTGTTGTAAACCGCCTAGAGTCCCCTCTGTGGGGAGAGATGGGCGGTGATATAAGTTGGAGAAATAAATAAATAAATAAATAAAGAGTTGCTTGCCCAGAAACACCGGAGCCCGTTCTACCAACCTTGCTTGTCTGCTTCGGCTTTGGTTTAATACTGATGAAGACATCTAGCTGCTCCATCAGCTGGGTGATAAAGTGTGGTTCTACATCAATTTCTTCCTTCATATCAAACATCAGCACGAGAGGAAGGCAGCCCTGGAAGATTAAATGCAAAATCCAAGATCAGGTTCAGGAAGCACTTCATGTTCTGCGCAAAGCACAGTTGAACAGCATCTCCTGCTCAACGCAGGAATACCTTCTCTCTCCTGCATCTTCTCACATGGCATTTCTAGAGGTTTCCAGATTCTAGAAATGCCAGTCGTTTGACATATCCATACTGATAGAGTAATATATCTATATTACTCAGGATGTTTCACTATTTGAATTCTAAGCACCTCAAGAACACGGGCAGACACACAATGGCTGGTAAGTCCGGATAGGATCTGCTGTATAACCAAGAACTTAGAAGTTCAACTTTTATCTAGATGAAATCCCTAATAGTTTTGGAAGGGAGAGTTAACGGAACATCCTAAAGAGCCCCCTTGAAACCAAGAGTCATTGCAGGTCTACTGGGAATAAATCTTCTGATCCCTTCAGCAATAGGTATACACACACACACACACACACACACACACACACACACACATACCTTGTGAGGTAATTATTTGCATACAGACATATTATCACCACCAACTAAGTGATCATGCAGTAGACTATCCAGTCAAATTCCAAGAGGTGGAAAAAGCCAATAATGAAGCCAATAATGAAGCCAATAATAATGAATAATGAAAGCCAGGAAGACAAGACAATTCAGCACTGGCAACATAAATAATGCATGCAAAGCATAAAAAAAGAATTATGTAGAGAATCCGGCCCACTGCAGATGGCGAGATGAAAAATGTTCATCTTTCAATAATAAAAACCATATTTTCCATATATTTGCAATTTCTAACTTTTCATTCTAGTTCCACCCTCTGGACCAACCAAGAACAGGCCTACTTCAACTGAGAATTGTTCAAATATTTTAAGATTGATGTTCTACCTCCCTTTTCTCAGGTTAAACACATCCAACTCTTCCTGTTGATGCTCGCTTTCTTCTTCAGATCTTTCACTCTCCAAGGTACCTCCTCTGGGTACATTCCAGTTTGGGTATGCCCTTAATGTATAGCAACCAGAATTGGACATGGTACCCCAGAAGCAGATTTCCAATAAAAATCGAATGATGCAGTCTTAAGCTGCAATGTAGTCTATTTTTTATAAATGATGAAATCATTGTTAGCATTTCCTGTGCCTATAACTGAATAAACCCTTCCCACTAAATATGGCAGAATGAACTCTTCCATTGATACATGGTTTTAACATCCACATTAATCCAACTGGATTTTGAACATTTTGCAAACTGTAATCCAACCCCACTGCAGGTGTGTGAGGGTGGGGGTAGGGGTGGAGTTCGGAACTTTAGAAAATCTGCTCTGTTTGAAAGTGATGAAAACAGCCACTTGGGGAGAGCAATCAAAAATATATGTTCTCCAACCTTACTGCCCCTTTTCATTAAACTCAGATGAGGTTGTAGAATAAAAGAATCAGTGCCTGGACATGTAACTCAGGCTGTTGTTGGCAATTTTTCTTAGTAAAATATTGGAAGGGCTATATCTCATCTGACTTTAACAGTACAGAACTGGCTTTCATGCCGTTTCATTTTCTACGGTGAAAATGCTGGTTTTTCACTGGCCGTTTTCAGGGTTTCATCCAATGGCCTGAATGGAGGTGGGAAGGGCTACCTATTACACAGCCTTATTCACTGTAGCTTACAGACCCCATTATAGAGAACCCTGCCCAGGACAGAGGCAGGTGAAGCCATTTTTAATATGTTTGAATGTATATAAAGTTACAGTGAGAAACCTGTGCCTGAAACCCACGTTTATGACTTAGGAGAGTGACAAATTCCAAGAAGGAACAATAAAAGTAGTCACGAGACATTTCTGACTCAAAAACCTTAGTACTCTGAAATCATTCTTTCACTTGAATGCCTCATTATCGTTTTCTGAATATTTAAAGTTATCATGCCCTACTCCTTCATCTTAGCATAAAAATAACTTTGATTTTGTTTCAATGTATTTTTAATATACCTCTATAGAAATAAATCAATGCCTTTGTTACCTTCTTCTAGGAACATTACTTAAAGTCCTTGTTTTTTATTAATACCTAACCCATGACCCCATGGAATATTATGCGCTAGATTTGAATATTAAAATACTACAGAATAGATAAGGGAACCAGGTCTTACCATCCCATAAAATGTGTACTCCCTTGCTGCATTGAAAGAAAGAATGGCTCTGTTAGTCAGTCTCAAAGGCACGGACATGCCACAAGTTTATGTGATGCTCTCTAGCACTCTCATGGTTACTATTTTTGGGTTATGGGATTTCCACATTCAACAACTTCTTTGCACTTTCAAGTCTCAAATTCCAAAAACCCACAGGAGAACTTAAAACTCCAGGAAACTCTGGACTGGATACCATCAGACTCCACTTCTGTGTCAAGGTATTTTCAAATTATACCAGGTAACTAAATAATAATTTTTGAGATGGATAATTTAACTCTTTGCTTCTTTTCACCAGAGTTATGAACCAGCCAAGAGAAGCAGGTTAAATCCCCTCGATTTCAGAGGGAAAGATAGAAGCCATTAAATTAAATGGGATTCCTAAGCGATCGTGTTTTCTTAAACCATGGTCATTAAGTTTTAACAGGAACATGCTATCTGAAAATGTAGACATACTACATATATACTCACTGACCGCTAGTACAAATTGAGGTTGCTAACCTGGGTTTGAACTCTTGAGCCTGATTCCTACTCAATTCACCAAGGGAAAAAAATATCCTTCATGATGTGGGTAGAAGAATTTCAGCCAAGCCTTACTTTCTGGGTGATTCTCTTCCGTAAGAGATGAGTGCTCAGTTACTGGTAGTCCGCCTGAAGTGACCTGAGACCTAAACGTACATTCTCAGTGGGAACTAGGAGCTCCTGGTCCTGATGACCCAGGGATGACAGATCTTCCTACTATATCTGCTGCCACACCCACAGCCCCATCCTTCAGAATATTTACCATGAGATACTGTCTGGCAAGACAGACTGATTCGATAGTGCCTTGGAGGTAGACTGTGGATTTCTTCTGGGGGTTACTAGGATCAGGGAAATGGATCTGAGCACCAGTTCTCTGCATGATATGCTTGATGTTGCTGCCATTTCGACCCATCATGAAGAGATGATGTTGCGCTGCTATGTCTAACTGGGTGCTGACAGGGATCGCAGAAGCCAAGCTACCTGCCAGATGTTCCAAAAGCACAGCTGTTCCTTCCTGCGCAGGAAGAGAAAGTGAAACAAACTCATATTCACTTCCTTGCTATAGATTCTGGCCATTTGAAGGAGTGGAAAGCATCTTGTTCTGAACATGAAACTTTGAAATGCCCCATTTTGCAAAATGTCTATGAAGGTTCTCAGTCATCCAGGTGGAATTGTCTGTAGCTTGAATCATGTCAACTGGATTTCTACTGTATTTTCTCAGTGGAAATGTTTCGCTCCTTATCCAAGGAGCTTCTTCAGTCTGAGCAAAGTTAGTAAGGGAATCCTAAATATGTTTCTAGGAACATATTTAGATATTTATCTAAATTTATTTATATTTAGATAGAAATATGTTTCACCTAGAAACATATTTAGGATTCCCTTACTAACTTTGCTCAGACTGAAGAAGCTCCTTGGATAAGGAGCGAAACGTTTCCACTGAGAAAATAGAAATCCAGTTGACATGATTCAAGATTCAAGCCACAAACCCATTTTGCAAAGTTTCATGCTTAAAATTGTTTGAAACAAAATGCCATGCCCATTCCAGCAGGCTGAATATTCTATTCTAGGAAATTATCCTGTAAGAATAAACTCTGGTAACCACTAGGTAAACACCCAAGTATACTTGTAGGAAGAATCTAGGATGAATACACAGTTCACAGAGAGAGGCGCTCTCTGTATGAATGGAATTTCTCGTGAAAGAGAAAAGAGAACTTGCTTGCCACAAATTCAGTCTGAAAGGTGTTTATCATCCAACACAGATACAGATAGCGTTAATAGGTGCAAGATACATTCGCATGAAGCCTTATGGATCATCATACAGAAATAATTAAAACTGATCTGTGCAACACGTTGTCCAAAATGTCTATGAAGGTTCTCAGTCATCCAGGTGGAATTGTCTGTAGCTTGAATCATGTCAACTGGATTTCTATTTTCTCAGTGGAAACGTTTCGCTCCTTATCCAAGGAGCTTCTTCAGTCTGAGCAAAGTTGGTAAGGGAATCCTAAATTTGTTTCTAGGTAGCTGTGTGACCTTACCAACTTTGCTCAGACTGAAGAAGCTCCTTGGATAAGGAGCGAAACGTTTCCACTGAGAAAATAGAAATCCAGTTGACATGATTCAAGCTACAGACGTTGTCCAAAAGTTCTCTCCTTTTAGTGCTCCACATTCTTCTGTGCTGGGAAAATATATAACTATATTTTTACATGATTGCATGACTGAGGCGTACAAAATTATGCCTGATATGGATAAAGTGGACAAGGGGAAGCTGTTTTTCCCTTCCCAAAATACTAGAACCAGAGGTCACCCAATGAAATTGAATCCTGGAAGTATCAAGACAAAAGGAAATTCCTTTTTATACAATGCATAATTAAAGTTTGGAATTTGTTCTCCTGAGATGTGTTGCTGGCTACCAGCTTGGCTGGCCTGAAAAAGGGGTCGGACCTATTCATGAAAGTCATGGAGATCGGTGACTCTGAGCGGGACTTCTTCTGAAGGCCACTGGCTAGGAGACTCGTGGCTTCCTTGCGCAGTTAGAGTCCCTTGCAAGGGAGATGGGCGGGGAATAAATTGAAATAATAAAAATAGTTGGCCGCTGTGAGAACAGACTGCTGGTCCAATCCAGCAGGGTAGAGCTCGTGTTCTAACGATAAAACTATATAGCCTGATGTTGATCCCAGGTGTTTGTCTCCTCCTGATGTGCACCTTGGCACATACACGGCACACTGTTCACAGGCCAGTAACTCAGAGAAGCTTAGCCAAATGCTGCAGTGCTAAGCTAGAAAGTTCAGAAGGCAAGATCACAATTTAACAGGCCTAGGCATGGTGGACATTGTGTTCATGTTCTCTAAACATCTTCTGATCAATGCGTGGCAGCAAACAGAACCTTGCTCAAGGTAAAAGAGATGGCAACAACTTTCTTGCCCAGATGTATATGGTTTTGCCCATTGAGCTGTAAGCAGGCCCACCTTGAAATCTGAACATAGGTATGTGGTCTAGGCAACTCTGATTTCTACTTATACTAGAAAGTATCTCCAATTGCTATTTATATGATGCATGAATATGCTCTCGAGCAGCAGCTCTGGAAGAGCATTCTCCTCCCCTCTTGCCCAGAAGAAGCTGGAAGCATCTGCAAGCCCCATTTACTACCCCCCCACACTCAAGAAAAACAACCCCATCGAACATCACGCCCAGAACAATAATTTACCTTTACGGCACTAGCATTATTCTGGGATCCTCTGATGATGACCGTCGCACCGTATGTCCGAGAACGCTGTTTGAAGGACACTGAAATGTTATATGTCTGTGATATATGCTGAATCGTGGGAGAACTTGGATCGGGGATCGGTTGAAGGATTCCAGCTATTGGTAATTCAAACATTAACACCAAAGGGAGCAGCTCCTAGAAGTGGGATCAGAACAAATCCACAGCAAACAGTCAGTGTAAATACAATCATATCAGGTCTATTAATACGCTGCATATTGGAACGTCACGCTGAGTGGGGCTCAGGAGATACCTCTCCTCTGCACAGCCATCACACTGAACAGCCCCTTCTTATTAAAAACAAGGAAGTCCTTGTTGTCGATTCTGAGGCAAGGATTCTGCTCCTAATTGGCACTGATGGAACTTCAGGGGTGGAGCAGAGAGGAAGGACCAGGAACTATTTCAATTTTGCACTTCCTGCAATGCATCCCCAGTGGTCTACATCATTAAAAGGACATTTAAACACAATAAAAAAGAAGGAGAAAAACTCAGCAGAACAACAAAGGACAATGACAGGAATAACCCTAATGCGTTTGGCAGTCTCGGGCTCCACACACGGGCAGCAACGATGCATGGAAGGAAGCTCGTAAGAAATCCAAGGACTACAGAAAGTAAGATTGACTGATGAAAGCAGGAAGCCAAAACCAATGATTTTCAGCAAGTGATTCAGTGGTTACAGTTCAGAGGAAGCAAGAATGGAAATATTTGCAAGCGGGTAGAATTCCCCATTTTTAACAGTGTACAAGACGTAAAGCCTGCTTTTTCCAACCTAAGCATCTCGGATGAATTCCCTGTGCTACTTCACGGGCTACCTGGACCCCACTTGGCTTGCCTCCATCTGTCCTTGGATTTTGTAATTGCTACCAGGCCGCTTGAGGACTACCTCTCACAGGCCTTTCCAGTGCCAAGATTAGGGGGTGGGGTGGGGGGTTCGCATGAGACTCAAACTACAGGACGGTCGTTCTCTGCTTAGAAGGGGAGAGGATTTCAGAGGATGGTGCTACCACCAAATAGCCCTCTTCCCTGGATCTACGGAGTACAGTAAAATCAGGGGAGCCTCAATGGGAGGAAGATCTTCATGGAAGAAAGCACAGGGGGGTCCTAAACTGTTAGGGCTTTAGAGGTTAACAGGCCAACTCTCACACCTGGACTCTTAGCAACATGGAGGCTTCTACAGAGACAAGACTAGGATCCCCCTCGTATTCCTACTGAGTGGGCATGAATATCGTTGAGACCCTTCCAGACCCTGGGCCAGGGTGCACGGTGACGGGAAACCTATAGAGAAGCTTTATCCTCCTATGCTGTGGCTTATGGCACCGCCTCTCTTGACTGCAGAGGGTGCAAACAGCCTGTGCGTTCTACTTCGCTTGACCTGCAGTTGACCTTTAATTCCACTGGTGTGGAACTAGGCAGTCAGGAAGACACTGAAAAAAGTTGACGTCCCAGGTATGCTAAACTCCTTGAGCTGCAAACTTTGAAGCACACATAAACAACACTTCTGGAAGGAAAGAAAACAAAGTTAATTCCCACTTTTCCTTTCTTAAAAAGGAGCATTTACTCATGCCAGCATCTCATAATTACCCGTATTCTAACTCTGGCAGACTCTACTCCGGCTGGTTGCCCTGCGATAGACACCTGTGAAAATTTAAAGACAAAAAGTTAAATTCTAATACTAGCAGGGGTAGCAAGAACAGTGCATCTTTGACAAAATATCAATGCAGGACACTGAGAGTTCTAGTCCCGCCTTAGGCACGAAAGCCGGCTGGGTGACCTTGGGCCAGTCTCTGTCTCTCAGCCCTAGGAAGGAGCCAATAGCAAACCAGGAGACTGAGAGTTCTAGTCCCGCCTGAGGCAGGAAAGCTGGCTGGGTGACCTGGGGCCAGTCCCTGTCTCTCAGCCCTAGGAAGGAGCCAATGGCAAACCAGGAGACTGAGAGTTCTAGTCTCGCCTTAGGCACGAAAGCCGGCTGGGTGACCTTGGGCCAGTCCCTCAGCCCTAGGAAGGAGCCAATGGCAAACCAGGAGCCTGAGAGTTCTAGTCTCGCCTTAGGCACGAAAGCCGGCTGGGTGACCTTGGGCCAGTCCCTGTCTCTCTCTCAGCCCTAGGAAGGAGCCAATGGCAAACCAGGAGACTGAGAGTTCTAGTCCCGCCTTAGGCTTGAAAGCCGGCTGGGTGACCTTGAGCCAGACACTCTCTCTCAGTCCAATTCACCTCACAGGGTTGTTGTTGAGGGGAAAATAGGAGGAGGAAGGAGTATTAGGTCATCCATGGGAGAGGGGGTAAAAAAGAGGGAAGATGGCAGACACATTCACAAAAGGCTTAAAGCCTATTACATCTCAATGTGGCACAGAAGCAAAAACTGTCTGAATATTTGGACCTTGTTTGGTTGTCCACAAAACCTGAGTTGTTGTTGCCATGAGCATTTCACGTTTGCCCTAGCATTCACAAGCGTTAAGGAAATTAAGAACCAGTTTTGAGATTATGTGGGCGTGCTCTTAACAAATCCACAGGAAACACAGTACAGCCATCTTAGGACTTAGTACGCAAGAGACGTTCACCAGAGAGAGGTTTTTCTCGTCTGAGAGAAAAACTGGGCACCTAAAACCCACCACATTTATTAGACTTATTATTGGGCACAGCATTCCTGGTTATCATGCACAGAACAACAAGGGGAATCAAAAGAAGGATAAAATTAAGTCAGTAGTTTGGTCAAAACCACACACTGAAACACAATTTGGTTTCAGGAACCTTTTATACAATATTTTAAAAATACGTTGTTGAGTCCTGCTAAAACGGGATGCATTATGCAAAACTGACAAAATATTTCAGTGCACAAAGATGTTGACAATACACCCAGAGTAAGCATTTACTGCTTAAGGCTTAATTTCGATTAAAGACACTCCAAGGAAACCTTTTCCTGGAAGAGAGGACTTTTCTTAGCAAAAGGATGCCATTTTAGACATGCAATATGCCACCTCTTCCTTCTCCTCCTCCAAACACAATCACAATCACAATCACAATCACAATCACAATCACAATCACAATCACAATCTCTCTCTCTCTCTCTCTCTCTCTCTCTCTCTCTCTCTCTCTCTCACACACACACACACACACACACACACACACACACACACACAGTGTGAATGTGATACCATCTAAGAGAACTGGGTTAAATGCTTTTCCATGAAAGCTTTGCAGAGTCCTAGGAGACAATTCTGACTTCATCAGATTTGGTGTGTGGTCTTAGGGTTCAACATAATCTCAGAGAATACCCACTTGATTGCTTTTTTCCGCTTGGTTGTTTCTATTAGAATCTGGAAAATGGATGTGGCAGCCTGTTTCTTCCATCACTTTCTTAATATTATTTCCTCCTTTGCCAATCACATGAGAATGCTCTGTATGAGATACGTCCATCTTCAGGGTGACTCGATTACTCTGAAATAAGGTCCGTATATTCTTTATTGCACTCTCCCAGGACAGAATACATTTCAAGCTGCCTTGTCCCACACTTTATGAAACAGTTGATATTCAAGCTTTGGTATCCAATCTAAACCCATTTTTCTGGTGAGATTTCATATGGTCCATTTTAAATACGTAACCTTTCCTGGGTTGCAGTTAGCAAGTAAAGAATTTCTTTTAAAAAATTAAGAATGGAAATATTTTTTACAAACCAAAGGGAACATTCTTATCTCTGACCATGCTCTCTATCTCAAATGTGCAAACAAAACAAAAACCCATAGATAGTGTGCTTTTTTAAACAGTTATGACCATATGTAATTCAAAACTGATAGTCTTAAAAAGAAAAGCCGTCCTTAAAAACGGATGTGCTTCCGTGTAGTTTCAAACTGTATACATATATTTTTGTTAAAGCAAATCCATGACCGTGCAGCCCATCTTATCACACATGGACTTGAGCACGGAGCATAGCAAACACCACAGCTTTGTTTCTGAGGCATCCAGTCTACAAATAGTTGGTTAGCATCAGAATCATTTATAGTTTCACCCCCATGAAACTTCTATGCGCATCCAGCATAGAAATCAAGCAAAAGAGTTAAGAAAGTCATTCTCTATCCTGAAAAAAATGTTTTTAAAAGTTTTAGTGGTCCAATCTTTACTCATCAGGGGCTGGCACAAAGACTTTGTCACTTTCCAACATCAACAATTTATAGGCTGGTTTACAAAATTTTTGGTAAAAAAAAGGGGCGTGGTGGCTCAGCGGGTAAGACGCCAGGCTTGTTGATCGGAAGATTGCAAGTTCGGAGGTTCGAATCCCTAGCCCTGCGTGCAGAGTGAGCTCCTGCACTAGCTCCAGCTCTTGCCAACCTAGCAATTCGAAAGCATGCAAATGCAAGTAGATTAATAGGTACCACTTCGGTGGGTAGGTAACAGCGTTCCGCGCGTGTCATGTGGCCACATGACCGTGGAAGCGTCTTCGGACAACGCTGGCTCTTTGGCCAACAAACGGAGATGAGGACCGGCCCCTAGAGTCGGACACGACTGCACAAATGTGTGGGGGGAACCTTTACCTTTACTTTTTTTTACAAAATTTATCTTGCACAGAAACTCAGCAAAACTTGGGGTTGCTATATTTTAAGACTGCAATTATTTTTTCTGGCCCTGCTTCTACAGAGTCTGAGATGGGAAGGTGAGCAGGTGAGAGCAATTTTAACAACTATTCACAAGGACGTGAACCTTGTGCCAATTTGGGAATCCTGATGTCAGATGAGGACTTACTACCCCACTACTTCTGGAATCAGAATCAAGAGGCAAAGTACCAATCCATGAAAACATCCCTTTCCCAAAGATAGGTAACATTCCTACATTTTTTCAAGGTCTAGATACATAATTTGGGATGGCAAAAAGTTTAATCTGAGCTGCATCTTCTTTATTTTAGCTACATATTTTGCTTGTTATGGGCAGGTCCGGATGCTTGACCATGTTTGGTGCCCAGCTACTAGGCTAGAAGCCACACTGTGAATAACTGTGGCAAAGGGTGCCAATGGCCAACATCAAGGTCCTTGCATTCAAGTTCCTTCGGCTGGATGCTGCTCGAAATGTGTCAGCATGGCAGAACTGGCTAGATTTGACGTTTACATAAACCATGATTACACATGGAATTGTTGATGGTTGTAGACTGATTATTTTTGAAATCTTGGGGAACTGACTATTAAAAATCCGTATCAGATAGTTCATCATCTCTGGTAAGAATGCCTTTGTGAGATAAATGACAGAATATCATAACTTCTATGATTCTTGTGAACTCTCAGGAGGTTCTACCGCTAAAAAGGCTTTCAAAAATTTTAAAAAAACCCCTAAAACCTGGAATTCTAGCCCAAAGATGAGTAGTTACATTTTCAACTTACTTTTGTGTCCAAGACAGACATGATCTTTTCTTTAGCTTCTTTAACATTCTCCTTTTTCCCAGAGACTTTAATGTGAGGATCTTGAAAGAAAAGAGAAAAGAAAAAAAAATCGTTACTTTGCAAAAAGGCTAAATAACCTAACAAGTCACCCAGTCTTCCTAATACAAGCAAGCATCCTGCCTCATGCTTTTCATACATATTCTATTAGATAGGTTATACAACAAACACACAGGAGACACACTGTGTATTTTCTGGAGAACGGGCCAAAGCGGCTGCAGCTTCGTCATGAACTAATTTATGGCAGACGTGCGGACTTCCAAAGGTTTGAGACGGACTATATTAAAGAACCTGCCAGTCAGTTAAAAAAATTCAATTTCAGTGAAACAGGTTCCAGGCTATATATTAACCCTGCTGGAATGTAACACAGCTTTCTGTTAAGCACAACATGCTCTACATGCAATCACAGAAATGTGGGAGTTTACTTTCCTTCACAAGTGGCCTCCCAGAGTAAATGCACAGCCAGTTTTCAAGTAGTATCATCATCATCATCATCATCATCATCATCATCATCATCATCATCATCTACATGGACAAGTCCATGCACTTTTCTTGGCAACATTTTCAGAAGGGGTTGGCCCTTGCCTCCTTCTTCCTAGGGCTGTGTGTGTGTGACTGGCCCAAGGTCACCCAGCTGGCTTTGTGCCCAAGGAGGGACTAGAACTCACGGTCTCCTGATTTCTAGCCTGGTGCCTTTAGCGACTACACCAAACTGACTCTCATTACTTCTCAGCCAGATTTATTAGCCCCCACATTTATGAACAGCCTGCCTATCCACATGTAATATTTCTATTTATGAATCAGAAGACACAAATACACCATGCTCATAAAGCATCTTTGTCTATATTGCCTGGAGGGTCTTCTAGTTCCAGCAAAGTAAAAGGACACCAGCTTTTTCTCTTCTTTCAAACATACTTCGTTACGGGGTCCAACAGAAAAGCTATCACTGCATTAGGGTCATACCACGTCCCACTGAAATCAGTGGAAATAAAATATTAACTTCTACTGACAACTGGAGTAGGGATGCTGGGATCCAGATGACTAATCACCTTTGGATTGGCTGGGCTCCTAGGCCAGGTACACCCTCCCTCTTGAGATATGGCGTTAACTGAACAGAGGTGCAGGAATGTATGTAGACCAACTCTAGTTCACCGAAACTGGTGGATAATGCCACCATTCTACAACATGCTGGATGGAGGCTTTCTCTGTGCGGCATAATGACTACATGGACACAATATAACTGCGCTGGCAATCTCGTTTGGTCTGCAGACACATCTGGCATTTTGAAAGCATAGGGCACCATTCAACAGGAGACCAACTAGCCCTGTCAGATGTTTTCTACCCGCCCAGTGGGTAGTCCGAGACCAAAAGACATTTCAGTTTTTTAATCACTGTTATGTATTACTTTATTAAACTATCACTTTTTTTGTTATACTTCATTAATAAAAATTAAAATATATTTATATTATTTAAAATATACCATACTGTGTACCCTTGGTATACACATTTTATTTCAATTACATTATTTCAATTATGTGTATTCACTCTTTAGCTCTTCCCTGTGGTTCTAGGATTAAAATTAAGCTTCTAAATTAGTCTGGGCTTCAGATATGCTGAATGTTAGATGCCATTTGGCTGATCTATTGACAAAGTCTTTCTGAGTCAAAGGACTGTCTTTAGGCAGAATCTGACTTTCCCCGTATTAAAGTCAAAGGCAAAAGGCAAAATCAGTCTGTGGGACAGTTTTGTTGAAATATTTTTCTGAACATGACCATATAGATGCAGTAGCTTAGTAAGAGTCAAGTTTCCCCCAACTGCGTTCATCTATAGATGTCAACTCAATCAAGCAGTACCGATGCTCCATCCCTGAGACCAGCCCCGCCCCCCTCTGCATGTAAGCTTGATGAGTACATCTTGTTTGGCATAGCTCTAAAACTTTCTTTGCATTGGCTGCCTAGTGACACAGACAATGTATTCTTCTCTGGAGTCTTACCCAATACAGTAATGGAATGAAGTGACCACTTCCTGAATGTGCTCCAGTAGTTAACTTTCTACTGGCATGGTTTTTATCTTGCTATGTGGATGTGGCACTAAAATCTTCAGTAAGTTAGAAACCAAGAAGGACAGCACCATCTGCTGTTGTTACGCATTATCAGCAAGTTACTGAATGATTTCTGTGCAGCTAGCTCCTTTCCGAGGCGAGAACAGCTTTGCACCCACAGTGCCACTGATGCAATGTATTTTGACACAGGGCATTGTTGCAACAGCCTGGATCCTATTTTGCTCGTGTTCCAGGCAAGATCTCGAAAGCTTCACAACTAGAACATCTTTGGAAGCTAACTCTCATCTCAGTGCAACGTGGCATTCTTGACAGTATGAAATCATGCAATATACACATACACACAGACTTTCTCTCTGTGTGTGCATGCATAGGGTCATCTGAATTCCTCCAATGAGGGTAAGAAGGATTTCTAGAAAAATAGAAGCCACGTCCTGGCTGATGGGAGGAAGAGACACTAAATGAAGTGGGTGAAGTTCACCCCGGCTCTAAGCCACCTTGTGTTTCCTTTGGCTTTGGCTCAGCAAGTGATGGGAATCCAGGCAATTGTGGCTTATTAAGTAAACCAGTCAAAACTTCACATGGCAATCTATCAGGGACCCTGCCACAGTAGGTTTTCTGCACTGAACAGAGGCTGCTTTAGACTGCTTTAAACTCTGTAATTCTACACAATAAGCGTTATAAACACACCCACCATAATTAGTAGCCTGACGAGGGAGGAAACAGGCTATTAATACAAGGAAGACTCTCAGACTTTTAGCAAGATTTGAGAAGGAGAGGAGAATGGATCTTCTCCTTTTGGAAGATCAGCAGAAAAGCCCAGATGGTTCACGAAGGAGATTTGTATACACTGTTCCTTCCTCAACCAGCTAATTGATTTATCGGCATGGTATTCCATTTTTCCTCTAGGAAGCTGGCATAATGTTAAATGAAGTGGTGAACCAGGTGAAGCATTTGGGGCAATCTGGTCAGATTTAACCAGAAACCCCATTTCAGATTTCAAGGAGAACAGGTGAAGACATGCTCAAAAGATAACTATCTTCTTATGGTACTTATACTGTCCTCTGAGAAGGGTCATGAAAGCCATATTTGGTAACAATTGAAGAGAATATTTGTAGCTCAAGACTCCACATATTTGGTAAAAATATTACAGACAGATTGAAATAAAAATTATTACTATTTGAGTGTTCAGCTCTGCCAGATATACTGTATAAAAAGGCTCTTTCTGTAACATGGTGAACAAACATGAACGCACACATATATACTGAATATGTTCATATTTTAAATTGTTTACTACATTACACTAAGAGCTAATTTTGCTGTAGTATAAATCTAGCTAAACAAGTTACTTAGTGCATTTACAACTTGTTCCCCCCCCCCCTTCACAGAGCAAGGGTGGATAGCACATGGTCTAAACTTTTAATGTTAGAGACACTGGATCACTGTGGTTAAGTTTGAGAACACTAGAATGTTAAAAATGTGTTAGAGAGGTACAGCTGACAGAAGTTAAGAGGTTTAAAATTAAATGCACAGCGGGGGGGGATATGAGACAGCGCTCTGCTCCAAATTCCATCACTCGCAACTATTTGAAGCTGCCTTCTCATGGAAGATCACACACACATTCATCGGGGAACTATTAAATGCCATTCAGAGTCTCAATAAAGTGAATGTGGATCCTGTAAAGCAAGCCAAACATCTTTACGTAGCGAGTGACTCTGGAGGCGTGTGAAATAGTGATGCATTCTAAAGTAGCACATTAGAAGTTTCCCTATGTCAGTGCAGGCACAGGAGGGCAAGGATTAGAGGCGGGATACAAGATTTTAACTATAACCCTGACTTAACTTGCCAAACCCCATTGTCCCTAGAGCAGGACTGAAGAACCTAGATGCTGCCAATGCTGCTGATTTGCAACTCCAAGCACTTCTTATATTCAGATGTGCGAGCTGAGGACTCTAGGAAGTTCAAACGAGGTTCACCTGGGCAATCAGAGGTCCCTCACCCCACAGCTTAGAGCTAACTACACATCAAGCCTGGGGTATTATTTATCTTCTGATTCTGTTAAATCTCTAAAGATAAGTTATCCTTAGAGGGACTACGGTATGTACATCAATTTTTTTTTTTAAAAAAAAAAATCAGAATCCCACCCGTTTCTTTCCATCAATCTTGCTAAAGAAAACTTGGAGAGAATTGTGCTTGGAAAGAACTACTTTTAACAGGCTAAATTAAAATATCCATTCAAATTATGCTTTGATTGTTTAAACCTGTTTCTGGGGGGAGAAGGAACTGTTGTCTGCCCACTCAGACATCATGGAAACCATCAGTGGGATTCCTTAGAAAATGAGAGAGAAGAAAGGAAAACAGGATAATTTGATCCTGCATACCACAAAGCCAGTCTTTCCATGGGCTCCGGTTCATCAGTGTTTTGTGATGTCTGATAATCCGTACCAAACCAAAGATTGTGAAGCGGCATGTAGCAATTAGAGTCTCTTATGAATCAGCATATGTATGCATGCTATTGGAAAAAGATGATTTGGAACAGAGATTGATGCTTCAGAATCCTACGCATGGTTGGCCTATTCTGAATGATTCAAAGTGACTAGACGGCACAACCTTAAACTGTGCATTCCTTTAGTCATTTCAGCCCAAGCATGAACAAAACAACAAAAAAGATGCAAACATCACCAAACTTATCATATTCTCTGCATTTAAGTAATTTTTCTTTAAACCACAAAAACTCAGAAGGGCAAAATGCAAGATTTCCTGTCAGGGTCAGACCTGCTTCTGTTATACTAGTGTAACAGAAGAAAACGGAAAACTGGACAGATATCTTGGAATAAACAAGCATTTGCTCTCTTTGTATATTGGTGATGAAATCCAGTTTCCTCCTTGTAACTCTTCCCAACTGGCAGTTCGGTAATTACCAACCCCCTGCAAATAAATCTTAATCAGATGTACTGCGTAGTAAAACCATGTTCTTAGGTGACATTCCACACAAAGGACTTCCGTCTGCTCCATTTAAATATAAAGAAGTGAGGAAACATTAAATGGCTTTCTCAAAGGTTCCGGGAAAATTCAGAAGCTAACTTGCCATAACCGCTTGGATTGTTTGACTCCAAATTTCTCTGGACATTCACATCTGTCTCTCTTACCATAAGCTACAACGCTGGTGCAGGGCGGCTGTGCAGGAAGAGATGGTAGATATGTTAATGTGACTTCCATTCTGATCTGCTTTCCTGCTCTTGACCGCTTGGGGCTACCTCAGTGGGCTGGGGGTGATAGGAATTGTAGTCTTACAGGTCTGGAAGATGCCAGGTTGGGAAGATTTGGCTTGTGAAGTGTGCTAGTCATCCTCTCTAAAGATCTTCCTTTGAAACGGAGGAGGAAACGCCCTAGCATTGCCCTGCCCAGAGCAACCGAGTTCCCAGGTGCGCTGACCCCAAAGCAGCAAGGGTAACATCATGCAAGTAATGCAAGCAGAGCCAAGGAACTTACACTCACAGCCCTGCCCAACTCCTCTTCTTAACAGGTTGCACTTCTGTTTTGCACCCCTGCTGAGTAACATGTGAAAGTACATGAGGTGCGTGTGCCTGTGTGGGAGGGCCTTATACTGTGCTTATATAGCCTACAAGCAGCATGTAATAAAACCTGAGATTGAAAACATCATCAGTGAATGGGTGCAAGTTACAGGTAGTCCTCACTTAATGACCACAATTGGGACCAGAATTTTGGTTGCTAAGCGAAGCAGTCATTAAGCGGATCCAACCCGATTTTACAACCTTTTTTGCGGCAGTTATTAATCAAATCACCACAGGCATTAAGCGAACCATGTGGTCGTTAAGCAAATCACGCAATCCCCCATTGATTTTGCTTGCCAGAAGCTGGCCGGGAAGGTTGAAAATGGCAATCACATGACCACAGGATGCTGCAATGGTCATTAATGCAAACTGGTTGCCAAGCGCCTAAATTGTGATCACGTGACCACAGGACTGTGTGACAGTTATAAGTGTGTGGACCGGTCATAAGTCGGCTTTTTCAGCACTGTCATAAGTCGAAACCATCACTACACGAATGGTTGTTAAGCGAGGACTACCTGTACTGGGGAAGTAGAATTTGTTTGCTTAATACCACGAATTTGATAAGAACAAAAACTGCTACTACTATAAAGGGGCTTTGAAAATTGGGGCTGTTGTAGGGAACACTTCCATCTTATCCAGAATAGTTTCAGTCCAGATGTGTGAACAACTCTCAGAATCTTCACACTGCGTAATCATTGCTAAGAATTCTGGGAGTTGAAGTCCAGACACCTGAATGGCACTGAGTTTCAAAAAGGCTTTTGTAGCTGGTGGCCACTATAGCCTAATAATTCCTAAAAAGCTGACGCTGTAAGTATAGCATTATAAGATGGAGCAAATTTCCTTTGCCAAATAGGGCCGACTGCTACATTACCTTTTGCATAGGAAAACAAAAAAGTCATCCTTTAACAGAGAGAGTTTGCTACAGCATGTGAACACAACGCAACACACAGCACCCCTCAACGTCTTATCAAAGTTTATTGTACTTTTTTATGAAGCATTCCATTGGAAACACTCAGTTCTGTTTCTAAAGGTTTTGGCAAATGTTGCAACCAGCTAGCAGCCAAATACCTTAATATATTTGTTCCAAGAGATTTATTACTTTTTGGCTCAACAAATTTAAGATCCTCCAGTAAATGTGGATGACAAGAACTGCTGCAGCCATTACGTTAGCTGCCCCAAGGCATAAAGCAAAACTTTTTCCATAAACCAGTTTATTAGAATTAAACGATTTAATGCTTGGAGAAACATACCAAGTTCTGATCCAGAACAAGAATCGTAGCAATTGAAGTTTGAATGAATAAAAACCAATACCCTTCTAAAAGCAACATTAATGGGGGTTTTAAAGCATATTTCAAAATGGTTTCTTTACTTGTATAGAAAAAAATATCAGGCCAATTTATTGAAAAATAGAATTCATAACTCAATGATCTCCGATCAGTGTATGCTCAAAAATGAGAATTGCTCTTAACAAGACCCCTTTGACTTAAACTTGACTTCTATTGACAACAGGGAGGGAATGTGGAATTTTCTTGGTAGGAACACAGAAGTGATTTGCCACTGCCTCCTTCCAAAATGACTTTTGACATCCCAGTCTTGCCTACAGCCCTATTCAGCACTAGAGAAGCATGGCCCTCTTTTGAATTTTCTAAACCAGCCAACGCTGGGCCAGGTGTGCCCAACTGGACAAAGTGAGTTGTGCTTCAGGTATCCCTGTGGATACTTGAGTTATTAGCTAAACATTGTTGAGATTTTTGTCACAGCAGTAATATTCTATTACAGGAGAATTCAAGTTCAAAACCATCCATTTTTATTGCTAAATTAGTGACTCCCTCACATTACAGACCTAATGCATTAATGCACTCCTGTCGATGAAAACTGTACAGAATTTTTTTTTAAAAAAAATGGGTGGGCCAAAGATTTGTGCAGGAAACTCTAACCACAGAAGTTGGCTTAGTGTTTTTAAGAAAACAAATGCTTTAAAACTTTTAATAAAAACAGACGCTTGGCCTAACTCAGGCTTGGAACGTATTTTCTTGAACTTATAGACAGAAAGGACAGTTTATTTATACACGTGCACACCATTTTTGTATTTGTTTTGTATTTCTTGACTAGAAGAGAATTCAGTGAACAATGCCATCCTACTCAGTTATCGGTCACCTTGAAAGCGAAATTCATATTAATAACAGAAAAGAGAGATTTGCAGTTGCCACTGTTTAAACAAATTATTTTTTTTAAAAAAATCTGAGTTTTAATCACAACAGAAGCAAAATTACTGTTTTATATCTTCAATAGCTTTCTTAATATCCGCTTATTATAGGGAGAGGGAAAGAGTCAAAACAGACTCACAAATACTCATTTAAAAAACTGGGAGACTTACGTGCTTCGTTGTTTTAGAAGCTTTACCCCCCACCCCACCCCTTTTCATTTTGAAACTTCCCAACCATGATGTTAGGTAACTGGAATTTTCAGAGCCCTTTTGTGTATCAGCAGAATAATCAGTTTAACATAAGCAGCCAAGGACAGTCAAGACATTCTTAAAGTTGACCAACATTTAATTGCAAAGAGCAAAGCTAAATTTATTCCATGGTTACATGTCCACACAAATGTACACTGGAAAGCAAAGATCTAGATGGGCTTGAGCAGTGAATAGGATGGAATTTAATGGGGAGAAATGCCAAGCTCTGCATCTGGATAGGAAAATGGTAAAGCACAAGTCTAAGATGAGGTAGATCTGGCGTGGGAGTAGGACAAGTGAAAGGGATCTGGGTGTCCTTGTCAAACTAAACATGAGCCAGCAGTGTGATGCAGCTGCTCAAAAGGCAAATGCTATCTTGGGGTATACTAAAAAAAACCCTTAATATCCAGGGTATGGGAAATAATTGTTCCCTTCTACCATGCCCTGGAGTAGTGGTCACCACGCTTTGGAGCAAGTTCAGAGGATATGACCACCCAGATGGTGAAGGGTCTGAAAACCAAATCCTTTGAGGAACGGCTGAAGGATCTGGGTATGCTTAGCCTTCAGAAATGATGGCTTTGGGGAGATTTCATAGTAGTCTTCAAATAGCTTAAAGGATGTCACAGAGAAGCCATGGATTTATTCTCTATTGCCCTAGAAGATGGAACCAAAACCAGTGGGTTAAGACTACAAGGAAGCAGGTTCAGAGTAGACAACAGGAAAAACGTGGAACAGGCTGCCACGTGAAGTGACGCGTCTTCCTTCGCTGGAGGTCTTCAACGGTTTTCTGTATGAAAAGTTATAGCAGAACTGGCACCAAGCTGGGGTTTAGACTAGGGACCCCTCAACTCTATGATTCCCTGACTTCCATCAAACAACAAACATGTCCCTCAAGCAATAAACATAAATATCTATGGCTGTTGTGGGTCTTCCGGGCTGTGTGGCCGTGTTCTGGAAGTTGTGGTTCCTAACATTTTGCCAGCATCTGTGGCCGGCATCTTCAGAGGGCAGGAGCACAGACAGAAGCGAAATCTCTGTGCCCAGGTAGAGTCTACCTGGGCACAGGACTCTAGAGACTCTACCTGGGCACAGAGATTTCGCTTCTGTCTGTGCTCCTGCCCTCTGAAGATGCTGGCCACAGATGCTGGCGAAACGTTAGGAACCACAACTTCCAGAACACGGCCACACAGCCTGGAAGACCCACAACAGCCATCGAACTCCGGCCATGAAAGCCTTCGACAATACATAAATATCTATCTCTGTCCAGTTTCTTATTAACATTGCAACACACATGACTGAAATGGGACTGCGCATTTCTCGCCTAGCCGCAACTGGCAAAGAGACGTATTTTGGACCTTGGAGGTTCCAATTCAAAGTGAGGGACAGATGCTTCAGATCAAGATGACAGATGCAAGTCTGTGGCCAGATTGGGTCTGCAGCCTAATTTGATCACCGAGTCCCTTCGCTTGTCCTCCTCTCCCACGTTCTTGGCAGATCCTAAGCATGAGGTAAGAGGTCTATAAGAGCTTCTTCCACTTCTCTGCAGGAAGAGAAGAAGCGGCCCCTCTGGACAACTTGAAGCTACAGCTTCTGTCAACACACCAGGCAGCCTCCCTCCCTCCTAACGTTGACTCCCAAAATGTTTCCATGTGGGGTTTTGCTCGCTTAATGAGTTTATACTACACCCAGAACCTGCCAAATATCATCGGTGCCATTTAGGAGTTTGACATACTTGAAATAGTTCTCTTTATTTAGCAACAGTGATAAAAGGGGAAAGGAAAGAAGAATTCTTGATAGCATTATACCACTGACTCTGGTCTGTTGAAATCCACATGACAAATTGCATTTCTCTTCTGTTCCACAACTTTCCTAGACTATTCTTTTAATATTTTACAATTTCTATCCATCAATAAACAGCTCTAGAATCCTGCATCATATATAAGCATTTTTAGCAAACCTTCATATAATTTTATCACTAATTGACGACAGAAAGTTCAGTTCTTTGCAATGAGGGACTATATTTGCATTACAAATCAAATATCTATGACAGGGTTTCTCAACCTTGGCAGCTTGAAGATGTGTGGACTTCAACTCCCAGAATTCCCCAGCCAGCATGGCTGGCTGGGGAATTCTGGGAGTTGAAGTCCACACATCTTCAAGCTGCCAAGGTTGAGAAACACTGGTCTATGATCATGATTTAAGCAACACATCTCCACAAAGGCTGCCACAGTAAACAGATACCCTTCCTGCCATGGGTCCTTACTGGCCAAGATAGAAATTCATCCCTTAGGAACACAAAGAAACACCCTGCAGTTTCAAGCCTTGGCATTATGACTTATAGAACCTCTTTAAATTTGGTCAAAAGTTTCACCCCAATAATTAATGCAATGAAGGGATAGAGTTTGCACTGTATTGCAAATGGCAATACTAAACACACATCTAAGCTATCTAAAACCACTATTGCAACACATCATCAACCACAGTGATCCCTTTCTTTTCAGACTGAGTCTTTATCAAGGTCCTTCCACTGAGTACCCAACTGAAGTGACCTTTTAACTCAGCATGTCTGTCCTTTCCCCCCTTCTTTTAACACACACTATTGGGCAGTGCAAGTTGAACTGCTTTCTGGCCTGCCCTTAGTAGCCAAGCCTAGGCAGCACAACTTGGAGTATTCATAAATGAGCACAAATGTGTAGTATCTTAAGTCATGCTACATCTTCCATCAAGGAGAAGGCACCATTGTTATCTTCTTCTGCCAATACGGTATGAATCCTAGTGCAGACCTGCCTTACTTGTGCCAAAAAACAGAAGCCTGGGGTAGGACCTGCTAAAGCATGTGACTGCCACAGAAGTCACACTCCTTGGGGAGGTGAGCCAATTTCTCTGCTTCGAGCTGTGCCACTACCGTGAGGGAAGAGCTTTATTATGGACTGACTGAAATGCACATGACAAATTGCATTTCTCTTCTGTTCCACAACTTTCCTAGACTTTTCTTTTAATATTTTACAATTTCTATCCATCAATAAACAGCTCTAGAATCCTGCATCATATATAAGCATTTTTAGCAAACCTTCATATAATTTTATCACTAATTGACGACAGAAAGTTCAGTTCTTTGCAATGAGGGACTATATTTGCATTATAAATCAAATATCTATGACTGACCATGTTTTGCTCATGACTTACATTTCACTTCCACTACAGAAAGGGTGAGAACGTCAGATAGTGTTGGCCTCGGCCAACGTGCACAGTGGAGAAAAAGTGTTCTCCAGCTATAGATGGGCATGCTGCAATTGCAGCCCAGCCACATACACAGGGAGGATGGATCCTGCTCAGTGATGGAAACTCGGCCCAAGCCAGAGATTGCGAGGGGGCAGCCCTTTCCTCAGAATCATCTGATACGGGTATATTTCTAACATGGAGACATTCACATAAGCAGAGAACAAGAAACAGATGTGCTGAAAAAGGAATGAAAAAGCATCAATGTACACCAAATATGATTTAACTTCTAGAATCACAGCCAGCAAAATCCTGGCAACTGGCTTGGCAGTTCTGTTGCGTACAATATAGATTTCTGGAGCTAAAGCTTGCCTTGTACTCTTGATAATGATGTTTAGAGACAAACAGTGTTCTAGAGCAGAGCTTTCCAAACTTTTCATGTTGGTGACACACTTTTTAGACATGCATCATTTTATGACACACTCTTACAGCAGGGCATCATTTCGCGACACACTTTTACAGCAGGGCACAAGGCAGGCACTAGGACCTACGCAGAATCACAGCAGGTTTGGAGGCAGCAGGCACAAGGCAGGCACTAGGACCTGCGCGGAATCTCAGCAGGTTTGGAGGCAGCAGGCCCAAGGCAGGCACTAGGACCTGCGCGGAATCCTGGCAGGGCAGGTTTGGAGGCAGCAAGGCACAAGGCAGGCACTAGGACCTGTGCGGAATCCTGGCAGGGTAGGTTTGGAGGCAGCCAGGCACAAGGCAGGCACTAGGACCTGCGCGGAATCCTGGCAGGGCAGGTTTGGAGGCAGCCAGGCACAAGGCAGGCACAAGGCAGGCACTAGGACCTGCGTGGAATCACAGCAGGTTTGGAGGCAGCAAGGCACAAGGCAGGCACTAGGACCTGTGCAGAATCCTGGCAGGGCAGGTTTGGAGGCAGCAAGGCACAAGGCAGGCACTAGGACCTGTGCAGAATCCTGGCAGGGCAGGTTTGGAGGCAGCAAGGCACAAGGCAGGCACTAGGACCTGTGCAGAATCCTGGCAGGGCAGGTTTGGAGGCAGCAAGGCACAAGGCAGGTACTAGGACCTGCGCGGAATCCTGGCAGGGCTCGGAGGCGGCAGCAGCCGTGACACACCCAGACACTGCAGCCGACACACTAACGTGTCGCAACACACAGTTTGGAAAGCTCTGTTCTAGAGGCTGTGACAGTTTCAAATCCTGAGAGACTAGCAACTGTTAACCCCATTTCTCCCCACAAACTGGCCATGTCCATGCATCATTGATTGCTTCCAGTCACCCTACTTCCATTCTTTCAATGCTCAGATCTTTCCCACCACATCCGTTCATCCTTGGTTGGCAGCTCATTCTAGACTTAGCTGTGCAAAGGTCACACCTGAGGAGCTACTGTCTACAATCCATCCCTCAAAGATGTTAACAGAGCTACCTAATTTTATTTATTGTTGTAGTTACTCCACATCCGTTACCATGGCTTGTTTCAAAAAAGTTATGATAATTGCCAAAAGAATAACATGCTGCAAAGCAGGAGGAGGAATGTTGCCAACCATCTCCACAACTGATGAGCTCCTGACAATGGCCCAACCTTGCAGACTGGACAGTACAACTGAATGCAACCCATTTCTGGGGTGAGGCTATTTAACACATCTTAAATTGGACCTTGCCAAGAAAACCGCAGGGACTTGTCCAGGCAGTCTCCGAGAATCGGACACGACTGAACGGATTAAAAAAAAAAGTTTAATTGGGCAATTTCGCCTAGTAAGGAAACAATTGTGAATGTGCTTATAATGTCAGCATGACAGGTTCCGTCAAGAGGATTTTGCCCTGACTGTAGTACATTTTAAAGAAAACCTGGATGGAAGCATTTCTGTTTTGTGGGAGGTGAATCAGGGACACCTTGGGGATATCCCACGTAAAATTCCCAACTGAAGCACAAATATTGAAGCATTTTTTAAAAATACAAACCAAAATCAGCTTATTTCTCACGTGGACATGCACGCCACCCTATGTTTCTTGGTTAGAGCGAATGCCTTAACATAAAACAGATGTAGCGGCTGCTGAAAACATATTGTAATTCTGATGGCATCCTAACAAACATGTCGTCAAGAAAACATCCACTACAAATCTTGATCTGAACACAGATAAGTTCTAATGAACTTAAAAGACACCAAGTAAATATTTTGCATTTACAGTGAGCACTGAAAGTATTTTAGTGATTTAGTCACTTCAAAATACTGTTGCAATAAATTTTGCAGGTCGTCTTTTAAAAACCAAAACAAGCAAACAAGTAAAATATGTGGTAAGCCACCCCTTGGAGCCCCAGTGACTACAGTACAGATTCCTTCAGTTTACCCACAAAGCCAGTAATCAAATAAACCCAATTTGAAAAGAATTCCAATGTTATGCTACGTTCTCGACATGATGGACCACCCATTCAAGACAGGTCTCCTTGTTTCCAGCACATCAGGATGAACATGGAACAGAGTCATCCACTTTTGGCAAGTTAAGAATAAAACAATGTAACATGGGAGATTTGAGGGTTTGGAGGGATGACAGAAAACACAAGTCAGCATTATCTACTTGAATGGAAAAGAGAAATCTAAACAAATTTGACTTGATATGGATGCGTTTCCTTGGATGGAACAAACACCACTGGACGATGTATTTAAGATGGAACAGAATTTATGGAGTGGATTGAGATGGGGGTATGCAGTTGCATAGGAAGCAAGACATGTGGTCAACACTTCAGCCCTTCTCACTCTTTCAGAATGTGTAACTTTGGAGGAGTGTTCACACTGCCGTAGCCTGTTCCCCTTCCACTATTCCTCTACTGGTAGAGAAGAACTTCCCAGGCTTGTGGAGTCCAGCCAGATGCATTTGCTGCCACGCTTCAGTCCTTCCATGTAAAGTCAGGAGGTTGCAGATAGAGGAAGCAAGGACGAAGGTCACATTTTGAAAGTATGAGTAGAACTGAGGCTGTATGCTATATTTCATAGATGCTTTGTGCACACATACAATATACTGTATATGCAATCTCCCATCTCAGAACGGCCATGATTGCATCCCCAAAGTCATTATTCCTTTAAGTCCTGAACAATAAATCCAATAATGCTAATACTACTAATTTAACAGTTTCAGTAAATTATCAAGAAACTCTTGTCTGTATGTGTATATTTAAATCTAGCTATATATTTAAGTTAGGGTTAATTTAAATAGAGTGAGTCAGTTTGGTGTAGTGGTGGAGGCACCGGGCTAGAAACCGGAAGACTGAGTTCTAGTCCCGCCTTAGGCACAAAGCCAGTTGGTTGACCTTGGGCCAGTCACCCTCTCTCAGTCCTAGGAAGGAGGCAATGGCAAACCCCTTCTGAAAAACCTTGCCAAGAAAACTGCAGGGACTTGTCCAGGAAGTCTCCGAGAATCGGACACGATTGAACGGATAAAAAAAATCTATATATATATTTAAGTTAGGTTCTTCTAATTTCATTTTATAGTAAACTGTTTAAATAATTTGGAATTGCAATCGGAAAGAAAGCCTTTTAAAGACACACAGCTGCACCTGGCATTTCCTTAAGGGCGGCTGTTCCATGAATGTTCTGCACACATCTGACTGCAGCCTTTCTACAGTTCTCGGACAGCAATCCCTCCTTGCCTGGCTATGGGATTTCAGCAGCTGAAGGAGGCAGGCGGGAATGTTGCCATTCCTAGGCTTCCCTCTGACAGGCATTGCTCCGTTACTGCTGGAGGCCACACCAGACCAGGGACCCTCCAAAGACAAGGTGTCCTCTCGACGGGACAGCTCCTCTCACTCAGTGGCGGCAGCAGCAGAAGGCTCCAAGAGTGGTGAGACACCTCAAAAGGAAGCCACAGTCAAAATTCTCTCTCCTCTGACTGGCAAAGAAAAAAGCAGCCAGACTGAAGTACAACTACACAATCCAGTAGTTCTTCACAACCCAGAATGCAGATCGCCTTAGAAAACCAAGTCAGCCAGACTTTATCTTTATCTTTACCTAGCAAGCCAACATTTAGAGGTACAGGCAGTCCTTGACTTACGGCCGTTCGTTTAGTGACTGTTCGAAGTTACAACAGTGTTGGAAAAAGTGACTTATGGCCGGTCCTTGCACTTATGACCGTCGCAGCGTCCCTGCAGTCACATGATCAAAATTCAGGTGCTTGGCAACCGGCATGTATTTACTACGGTTGCAGCGTCCTTGAGTCACATGATCCCCATTTGCGACCTTCCCAGCTGGCTTCCGACAAGCAAAGTCAATGGGGGAAGCAGGATTTGCTTAACGACCATGTAATTCACTTAACAGCCGTGGTGATTCACTTAATGGCTGTGGCAAAAAAGGATGTAAAATCAAGCGTGACTCAGTTAATGACCACCTCGCTTAGCAACAGAAGTTCCGGTCTCAATTGTGATCGTAACTTGAGGACTACCTGTACAGTTTCTCATGAATGTTTTCTGACGACTTTCAAAAATAAGAGCTGCGCATTCAGAGTGGCTTTCTCCCCATTGGTTTATAGATCTTTGACTACAGCACAGCAAAGCCATGGGAATAATTAAACTTAAGACCTTGTTGAAGCGGCCCATTCCTAGACTACAGGCCAGTTTCCTTCAAACCCTTTTCTACATCTGCAAACCTCCGGCGTCTTTCATTTCAAGCAGCCCCATTTGGTTCCTTTCCTGTTGGCATCCACCATTTCTGCATGGGGTTTGAAGGAATTATTCTTGGTTTTGCTTCACTGTGAACTATTCTTTAAGGACCCTTCCATAATGCGGCTAATGCAACAGTCAAAACTAACAAGAGAGGAAACGCACAAGGGTGGCAAACAAGGAACCTTTGATTGAAGTTTATTTTAGTTCAAGTACAAGAATATGTCAATATAGCCCACACAGGAAGTACTAATTTATTGCAATGAACACATACAATGGTATTTTTTTCTGTCCTTTAAATCTCTCCTCCAGATCATCTCCCTAAAACAACTTCACCTGTAAACGGATAATCACGTGAAAGCAAACGTAAAACACAACATTCAAGGAGCCAGTGCACAGTGTTACTATCTTGAAAAAGCAAAAAGCAGATCATTTTCAACAAGCTGGCAATATCGCATTATCAGTGCACATTCCTACTGAAATGCATGTGTCGTTCCTGACAAACATCTGCATGAGAACCAGCCTAGGACTCACGAAAAGGCTAGCCAAGAGGCCACATTAAGTATCAAAGCCAGCAGGATTGGACTGAACAAGTACGACCAAAATAGCATAGATGTCCAGCTGCTTCTGAATGCAACATACTTCGCACGTGGGATGATTTATTAGATGCCCAGGGGAGCAAACACCTCTGCTTTGTGGCAAGAAACATATGGAAACCATCTGCCCGAGATACATGCTCTCAATGCCTCCCTGGTAACAAAGGTCAACCTGCGAAAAGTTCATGTCTCTGTTGTTAAGAGATGTTGCCATCCATGATTATTCCGTATGGCACAACTCACCATCTGCATATGGATAGCTCAGCAGACCAGGGAGATTTCCAGCCCCACCAAAAGTTCTGGTAATATCCGCTCCCAGCATCAGTTCTAATCATCTCCTGGTTGCAAGGATTCTGCATAAACCTAATAATTCGACCAACTGCCAAGACACGGATTCTGCTATTAAATTAAAATACTGGAAGGTGGGTTTTTTTTAATGCACATGTGTATCAATCAAATATCCATGTGACAAACTGTCATGCACTACACAGGAGACAGTCCTTTTGTATACAATAGCTTGAGAATAGAATAGAATAGAATAGAATAGAGAATAGAGAATAGAGAGTAGAGAATAGAGAGTAGAGAATAGAGAGTAGAGTAGAGTAGAGTAGAGTAGAGTAGAGTAGAATAGAGAATAGAGAATAGAGAGTAGAGTAGAGTAGAGTAGAGAGTAGAGAGTAGAGAGTAGAGAATAGAGAATAGAGAGTAGAGTAGAGTAGAGTAGAGTAGAGAGAATAGAGAATAGAGAATAGAGTAGAGTAGAGTAGAGTAGAGTAGAATAGAGAATAGAGAGTAGAGAGTAGAGTAGAGTAGAGTAGAGTAGAGAGAATAGAGAATAGAGAATAGAGTAGAGTAGAGTAGAGTAGAGTAGAGAATAGAGAATAGAGAATAGAGAATAGAGAATAGAGAGTAGAGAGTAGAGAGTAGAGTAGAGTAGAGTAGAGAGTAGAGAGAATAGAGAATAGAGAATAGAGAATAGAGAATAGAGAATAGAGAATAGAGTAGAATAGAGAATAGAGAATAGAGAATAGAGAGTAGAGTAGAGTAGAGTGTAGAGAGTAGAGAGTAGAGAGTAGAGAGTAGAGAGTAGAGAGTAGAGTAGAGTAGAGTAGAGAATAGAGAATAGAGAATAGAGAATAGAGAATAGAGAATAGAGAGTAGAGTAGAGTAGAGTAGAGTAGAGTAGAGTAGAATAGAATAGAATAGAATAGAATAGAGAATAGAGAATAGAGAATAGAGAATAGAGAATAGAGAATAGAGAATGGAGAGTAGAGTAGAGTAGAGTAGAGTAGAGTAGAGTAGAGTAGAGAATAGAGAATAGAGAATAGAGAATAGAGAATAGAGAATAGAGAATAGAGAATAGAGAATAGAGAATAGAGAATAGAGAATAGAGAATAGAGAATAGAGAATAGAGAATAGAGTAGAGTAGAGTAGAGAATAGAGAATAGAGAATAGAGAGTAGAGAGTAGAGAGTAGAGAGTAGAGAGTAGAGAGTAGAGAGTAGAGTAGAGTAGAGTAGAGTAGAGTAGAGTAGAGTAGAATAGAATAGAATAGAATATAATAGAATAGAATAGCTTTATTGGCCAAGTATGACTAAACATACACGGAATTTGTCTTTGGTGCAAGAACTCTCAATAAGAAATTATACAATCAAGAAAAAGAAAAATTAAGAAAAAATAATACTACATATTATTATTAATAAATATATATATATATTGACAGCTCCTGTCCTCTTCAGATACACATTTCCTGGTGAAGATGAACAACTCTTTACTGACCAAGAGTGAATTAGTTAAGTGCTCAGTTATAATGCTATATTTATAATATAAAGTTATAATGCTAGCAATTGATTATTGCTTATAATGCAACTCTTCATGGTTTGCTCAAGTACTTTAGAATATGATTCATCCTAAATTTAATGCTCTTTATCAGTATATTCAAGTATTTACAAATTAAGCACAGCAACATGTACGGCAGAAGTTATGCAAGACGTTGAATGGGTTCATTTTCTCTAAGCCAAAAGATAAGTTCAAGATCTAAAAATAAAAAGCTATGTAGAAACTTCCAAGATTTCTACAGAAAAACAATAACATACCAGCAAGAAGCCAAAACCTAATGTAAGAGATTACCGGGAAAGCTCACATAGACTTTTGGAGCATGAGACATTAGAAGCGTAGCGAGCAATGAAAATGCTCAGCTCTTCCCCATTTTTATGCCATGCATTCACAGATACTACAGCGAAGACTTTAAAAATAACTTCTTCCCATCACTGGGACTCGGAAGGTGCATTTGTTCCATTCAAAATACTGCAACGTTCCCTTTTGAGACACACATGACATTTCGGTACAAGATACGCTGGTTCTATTTTGTAGCCCAAGTTAGCACAAGGACATTTAGACAGCCTCTTCCAACTCTTACTCCTAACATTAAGATCCGTCAAGAAGCCCCTGGCGAACCCAGACAGGCAGTTCCCTGGACCCACGAAAGGGTCGGACTGGACAGAGCGCGAGGCGCACACACAGCTCTGCACACTCCAGCAAGAAACCTGGAGAGAGCTGGGCTCCCATTGGGCTGAACAGGACTACAACGTTCTACATGGTCCGGGATCCAAAAAGGCAGGGTCCTCTGCACCAACAGCTGTACTCCTGTACTCCTGTTCAAGCAAATCCAAGCCTCCCACCTGTGTGCAGGTGAACTCCCATTTTCTCCCCTCAGGCAAACTCCAGGAGGGGGCTAATGGCAGGGATAGGTCTTGGTGATGTTGCCCTTTGTGTGGAATTTTGTGCCAAGAAGAGCTACTGGCATATTGTAATGGACTGCGGGAATGACCTGGGGAGACAGGAGGAAGAGCCGCAGCCTAGACAGCCGTCATGCAAAAGGTATCTCAGCCCACAGAAGGAAAAGGGGCGCAGGAAGCATCTCGGAAGGGACCCTCCCTAGATTTCTGGAAAGTAAAAGGAAAGAAGGGGAGAGGGGCTTTCAGACTTGCAAGATTCTGTTGCTGTAACCTTACAGTTAAGGTAGTGTGGAGTCCTTGGTGCTCTCTGAGCCTTGTTGTTTTCTTGAAGACGTTTCATTGCCAGACTAGGCAACATCTTCAGTGTGTAAAGGGAGTGGGACTTGCTCTCTGTTTATATACCATGGCTTGTCCTGCCTGTGTTGGTGGAGGTGTTCTTCTCTCCTTGGGAGTTCCTTGATTGGGCTGTTGTTTGCCGCTTGGTTGATTGACTGAGTTAATAGTTCCTTGATTAGGGTCTATTGTGCTGTTTGATTGTTCCTCTGGTACTAATCCTGGTGTTAATCTTCGCATATTTGGGTGCTGATTGCTGGCAAGGAGTTTTTCTGGTCCTCTGGCTTTTCTATTGTCTCTTATGAATGGTATGTAAATGCTGTTTACCTCTATGTGTCTGTTGATGGCTGCTTTGTCTGCGTGCCAAGCTTCCAGGAATTCTCTAGCGTTTTTGGATTTGGCTTGGTTTAAGATGCTCTCAGTTTCCCAGTTGAAAGTATGGTTAAGTCTGTCCATGTGTTGTGAGATTAAGGAATTTTCATCATGTCTTCTGACTGCTAGTTGGTGTTCGTGGATGGGTTCTGCTAGTCTTCTGCCGGTCTGTCCTACATAGTGGCTGCTACAGTCTTTACACTGTATGTTGTAGATAACTCCTGTTTTTTCTTCTTGGGCTACTGGGTCTTTTGGGTTACTTACGATGTTCTGAAGGGTTTTGGTTGGTTTGTGTGCTACGGTGATGCCATGTGGTTGTAACAGTCTATTAGTAGTTTCTGCGATTCTGAGAGAATCTGAGTTAAGGTGGTGTTAACACTTATGGTTCGTGCTTCTTGTCTGGACTCCCTCAAACGGCTGACACGTACTCAGAAAACCTTTAAACATATTCTAGTTTATTTATTTATTCATTTCCCTAGGCTTACATGCTGCTTCCATCATAAGTGTAATCATCTAAAGGTAACAATGACCATATTTTCTTGGGAAAAATAAAGGGCAAACCTGGAAACGGGCCGAATCTGAAAGAGGTTCATCAGGATTAAAAAAAAAATTGCTCATGTTTATAACTTTGCTTTACAAAGGAAAACTCAAGAGCAAAACCAAGAAAATAAATAATTAAGTTAAATCAATCTAAAGGACACTTTTCTATAATAAAGGACATATGGTCACTGTATCTATAGGTGGAATCCTACTCCCAGTATAAAGATTAAAAGAATAGACCCACCCAAAATAAATAAGTAAGCCATATCAACCACACTGAGGAATAACCATCCAAATAGGAATTCAATCACTTACGGCAGGGAGGGGACCAAGCACGTGTCAGTCAGCGAAAGCTTCTTGAAATGGCTAGGTCTTAATGGTTTTCTCAATCCCTAAAAGCAGTGTTTCTCAACCTTGGCAACTTGAAGGTGTGTGGACTTCAACTCCCAGAATTCCCCAGCCAGCTGGGGAATTTTGGGAGTTGAAGTCCCCATACTCCAAATCTTTCTCGACGTGCGGATCCTGCTAGGAGCAGGATGTTCTGAAGATACCCATTCAACTATATCTTCTAGGCTGTTAGAATCCTCCCCATTTTTTTCCCTTCCATTTTGTATTTGGTTTCAGAATCTTTTTTACTGTCTGTAGCTTGAATCATGTCAACTGGATTTCTATTTTCTCAGTGGAAACGTTTTGCTCCTTATCCAAGGAGCTTCTTCAGTCTGAGCAATGGATGACTGAGAACCTTCATCGACAATCTTTTTTACTGTATTTTTTTAAATTCAGAACTACCCATTCACCCCATTTAAATATGGAATACACTTCTATAAACATAAGAACACTGAAACGGACCAAGCATGTCCTAGCAAGTATTTGTATGGAAGAGAGGGTTTTCCAGTAACTGAGTTCAAGTTTTGTATGCTGTTGTTATCCTTGATACTATACAGTTTCTTGAGTAGGATGGTGGGATGTAAAAAAAGAAAAAGTTAAAATTTAATTGTATTTGTTTGAATTTAATTATGGAATTTCCACCCCACCCCTTCTTAAAGCCTCAGGACAGATAGCAACTGCTCAAAAGGATGAAATAGAAATATTTGCCTCTTGTTCCTTTTTTGCCCACCAAAATGTTTTTGCCCGCCAGTGAGTTTCATGCACCAGTTGATTACACCCGTTTATTTTGGGTGTCTCACACCATTTTCCCCACCAAACAGGTTAGGGTTATTGATCAATGGTTGACAGTTACCTCTGCAAAATTTTATACCCACACCATAATCTCAACAATTGATTATGTCTGTGGTGGGCAAAAATTTTTTGGGCATGAGATTTGAACACTAGTGGTAGGCAAAAAGGGAACAAGAAACAAATATTCAAAGAACAATTCACGATATTCTGTAGACATGAATGTTAGCCTATACTCAAAGATCAAGAGAACTTCAGCATTTTCAGAAGACGATTCTCATGCAACTTATACTCCTAGGCAGTTGTAACAGGAAGGAAGGAAGGAAGGAAGGAAGGAAGGAAGGAAGGAAGGAAGGAAGGAAGGAAGGAAGGGGGGAGGGGAGGGGAGGGGAGGGGAGGGGAGGGGAGGGGAGGGGAGGGGAGGGGAGGGAGAGCACGTCCTTCTTCCCTTCAGGTTGGGCTTAGCCTGTATGCTGTTTTCCAGACAAGCACAGGGGATGCATGATTATTTGCATTCCTTAAGCACTCACGTAATGTTCTGGCATCACGTTCCATGAATGGAAAAGCATATTTTGGAGCTCCCCTGTTCACAGATGTTGCTGCAGCAAATTCTCACTTTACAGATTATGCTGCTCATATGGGAAGACCCCTTGCCTGCATTTTAAGTATTCAAATAAAAAGAGGCGGTTGTAGAAATACTTCAGCCAAAACCCCTTCGATCCTAAAGGACAAACGTTCACAAACACTCTTGACATCTTCCCAGTGGCTGAAAAACCAGGTTTTCTATCCTCAAAACTTGTATATCACAAAACTGTCTGTAGCTTGAATCATGTCAACTGGGTTTCTATTTTCTCAGTGGAAACGTTTCGCTCCTTATCCAAGGAGCTTCTTGAATAAGGAGCGAAACGTTTCCACTGAGAAAATAGAAATCCAGTTGACATGATTCAAGCTACAGACAATTCCACCTGGATGACTGAGAACCTTCATAGACATATATCACAAAACTGTTTGGCAGTCATGTGCTGCTTCCAACCCCATCCCCTCCATTAAAGCCCAAACCCAGCCGGCATTGCTCCTCACAAAACAGAAAAACAGGGAATCCCCATTGGGCAGCTCCGCTCTTCACACCGGGACTGGACATGATGAAGAATTCTCTGGCTTTGAAGAGTGCCGCAATCAGAATGCCTTTAAAAAGAGAATTCTTGGAGAAGCACACTTAACTGGCCCACAGGGAAGACCCCAAATATATTTCTGCAACATTGGAAAAATTCATGGAAAGCCAAAAAAAAAAATCTTGCCGAATTCCATTATTTCTTCTTCAACTATCTTACTTGTCCTGTTTTGTCTACTTCAGTGTTTCTCAACCTTGTCAACTTTAAGGTGTGTGGACTTCAGCATGGCTGGCCAGGGAATTCTGGGAGTTGAAGTCCACACATCTTTAGGTTGCCAAGGTTGAGAAACGCTGGTCTACTTGCTCTAGCAGCGATGGTTTCCTGTACCATGGAACTGGTCCTCCCCACAAGGCAAATCTTTTTGCTTCTGTGTAGGTAGGACTCCAGGAAAATAGTGCAGGCCAAGCGACATTATTTCTGCCAATATGCAGGCCGAGAACACAGGTTATATCAGCTCTCGAGAAGCTGCTTATAGTAAAGGAATAAATCATGACTCATTCTTTTACAATGAGACATCTGCTTGGGGTGGACTTGGGGCCATTTCACTGCTCCCTTCACCAGAGTAGTTCATTCTACATGGCATTTGGTCAACAGGCATAGAAATGAGCCAGAAGGTTTGATTAAAATGTTTGAACTTTCCAACACAATGTATTAGTCCTAGTTCTTCTTCCTTTTTCCATTTTACAACTGATGCCATTGTGTATTTAATCATGGCAATCCAATACAGGATGTCTAGTTAATGGGAATCTTGCAAAACGTGATGCTGGGTAACAGTAATGTTGCATCTTATTCCACAATGGGGTGTACTTTCATTGTTAAAATATTCTTCATATTCACCTAGACCAGGGGTCGGCAAACTTTTTTATGCCAGGAGCCATTTTGACATTTATAAAATTTATAATATCACTCGAGGGCCAGGGGGCGGGGTTTGCGGGCGGGGGCCAATCGCACACACTTAGGGCACTTAGGGCCTGCTGCCGCGCCTGCCCCCGCCACGCACACCATGCCTGCTGCCGCGCCTGCCCCCGCCACGCCCGCCACGCCTGCCTGGGGAAGAGCCACACTCAAGGGGCCAAAGAGCCGCATGTGGCTCGCGAGCCGCAGTTTGCCGACCCCTGACCTAGACAAATCCACTCTGTTCATGGTAATTCAGAACATTTGGGTTTGTGGGAAGACTATTTTTCAAGCATCCATGTTCTGAATGCATTTTCAAGACATCTGTAAAATTTTAAGAACCAGAACAACCTTCCTCGATCTTGGGTCCTTTAGATGTTCTGGACCAACTCAAAGGTTCCTAGAATATAGCACATCTGAAAGGCACTAGATTGGTTTAAACGTGCATAAAAGAGAAGAAGTATATTCTGTTTTATGCAAGTTTACAACAAGGGTACAACACAGGATCAATCCAGAAGTGTCTTTGGAAAGAGAAAAGGTTCCAGCATTTGCGGCGGCAGCAGAACTCTTCGTGGCTCAGCTTGGTGCCCCCCCTTCACACAGCTGTATGCAGAACTGCAGATGCTCCTTCAAACCCTGCAAGATTACACACAACAGAACTGAACGACCTTTTCCATGTTTCCTCTCCCTCTCCTCCATCAGGGAAGAGAAGATCCAAAGTTGAGCCACAGAGGAAGTCTGCTCGATGCAGAAACACACAGCCCGGCTGACGAAATACCTAGGCCTACTTCGGTCGCCATGGAGACCTAGCGAGGAAACATGCCAAGATTCACACATGCGTGTCCTGGTGAACGGCTAAAAAACCCCAAACCTATACTTTATACCTTGGGAACCAAAACCTCAAGAAAATGCTTTAAAGAAAATTCTGCTGGCAACAGCCCACGGGACTCCCCATACAAAGCGAGTGATCTCGAATTCTCCCTCCGTTCATAAGCTGTGATTGACTCTGGGCATACCAAGCAAGAAGACCCTGCTGCTTAGCAGGTAGCTATGGAAACCAAGGGACCCACCGCTAGCCTGCAGGAAAAGCAGGGGCGATAAGGCTGTAACCACACAGTTCAGTTTGTTTTCACAGCTGTGGCTTTACTTTATTTCTGATCAAAGTCGGGAGCAACGTCTTTCCCTTTTAAGGGGCCTGAAAAATATTCAGCTTGATCGCAGAAGAGGGTAAACATCTGTAAGCACAAATAATGAGGTCACTGCAGATTCACGGAAATGCAGAAGTTGCTTATGGGAGCTCACGTGGTCCTACGTCATTTCTGAGTGTTTGGGCCCAGTTCTGGTGGGAGAAAGAGAAAAACAACCTTCCGGGAAGGTTACCCATTCTTAACTCTGGAGAGTGCCCTGTGCAAAGCATGCTATGGTCTCCTTTAATCTGAGGTTGAATCCTGGTGCCTTCATGGACAATCCAGGCCAGTTTTCTTGGCAGTAGGACAGAAGAAGGTGGTCACTGCCTTCTTCCAGGATGTGTTTCCAGCCTCCTGGTCTGGCCCACAATCCTTGAACTCTCTGGCAGTATCCCATCTAAGAACCAACCAGGAATGATCCTGCTTAGCCTCTGAGCCCAGAAAAGGTTACTCCACTTGGTCTTTGTGGGGATGTGCTCCAACTAAATCATTGCCATCCATAATCCAGAGTGGGTGACAACATAATTATTTCATATCAGTGCAGTTCATAAGTCAGTCCTGAAAATGTTTGGGATAGCTGATGTTTACAGCTATAGCTGATTTTTCATTGCTGCTTGCACTTCCTGGCTATGATACCTAAACATGAATGCGAAAGAGTACCAAAAGTATTTGGTACATCAATACATTTAAAAAGTATCCTTGTTGCTCTCTGAGCTTGGTTGTTTGCTTGCAGACGTTTCATTACCCAACTAGGGAACATCATCAGTGCAAGTGAGTGTGGGGTTCGCTCCCTGTTTCTATACAGCAGCTTGCCCTCCCAGTGTTGGTGGGGTGTGGTTTTCTCCTTGGTAGTTCCTTGATACATTTACACACTATTCAAAAGAGGCAATAAAGAAGCTAAGGAGGAAAGAAAAAGACCAGAACACATCCTCTCCAGCAGCCAACACCCAGATAAGCAGGGATTAACACCAGACAAACAATTAAGCAGAAAACAATACCCTAATCAAGGAACCACCAAGGAGATTGACCTTTGTTTATAAAAATTACCAAGCATTTTAACACTAAGGACAATTTTGGGGAAGAAGGAAATTGGAAAAATGAACATGCTGTTTGCATCTGAAGACTGGCCCCTTCCCCCAGGGTTTGGTGAGGATGGCTGAAGCCCCCTTTGAGTTGTCTGGGTCTGTTCTTTTTCATTCCTGTCTGGTTTTGTCATCTTTGCCATCTTTGACTTTTTTTTTTGTCTATTATGGTATTTTTTTCCTTGTTTTTAATGCTTTTTACCTGTGAACCACCCAAAGTCGTTGAGAGTCGGAAGGTATACAAATAAATAAATATTTACCATTATGTAGTTCTAAATTAGCTTATTAGCCAGGATTGAGCTCCTGGTTTGTTTTGTTTCATGCTAAGTGATAAGATTTGATAGACTTAGAAATCAGATGATAAATCAAGTTATGAAGATCCTCTATTTCTACACTCTCAAGTCAGAAACCATCTGTTTAGCAAAATTTTGGACTTTCGTATGCACTTAATACAACACAGGAAACAATACAGAGAATCCATGCCAAAAGACATGAACAGTGGAAATCCAGAGAGTCTAAGGAGACAGAAATGATTAACTGCAGCTTAAGGCTGTTTGCCATAAAGAAAACCAAAAACCTTAGTTAACCCAGGATATTTTGGGGGGGAGGGGAGAACATGCTTAACATTCAGCCTTTACCAAAGCAAACTCTTTTCTCTCCATAACTAAAACTGTCAAGCAAATTAGGACAGAAGAATTCTTTAAAAAAAAAAGATCTCTGGAAACGTTTCATCATTTTTTTATTAAAGGGGAAGGAGGAGAACAGAGAGATGGAGCAGTCCATGAAAGATCAGGGAGCTTCTTCCTTCAAATTGCAAAGCCAACCTGGCCTGAAAGTTTCCCACACAACGATCTTTAAATGCTGACAATCTGAACCAAGAGTACAAACACCAAGTAACGGGACTGCGCTTCTTGGATTTCTAATTATCTGCGGGCAAGAAACACAAATGCCACCGATAGGAGAGAAAAAGGAGAGGTTTCTGAAGTAGGCCAGTTGGTCTGGCTTTAAAGAAGTTGTTATCTGACAGTATCTGACCAAGAGTGGAAATTCGACCAAGGGCCAATGGCTGGAGAGGATTCCTTACCCACATTTAGTTTGGACTACTGAGCCTCTGAGCTCTATCCAAATGCAATACTTTCAAGTGTTTTTTATAATAATATGACTCATCCTACGTCTTCTAGTTCCACATATATTCCAAAAATCTCCACTGTACTGGGAACAAAATCCTGCAAGTTTGCCACACTTTTACATACACTTCTACAACATCTTTCCACTTCAACGGGAGAAGCCGGTAACTTTGAAAGCAAAGTCTTAAGTCTGTCTAGCTATTTCCTTTAAAATTATCTCCAACTGTGTTCAAGCTGCAAATTTTTTTAGAAGGTATCATTTCACATAACTGGACTGTACAAGCTAGCCTTCTCGGTGGACAAAGCCTTTGACATTTAAAAATCAAGAATGATCCTGCTGAAAAACCTCCATTTAGTGAATGTGAAAAAATGCAGCACTTTAACAGAAACCAAACCTCAATAACAAAAACTTTTCAGCCTGCCCACTAGCCAAGAAATGCCACACCTTTACAAGATGTTACAGTGCTGACATCTCAGCCGCAACACAAGACCATGATTGCAAAAGAAGCATTTCTGCAGGCATTAACCAAATGTTGTTTATGGTGTTGGATGCTGATGCCAAAAGCAGTGAAGTTATCTGCATAGGATAAAAACACAATGACTGCATGTTGGTAGAGAAACCACCATCCTCATATTAAACCTTAGCAATGAGGGAAGAAAGCCACCAGTTGAGTCCAGGGGTTGTCTCCCTTTGTCGGCTCACGGATGAAAATGAAATTACATGACAACAAAAAGCTTCTTTGCTTTTTAATTTTTCCATCCAATATTTTTACTCTGCATAAATGCAAACATGCTTAATGATGATCATGTGAAAACATCCCATATGTCAAAACCTTTATGTCGATTCCTTATATACTTTGTACCCTTCAGTTAATCATGCTCTTATGGTATGGAAAACATGATATTAGCTCCAATAATTTGGAAGATAGACATTAACATCATTACAAGTTGATCATTCACGTCCAAGTGCCAATCTTTGCAAGCAGCTATTTCCCACCAAAACAAATGCAAGCAGCTCAGTTACAGCAGAACAAGCTTGTCTTTAACACACCCTACACGAGGCTGTCCCAAATTCTATTGCCAACAGAGCGGACAATTCCAGCCTTAGAGATGCCGATATCTGGATCGCTTCATGCGCAGCTGGCCTTTAATCCCTCTATCTCCTTCAAAGAACAGATTGAAAGGACCACCTAACTCACGTTCTATGTTTGAAGAAATTGGACTTGCCTGAATAGGGCTTGATAAAGCCTTCTGACTTGCACATACACAAAACACCGCTCTAGCTGATGAGCTGGGTTTTTTTTAATGTTACTATCTGTTCTGCGTTGATTTTATCGTAATATCTTTTGCAATTCTGTTAGTGTTCCAATTCTATGCTCGGCTGTTCTGAATTTTCCAGTAGATTAAACATTTGATAGAAATGTTTAAAACAACAATGTCTAAACAGACTTGAAATGTATTCATTTATGGATGCCTGTATCTAAATACCAATACAGATCCAACTATTTCATTTTTAGTCTCCTATCACTTCTGCATATTTAAGAAGCAAGCAAGTCTTACAGGGAGCATTCCAATTATATAGATACCTGCTCAAGTTCATATTGTGCACACTTGCCCACATTTTTTTTTAAACTCCACACTTGTTCATCTCTAACACTCATACTTGAGACAGATTTAAGGCAAAAGAAAGCAGCTGTTTTTATTTATAAGCCAGAACAGCAAAGAAAATCAACTTCTCCAGATAGACCATCATTTGCCCTTCCATTTAGGTTTAGGGAGAAAAAAAATATCTATAGGAGAACATTCTGTATTTTCTGCAAGTGAAATGTGGCTGAAGAGATTACAAAACAAAAAGATGTGCCCATCTTTCCATATTCAAAGCAACCTAAGGCACATATACCAGCTTCTGCTAAATAGTTAGCCCTGATTAAGGTCACAGAATCCCAGATGTGGAGTTACTGTTTTGATTCTGCCCTAGGAAACATTGTCTGAACACAGCTGGAAGTGTATTCCTAATATGGCACTGATTCAGGAAGCAGCTGTTTCGATGGTCTTCAAAGCAACCTGCTTCCTGCTTCAAGATGCTTGATGTCCTTCATCGTTTGAATGCCAAACACGATATGAGGAAATAGTTTTTGACATCTAACTAAGCCCCATCACATGTTGATAATTTTATCAACTTTTCAGTGTATTTAGGTATCAATTTACTACCAGTGGAGTGGAAATTTCAGTAAGCCATTTTTATGAACTGATGCACAAATGCAATACACACAGTCAACGGAGAAACAGTATTAGAGTTTGCATAAAGCAGCTGAGATTGTAGTTTATATCTTGAAACAGGTGAAGGTAAATGAATGTAGCACAAGTTTTAAGGAGTTAATATCAGATCGACTTGGAGGTGTAGATTTTGATGTGTTCATAAGGATATGTCCAAATCACAATGAAAAAGCAATGTTTACCTTTTTTGGATTTTGCGCCAATCTTCAGTTTAGAGGGCCAAGCAATCTGGGTGTTGGTTTCCTCCATAATCTGTCAAAGGACAAGAATTCTTGGTTTAAATTTAAACACATTTGCTGCTTTTTTCCTATCAGACAGAAACAAGGATAATTTCTAGTAATTCTGAGCTGCTGCAAGTTGCCTTAAAATGCCAAGAAAATCGCTTTCAGAAGACCAGCCTAATTTAACGCCAGTGGGAATGAATCTGACATACAGTCAACCTCTTACAAATTGTGTTTGTACTCTAGCATTTTTAATTGAAATATGATATCAATACACTTAAAAAGTTACGTTTTAGCTGACTGCTCCCTATTAACCTCCCCCAACTATAATATTTCTTCTCTGCATTTGCCATGGTATGCTCTATGTTTTGCCAACTTTTTCTCAGAAAGTTATTCAAAATTAGTTAGTAACTGGGCAATGTCCTCTAGGGTTCTTTTGCTGATGCAGAATCGGGCTCCGATCCCCAGCTCACAACTTGGCTCTGAAAGAGGGACCTGATCATCAGCTGGTGGGAACAGCTGCCAGCATTTTAACTCCGCAGTGGGGACAGACCCTTATCCTGAGAACGTGAGCAGATGGTACAACTGAAAAATCCAATCCAACAAGTGTTCATGCAGTTGTTTGCCTTCCATCTCAAAATCCCCCGTTATTTCTATTAATATAAACAGGCTGCTGTTATCTTCTAAGGTAGTGTTTCTCAACCTTGGCCACTTTAAGATGTGTGGACTTCAACTCCCAGAATTCCCCAGCCAGCCTTGCTCTGGCGTTTTTATTTATTTATTTATTGTTCATATTTCTATTACCGCCCATCTCCCCCGATGGGGGATGTTGAAATCCACACATCTTAAAGTCGCCAAGGCTGAAAAACACTGCTCTAAGGGCTAAATAAGCATAGGAATATTACATTTCATAGTAACAGACAAGCAGTATAATTCAACAAGCATTCTATAAGACTAATCGCATTTCCAAGACCTGTAACATATTCTGTACAAAAAAAAATCACCCACTCAACCCTCAATTTTAAAACCAGTGTAGTTTAACCCCCCTCCCCCAATGTTTTCTCTGTGTTGTACAAGTTGTCTGTACACATTGAAACAGAACACCCCAAAGTCCATCAGCGTGGAATCTTTGCATTTGAAGCGCATGTAGAAACTGTCATTTTCAGATCTCTATCAAGGGATATTGGCTGGGGAACTAGATTTTATTTCTCCTTAAATGCCACTGGAGGACAGGTGGCCCAATCTGGACATTGTGGGAACAAATGGGAGTTAGCCGAAAATGGGAGTCACCAACGTATCTTCCCTGTTCCCACTGTCACCGTAAGATTAGGACATGAAAAGGAAAGCATCAAGAATATTTAAGATATCTTGTTTTTATTGTATCTTAATCTCTTTTTAGCTTTACCGTAAACTGCCCAGAGTCCCTCTTTTGAGGGAGATGGGCGGTGACGAAATTTGGTAGACAGACAGACAGACAGACAGACAGACAGATAGAATATTCAAATTATACCTTGCAAAGCCCTTATGATATCACCAAAAGAATGACACAATAAATGGAATAATAAAACAAAATCATCACCACCTTGCACATCCCTGCATGATTTACTATTCTTCCCTTTCCTCTTACACCCTGCAACTGCTGGAATTGACAAATATACGGCACCTTTGCTTCCAATGTGGCCGATCATCCAAACATTTCAATGTAAGAAATCCAGCATAGACAGACTCCTTAAGAGTGCCTCGCTGAGCCTCTGCATGAATTCCTGCTCTGGGCCTACCTCCTTTCTAATTAACACATGCACTAAACCGGAGCATTCTGCACTGGTAACACCCCATGTTTACTTTCTGGCGAAAAGTAAGCTTTGCATTAAATTACATCAGTGTGCCCACCTCCCATTTTAGGTAAGAAGAAAGGAAGCCTCAAATTTCTGAATTTGAGAAGAAGTCGACATAAATAATCTAGTTTCAATTACTGCAGTTTTAAGAAATCATGTCTATAATTATGATTAAAGAAACTGCATCCTTTGCTGGTGCCTTACAGGAAAAATTTGAAAGACAAATACACACACTGAAAAGTTTATACTTGTTTCTATTGCCTATATCAATAGAATTCCTTAAAGCCACTATTTCCAGAGGATGGTGCCATGTGGAAAAAGTGAGAAATGTCAGCCAGGACTCAATGCTCTCTGCTTTGTATGGGTTTCAGCAGCCATGGGATAATAAATTGCAGCTGGAAGACTACTTCCAAAAGAGGCAGTTCTACCATGACATGCATCTATTCCCAAGAATTCCCAAACACAGATGTGAAATAAGAATTGTAACAGTGTCAAGTCTGAATGCTAAATCAGGCAGGTCTCTCTATGTAGTCTTTCATTCCTCAGGCAGGAGATGGGACTATATGTACCTCCCGACTCCCCAAATTTGGAACTTCCTAAAGAACCACCACCCTCTCTGCTTGGCAGAGTTCTGAATGAACATCTTGAAAATTTGAACCATCTTGGAAAATGGAAAAATCTTGAAAAATCTTGAAGATCAGAAAAGTGGTCAGAATGTAGGTCCAGGTGGAAGCTTCAGAGTCAAAAGTGGTCTTCACCCTTGTTGCATGCATTCCCTCAGTCAGTCCCTCTGGGCACATCACCTGACCTTTGTTAACCCTGATTTAAAATGAGCTCAGATGTTTTAAATCATGCCCACTCATCATTTCAGGATCTACTGTATATGTGAGATACGCACAGACATACATGGTATATGGGCCCAAGTGGTACACTTGCTGTTCTGTTGATGCTTCTATAAGGTTTTTGACCAACGTGGTTCCTCTGAGACAGATGGGTCTTTTTTTCTGGCCCAGGGCCCTTCCCTACTTCCTGGCCCACAGGTGTGTGACCAGTGAGGTGGTGATGTCAGTGTTACAATCTGGAAGTCATATGGGGCCACAAAAGTGGGGCACGCCAACTGTCCACCTGTTCTAAAAGCGTGGTTTATGCGTACCATGTGTGGTAACTCTCAGGAATTTGGGCATATGTTGCATAAAAAGCTAAGCAAATTAACTTTTTGAAAGCTAAATAAATTAGAGGATTCACACAGAATTATATGGATGAACATGAAGAAAACCAACAAAGGAATGGAAATACCCTTTGGGTGCTTGCAAACAATGGACAGGAACGAATTCATGGGTACGTTTTTGTTAAGAAGTGTGGGCATGTTGCAACAGGTACCTATGGGACTTTTTGCATTGAAAGAGTAGAAAAGTGGTTAGGATGTATGTCCAGGTGGAAGCATAAGGCTCCTTGTGATTGAAAGACCAAAAGCAGGCTTGAGCTTCCTGCACACTTTTCCTTACTCCTTCGGCACAACGTCTGACCTTTGTTAATGTTGATTTAAAATGAGCTCAAGTTAGATTAGAGTTCCAAAAGGGGGCCACTTCAGTCACAGAAAGCAACACTTGGGAGCTGTAATTCTGGGGACCCCCGGCTGAGCCCCATCCCAAGTGGCATGATTTGGGAGGTCAACACAGAAAGTCATGGGGGCAACTAAACGACAGGATTGAAAGTGGCACAACTTGGTGGAATCCTGATCACAAAAAGAGTCCCACATTCACTATTTTATGCAGACTAAGCCTGGCCCAGTCCAGTTGATATACGTACATACAAGATTAACATTTAACTTAACTCTGAAAAGGCTAAAGAATGGGCCTCAGGAACCAGCACGCTTGCTCACCAGAGTGCAATCCAGAAAAGCCATCATCTTAAGCAGCTTAATGGGTACGTGTCCCATTACTCAACGTGTTCTCTAAGACTTACTCTGGCACCCCTGCAGTGTTGAAAAACTAGTGATTTGGGCTAATGTGAACCGGTTCCAAGTGGCACCGTTCTTCTGTTCCAAGTCTTAACTCGCTCAGCTTCCAAATGAGAAAAGGCAACAATCAGACTTTTTGTCTTATGTACCATTCGGGAGCTCCTTCCCCAAATTTTAACAAATGCGTATAATTCCCCAGGACTACAAGGCCTATCCCTGATTTTCTGACATTCTTGCTGGAGCTACAGATTGCCTCTGGAAGCCAGGAGCTTCTCCGGACACAATCAGAAATTATGACGGGCTCTGCAAATGGCAAAATCTCACTTTAAAGAGGGACAAGAGGGGAGAGGAGAACATGAAAGCCAAGACTTATGGTAGAAAAATCTTGCTGCTTTCATGCTTGACTGATGACAGGTAGAAATGGTAATAGCAGGTTGGTAAATTGATGGAAAGCAGGCAAGACAGTTAAGAAGTCAGCCAGGTTGTCTCCTGCTGACCAACGCTCATGATTTAGATCTGCTCATGCTATCAAGGGCTGTCTCAGCAGCTGGTAACTATCCGTGTCTGGATTTAGAAGCTAAGTGGGGTCTGGCACAGTTAATTCTTGGATGGGAGGCCAGGGCAGTAGACTAGACTGGGAAATCTAAAAAGCATACTGGATGATGGCAACGGCATGCTAGGTATCTGTTGCTGCCAAGAAAACTTCAAGGGTCCAAGAACTCACCACGAATTGAGAGCAACCTGAAGGGGACTTTGCTATCACATCTTCCCATCAAGCCATCAGCCTCACACACCCCTTTCGTTAGAAATCTGCCCCTAATGTTACTGCATCTTCCAAAACAACTGACAGCAGCAGCAGATTTCAGGGTAAGATATGATTAAACTGGCTGTTAGAGAACCATGTATCCATGACATTTTTTAGAAAGGGTAGCCGGTGATGATGGAATTATTACTTCAACTGAAAATGATTCAATGATTAAATCGTATCAGATACTTCTGAATGTACTTAATCAATCAACATAGATAGCACACCATAAAAATTTAGATTCCGGGTGGCTTATATAGGATTAAAAAACAGAAAACTGACAATAACCATCAAGGCAACCAAGGCTCGAACTCATTACTGATGGCATCATCCAGCACCCTGGTCCAATGCCCAGGGAAGAACATGGTTTTCAAGGTTTTACAAAAGGCCATTCCAATTTCAGGGGTCATGTTGTCCCATAGGGCGAATTCTGCAAGAGAGAAAGCTCAACTCCTGGGCCCCCCCAGATGACACGGCATAAAACGGGGCATCCCCACCTTGTCCGACCTTGTGGGACAGGTGGAAATGACCCGAGAGAGGCAGTTCTGGAAATCACCCAGCCCTGTGCCGTGAAGGGCTTTACAAGTGGTAATCAGTACCTTGAATTGCTCCCGGAAACCGACTGGGAGCTAGCACAGCTCATAAGAAGTCCTGTTCCTTGGGTGTGCCATGGTGTATCCATAACTACATGGGCCACTACATTCTGGACCAGTTGCAGCTTCTGAATGGTCTTCAAGGGCAGGTCCATGTAGAGCATGTTGCAACAGTCCAAATGGGAGGTGACCAAGGCAGAATCTAGGAATGGGCCCTCCTGGCCACGGCTGCCACCTGCTCTTCAAGCAAGAGTTTATCTAACTCTGAATCCAGTCTGACTTGAAGAATTAAATTGCTGGTTCAGCGTGTTTGTTTTCCCAATTTTTAATAAACTGACAATTCAAATCTAATCACACTTTCAAATAGGATCTTGGCTGTTTCACCCAGCCCTCCTTAGAATGCATCTGCAAATATCTGACATTTCTAACCTTTTTGTCATCCTCTCTTCCAAACAAGATGCATCCATTTTAATTCCTTATTGCACAATATTCCCCAACTCCCTTCCCTTCACAATTTCAACACAAGTCTTCCAACCAAACACATGACCCTTGTGAGAAAGTTTATGATTTAGAAAAGCTATTGAGTTAAGTTAGGGTCACAGTTACTCAAAGCCACAGTATCATTGTTCCTACTATTGCATTCCAGTTCATACAGGGTGGGTTTTGTTTTCTTCTTCCACCAACTTGACTTTTTATTTTACACAATAAAAAGTTTTAACAGTCTGAAGAAAACTGCAGAAAGAAGTAAATGAGTAAGCCATGAGCAATTACTCCAAAGGAGCTTTTCTGAAAGGACACCCCCAATTTCTATTTCAGCCACAGTAGTTTACATGCTACCAAAAATGCAAACTTCTGCAAATTTACATTTTTCTGCAATTCACATAAAGATGATAAATACCTCAGTCTAGCTGTGTCAACCAACCACAAGTACTGCATCTCTACAATTACTTTTCCTTCCATCCTTAAATAGCAGTGTACAGCAGGAACAGGAAAAACAAGAAACTGTGTCTTCAACACTGAATGTCTTCAATTCAAGCAGAAGCCAATTATTTTAGGGATTTGTCCCAAAGTCCTTCCACACACACACACACACCCCAATTCAGGGGCATCTATGGAAGAAAGTAAGAGCAGCCTAACCACAAAGACCACATTCCTATATATTAGTGACCAAGCTAACCATCATGGAAACATATTATTATTTTTCTAAACAGAAGAACATTCCAAACTCATTCCTGGCCAGCATGGATGGACTTAGAATATTGGGGGGGGTGTGACTAGAATCTGGATCCATACTGTGGAACTGAATATACACTCCCCAGTCCTAAGATCTGTGCTGTTAGTTAGGAGACCCAGAGAAGATGAAGAGAAGTTTCTGAAGGTCAGGAGAAGGCTGGGCTCACAGATCTTAGATCAGACATGACCCATCCAGTGGCTTTGCATTATTGCTCAGTGGGAAGGGCTGGTCATGTATGTCTCCACTCTTCTCTAGGTCCCAAGGATCTTGCAAAAAAAAGAAGAACTTATTATCCATTGTGTGCAGGTCTCAGACACAAAAACATTTCTGTTAGTTGCTGCAGGCATACCTATGAATACAGCAGCTCTTACCTTCTGGAAAAAGTCCTCTCCACTTTTCCCCTTTCCTTCAGCAGCAGCTGAAAATAAAATGGCATACGATTAATCAGATATACCGCAACCTCTTTCTCCTTGTTTACTGACCAATCTAGGGCAATCGTGGACATCTCTGTGGGGGGCTCCCCAAGGCAGACTGTTCTGCCAATGAAAATAATGTTGATGGCCGAAGTGTATGATTAGACTGAATATTAAAGTTTTTGTGAAATAATCTAGTATGAAAACTCCTCATGTAAATAACGAGAAGACCTTGGTTGATCAGCCATGATTTCATTTTAGAGAACTCATTTCCCCAAAACTGAAAATGAGAAATTTTTCAGAAAATAAAATAAAATAAGGAGAGCCCAACTCAGTTACATTTCACTGGATCAGTACCAGATATCTCTCAGTGTCCAAAAAGTCCACCTCATTTTTCAGGTTTCAGGGGTTATTCATACATTTTTATACTGCTTCCTGTGGAAAGTATCCCAAAGCAGTTTACAAGTATAAAATACATTATAAGCCATACTTTAAAAACAATACAAAAATCCCAGATAGTAAAAAAGCAAGGGAAAAGTGTAAACAAAAGCAGATTTTTTTTTCCAGGTGAAGAAAAAGTGTTCAACAGGCACCTAAAAGATATTACCCTGGGCATCTCAGGGTCAGGAAGAAGCCATCCAGAAGTTGATTGCTACCACAGAGAAAGGCTGTCCCACAGAGGCCACAAGATGGCACCCAGTGGTTTTAAGCACACACAGACAAACCATCCATTCCTTCCAGAGGAAGATCCTTGCCTTTTCCATTACACTAAAACCAGCCATTTCAGAAGGACATGTGGCTATTTGCTATTTAGTTTCGAAGAACGGCTTGCATTTCCTCCTCTGTTTTTAACCCTTCTAGCCTTGTACTGGATCCAAAGAACTACTTCAGGCCAGTTTAAGTGCTTGGGTACATGCTGTGACATCCATTTTTTTTCCAGCAGCATAAAAACACCATCTGAGATATCAAAGTCTGTCTTGGAGCGATGCTCCGTTTGAACCACTGCCTTCTCAGCTATGCTGAAAACGTTCTGCATGCTTCTCTGGAACCTCACTTAGAGACCTGATATAATCAAATGTTTTTCTTTGGCTTTCACCACTGAAGTCTTTGAACTTCCCTCAATGAATAAACCAAGTCTGTCTGCATATTCAGGAGTCTCCAGTTACATATCACTTGCATAACTTTATTCTGCCCCAAAGAGAACATTTCCAACATGCTGCACTTGATCACCTCAGCTTGAAAGTGAAATTAAAACTAAACAGAATGCGCTGTATTTTGTAAAAACACATTGTTGTAGTTTTCAGCCACTGGTACTTAAGCTAATAAGAGGCTAGGAGTATCTAATTTCTTTCAGTGTGGGAAAATCGGTTTTTGCTAGGCTGAAAGAAAAAAAATACACAAAACGTTAAAATCTGTATTGGGGCACCACGGTGGCCTTTGACATTCCCACAGGACTGGGCAGGCTCCTTGTCCCACCTTCTTTGGACATTTGAAATCAACTCTGACTTTAAAAAAAACAACAAGGAGGTGTGGAGGGGAACTGGCCCACTGCATCGCATATTGTCCACCTCCACTTCCATCTTTCTTCCGGATAAGGACTCTGGGCGGCATCATCGTGTCTCTTGGAGCGGTGGATGACTGCAGCGCAGTGGGGTTTGGGGGGTGGGATTTTTTTTCTGCTTGCATTTGGGCAAATCTTTCCTTTGTCTCTTGTTATGTCTTTTCAAGCAACCATTCTGTGAATGCACACGCACAGCAACCGTTTTGCAAAAGAACCCACAAAATTGGGGAGGGGGCGGTACTGCACATCTTAAAGCTGAAAAGACAAAGTGGAAAAAAAAGTTCTCATAGGGAAACAGCAACTTCAATTTTTAAACCCTACCAGGGCAAAAGTTAGCAAACTAAGAAGCGTGCTGGATAAATACTTGGGTTTTCTGGGCAGCGATTCTGACTCTGGGGGTGCAGGACTAACGGGGCGTTTTCCAACCTCAAAAGGTATTCTTGTTCTCCAGAATAGACCACTCCCTTCCACAGAGAGATAACTGGGGAACTAGTTTTCCAGAAAGAAACCAGCATGGATTTATAACAACATTGATCATGATGTAGAGGATTGACACCAAAACTGCCCAATATTCAGTACCTATTAACCTATAACTTATTCTTTTGTTATCTACCGGGAGTTCAGTTGACCACATTTAGGGAGCCAAATGACCAGCTAAACTCAGAGTTAGTAGGTTGTGATCAAAGATGTCAAGAGGTGTTAGGTTTCCCAATTTTAAAAAATGAAACAAAAAGAGAAAGAGAAATAAAGGGTGTTGATTCTATAAGCAACAGATCATCTCGTGGGATTATTTTTCCCTTGCAGCCATTTTTAACCAAAAAGTCCCAGCTATTTTTCTTTACCTGCCTATGACTGTTCTGCCAATTTTATGGATAAACCCTCTCCAACTTGGGTTGTTTCCCACTCTTTACGGACACTGGGGTCGCTTCTTTTCCACCACTGCAGGATTCAGAGAATTGAACCCGAGGGTGCGGTCCAAGCCCTTGCCAGTCAGAAGCCAACCACCACCTGGCCGCTTGACTCTGGCCCATCTCGGCTCCGAAAGCAGTTGGAGGTGGACTGGCAGAGAATGGAAGAGAACAGGTATTTGTTTTGGCCCTCAGAGAGAAAGTCTTCTTTAAATCTGGATAAGTGTTTCACAGGTTGATAATGTAGATGTATTTCAGTCAAGCCTTGATTTAGTAGTGGTCACTATGACAGATGGATTCACATCAAGAACCAAACCAGGGAAGTATCTCCTTGTTGGTTCTGCTTGTTGTCTAAAGCAGCTTTCAAAAGAAACCACCAAAGTTGGCATTTTTGGTTAGAATTTGGGTGTAGCCCTCAACCAGGACGCCATGAATGAATTATCTGGAATGCTCCCATTGCAAGAACACAGTTTTTGTTCCACACCTGGGGAATCGTTCTTGCTTCACCATGCTGGCTGCGATAAAGCTTAAGCACCCCTAAAGTGGTTTGCCTGCATGAGAAAAAAAAATACCTCTGAATTTCTATGTAATGAATAGAACCTCCCCAAAGAATTCGCGAGTTAGCAAAATTTGACCTAAGCTAATGGCCACATGGCTTTTTCTCCTATTATGAAAATATACAAACTTCTGTTAACTTCTGAAATTTAATAGCCTGAACCTTTTTCCATTACAATATTTATAAAGATTATCAGACCGTTTATAAAAAAGCACTCCATTCTCTATAAATTACAGGTGCGTTGAAAACAGTATCCATTTCTATTCAAATATATATTTGAAGCAATTTGCATTTCAGCTTCACTCTTGTGGTTTCCACAGTTATCATGTAAGATTGCATTTCATATATTTCTCATTTGCAGCCAATACACGGCTGCAAATGTTCCATCCAAAACTAACAGCAAAAAGTTGAAACAGGTGTTAACGATTATGGTATCCATGAACTTCAAGATCTTGTCTACTATAAACATGAAAAAGTACTACTGAACATTCTTGAGATCAAATTTAAACAAATTATCTTAAAATTCTAAATAGGTGTTATTGTAATTAAAGTTTATGGCAGCAGCCTCTGGAACATTTCAAAGAAAAGGAAGGCCTGTAAAGCTACGGAAACTTTTGTGTAAAGACAGAAATTCTGAGAGTGTCATTCGCTTTTCAATGTACATCTTTCTTTCGTAATCAAAGCAATCCCCAAATATTTTGACGGTGCTGATACCAGCTAAATGAGTCAGTAGCTTTGCATTCTGTAGAGGCTCAACTGTATTCCTGTCTAGCATTCTGAAATCAATAGACAATGAAATCATTCAATATTGAAATCTCCATCCAGTGGAGCAAACGTCCTGGGAATTCTCAGGCGGGTCCATCCTATTTTCTTGGCAAAAGTGCAGAAATGATTTGCCTTCTTTCACAACTTTTTTTTAAAACTTCCTGGACTAGTTGCAGCCCCTGGGATTTCCTGATGCTCTCCCTTCTAAATCCTGACCAGGTCCAGCTCTGCTTAGCTTCTCAAGATCAGCCAAAGTCAACCAGGAGCTACCACCCAGCTGGGCAGGTTAATATTAAAGTGTTATGTTCCCCTTCATTCAGCAATCTTCCACTTACCGTTTTATGTTTTAATTCTGTCCTTTCATCTGAGTGTCCCATAGCAGTCCATTCTGCCGATTAGTGATGTGGAACCTCTTCCAGTTCCACAATGGTGTAGCTTGTCTAAAGCTTGACCTTGATGTCATGCAAGTGTCCTATGCCAGACAGAAGCTGAAGGCTCAGAGATTGGGGCCAAATTTATCTGAAAGCTAAATTATTATGGAGAACATATGAACATACCCTATCTAAACTACAGAGTCACTCTGCTAATGGCATCAAAATCTGTATTTGGTAGCACGGAAATGAAGTCATTGCTGATACAACATCAAAGCAAGGGGAACCTAAATTGTTACAGTGTATTTTTGCAGCTGTCTGGGCAGAGATATTTTAAAAAGCAAATTGTGAATTCTTGCAGAAGAAGCAATATGTTTTTTTTTTCTCTGCAATAGGCATGTACCTCTGATCTGAGGAGTCTTAATTCCAGAAACATGAAAAAATATTGTCGGGAGAGGAAAGAACGCCGATTTCAAGATTAAATTTTAAAGAGCCATGCCTTTTTGGATTGATGGGCCCTTCAACACCTCAAATTAAAGATGCAAAGCATCTTCTCACTGTTAAGAACGAACTTCTTTGCAAGCCTACACAAGGACTCCATAGGTTTCCAGGGTTGGCTGCCCCAAAGGGAACAGAGCAACCAAAGATTTGCCAAGCCTCGTAGACCTCCCGTATCTTAGTTCCTACAAGGAATACAGGCATGGCACATTATCAACCCAGCAGATTTTTTAAAAAGTTATTATTTCTGAATGACGCTTAAGTTCATTTTATTCAAAATGGCGCAATAAAAAAAGCCAAATCCCCTGGCCCATCCTCATATCCTCTAAAATAAACATTTACCTTTGGATGCTTTTTAGTTCAGAAGTTACATGAGACTATCAGAAATAATGTAGGGCTTTCTACATCTGCATAATATAAATTAAATCATGAAGGGGCAACGGGCTTCCTAGGTTCGTGCATAGCTCCCAAAGGCCCCCTTTCCATGGGCCTTGGACTCTACCAACTGCCACCACCGAAAATTAACAGCACCGTTTCCTGCCATTTTGAGGCAGGAAGCAAATAATGTGGTGTAAATCCTAAAACAGGGGAACACAGAAAGTTTTCTCCAAAAAAGGGGGGGAAAGTTCAATCTTCACCCATGTATCAACACTTTCCATCACTGCTTGTCTCCTCCACCCCACCCTCCCACCATCCAACATTGACTGAAAGCCTGAAGAGACATTTAATTTTGTAAAAACTTTCTATGCAAGAGTAATTACTAACACAAACAATGTAGACATAGTCATACGCCTTGGATGTTCACCCCCCTAGAAAAAGAATAGCAGCTTTCAGAAGCCACAAACCAGAATTTGGATCCATAACTCTTTTTGGAGAATCTGCTTACCACGGGGATTTTAAATATGTATGAAAACAAGTCTGAGTACTCTTAATGTATAATGCTGCCAGATAAGAAAATTGTCAAGAATGAAGATAAAACTGCATTTTTATTCCATCTTAAAAAATAAAAGGGGGGGAGGCATCTAGCATTTCAGACATATTGTGCCTTGCCTGTATGACTAGAGATGACGACTACGACCCCAATCACTGCACCGTTAGCTGCATATCATCTAGCGGTCTGCACCCTGAAGTAAACTGATGTCCCTCGTGCAGTACTGCAAATTAGTGGCACCACCTGGATTTTAAAAAACGTGGCAGTTGACAAGGTAACGGGAGCTTCCATTTTATATTTTATGAGATGGGTGGGAAGCACCCCTAACACGTTGAGAAGGACAGCTGCTTTCCATGACTTCCAAATTCCAACACATATTGGAAAAGGGCAGAGAATTATCCTTGACATCAGTCTTGGGCGTGGAGGCACTCACAGCAAACAAGGTTTCTTACTACTTTTGAGGGGGCACTGATGGTTAGGGCAACATCAAGGATGACCCTTCAACCCCAAGGGCCAGTGCCAAATGAGTCCAGCAAAAATCTGGAGAATCCTGCTAAAGGGGCGTTCCCTTTTAGGGAACATTACAATCCAATTGGATTACTGCAACACACTCTACATGGGGCTGCCCTTGAAGAATATTCTGAAGCTTCAGCTGGTGCAAAATGCGTTGGCATGGGCAGTTATGGGTGCTGGTCATTCGGCCCACGTGCCACTCTGCTCCGTGAGCTGCATTGGCTACCAGTTGGCTTCCAGGTGCAATTCCAGGTGCTGGTGGTTACCTTTAAAGCCCTTCATAGTTTGGGGCTGGGTTACCAACGGGACCATCTCTCCCCAGTGGTATCTGATGGAGATTCTTGCAAATCCAGCATGCCTCATCAGCATATGGATGGCTGCTCTAGGATGCAAGCTCTCCATGCTCTTTGAGGAAGCTGTTTGTGGCCACTCCCACTTCCTCTCTCTCTCCTCCTTGGACCAGGAGCAAGCACATGGCTGTGTGCTGCTCTATCCTAGGCCATGGATGGGCCTAGGAGATTTTCCCCCCTTTCTACATGCAGCCTCTTGCAGCAAACAGGGCAAGAGGAATTATGTTTAGGGAAACAAAGAAGAAATGGAACATCATTTATCTACCAAAAATGCTGTACCTGCAATGAATAAACTTAAGGACTCTTTTGTACTTACTTTTCATATCTGCCATCTCTAAGCGTGCATTTCTTTATGCTTGGGTGGGCTAAAGGTGTAAGATTAACCTGGATCTCTCTAATATGCTCATGGGCTCTGTTTTTAAACAATATTATTTTTCTGTACACGAACTCAGCAGCTCTGCTCCATTTCAGTAGTTCTAACAGATTGCTAAATGGGCTTCAGTATCTACCCATCCTGTAACATCCGGCAGGAGAGGCATGCTCTGAATCCCATCTGCAAGAGAGTGCCATCTGGCGAGACCCAAGAACAGAGCCTTTTCTGTCATGGTGCCCGCCACCCGGAACATCATCCCTCCAGAGATCAGACTTGCTGTGATGCTGCTGGCCTTTTGCAAGGCATTAAAGACTTGGTTTTGCCGTCAAGCCTAGGTCCCTGAAAGTATGGGTGATCCCGTTTCCTGGTTGTACTGATTGTGGGAAGTTGTGAGTGTTCTGGCTGCTATTTTATGCTATTTCTGTTGTTTACAGTTTTGGTTACTGTTGTTATTCTGCTTTTAATTGTTAGCCACCCAGAGCCATATACTGGCTCTGGGCAGCCATATAAAAATATAATACAATTATATGAAAGTAAATAAATAAATAAATAAATCCCATGACATGTGTCCATTATGCATTTCTAGGCAAACCGAAAGTAGCTCTTTATTGGTTGATTTAACCTTTTTTAATGGCCACCCATCTAACCAGTGAAACTCTGGGCAGCAAACAAAGAAAAAAACGCAGTACCTAATACAAATCAGTTTATTAAAAACCAAGTTGAGGGCCCCTTATTAAAAATGTCATTGCCAAGGTATCACCCACGCTCGTGCCAGGGCTCTGTTAACATCCCAGCCCCAGTGCCTGGGGAACCCTACCCTTTCACAACAAAACGCACATCAATCTGGCATTAAATTTAACAAGACTTAAAAACAGAAAATTATGGATCAAAATGATTTAATTATTCACCAGGAAATAGCTCAATTACTACAACATTTGGTCTCTGTACTTTCATACACTCAAATCATTTCACATTCATTTCCTAGCTTTAATCCTGCAAGGGTGGATAAAAGTGACTTAAACAAAATATGAAATTATGATTTTTAAATACATATCATTAAACATGGACACAGCTCAAAGATATATCAATGACCATAAAGCCAAGAAATTATGGTGTTGCACTAGAACTATATAACCCTATGTAATTAATTACTTTTTGCATAAAAGACCTGCACACAAGCTTTTGCTACCTACCAAGATGAATTTTATAAGCTCACATTTGTCTCTACAACTTCCATATTCAGAAAAAGACTTCTACAATTTTATCAAATATTTGTTCTCCACAAAGTGAATTTGTAAACCAACATGATACTCAATAGCCTGAAATGAGATAATATTCTGCAGTATTTTCCAAAAACTGAAACTAGCGATGGTTGGAATACCAAAGCCTCTTTTCCCTCACAGCTAAAGGCAAAGAACATTTTATTTCCACACAAGCGTGAAAATGCTGAGAAGCAAATGATTAACTACTAAAAATCTAGTCAAACAAATTAAAAGGACATAAAACCGTTGCTGGTTCATTTGCTTACTTTCTTAGAAATGGCCATAAAGACTTTTTTCCCAACTCAACAAAATGTGAAGCGATCTGTAGTTCTCAAAGCCACCACACCCACAATGTTGTATTCCTGTACTGAAACCACACCAATTGTGTCTGCTGGTCAAAAGCATCCAGTTGACCACAGGCTCAAATACCCTGGTTAATTTGGTCAGGCAGACAAACTTAAGTGGGTCGTCCACTGAGATCCTTGTCTATAGAGTCAACTTTTTAAAGGAGATCTTGGGGTTCCAGCAGACACGCAATGCAAGTCCTGAAAGATTGAGAGCCATGTGCCACTGAGCAAAATTATTGTGGAGAAGTTAGTAAAGGACCAGGATCACCAGCTGACACGTCAAGCAGTAGGAAGAGACTAGGTTCCCGCCTGACCTGCTCAGTTACAGGTGTTCTGTACTGGAGGAGTAATGGAAGACAGCAGTCAATGACACAAGCTTTCATGCCCCTCATTATGGAATTGGGTGCTAGGAACATTTTTAAAAAAATACATTTTGCTGTTTTTAACAAGAACACCTCACGAGTCTGCTAAGCAAGGTATTTCTTTCCCTAATTGTATAGAATTACAAGATATATAGTCACCTGAACAATACTTTTATCACTCATACTCTTCTCAAGAAGACATGGCATGTCGGACTGTTGACAGCATGTGATTTCAGATGCAGAGACTCTTACATTTCTCACCGAAATATCCCTCTAGCAAAATATTCCCCACGTGATTCAAGGGCTTGCTCAAAATCTCTTGCCAAATGGCCTGTTCTTTTCACAGAGACACAGGAATTGTACTAATTTGGAAGGAATGTTAGGGCCCTAACAGGAAAAGGCAGCCCTGCTTTTTTAAAAAACCATCCTGGATATTACTATACATTTGCCGCCAGTGTGGATTCCTTAGAAAAATAGTTAAGTAAAAACAGCCCCATTCACTTAGCTCAAATGCCCTTTCAAATGCTTTTAAGTCTTCTAACTTCCATCTCACTTATCCCTTAGCAGATTAGGTAGGGGGTCCCAGTTTGGGTGCCTGAGGGTCACCTGGGCATTCCTTAAGAAACAAAGGCAGATTCGTTCCTCTAGGGAGCGAAGTAAGTTCCCTCCTGGCATAGTTGCCACGAACAAATCTTCTCTCAGTTTGGCACTCTTCTGTTTATTTAGTAATGTGACTTAGTGGAATGGGGAGAGACTTGACATAGGCTCAGCATTGATGGTAATGCTCAGGAACAAAAATAAAAATAAGGTGTATTGTCCAACTTAGTAAGTTCATTGTCCAACTGAAATTTGCATTTCTCTAAATTGAGTCAAGTAACAAGCTTGCTGTTGATAAACTAATGTTTTAACTTGGATATAGGCCTTTTCCCTCGGAGATAATTGTATAGAAGGCACTCAGGTTTGGCTTCATAAGTATTGGCTAAGATCAAACTGGATTAGGAATACAACATAAATCAATTGTCAGAGATGTTCTCTTGGCCAAACTAGCTGCTTGTCTCCTTAACCCCTACAGGTTGTTATTTGGTTGTTATCTGGAGCCTTCTTTAAATGAAATTACTATTGATGTATTGTCAAAGGCTTTCACGGCCGGAGTTCGATGGCTGTTGTGGGTCTTCCGGGCTGTGTGGCCGTGTTCTGGAAGTTGTGGTTCCTAACGTTTCACCAGCATCTGTGGCCGGCATCTTCAGAGGGCAGGAGCACAGACAGAAGCGGGCTGTGCTATCTCTTTGTGCCCAAGATATCGTTTCTGTCTGTACTCCTGCCCTCTGAAGATGCCGGCCACAGATGCTGGCGAAACGTTAGGAACCACAACTTCCAGAACACGGCCACACAGCCCGGAAGACCCACAACAGCCATGAAATTACTATTATTTCAACCAACCCTGGGACCCTCCCTTGGTTTAACCCTAACCTCCCAGTTCCCTTCATTCAAGCTGAATGTTGGAGCCCCCTTGGATTCTTGACCCTCTTCATCTTATGCCCCCACTCAGGAATCCAGCTGTTTTAAAACCCTTTGAGGGGTAGGGGCCACTTTTCTTGCCATCCCATGAAGGGTGTCAGGAGGGTAAGGTCAAAAAGGACAAGGTGACAGCAGTGATTGTGTGATCAAACCACCGTGATACATCTAAAAACAGGCAGAGGTTTGATCACAGTACCACGGTCACCATCAGGACTTTTTTTTACCATACCCTGTGGACCCGATCAAGATCAACCCTCCTACACACACACACACACACACACACAAAAGAGGAGTTGTGCATCCCAGACCAGAGTTGAAAAAAATTAGGCATCATCCCATCGCACTTGTTCAACCTTTGGAAGTTCTTACGAGCAAGTTCCAGCAACATGAACATGTTGAACACTCCTGTCAACCCAACAGTTTGAAAGCTTTGCAAGTAGATAAATGGGTACCACCTTAAGTGGGAAAATTTGCTAGTGTCCTGTCGGGAGTCGGTTTCACCGGAGGAAAAGATCGGAGGAAAGATTGAATGGTGGCGGTGACGACGGACCAGGAAGTAACATCTACAGGACGTCAGCAGCCGGCTCAAGGCATCTTGGGATATGTAGTCCAGAGCCTTAGAAGAGTCAGTTCCCTTACCCCCTCCCTTTACGCGCGGTTTAATACACTGTTAAATTTGATGAACTGTATAAATTGAAAATGTATATGTATGGAAGCCGCCTAGAGTCCTCCGTTAGGGAGGGGATAGGCGGGGTATAAATATCAGTATAAATAAATAAATAAATAAATAAATAAATAAATAAATAAAAACATGAACCAGAACGACACAAGAATGCTACTGTATTCTGATTCAAGATGCATCATGAGAGGACTTCGTGACGGTGTGCCAGTGGTAAGCTCTCCTAACATCTACCTGCTGATACTCACCTGCCTTGTCTGAGACAAAGGCCTCATCTTGCCTCATACGAGAGTTAAATGAAGATGCACACAGTTGTTCCTAAAAACACACTTAGACATTTTGTTGGCCTAGTAACACTCTTCTTTCCATAATATGGAAAAAACTATTACGAGCCATAATTTATGCAAATATGTTCTTCCACTAGAGCGAGTGAATACTTTCCCTTCTCTTATTTGATAAGTAAATACCATCAGCACTTTGGGACCAGAGAAACTAAGCTACCTGCCTCAAAACTGCCATTCAACTTATTTTACCTTCACATCATGAAATGCCCGGCTCTGACATACATGTAGGAAGCCCTCAAGTGAAGCCTTAACCAATTAATATTCTGGTCAGAACTACTCATGGTACCATTTTGCTTCTGTTAATGGTCAATCTTTTTGAAGTGAAGATTGCTGGAAGAACCAGATAAATATCGATTAAGTTGTAGAAAGAGGAGAGCTGGGCCATCATCAGCTGTGGCACAACCAGTTTCATCAAGTTTTCTTTCTCCCCCAATTATCAATCTACACCCCACAGAACAGGACAAGAGGAAAGAAAGGACCCTCCACCAGCTGAGAAACCAACAGTTGTTGGCTCCTTCTCCGGGTTTCAAACCGCCCTTGTATCAGCTATACTGGACGTATATCAATCAAAGAGCATTTGGCTGTTTCACAGCTGAGTAACATCTGGTCTTTCTAAGAATTATGTAGCGTTAAGACAGGGTGCCAGAGTTTCTTTGTTGTTGTTCTTCTCTACCCAACTCTTTTTGACATTTTAATATAAAAACATTTCATCTCATTTTTCAGTCCCATCTCATTTCTACATTTACAGGACAAGGAGAGAAAAGGAAATAGATGGTTAGGCTTTTCTGTTCTTTTTTCCTCTAATTCTAGAAGACACCCAAGAGACATTCTGTGGCTGAGGAAGGCCCAGAGGAGGCAAAATTTCTGACTCCAGCACAGCAGTAGAAATGGTTGAGATTCTGACTAGCTCAGAAATTCTTGGACTAGAGAGAAAACAAAACAAAACAAAACAAAACAAAATTGTGCTTTGCTCCAAAAATTATGGACCTTCAGGATTATTTTTCCAGATATTTGATTTACACATGGCTTTTCACCGAGTTAAAGGGAAATGAGGGGGGGAAACTAGAAAACCTTTGTGTTTACTGTAGCAAAAGTAGCAGGTGAAAATTTAATAGTTTGATAATAAGGCCATGTAAGTACACTGTCAAAACCCTCCTTAAATGGCTGTGGAACATCAGCCTTTCCTCTTCGTCCTTCAAATCCAAATTATCCTAAGGATTCTACTGATTTTTGGTTTTTTTCTGGCTGCGTTTAATACCCAAAGTGACTCATTTGGCCTTATGAGACATGAAGCTGCCTGGCAAGAGCACTTTCACTGAGTTTCCCACTGAATTACAAGTTAAGATGTATTGTGTAACCTTCCTTCAACTTTTTAAAACGGAGGCATTTTTAGGAGTTCAAGTTTGCAGCAGACGGAGAATCACAAAGACAAAAGCTGTGTGGCAAATTGTACATGGGGCTATCAGCCCTGATAAAGCCATACAACTTTAGAGAAAGGAGGCAAAGGATCATTAGTGACCACTAGTGGCAAGCCATTGATATTACAGCTCTCCCCATTTCAGAACGGCAAGACTTTATTAGAAGAGCTGAAACCACTTATAGTTATGAATTCCACTTTTAAGCTGCTTCTTACTCAGCGTCAAAGTGAAATTAAAATATGTATCAGAACACCATCCCTGCCCTGCATATATGACCAAGTTTCAGTTCCTCTAGAGCACTGTTTCTCAACCTTGGCAACTTGACGATGGGTGGACTTCAACTCCCAGAATTCCCCAGCCAGCAATGCTGGCTGGGGAATTCTGGGAGTTGAAGTCCACCCATCGTCAAGTTGCCAAGGTTGAGAAACAGTGCTCTATACAGTATGTTGAACAGCTAAGCTTCTCTTCCGTACTCCTCCTCCTCCTTCAATAGCCATTTATTCTGATTTTTGCCAGAAGCAAGAAGACTCCAGCAGAAGACTGCTCACACACATCCTCCTCGATATCAGCTCCTTTGACCTCCTGCACTGTGGAGCTGGCTTGCTTTCAGAATCGCCCAAAGCCAACAACGCAATCCCCAGACCTCAGAAATTTGGGGCTTCAGCCAACTGATTGCTTGTTATAGAAAAGCACAATCAGATAAGCTATAAAGCCAAGAATGTCTTCTAATTAATGGTAACTGACCCTTTTTATTGCATATCATGAAAGCACCCGATTATCTGAATGAGATGCAGAAACCCAACCTCCTTTGAGAAGAAGGCATGACCAGCACTTCAGTGGTTTATGTTGCAGTCATTCATAATGGTGGTGTTGGGGGGGTTGCAGAGAGCCAGTTTGGTGCAGTGATTAAGGTACCAGGTGATAAACTGGGGAGACCATGAGTTCCAGTCCTGCCTGAGGCATGAAGCCAGCTGGGTGACCTTGGGCCAGTCACTCTCTCTCAACCCTAGCAAGGAGGCAGTGGCAAACCATTTCCGAAAACCTTGCCAAGAAAACTGCAGGGATTTGTCCAGGCAGTCTCCGAGAAGCGGACATGATTGAACAATTAAAAAAAAAATCAAATGAGATGCAGAAATCCAACCTCCTTTCAGAAGAAGGTATGACCAGAACTTCAGTGGTCTGATAAAAAAACGTAATTCTTGGTTTGCAGACTGTGCCAAACCATTGTTTTATTCATGAAGACCCTACTACCATGATTCACCTAACTTCTAAGCCAACATCAAAATCAACAAGCCACATCATACCTTAACATGATGTGGAGACATCGCAACATTCCTCCAAATCACAGACATGTCAAGTCCTACAGGGCTACAAACTCAGGAACAAGAACCACTTGGATTTCCTGAAAGATATTTATCGCTAGTAGGATAATGTGACAGAATCTTGAAAGCCTGCCAAAGCAATTCTCCAGATCAACTTATACCTAGCAAAGTGACTTAGTCTCTTTCTCAGGTCGTCCCCCCCCCCCTCCCCTTCCCTGGACTCAGGAATCTTTTCTGGAATGTCAAACCCTCCTGTAATGGTTCTGCTCCCTCCTCCACATCCCCATGTTGTGTTAGACATTTCATCACACTGCCAAAGCATAAGCCATGGTTGGGGAACAATTCCCTAATAGTACTAACCTCAGTAGAAGGTGCAAAATGCTTTGACCTTGAGTAAAACATGTCGCGGCTCGCAACTGCCGTATTGCAGTATTCAGAAATAAATGGCCAGGGAGATGTTCTCCTTAAAAAAAATCAAAGCATTCAGAACACCTCATTGGGGAGATGGGTTAATTGACAGGACTGCGAAAAAGAGAGCAAGCCATCTTGTCCTCCAGTCTGTGGCTGAATAACCCAGGGAGTTTACTCAAAGACACTGAGAAGATATTTGGCTGTTTGCTCAGACAACCACCCAGATTGGACCGAGGATGAGGGCAGCCCTCTGTTCCCATTATTTCCTATATACATTTTGTTTTCAAAAAAGAAAGTACGTTCTAAAACGTCATCCGCAATTTGGATGATAGGTAGCCTAAACTCTCGCTCCACAATTGATCTCAAATTCCATTGTTTCATGTTTTGAGTTCAGAACCCTGGAAGTATTGCATTAGAAGAAAACTCAGGCCTGCGTGCTCAATACTTTTTATTCCAATGGAATACTTCCATTGTTCTAAGGCTCGAAATAAACACGTTTTCCCTTTTGCACACACTGCTAGTGCAATCACAAGCAGTTGTTAAAGAGGCACAAGAGACACATGCCCAGGACAATTGAACACCATCCTCCCTTCTGAACTAGTTCTATAACAATGCACTATTAGTGATTCAGCAGTATCTGGCAGCCAAATTCCAGGTCCGAGATTTATAAGCTTGAACTGTTCTAGCTGACATCTGCAGCTGTTACAATGCAAGTTTCCAATTTCTGCCCTCGGGACCAGTTTCTCATACGTCTAAAGTAGAAACGGTGCTTTAGAAATAGCCTCAACCATGGTATCATCAAATGCGATCTGCAAAGAATTTTAGGGATGAGAACATGTTGTTAATGCCGGTTACAATCTTCAATGCCATTAGTTATCATGCAAGCAAATTTTAATTTTAAAAGTTAGCAAACACTGATGTCATCCAAAAATGAAACAATGTGAGGGGGGGGGGGGAAATCCACAAGACATTTTTAATATTCCATTTCATGACAAATTTCAAGAACTGCCCCCAAATGGCTATGAACGAACACTGTCTGCACATTTAGATCCACTTTCGTAGAACAGTTCTCTCACAAAATAAGGCATTTTCGCAAATACAAATTTTCTCAGAAAACAGGTATTTTAAAACACATTAATATGGTGCAAATTTTGGGAAAGTGCTAAATTTCAATGGAGGCTCTACTCTAATCCCCATATTAAGTCAGTAGGCAGAGATCAGCCAATTCATATCAGAAATGTTCAGAATGGATTCTTATTTATCCATATCCCTTACTTTATACTGCAACATCCCCAACAGCTTAAAACACAGGATAAAAATTACACAACAAATAACTTAAAAACCAAAAATATATCACTATAGGAATCTCCCAAGGATAAGGTTTAACCCAGTGTTTCTCAACCTTGGCAACTTTCAGGTGTGTGGACTTCAACTCCCAGAATTCTCCAGCCGCCTGGGGAATGGCTGGGGAATTCTGGGTGTTGAAGTCCACACATCTGAAAGTTGCCAAGGTTGAGAAACCCTGATGTAGCGGTTGGCACTACTGAACCTGGAAACCAAACATCTACAATAGTGCTATCTGCTACCAGTCTTCTACAAAGAAAGATTTTTGTTTCTGTGCGCATAGATTATATATTTTTTTGGATTAAGCTTTATCATTTAGAGCAATGTTTTGCATCTTGCAGAATGCTTCTCAATGTCCTGGTCAACTGTGGTGAATGAAAATATCTTCAAAATGATTATGCAAGGAATCCTTACAACAACTGGGTAACGTTTAGCTTAATAAGTAGTATTTAAAAAAAGGTAAAGGTTCCCCCCGCACATTTGTGCCGTCGTGTCCGACTCTAGGGGCCGGTGCTCATCTCCGTTTGTTAGCCGAAGAGCCAGCGTTGTCCGAAGACGCTTCCACAGTCATGTGGCCGCATGACGTGCGTGGAACGCTGTTACCTACCCACCGAAGTGGTACGTATTCATCTACTTGCATTTGCAAGCTTTCAAATTGCTAGGTTGGCAAGAGCTGGAGCTAGTGCAGGAGCTCACTCCGCACGCAGGGCTAGGGATTCGAACCTCCGAACTTGCGATCTTCCGATCGACAAGCCTGGCGTCTTACCCGCTGAGCCACCATGCCCCAATAAGTAGTATTAGGGAAGTCTTAATGTGCATGGACTGGCAAATATTTGTATATGCTTACTTACATACAGTATATAAGCTTCTCCATGCTCTCCAAATTAATTTGAGGGTCCATACCATAAGGTGTATGCAAATACAATACAATAACAGATGCATATTAAAATACTAATCTAAAAAAGGTGACATCTACCTGTCCTGGATAAGATATAATAGTTAAATATCCAAGTAATCCACAACCAGCTACTAAAATTCCTCTGAAGACGGAGTCCTTAGGATGGAGGGGGGCAGATCTCCACCTCCTTCTGCTAGAAACCGTCTGTTTCTTCACATCCCAGCCCCGTTCCTGTTTGGGGCCAGTGGCCTAGTACTTTTAGCTGCCAGCATCTAAGATCCAGGAGACACTATACCTGATACCTTCAATCCCAGGTGTGAGAGGAATAGGGCTCTCCCAACCTGTGCTGTTTTTTCTGGCAATAAAGATGTTTAAAAAGCAAAACAAAAAGTGGAATAATTTCTACAGCAACATTCATGGCTACAGAGGGCTGAGGTATGTGACTAGAGCAGAGCTTTCCAAACTGTGTGTCGGCTGCGGTGTCTGGGTGTGTTGCAGCTGCTGCTGCCTCCGAGCCCTGCCAGGATTCCGCGCAGGTCCCAGTGCCTGCCTTGTGCCTTGCTGCCTCCAAACCTGCTGTGATTCCGCGCAGGTCCTAGTGCCTGCCTTGTGCCTGGCTGCCTCCAAACCTGCTGTGATTCCGCGCAGGTCCTAGTGCCTGCCTTGTGCCTTGCTGCCTCCAAACCTGCCCTGCCAGGATTCTGCACAGGTCCTAGTGCCTGCCTTGTGCCTTGCTGCCTCCAAACCTGCTGTGATTCCGCGCAGGTCCTAGTGCCTGCCTTGTGCCTGGCTGCCTCCAAACCTGCTGTGATTCCGCGCAGGTCCTAGTGCCTGCCTTGTGCCTTGCTGCCTCCAAACCTGCCCTGCCAGGATTCCACGCAGGTCCTAGTGCCTGCCTTGTGCCTGGCTGCCTCCAAACCTGCTGTGATTCCGCGCAGGTCCTAGTGCCTGCCTTGTGCCTTGCTGCCTCCAAACCTGCTGTGATTCCGCGCAGGTCCCAGTGCCTGCCTTGTGCCTTGCTGCCTCCAAACCTGCTGTGATTCCACGCAGGTCCTAGTGCCTGCCTTGTGCCTGGCTGCCTCCAAACCTGCTGTGATTCCGCGCAGGTCCTAGTGCCTGCCTTGTGCCTTGCTGCCTCCAAACCTGCCCTGCCAGGATTCCACGCAGGTCCTAGTGCCTGCCTTGTGCCTGGCTGCCTCCAAACCTGCTGTGATTCCGCGCAGGTCCTAGTGCCTGCCTTGTGCCTGGCTGCCTCCAAACCTGCTGTAGTTCCGCTCAGGTCCTAGTGCCTGCCTTGTGCCTGGCTGCCTCCGAGCCCTGCCAGGATTCCGCGCAGGTCCTAGTGCCTGCCTTGTGCCTTGCTGCCTCCAAACCTGCTGTGATTCCGCGCAGGTCCTAGTGCCTGCCTTGTGCCTGGCTGCCTCCAAACCTGCCCTGCCTTGTGCCTGGCTGCCTCCAAACCTGTTATGATTCCGCGCAGGTCCTAGTGCCTGCCTTGTGCCCTGCTGTAAGAGTGTGTCGCGAAATGATGCATGTCTAAAAAGTGTGTCACCAACATGAAAAGTTTGGAAAGCTCTGGACTAGAGAAATCAGCCTTTCTTCTTTCCCTTGGGAGATAGACCAATCTCCTAAGAGATAAATAAAATCAAACTCTATTAAAAACAAAAGTATCAAACATAACGCCCTTTCTAACTTAACCAAAAAGCAAACCTTCGGTGCTGAAGAAGATAAATGCAGAACTGCCTCAATAAAACAGCCGTTTGTTAGTAAGTTTTAAACATCCTCTAAAATAAGACACATTGTCTCAGAACACAAGATGTTCCTAGTTAGATACACTTCGTTCATTTACTGCCCCAGAATTTCCATTAAAAAGAGGTGGGGGAGATGAGTTCCAAGTTAGTATTATAGATCACAAGTGATCTGAAGGAAAGGAAATAGCCTCATACATAACCTGATGTGTACCTAAGAGGAGGAAGGACACATTATGACTGAGCTTGGATAGGGAAATAAAAAATACTGGACTTCCACAGCCCAGAAAAACAAATCAAATATCTAACACAAGTTCATGGCCAGACCCATATTTTTGCATGGGTGGGGCTTCAAGAAAAGCCTTGACTCCTGGTGACTGCAGTATATGGTCACAGTCCATGCAATTTTCTTGCAACGTTTTTTTAGAAATGACTTGTCAGTTCCTTCTTCCTAGGGCTGAGGCTGAGGGACTGGTCCAAAAGTTACCCACCCGGCTTTGTGCCTGAGGCAGGACAAAAACTCATGGTCTCCTGGTTTGAGCCCCCTGTCTTTAACCGCTACACCAAACTGGCTCTCAGACCCTTACAAATCTCTACAGAAATAAGGCATTTTAGCAGTTCTGTTTATGTTCCCCATTGATTCCTGGAAATTCCAGCCATGTATTGGGCTTGTTTGCAGAAATGGTACACCCCCAGATACTGAAGCCGAAGCTCAAATACTCTGGCCACCTAATGCGAAGAGAGGACTCACTGGAAAAGACCCTGATGCTGGGAAAGACTGAAGGCAAAAGGAGAAGGGGACGGCAGAGGATGAGATGGTTAGATAGCATCACCGATGCAATGAACGTCAACTTGAGTAAACTCCGGGAGGCAGTGGAGGACAGGAAGGCCTGGCGTGCTATGGTCCATGGGGTCACGAAGAGTCGGACACGACTAAACGACTGAACAACAACAACTAAATTAGGGCTACACTCAGCCGAAGAATTGATGCTTTCGAACTGTGGTGCTGGAGAAGACTCTTGAGAGTCCCTTGGACTGCAAGGAGGTCAAACCAGACAATCCTAAAGGAAATCAACCCTGACTGCTCATTGGAAGGACAGATACTGAAGCTGAAGCTCAAATACTTTGGCCACCTAATGCGAAGAGAGGACTCCCTGGAAAAGACCCTGATGCTGGGAAAGACCGAAGGCAAAAGGAGAAGGGGACGGCAGAGGGTGAGATGGTTAGGTAGCATCACCGATGTGAACAACGTGAATCTGAGTAAACTCCGGGAGGCAGTGGAGGACAGGAAGGCCTGGCGTGCTATGGTCCATGGGGTCATGAAGAGTCGGACATGACTTAACAACAACAACAACAACAAGAGTCCCCCTTGAGGGAGTTGGGTGGTGATAAATCGAATAAATAAATAAATAAACAAATAAACAAACAAACAACTTGTTTTCCTAGCCTCAGTCCAGCAACTTCTGCTTGGTTTTTAAAGAATCAACCCTTCTTCTACCCTCAGAGAAAGAGGAATCATAGACCGGTGGGGATGGTAGGGACCCCAAGGTTCCAAACTCCTTGCAGGACCCAGGAAAACCAATTCAACCTCCCTGAGAGGTGGCTGTCCACCCTCTTCTTAAAAGCTTCAAAAGTGGGAGACCTCACACCCTCCTTAGGTAGGCTGTTCCACTGTTGTGCAGATCTTACTATCAGGTGATGAGCTGACAGGTACCTCTCTGTGTCTACATGAGGAAAGGTGTCTTTGGAGATTTTATTGGGAAGCTCTGAGCCGGTCAATGGACAAGGGGGGTAACGTTGAGGAAAACCGATGCCAGCGTTGCGAACCAAACTCTACTTTTGCAAAGTTATTCTGAAGCTTCCGAGGTGTAGGGATGGATTAATCAATCTGGTAATTTAGTACGCTGTTTAGCACCCTGATAACCCTAATACTCTGGGCAAATGAGGTGAACACACAGGACAATAGCTGCAAAACCAGCAGTAAGGATAAAACAACACAACACTTCATAAAACCAAGTGAAAGAATGGGAGAAAGAATAAATCAAACTAAAGATTAAAAGAACTCAAAGGTTTCTCACCTTACCTGAGAGGAACATTCTTCATCTGATGCTGGAAAAGCCAGAAGGCTTTTCTACAAGGTGGTTGCCCAAAAAACTGATTCTCTGACCCTTGACCGTGCAGGGCAGGTAGGGCTGTCTGTGGCGGTTACGCGGGCAAGTACTGGAGGAAATACGCCACAAAATAGTCTGGCCATAAGCCGTTTGGGGCTTCAAAGGACTTTCCATTGGTTGATGCTTGCTTCAGCAGTATCGTTTTTCAACACTGTCTCCAACAAAGGAAGGAAAACGTTGCATGAGCACTGCAATCAGATAATTTAACCCCTACGGATGACCGAAGCAAGACCACCTTCCAAGTCTTTTGAAAAATGCACACCCATGAACAAATAAGATAAAATAACCGAAGAATATCACACAAAATCTGTGCAGAGAAATTAACTACGGGGAAGTCCTGAAATCTACTCCAGGTATGACTTAAACGGGGGCGGTGGGCTGGAGGAGTTCAGAGCCAGACTGCAGGACTCACTCCGCCATCTGCACGTGCCACCTATCTATCACTATTGCCCAGGCTGCGGGCACATATTTTTCAAGCTGAGGGGCCAAGCAAAACACAACGGGGCAAGCCCACAGAAGCTAGAACTACACGCTTGGCCGAGACGGATCTTTAATGCTCATCTGGTACAGAATGCTGGAAACGGAAGGGGAATTTCCCAGCTTCACTTACTGAGAGTTCAGGAAGGCAGGGTGTCTCTGAAAACCCTGAAATGCTTTGTCCCAGATTTCTCCCTAGCTGGACCGTCTATGAGATAAGCTGTCCACTGCCTTGCCTACTGCTGTTCCCCTCCCACAACTGGACCTTTGCGAGCCTGGCTAAAGACTATACTCCGAAAGGCAGACAAGGCCAGGACCACAGGAGAGGTATACAAAACAGAGATCGGAACAGCCCGTTTCGAAGCTGGAACAGGCAGGACATTCCGAGGCGCTTGCTGTTTCAACCACCAAACACTCGGCCCAAAATGTAGTTAACTTGGTTACTTCTCATGTCCCGTTTCCCCTTTGCAACAATTCAGATTACAATTTGAAGGCAAGTTGGGAGGAATTCTGAGTGCTCCAGTCTAAGGTAAGAACAAGAGACAAGATGGCCGTTTGCTCTTCTGAGGAGTACCAGCGTTTCAAGTCTGCCCTCTGCACTGGTGGCTCTGCTGCCTGCGCCCTCTTCAGGCCTCACAGGATAACAGCAAGGGGAAAGGCCCGGGGGATCCGCTCCTGCTGCGACATCCACCCTGCATCTCACTCTGGCAGATGCCGGGGTCATATCAAGAGCAAGGAGGACCAGCTGGCAAAGAAAGGGAGAGATGGGTAGAACCTCTGCTCACCCCGGCGGAACGTATCTACCACAGACAACTGCAAAAGCAGGCAGGTCCGAGAAATAAACTTTGCCTTAGACCGTTTCTCTAATCTGGGGTCCTCAGAAGGGTTAGACCACAATTCCCGCGCGGGAATTGTCACACAACACGTCTGGAGGGCAGCTGGGAAAGGCTGGCCTAAAAGAAACAATTTGCAAAGGCTGGAGACCTCCCAAGGGAGTGGAGGTTAGGACGATACGAGAAGAAGAATTCCCAAAATGACTGTGGCTTTTAATAAAGGGATGGATGGGACACAGACAAAAGTACACTTCCAGTGTGGGGTCTCGCTGGTCATGTGTTTGGGAATGACTGTCGTAAAACTGCAATTATAAATACTTGTGGGAGAGGAAAACACGCCTCGCTAGGTACAGTATTTCACATCACTGGATGGGATGGGGCGTCTATTTTATCTGTTTACCTTTTTTAAGCCTAAGAATACCGACACGGTCTATTTCAAATGCCTGCTGGATTCTGTATCAAAGCATATTGTGGAGTCTTTGCTTATTCTTCATCAGAAGTGAAAATCACTTTAACATATAAACCAAGGGCATGGTATCTTTAGAACATATCTCACCGCACTGGACGTTTTTGCTATTATCATAAAATGCTTCCATGCACAATAAACTAAATCCATGCTTAATTTAACCAAAGACTTCAATTTTTTTACCTGGAAACGTCACACTGTCAACAGGTAAAAAATAACGTCGCCGGCAGAGGCAGCCAGGATCTGAGCTTCTGAGCTTCGGCCTTTGCAGAGGATGACCCTTTCGTGCTTCCTTCCTTTCCATCAACAGCACCTGTCTTAAACCCCTCGCAGAGCCCTGATTTCCCCCATGCATCACAAGCTAAGGCCCCACTTTTGTTTTCTTTTTGTTTGAGAATAAAACAAACAGAAAGAAAGACTCTTCCAGAAAAATAAGCAGTCTTCGTTTTTAATGCCGTTCGTTACCACTTGTCTCCAACTGCAGCTTTTCGCTGGTTTGAGATGGGCAGCTATATAAACTGAATAAATAAATATAATTGGCATGATTACAGCCTCCTGCAAACAGCTACACAGACAATTCTTAGCACGCATTAAATGGTGGTGCCTGGATGGTGTCATGATATATGAACTAACACTCATTTGGCCAACAATAATTGCTTAGGCCTGTGAAAGACAATGAGGACAATGTGGCTTAAGTTGGCAGAAACCTTTGTCCACAATGAAGCCCCCAATTCATCACCAAAGGGACTGGGGGACATTCTTCCTGGACCAAAACATTTGTGAACTGCCATTCTTTTCATTTTAGCCTTAGGCATAAATGTTTTAAAACACACCAAGTAAACATTTCAGTTCAGCATCTGTTCAGACTTTGCTGATTTGCCAGAAGCTTCACTATAGCTTAGTTTTTCATGGTAATCTTGGGTTGATGTTGAAAGCATTACAAATAGCACCGTGATTTGTAATAATAAAGAATGATGGCACAATAAACCTTACTAGGTTATTACTTTATAGCAGCTTTCTACCACTTCTTGTACTCCATGGGCCATGCTGGCTGAGAATGCTGGGACTTGCAGTGCTGAAAGATACTCAGCTTGGGAAAAGGCATGCCCTCTGCTCAAGTGAATTCTCAGTAAAATGAATAGTGATTAAATAAAAGCCCGCCCTCTCAACAAGACTGCTTTGGTCCACTGACCTAGTCACAAAACATAGCAACTGATGGGCTTTCTGAGAGATCAGAGCTGCTCTCACCATAATAGCACAAAAGGTCCCTAGGTTGATTTCTCTACCTGATTTGAAATATGTACTATATACTGTATCTTCAGAGAAAGGAGGGTTTTTCAGGGAAATGATGTTCGATATACAACCACAACAGCTGAGGAGCACACGTTGGTCCAAGTTGCCAGCACCAACCGTTCTGAGTTTGGGAAGCATCCTTGGGTACAACTGCTGCAGCCGAGGCTAATCAAGAGCAGGAGGAGTGACTCAAGGGGACGGCTGCCCAACTTCCTCCTCTGCCATTCGGGTCATCAGCAGGCGTTGATCAAAAACCCACTTTCCTTGCTTTTAAGAGACATAAACAGCCTGTAAGACATGTAGCTAGCTCAGTGTGTCTCAACCTTGGCCACTTTAAGCCTGTGGACTTCAATTCCCAGAATTGATCGCTGGCTGGGGAATTCTGGGAGTTGAAGTCCACGCTTCTTAAAGTGGCCAAGGTTGAGACACACTGGGCTAGATCACCCTGAAATTCCACAGCAGAAGACATGAGTGGCTGAGAGAGAGAGAGAGAGAGGGAGAGGGAGAGAGAGAGAGAAAAAGGAAGATTTTGAGACAACGTACTGGTTCCCGACTCAACCTTACCTAGTTTTCCTCAACAGATCAAGTTAGTACTGGTCTATCTAAAGGTTTTACATGGAAAATATTTCTATTTCAGTAAATGGACTTCAGTAAATGAGGTGGCTGTTCACTTTACCAGGATCAGGTGTCACTTTGGATTTTTTAGCACCAGATTAAAATGTTCCTGATACTTAGGTATTTCCAAGAAAACGATGCAACTTTAGAACTGAGTTCAACTGTAATTAATTAATGTTATTAGAAAAATAATTGGGCTTAGCTTTTCTTTAAGAGGATTGGGTGGATAATCTCAAGAGGAGCAGATTATTGTCTCTAATTTTCCTCTGCTATAATGTATCTTTTATTGTGCATTATATTGCTTTTTAATTTATTTATTATTACTATTATAATGATGATTTCCCCCCCCCCCTTATTTGTGGGTCTTGACTGTAAATCAATAAAGCAAGTAAGTTAGTGAGGCCAGATTGTTGGGCTGTTTTGTTTTTATGTCATTATTATTCTTATAATTTTATGTACATTATTCAGGAATCACTTTGGTGGCAAAATGAACAGCACTGTCAACTTTCATAACTTCTTCTCACTTCATTCAGTGCAGATATCTCTAAACATCTGGGGAAAATATATGCAAATGATATGCAAATGATATGCAAATTTCATGTCTCATTTTGACTGCAGATATTGCATTTGCAGAATCTGGAATGCATCAGGATCCCATTATCCATTCAATTATGGATAAACTATTATCAAGATATTTGGCCTTTCAAGTTTGCATGGACGAGAAACGCTAGCATGTTTATTCACTAAACAGCCAGCTTTTATCCACAATAAGCAGTTAACAGGACATATTTTCCAATGGGAGGTAAAGATTATAATGTAACCCACAAGAATGTGCAACCCAGTAATACTTAACTCAGACATTTATGCCAAACCAAGATAACCTGCTGTACTACTAAGGAAACACTGAAAATTGAGAAAGTAGTATTATTACAATAGTTAACAAAGGAATGTACAAACATTTAAAAAATTACTACCGCCACAAATCTATTCCATATATTTATTTTTCCTTAGGAAAGCCTAATCAGCAAATTTGGCGTATGATTTTTTTTTTAAACAGTAACTGAACCCTTTCCTGCTACACACACATGAAAAACGAAATGTAAATATTCTTAAGGATCCCTTGGCTGCTGCAGAATCCAAACTGCTAACCCAAAACATCGTATTTTTGCCTGCTAAGCAAAGAGCTTTAAAAATGCTCGAGGTGGGAGAGAAAGGGTACCTAGACTCCTTCAGATGTTTATTACTACTGAAAGTATTTATATAGCACAGAATGAACTTGCCGTGTTGCACACCTTCCCACTCCAGAATCCTCCTTCTCAAGACCGACTGAACTTGAATTTGGAAATCCTTCCAGGTCTGCAAGAGCCCTGATCAGGATAGCTGAGAGCAAGTCTCTGAAGGTTTGCAATGATCACCAGCTTAAGGAATTAAGTGTTAAGGAATCATATTCAACGCTGAATTCCCTGAGGGGGCCAGAACCAATAAACCGGCTCTTTTCTCTGTACATGTTACCGTTAGTTATCTGATTCAAGTTTTCAGGCTGTTTGGGGGATGACGGGGACTGAAATCCAACAGAACCGGAAGGGCACCAGGTTGGAGAAGACTGAGGTAGCCAATGGAACAACGTAAGCCTAAAAAGCGTTCAGAGAGACCAAAAATGCCTATTTCTATAACCAGAAAACACCAGCGCTACAAAACACCGCTAACTACTAGGCATGCTGAATAAAAATGTATTTATTTATTTATTTATTTATTTATCGTATTTCTTTACTGCCCATCTCGTATTGCAACGACTCTGGGCAGTCGTAGCTGCACGTTTGCATGGATCAGGTACCAGGAGGGGGAAAAATACGCCCTAACAATGCCTAAACACACATCCATCTGTTTGGACAATATGTTAATGCAACAAAGTTATTAAATCAGGGGGGAAAAAACAATCTTTGAAACACTGTAACAATCTTTTTAGATACTAGAAAGTGAAATTCAGAGCATGATACACATCCTTGCAACATTTATAAACAAACAGCTTATTGCTGAAATAAACGTTAGAATGACGTCTTTAGCCAGCATTCCGGCTTTGCTTCAAATGCACCCAGAGTTACTTTCTTTCCTGAACGTTTTAATATTACTAAAATGTTGTCCCTTTGCAAGATTCCATTCCCATTATGTCGGAAATAGCACCTATGCAGAAGAAACCAACTGGAATGATCAGTGGCCTTGATTAGGAATGAAGATTGACTTCATTGAGGAATCAATATGGTGGTAAAGCTGAGTTGCTACCCCTTCCTCCTTTTTGCAGTGGGGATATGTTGCGTGCTGCTCTTTGTATAAAGTTGTGCGCCACTTAAGAGCAGGGAGTGGGTGAGATTACTGCATATCCAGCTTTTTAAAACAGACAACCATGTTGTCCTGACCAAAGACACGAGTTTAAAGATTTGCAGACACATCTGCAGCCTCACACATTCTGAAAAGTTTTCTGGAATCCCATCTGTTGCATAGCCATTATATCAGGCATATCAAGAGAGAGACTACAATGGATAGTATTTTCATAGTGAGGATTCTTCATAATTTCCAAGCCATCGATGTGCTACTGAAGCCTAATACATGTGGGTTAGTCACTGAAGAGGTCTCTACACCATTAAGTTGTGTGGACTTGCAGGACTGCTACACTTCCCTAGAGATACACAACTAACACATTAGTATCTGTAGTCTCTTCTTCTTCTTTGGACACAATATAATTAAAAGCTGAGAAAAAGGGTCACGAGAGCCAGCTTGGTGTAGCGGTTAAGGCGCCAGGCTAGGAACCAGGAGGCCGTGAGTTCTAGTCCCGCCTTAGGCACAAAGCCAGCTGGGTGGCCTTGGGCCAGTCACCTCCTCTCAGCCATAGGAAGGAGGCAATGCCAAACCACTTCCAAAAAACCTGCCAAGAAAACCGCAGGGACTAGTCCAGGCAGTCTCCGAGAATCGGACACGATTGAACGGATTAAAAAAAGTGTCCCAGGCTGCAACAGACTCCAACTGATACTGATCAGAGTTCAGTGGGTCCTCATGGCAGTTACCCAGCTCATCAATCACCTTCTAAGCATTCAACATAGGAAATCATCCATGTCAAATCAATTGCTCAGCCCAGTAATAGGAAATACATTTTTTTCCACACCATTTCCTCTGGAAAAAGCTAACAGGAATGGACACATCCCGCTCAGATGACCATGAAGACTTTCAGCTCGTCAGAGAGCCCCACAGTTCCTACAGCGCATCCTGCCTTCCCCAGCCCTCCTCCAAAATGGAGTCGAAAGGTGTACACGAGGCCCGTCTCCAAAGCCGCACCCAGGAAGCACCTCCAAAGCGGAGGGCAGCCATCCAGTGAAATGACCCCGCCTGTCCCAGCTGCTGGCCAGGGAAGAGTCTCTGGTCTTGCAGCCAGTGAGGGAATCTCCAAAGCAGAAGCACCCCCCCTCTTTCTGGAGTTTCTCCCTTGGGGCCTGGAGTTCTAAGAAGCCCCAAATGCCCCATAAGCCGGTAGTAAAACGCACCCCAGGAGTTGGAGGAGGGGCCTGACCACGGCTAGGCCTCCAGCGTTCTTAAGCCCTTCGCAAGAGAGGGTCTGCTTCTAGCTGGACAGGGGCCCTGGAGCTCCAATCTCTCAGATAGGGAGGAGACCACAGACCACCGGAGATCCCACACGGTGGTTTGGGAAGCAGCACAAGGCTTTTTTTAAAAAAAAAAAAAAGCTTGGAGACCGTCACAAGGTTTGGAATAAGAACACCGCACTTTAACAACCAGCTTGACAAAGGAAAGGTGTAACCGTCCACCAAACCAGCCAAGGGGATTTATTAAGAGGCTTATCCACGGCATCGCATTGATCTAATTCTTAAGTTCAGTGATTCAGATGGCACACACAGTTTTAGCTGATCAATGTCTGTTTAGAGCATCCTGGAAACACTTGAAACACTTCCAAAATACTGCCAACAGAAAATTGTACTATTAAAACTGTGGTGTTGCCTTCAAAAATGGGACATTTCCTGAAGCTTCATGCTTAAAATGGTCCATAACGAAAGGTTTTGCAACAGGACCTGCTGAAGTCCTGTTGACCTCAGTGGATTTACTCTCATGTAAAAGTTTATAATTTAATAATGCTTAAATTGTTTTGCCAAAAAAAAATCAGTATTAGTACTTAGGGAGGAACACTTATACTGGTACAGCTACAAATGTGGATCCAAGACTTTTACACAGCCGTATTCTGAAAGTTCAGAATTATAAAACTATGGAAATCAATTATATAACACTTGCTTAAAAAAGAAAATTCTGTAACATATAAAGGAGGGATAAATTAGTGATAAATTTAGACAGTAAGGTTTCAACGTGAGCCTTTGCAGAAAAAAGATGTAACTTTTTAATACCTTCAAGATACCAGAAGGCACCTAGTCATTAAAAAAAAATAATGTATGAGCGAACAAACTGTCAGGAAAGTGCTGATTAACAAATGCTTATGACCAGGACTGCATCTCTCACAGCTACAGGCAGCTTAGCTTTCCCTATCTGCTTACCCCTGGGAAAGTATTGAGAAGGTTGAGAGGTTGAAAAGAATCTGGGGCATCATTCAAGACGAGCCAAGTCAGTGCTGACGATCCCCAGGCCCAATTCAGTAGGATGGGTTTCCCACGATACAGCTCCCATTCACTACACGCAGACACACTCACTCCAGGAATAAATGTCACAGAATATACAGGTCTGACATGTGTGGTTTGGATCTACAGTCATAGTGCAACTGTACGGAAGATGTCCACAGTTTGTGCTGAGATACAGACGCTCACTGAAGCAGACTTCCATTTATTAACTATCTTCATTTGTGTTGCAACAAATAGACAAATTCTTAGTACACCTTATTAATATACCCAACCTTTCTGGCACCAGGGACTATCATGGAAGAAAATTTTCCCACGGACTGGGGGGGCGGGGTTTGCAGGCGGGAGCCAATTGCACGCACCGGGGGGCAGGGTTTGCAGGCGGGAGCCAATTGCGCGCACCGGGGGGCGGGGTAATCACGTGCACCGGGGGGTGGGGTTTGCAGGAGGGAGCCCTGTGGCCCACTTCCTAACAGGCCGCGGCCCACAGGTTGGGGACCCCTGCCCTATATGACAATCAATGAGGTGGAATGAGAGGCAATATCACACTGGATTAGCTGGATGAAAACCTCAGCTCTCCAGACACTTAAGCCTTCATTCAGGAGCCGGTGACTTGGCAGAGGCTCACAGACGCAACCCAGCCAGGTTTGACCCTTCACTGCAGACAAACACAACCGTGGATATACAGACAAGGCTGCCCACTGCAGTAACACAGGAGTCGTGTGTAGGCCTGGGCACCAAGGTTTAAACTCTAGGCCTTCTCCTCCCTCCTTTCTGAGCCGTGGGAGGAAATGGACACGTGTTGATACAATGGTTCACTCTTTTCTGAGAAATGCCATCCCTGCCTTACCAGCTTCACTCCTTCCCTGAACCAGCCCCACACATTCCTTCAAAGATTACTCTGAAGAAACGTGCCAACACGAATAAAGCAGACACTGGTTTCATGTCCCACCTCTACATCTGCAATTCTCATGCCACAGGGACCACCTAACCCTGGGTTTCTCAGCCTTGGCAACTTTGAGATGTCTGGACTTCAGCTCCCAGAATGCCCCAGCCAGCATTAGTTGAATGAGTTGAAGTCCACACATCTTAAAGCATGCTGGCTGGGGAATTCTGGGAGCTGAAGTCCAACCATCTCAAAGTTATCGAGGTGGAGAAACGCTGATCTAGAGGACGAGTGCAGAAACTCAACCGATGCAGCCTTCCTTCCTTCTCTCTCCAGATAGTCACCCTCTGCCTTTCATTTCACATCTTGCTTTCTTCTCCAACCTTCTCTTTTTTTTTTAAGTTTTATTAGGTTTTTAAATATACAAAGCTAAAAGATAAAGATGAAACGGAAATTTCAATCTTTATTCTTTTTTTTCTTTTTCTTTACTGCACTTTTCTTTTTCTTTTCTTTTAATTTGTATTTCTCCAACCTTCTCTATCTGCTTGCCATCTTCCCTGCTCTTCTGCTGACGTCCCCCTCCACTATCACTGCCTCTCCAGCCACCCCCCATGGCATTTCCCACCCCACCTGACCTTCAAAGCCCACCCACCCACTCGGGCACCTGCTGAAAGGCAGCATTTATTTTCCTTGAACAGAGTCATAGCCATCTCTATTAATGATATTTTTTTTGAGTGGCTTCTGCTAGCAATCTGCTTCTTCCATTCAGTCCCACATATCAGACAGCGCCCTCTACTGATGAAGAAAAAAAGCTTCACCTCCTCACTTTGGCTGCTGTTGGGATTTTGCTGGTATGACCACATCAAAGGAATACATTTACAACAAAATCAATGTAAATGCTTGAAAGAGGAATTAGTTTTAAAAATGAAAAACGAGGTAGGCTGAATAAAAATAGAAGTGGCCGATCTATGTGTGGAGCTCTATGATGCAACTCTTGAACAAACAGAAGCTGATGCAGAAAATGCCCACCGAGATTTAAAGTTTCAGGGAGCTAAGAATCCTCTTCCACTCTCCCCGCTTAATTAAGCAGCAGTTCACACTTATAGACCTTTTCAAGAATCACTGCACGCTTTTAGGGCTGGAAGATGTCTCCAATTTAAAGTGCGGCAATTATAGTAAGCGATGTGAACATTTTGCTCAGCTGCATACCAAAAACCCTGTATCAGCAGAGCAAAATATTAGCTGCTTAAAGATTAACCTGCCCCCCAGGAGACTGAATCTAAATGGAAACAAATTCCAAACGTAAGTCCGTCATACCAAATGCTCTCTTGCTACCCACAATCCACTAAGGAAATCAAAGGCTCTGCTGAGGCTATTGGAATAAAACGGAGAATGGGTATCTGTGAACAGCAAACCTTTTTGGTTTTTACTATCTTGAATCAGAAAATAGATCTTCACTGTGAATTTGCTTTCCTGCTAAATAGATGGATGAGAGCTACAAAACATTCCTCAGCTAAGCAACGCAGGTGAGTTGAGTTCAGTGCCTAGCAATTACAGAAACACAGATTTTTAGAATAACATTTATTGCTGTCTAAATAAATAACCAGGGCGTGGTGGCTCAGCGGGTAAGACGCCAGGCTTGTCGATCGGAAGATCGCAAGTTCGGAGGTTCGAATCCCTAGCCCCGCGTGACGGAGTGAGCTCCCGCACTCGACCCAGCTCTTGCCAACCTAGCAATTCGAAAGCATGCAAATGCAAGTAGATGAATAGGTACCACTTCGGTGGGGTAGTAACAGCGTTCCGCACGCGTCATGCCGGCCACATGACCGCGGAAGCGTCTTCAGACAATGCTGGCTCTTCGGCTAACTAACGGAGATGAGCACCGGCCCCTAGAGTCGGACACGACTGCACAAATGTGCGGGGGGAACCTTTACCTTTAAATAAATAGCCAGTTTGGTTTAGTGGTTAAGGTGCTGGGCTAGAAACCAGGAGTCTGTGAGTTCTAGTCCCACTTTAGGCATGAAAGCCAGCTGGGTGACCTTGGGCCAGTCCCTCTCTCTCAGCCCAACTCACCTCACAGGGTTGCTGTTGTGGGGAAAATAGGAGGCGGAAGGAGCGTTAGGTATGTTTGCCACCTTGAGTTATTTATAAAAATAATAAAGGTGGGATAAAAATAGATAGATAGATAGATAGATAGATAGATAGATAGATAGCCAGATATACCTTTCAAAGTTCTGTTTATACAAATAAATAATTTCACCTGTCTGCATAGCCAGAACTCTTATTGTATGTTAAGAAGTATATGTATGATGAGAATAATAATGAAAATTTAAAAATAAAACACAATGAAACAAAGAAAAATAATTACAGGATCCGTTATCTCTATATATTCCTCCTGTATCGGAACCCCAATACATCTGGAGGGCACCAGGTTGGGGATGGATGGTCTACATAATGACAGAAAGTCTGTGCTGAATGAAGCAGGAGAGCCATCTAGATCAGCAACATCATGAGCAGAGCATGAGTTTCATCTACTATCATTTTCCCCCCCAAAAATAGAGTTTTGAAAAATGAATACTATAGTAACTATAGTATTCATTTTTCAAATGAACAATTTGAAAAACACCTTACTGGGCCTTGTATTTTTATCCTGATTTTACACCAAAAATGCCCCAAACTGTTTACAATCAGGAAGTTTCCTGTTCTGTTCCAGATTATAAATCAAAACTGATCTTCATTAAAAAAAATTAAAAAACCAAGTTCACTTAGTTATACAAAAATTATACATTGCAGATAAGCTATTTCTGATGATTTCTGATCATCTTCTATGTGGAGCAGTTGTACATAATCAAAATAACTTCCTCGACATTCTAGCAGAAGCAACATAATTCAAAACAGAACTGAATTTAAGACATTCCAATGTAATCATAAGCAGTTATGAGGTCACATTTGCAGCAAAACTTCAACCATTTCCCATCATGCACTGAAACGTGCATAATTTTTTAAAATAAACTGGAATACACCCCATCCAAATTACCTTCCATATTGTATGAACTTAGCTGTCCTAGAGGAATATTACTGAATTTTCATTCACAGAATAGTGGTTTCCTAAACTCTAGGACATCACAACACCTTACCAGGCCTTGCTAAGAAGATAAGTAAGGCTGAATCAGCTGCTAAAAAGTGATCTTAAACTCTGAATCCCCGGACTGGGGCATCTGGCTAATAAGCAGTTTTTCAGATGTGAAAAGATGGCTTTATTTATTTATTTATCAAATTTAGCCACCGCCCATCTCCCCCTGAAAGACTGACGGCCCTTCGCAGCTGCCTTGCCTTAAATGTAAAATCTGCCACATCCGTTTTTATCTTGAATACTGGTCAAACAAGCCTCAGCATCATCCAGTATCAAATAAAGCCAGTCAAAGACTTCGGTGGCGTTCGCCAGCTGTGCTGCAGAGAAGCCAAGATGAGAAAACCCAGTTCCACCCCTGTGCTAGTTGAGTGTGATGAGACACACTATCCAAGTGGCTGGTCTTCGAAGAATAGTCAACACCAGACCATATCAGCTCCAAGTATCAGAGTCCCGCTTGAATTTCCAAAAACCTGGGGCAGATGTTTGCATTTACAAGAATTAGCTTTGCAGAGTCCGCGCCTCTTTCCATCCCAGTGACTCAAAATTCTACGCCTTTCGTGACGTTGGGTCTTTCTCTGACAACCCGGCGGCACGCACAGCGGCTTTCGTTAACGGAAGATCCGGCCAGGAAAGGCAACCTTTGCCTCCCTTAAGGATTCAAACAAACCGATTTGATACAACCCCTCTGACCAAGCTAATTTCCGACAGACCCAGCCGCCTCGATCTGATGAGACAAACATCTGTAGGAGAGAGATCTTTATCCACATCTGGGACTGGAGGCATTTGGGGAGCGAGACGGGAGTGGAAATTGGGGAAGGGGGGAGAAGAAACCCAAAACGCGACTGAGACGGGGCGCCAGCGTACTGCAGCGGGTGCTCGCTCCGCAGGCTCTTTCGAGCGTTGCCTTGGCTGGCATCGGGGGGGGGGGGGGGAGGCTGCGCTTGAGGCATCCCGGGAGCATCGCACTGCAGCCCAGGAAGGGCCTTCCCGGAGCAGAGGAAGCGGTTTCCGAGGTTGAGGCTCGGCCGAAAGTTGGCCCGGAGAGCGGAATTGGCCTGTTTCTCCCCCTCACCAAGGTTGTGGCCCCCAGCTCGACTTTGCCACGGCCACAGCCGCTCCCCAGCGCCCCGGGACGCTCCCCGTACCGCCATCAGCCCGTCTCCTGAAAGCGTCCTTCCTTCGCCCCCCAACGGGGGCAGAGAAAAACCGTCCAGAAGAAGAAACCTCCCCCCCCCCCCCCCCGCTAACAGCCCGGCTCTCAGAAACGACCTTCCCAGAAGGGGAGCGGGAAGGCAACCGAGGCGGGCGCGGCCAAGACTCCCGCGGAGCCGCCTCTCGGCAGGTTGGACCGCGCCGCGTCCGGGGAATTGCAGCTCCACCGCGGAGCCCGGGCCGGAGACCACGCGGAGAGCCCGCTCGCGCTTCCGCTCCCTCGACCGCCTTGCCAGGGGCGAGCAGGGACCCCCCACCCCGAGATCGTCCGAGCGGTTGTCCCACTGCCCGCGGTGGGGCAAAGGGAACTCGCGGCTCCCCGAAGCGTCCGCAGCCGGGAGCGCAGCCCGGCGGCCCGCCAGCCCAGCCTCCCCGCAGCTCCCCCTCGGCCCCGCGGGGGGACAGGTCGCCTCCTTCCGCCGGGCAACGGCGCCGGCCCCTTTCCCCCTGCCACGTGGTGAGCCGCTGACGCGCCCTCTCCCGCCCGCCCGCCCGCCCGCCCGCCCCGTAATGGGTCCCGGTCCCGGTCCCGGCCCGCTCACCTTGCAGCATGGCCTCCAGCTTCTTCCTGTCCACGCGGAACCGCTCCTCGCCCCACTCGGGGCTGCCCGGGGGCGCGCGGCAGGGCCCGGCCGAGCCGCCGCCGCTGCCGCCCCCTCCGTCGCTGGGCAGGGGCGAGTCGGCGCTGCGCTCGCTGTTGGAGCCCGGGTCCGAGAGCGCGTACCCCGGCGGCGGCGCGGCCATCCTCGCGCCGGCCGCTGCGCCCCAGTCCCCGGCGGCGGAGAGGGCGGCGGCGGCGGCGACCCCCGCCCCGTCGCCCTCGCCCGCCGCCTGCTCCACCTCTTCCCCGCAGCAGCAGCAGCCGCCGCCGCCGCCGTCTCCTCTTCCGGCGCCCCCGCCGCCGCGGGAAGCTATTTGGCCCCAGAGGCGGCCGCCGCCCCCGGCTTCATCCCAGCCCGCCAGAGCCTCGGTGGCTCCCCCGGCGCCTGCCGCCGCCGCCGCCGCCTCGACTTCGGGCTCCCCGCTGGGCGCGCGGCCGGAGCTGCAGACGCCGCCGCCGCCGCCGCCGCTCGCCTTGCACAGCGCGCGTCCCGGGCCGGCGGCGGCTCTGCTGCGCCCCCATCCCGCCCGCAGTCCGCACAGCATCCCCGCCCCCGCCATGGAGCAGCCCGCCCAGCCGCGGGAGAGGGAGAGGGAGGGAGGCCGGGAGGCCGGCCGGCCGGGGCAGGCGAGGCAGCGCAGGGCGGGTCGAGCGCACAGCCGGGCTGCGAACGCGGGAGGGCCGGGGCGGTGAGTGCCGGGCGCTGCCGCTGGCCAGGCCGAAGACCTCTGTCCGGAGCCCGGAAGGCGCCGCCCCCTTAATTATGCCTTCCTCCCCTCCTCCTCCTCCTCCTCCTCGCGCTGAAGCGGCCCCGATCCTGCCAGGCGAAAGGCCGCCCCGCGAGCGCGCAGCTGCTCCGCGGGGTCGGCGGGCTCCGAAGGGCTCCTCCTCTCGAGGCGGCGCGGGGCCCGGCCGGACCTTCGGGGCAGAAGGAGAGGCGAGCCGGCTCAAAGCAGCCCCTTCCAGGGCCGCCTCTAAGGTGGCGCAGGGTTGGCCCCGCCGGGGCTGTGGGGCGCACACCCGTCGGTCCCGGGGGCGCTGGGGCCATCCCGGGAAAGGGCTTAACGGGTGGTTAAGCTCGAGGCGAAGCTCGCCCTTTGAGTGATGGGCTGGTGGATCGTCTCCCGGGAAGCCAAGGCGTTGCCCAGGGCGAGCATCCCGGTTCACGCAGGCAACCCAGCTGCCCCCTTGCTGGCAGATGGCAGAGCGGGCGTCTCTTCCCCCGGTCAGCCAGAAGGAGACCCTTGGCACGCCCCCCCCCCCCGGTTGTGGCCTGAAGGGCGCCAGCTGCAGGAACTGGGATGGCAGGTGCCCCCCCCCCCCCCCCCCCCCCCGTTGGATCAAGAATCCAGTTGTGTGCTGTGTTTGCACAACACACTAAGGAGAGTTCATGGAACCATGACTTGCTGAAGGAACCCTCTTGGCTCGTTTCCCACAACATGCTGAATCGCAAACTGTCAAACCTCCTTTAAATCAAGCTCAAGTCCTGGTGACTTTATGGACATGACTGTGTAATTTTCTGGAACAGCATGGGAAAGATTCCCATCACTTTCTTTCAGGGTGTTTTTTCCCCCCCAACTTCCAGCCTGGGATTTCCAGATAGTCCACCCTCCAAGAGGTAACCAGGCCAGATATTATTCAGCTTCCAGGCCCAGCTGCCACTGCTTGCTGAAACAAGCCATAAACTAGCCAGCCACCCTATGTTGTCTGAACCAAATGTGATTAGTTTATGGTTTAGTGAGTTGAATGCAGTGTCCACTGAAGGTGAGGGCAAAAAGAAGTTGGCAAATGCCTTATTCTTGGGTCAGTTTTCACTTTGAAACTGCTTTCCCCAAGTTGCTTTCTCGGTCAAGGGAAGTGAGATAAACAGAGGCTTTATCTTTCCCACCACAGCAAAACCGCAGATCAAGGATGCCGCCTTGAGTTTTTAAAGGACCAGGTTAAAAAGGCAGGAGAAACCTCTCTTCTCCTTTCTTCCCAAGACGATAATCTCAATTTGGGCCGCATGATTTAAAGAAATGCTGTCAATCTCTGATTAGTTCCCAAGGTGGGTTAAGTTCCTGCTACCCCTTTAAACCCACCAGCTGAGAGGGTTCTTTTTAAAGAAATTAACTCATTGCCACAGGATATTGAAATCAGTATGAACAGAATTTACTTTAAAAGGTGCCCCATTAGCAGAAGAGGGGTTTCCCCTGGGTGCAGATAGAAATTAAACACTTGCGTGTCTGGGCTCTACGTTTTGGGCTGCCAGATGCAGGAGACACATCTAGACAATTTTCTCTTTCAATAAACTGCAGGTGCGAAGGTAAGGTTTTTTCTTAAACACGCTTGCTTGGGAATCGGAGTGAGATTTCTGTCCCACAAAATATTCACAGCTTGCAGAGAGCATAAAGACTGCACTCTTAAGAAAGCCAGTTGGTTATCTATTGACAGTTTCTCTTGAATTGTTATTAGATATTTGCTAACTCATCCGTATGGACCTTATAAAAGAGGGAGTTCATTTCTAAATCTTGCTTCTTTTCAAATAACTGTTTATAAAGACACATTTGTGCCATCTGCTACCGAGAATAATGGTGACCTCCTTGGTGGGGCCGTTGTACAAATCGTCAAGATAATCTATAGTAGCTATATTATTCCTCTATAAAATGGCGAGTATTCAGGCCATCCTAAATAACTTGAGAGAATCCATATATCTCCTCTGTGTATGTTTATGTACAATAGAAATAAACTCTTTAATGACAGGAACTTGTATTACAGCTAAAAACAGAGCGATTTTTACCAATCTGCATGCAATTTGGTCAATGCTTGTATTATTGTTATTATACTTATACCTACATTATTATAAATGTTCTTTTAGTGTGCTGTTTTAGCTATTTATAAATCATATATGGGAAACTGCAGGATATTTAAATCTTTTCTTACCATGCATTCTTTTCCTTCCAAATTTATGCTGCCGGAGACTTAGAATAAATAGAGAATATTTAAAGGCATGAGGTCTTTCCTAAGTAGAAGTCTGAGTTCATTGATCTACCTTATCTATTAAAGTGTTTCAATAGTCACTGGTTTACTAATGAATATGCTACTATAATATGAATAGCATCCAATATTAATGTAAAATATCACAAAATCTCTGCCAAAGTAGGACATACTGCTTCATCCTTTGATGAAGGGTGAATAGTAAATTTTTTCCAAAACAGATAGGTCACACATTTCTGACAACCATTCTTTGACATCTGGAATAATACCACTTTTCCAATTTTTCAATATGATTTTAGCCACCCCTCCCCCAATGCTTGATACATCCATTGATAAACAGATTCCAAAGCTTTGGTATATAGTTAAACTATTAATTTATTTAGCATATTTACATAGCCACCCTTCTCACAAACATGTGATTCTGGGCAGCATACAGTTAAGAACTCCATAACGATCTAAAAACAATCAAAAATAAAATATATGACAGAAGGCTTAACTATTCAATTACAGCTTTCTTCTCATCCTTTTCTCTTGGAAAGGCATTAAGCGAAACAATACCATTCCTAGCATAGAGAAATCATGTTTTCCTTGCCTCGGAAAAAGTACGTTTTGTCACACCTGGCTGGGTGCTAGGGACAAGGTCTGTCTTCTACTTTTTATAGGTGGGGTGGGCACCAGATCATACATAATTGGAGGGGGGGGAGACAATAACATAGATTAATGAAGGGCAATAATGCACATTTGAGTGGAGACAGAATTATTTTTTCCCCTGGATCTTTGATTGATTTTTAAAAAAAACTATGAAGTCAACTGTAGGATTTGCATGCCTTATAGCCAGGTGCGCAAAGTTCCTTTTCTCCCCTCCTTGTAGTGTTGTACTGAAATACATTAGAGGAAGCACAGTGCTCCTCCGTGAATAAATGATAAATATATGCGGCCGATCTGCATTTTCTATGTCCTTGGAATATTATCACGGAAGTGTAGGCATGGAAAGGCTGATTTAGGCCATTGGCTCTGACTCCCTGCAGAATCCAAATTGCAGCACCCAGAAAGACAGCTGGTATCTTGGCTTGAACAAGGAAGGGGCATCCACCACCTCCCTGGAGAATTGATTCCCTGTCAAACCGCTGTAAGAGTTAGGAAAATGGTCCTTCGGCTCTTCTGTCAGGATGTTAATTCTGTACGGAAGTGTCTCAAATGACTTCTCAGTGGAAGTCCCACCAGCAAAAGACAGTGGTTCCTCAATCTTCCTGCTTAGAACAGCTCCACTAGCTGTGAATCACGGATGCTGATTCTGACATGTCTGGAGGGGGCCTTCCTGCCACCGTCACCAGAATAACGGTAGGCATTTTGCTGAGATACTGATCAGGCTAGTGAGACTTGATGTTGTGTCGTGTCAAGAGAGACTGTTGGACTAGAAGTGGGCAGCTGATAGCTTAGAAACCACCGGACAAGGACCGGGCTGCAGGCTCTTTTCTTGTCACTGTGCGGGAAAGAGAGATTGTATGAAATATATTTCTGCCTGGATACCTGTTGCCTTTTCTGTGTTTATATACCCGAGAGTCACCTTGGCAAGTCTTCAGTCTTGTCTCCGTAGAAGGGCAAGCTGTAAGAAGTGACTTGGAAATGGAGGAGGGGAGAGCATAACAAGCATTGGGAGTCGTGCCATGTGATCATTTATGGGTACAATGTAGTGATGGTAAGAGAGAAAATTGTTTGAAAAGATTACCATATCACTAAATTTCTCTGACATCATTTTGTAAAAAGCAAACAAACACAAAAGATTCAATAAGTAACTTCATTGAGTTGACTGTTGGGAAAGGTCTTCTAATCATTAACTGAAAAATCAAGAAGATGTTCTGGTGTTTCTGCTCAGGCAAAAAATAACTATGATTATGTTTAATGTTGCATCTCAAGTGGCATTGAGGTGTTTCTCTCTGTAGGAATTCTGGAATGGTAATACCAGAACTCCACCCAGCTTATAATTGGTTTATAGCAGAGCAGAAGCGTTCCCATAAACTTGCACAAGGCTTAATCAGTTCAAAAAACACAAAATAAACACACTTCACACGTTAATGTAAAGTAACATAAAAAAGAGCTTACAGTTTTATTGTAACTCACAGTTTCTTAGTAGAAACGGTCCATGCGTGCAAGCAATAGGTTCTGACGAGACCCACATGCTTCTTAATGTGGCCCACCTGAATGGAAGTGTGAGCAATGTGGACAGCCATAGCTGACCATCCTTCTTGGTGCAGATTCGAGCAGGGAAGAGAGAGAAGAGAAGGGAACAGGAACAGGAACAGGAAATTGGGATTCAGCCCCTCCCACACAAAGCAAGTAAGATTAGTTTACAGCAGAGGCTGCCTCCTCCTTCAAGCTTGTGTGAGACGTGCTTGGTTGAAACCCGATATCTCTAACACTCTTAGCTTTTAATAGAAAAGGGTTACATCGCTTTTGAACTCCCCGGCTGAGTGCGGCTGCCCAACAGCTGTCTGCATTGGTCAGTAAATTCCAAGTCCACTCCACAACTCCAACTTTGTTGTCTGCTGGGAAAAACAGCACTACCCTGTCTGGGCTGCAGAAATCCAGACAGCCAGTAGGTGGCAACAAAGAAGAATAGGAGAGATTCAGTCTCTACTGCTGTCCAGTGGCCATTTGCATTTTTGCTTTAAACAAAGGTAAGGAAAGGGATGAATTAGGTCTCATTGTGGGCTGAACAACAATCAGCTTGGAGAAGACAGCCACTGTAAAGACAGCCATTCTCCAGGGTCTCAAACAGGAGTCTTTTGTATCCTTGCTATGCGAGGTACATTTATGTGGAGGAGCCAGAAATTAAACCTGGGATCGTTGGTGTGTGAGCGGTATGGTCCCATCAGCCCAGCTGATCTACTGTGACCTGTCTAAATGGATTTTGCTCATGCTTGACCTTCTGGGAAGCCCAGTCACAGTAGACTAGCTGGTTAGCTTCCAAGAGTACTCACCCATTTCCTGGACTGAAGGTTCTGACAACTGGGACAGAGCAGAGGAGCAACAAGTCCGTTGCCCCAAGTAAGGTCAAGTAATTTCCTGCTAAATCTTTGAGTGTGGTGGAAAGTGAAGGAATGGTGCCTTCAAAGAACACTTCTCTGCTGAGCTGGCTTCCTTCTCTCTCTGCCTCACGAGTGTTTCGTCCCTTGCTGCGTCTCTCAGAAGGTGCAAGTCAGCAAAGGGTGAGAGAACCAGTTGGGTGCTAAACCTCTGAGCCCTAGGGGCAACACCTTGTGGCACAACCCGAGTCGGCTGCTGTATCCTTGGCTTGTGGTGCATCTCATCTCCTCCACTAGCAACGGAGCTTCGGCTGCCTCTGTGTGACCTGTTCAGCCATGAGAGAGCCTACTACATCTTAACTTTGAAGGATGTGCAAATTGCGCCCATTGTTTGGTTTCTGCTTCAGTGTGTTTTGCGTGGTAACCTGAAGGAAAGCGAGAGTACACATTCAGTACTTGAATCAATGTCATGCAGAAGAAGGCCAAGCACCGTTTGTATCATCGTTTCTTACTTACTTATTCAGCTTGTATCTTACCTTTCGTTCAGGGGTTTAAGACAGAAGTACATAGTGCTGCTTCCTCCTATTTTCCCTGCCACAACAACTCCGTGAGGTAGGTTGGACTGAGAGGGAGTAGATGGACTAGAACTTGGGTCTTCTGCTCCTAGTGCGCCACCTTCATCGCTGCTCATTGCTGGCTCTCCTGAAGATCTCCGTGTTCCAGACTGCAGGATGTGGAATAATGGATTTAAGCTACAGAAAGGCAGATTAAGAAATGCTCTTACTGTTACAAGGGTTTTTCCAACAATTTGTTGCTGGAAACAAAACTATAACAGCATTTTTTACTTTGGAACCAATGACCCATTGACGTAAAGGGTTCTGTTTCATTGGATGTGTTCAAGTGGAAGTTGGAATGACCAGCTGCCAGGATTCTACCCTCCAATTCAATAAGTCTATAACACTAAGCCATAAACCAGAATTTACAAGCAAGAATGTCTGGGTTTCATCCAGTGTATGAAGCCAAAGCAACACAAATAACATTTTGGATTAGCGATGACAGTCAAGCTTCATTAGTTAAACTTTGGCCCATTGAAATTAGTGGAGAATTTAGCCAGTTTTGCTTTCATACAGATAATTTCATATTTTCAGAATATTAGAAGAACAATCAGGCAACTTTCTGGGCCTCAGATTTTTTTTTTTTTTTAACAAATTTTATTAGATTTTAATTTTACATAGATAAAAGTTTGAAACAGAAAAGAAAATGGAAATACAAATCAAGAAAAAAGAAAAGATAAAAAAGTGTAGTAAAGGAAAAAAGAAAAAAAGATAAAGCTGAAACAGAATTTGGTCAACTTCCGATTTGTATCTGGTCATGGTATTTTAAAAATTTTATCTTACATGCTAGGTCTATATATAATATTAAAGAATATTTCTTGTCTATTACATCAATATATATATATTTTAATCTTCAAATCCCCATATAAGCTTTGCCCCTCCCGCATCTTGTAAATAGTCAGTTAATGGTTTCCACTCTTTAAGGAAATAATTATTTGGATTTTCTTTTAATAAACATGTCAGTTTATCATTCTCTGCCATATCCATGGGCCTCAGATTTGCAAAAGGACAGGAGTCTGACCTCCTGTCATTTGTATGCAGGGTTGGCAACTAACAACTTTCTGCTTCCTACTTTTTCTGTCTCATGGTGCTGAAATATTGTAGGGCTTGAATACTAGCTCAATTTAATACCCTTCCATCTACAGTAAATGTCAGCAGATTTCAGGCAATACCATCCAAGCAACAACTCTGTCCTTGTGGACCAGTGAAGTGAAGATGGTGAACCATAGTTTTCTATTCTGTCCATTTTATAAAGACATTTGTAGGACATGAATTGCATCTCTTTTAAGGACTTTCTCAGGCAGGAAACCCAAATTCGCTGCTTCGTATCCCCTATCAGACCTAGTTTGGACATTTCTAGCATGTAGCAAAGTTTTGCAGCACTCCTTGTGTTACATCAGGGGTGTCTGCAGGGTCACAGATAGAAATGGGCAGAGCGTCGCTTGCACTATCACAGCCATTATCTTAACTTTTTTGACCGTGCTCTACCTGCCTTACACATTGTACAATTTAAGCTCCCTGATTTTTGCTCAAGGGTTATATATATTTTTAGTTCTTGTTTTAAATTGTAGGACATACACAGGTTATTTTATTTTGATGGACATTTATTCTTTGAACCCAGTTGCTGGTTGCTTGACTGTTGCATAAACTAAACAAGACTAACTTGAGTGGTAATAATTGCCCCTGTGGATTTTAATGGGACTAAAACGTGATTGTCCTAGTCAAGATCCAACTTATGTTTTAAGAAAGGAAAGGAGGCTAAACAAATTCTTAAACGATATCCATTAAAATGGTAGATAAAAAAGTACTTGGGGGGAATCGATCTAGTAGATATCATTAATTCCATCACAGACACACACAATGCATGAATCCAAGATAAAAAGAAATATTCCATCCAATAAAATTTTAATAAATAATGGCTTTGAAAGACTTCATGACATCTTTTTTAATGACTTCATCATCTGATTTATTTTACAAAAATCAAGCAGCAGATGTATAAGAGGAGCTCTGCTTGATGTGAGGTCCCCTTACGAAATACAAAACAAAACATTTTTCTTGCATGGAGATCATTCTAGCAGAAATTACCAATTTGGGCAAAGATGGGAACTACTTACCATCTTTCTCAGAGAAAAGATTTTGCTTTCAAAGAATGTCTGGCTAAATCTGCACCAGATATATTTGTGAAAATACTTCTTTCTCTTCAGGACCCGTCAGAGTCCTAAGCACAGAATTGCAATTTCTATCACATACGAAGGCAGAAATCAGTATAGAAGCTTCGGGAAGCCCAACGTACATATTGATACCCCAATTTATATGGAAACTGTGCCCCCCTCCTCAACACATTGCTTAGTCTTCACTTCCAGTTTTTTAAAAAAATGAATGCCTAAGATTTCTTGGTGGACTAGTGGACAATGGTTTAAAAATATGAATGACTGAAAGGATAACTTGAGTTCTTTTCATGGAATTGCCCTCTTCCCTCCCTATGTATGATTAGGCCAAATTCCGACAAGCTACATTCCTTATCGAATGCAGCAATGCTATGCTAATGTCATTCCTGAGCTATGAGAAAATGTTTCCCTTGGTTTGCAGGTAGTCTAATATTGGAAATTCCAGGGCAGCTTGCAAGATACCACTGTTTGCTCTGATAAGGGCAATACTTTTGCCTTTATTGAGGAACACATCCTGAGCATCAACTCTTTTCCATCCCTCTGTTTATCTTGGTCATGGTGGTTTCCTTATTAAGAAAACAAGCGCTGCATTTTGGAAATTAGAACAGCGGCCTCTCCTAAGCTGGTGCTCCCCAGATGCTTTGGACTACAACTCCCATCCCAGCCAGTCAGGTCCTTGTGGGTGACAAGAGTTGTAGAATGGTTCAAGTCACCCAACTAAGGAGGAGGGAATGCTGTGTACTACAAGTAATTTCTGTTACTACATGTATTTTTAGTATTAGGTGTATAAAATTTCAGGATGTGTATAATGCAGAGAATATTCCAATTAAATTAGACAAAAGGTTTTGGGGGAGATAGCAGAACTGGTCATCTGCTTGCCTTCAATTAGAAATCGTTTATCTTTAATAGTCTGTAAAAGCACTTGTTTCTGTTATCTGCCCGGGAAGCAGGTTTTCTGTATGCTCCGACTGTCCTTATCAAGAAGGAAAAGTCTCCGGAACGGGGTTTGGTGCATCCCAGTTGGATCCAAATTTTCCCGCTTTTTGGGGATGCCTTTTAAATTTGTTCTGAGCAGGGGATTGAGCCAGAAATCTTCTATGGGCGTGTTTGCACAATCTGTTATGCCTGGTTTAGGGTTAATCATGGGCTTGGGAATGTCATCCCATGTCTGGCCTCGGTTGTCCGGTTCATCTCCCCTTTGGACAAGCTCTTGGCCAACGCAGACGCATCTTGTGTTGTTGGACTGCCCGCCAGCTCCTAACAAAATGACAAAGTGAAGCAGCCTGATTAGGGCCGGAGGGACTGATATGGGACAGGAGAAGGTTGCAGTTCCTCAGCCCTTTCATGCCCCAATTTACAGTAGCTCCAAGTTCCAGGCTTCTCACCAGCTGGCTCTATCCCCAGAGGCTGGAAGGAAGAGTTAACTTGGTTAATTCCCTGCCTGGATGTGGATGTAATGCCGGGTCATGGGAACTCGAAACCTTTCAGAAGAAGGCAATGGAAGCCCCCCTCCATACTGGACATGTTCATGTTGTCCTCAGGTGCTGAGTTTGACTCAGGGAGACGTTCTCTTTACCTTTTCTGGGGGTGGGGTGGGGGGAGGTATAGCTAATTTATTTAAGGCACAACCTTTAAAATGCATACTCTTTTTTAGATGAACCCCTTCTGGCCAGACTGACCAGCTCCATTCAGCACTGCTATTTAGTAGCATCCTGATGGAAGAGTCTTGCGTGTTTGTTCCCACAGGGACACGCTCCAAATCTCTTCCGTGTTGGTAAAGAGGTGACCGGAGAACAAAATCTTTAGGCTAATCAGAGTTGATTCAAGCAGCTCTACTCCCTACAGTTTTCCTGCAAAACTCTTGTTTTCAGGCAAAATTGCTAATACAGATACCATTTGTTGTAGTTTTTTTCAATGAAAATGAATGGTAGGTAGGTGGGTGGATGGATGGATGGATGCAGACATGATGGAGTTTATGGGACCAGAATTGTCCATGGCTGCATCAAGTTCACAATTCCAGCAACATCTAGGGGAAAAAGTGTTGTGATAGATTGTTAGCCCCAAGATGTAGATCAGACCAAAAAAAAAAATCACTTCATATTAAGATTAAAACTACCTTTATTAAAATTGGCTATAGTAACAGAATCTTGCAAGTCTGATTATGGTTTACCCCCTCCCCCTTTTATACTAATTTGAATTATGGAGGTGTTTGAGACATTTTCAAGTTCTTTCTTCATTGTTTGGACTTAAGTGATGCTTTCCTCCTTGCTTAGGTGACAGATCTCCCCTCTCTCCATCCTCTTTACATCAGTAGCTCTGGACTAATTATTGCTGCATAACCCAACATGACCACTAGACAGCAGCAAAGGGCTAGAATTGCTTGTATCTGTTTGCTGCCATCTGGAGGTCATCTGGATCCTTGCCTCCACTAATCTCAGAACTGGCAACATAGCTGCCTTAAATTGTTCCTGAAGAACACTGGTCCATTGAACTTAATTCCTACTAAGCCATAATCTATTTTGGCTTGGCTTAAATGTGTTGTGCAAACCCTGCTTTGTGATGTAGAAACCAAGATTGATGGTTTTGTATAGACTTCACCAATTGTGATTTTTTTTCAATAAACCACGGGTAAAAAAAATGTCTTAGTATGTGTTAGTCTTGAATATGTGAATGGTGCTCATATCAACATCCTTTAACCAAGCTGTCTGCAGACGCCTCAAATCTCCTGTTTCACAGCCAGTAGTAGTCCAGCTGGTAGAGATTTAGAATGCTGTAGTCCACCAGGTTGCAGTGGACTATATCATCCAGCCTTAGGATGTCCATCAAATACTTTTTCTTTCTCTAATAATTAAACCTGCTGTAGGACAACATAACCAATAACCATTCCACAATTTTTTTATCTTCTTATTGAAGAACTTGACCCTTGTTCTTTGTCCAGCGTCATTGACAAATGAAGTGAAAAGAATGTGGCAGGATTTTTTTCCCCTCTCTCTCTCTCTCTCCCTCTCTCCACACACACACTCACACTCACACACACACTCCCTATTCTTTATTTACACTTGAAATTTGCTGTAATTCAATTTATGGGGCTGCATCCTCCCACACAATCTGGTTGCTTGGTATCAGTTTCGACTGGAATCTTTCAAGAGTATGCCATCTCTTGTTGATATTGGAAAGTGTTTGGGCCCAAGACAAGAACTTAAATTTCCCCTTCTGTAGCCATATATTTTAGAAGTTCTTCTAACAGCAATTTTCAGGTCATTTGTCGAGCAGGAATTCGAGAAGAAACATATGGTTTCTGATTATGCTGTAAGTGTATTTTTTCATAAACAGGGACTCTAGTTGGAAAAGAAACTGCAAACACATAGAGATTACAGGAGGGTGGTGGTGGGAATTATTTAACTTTATTAAACAAAATTTAGAAATGTACAGACTCAGATGAATTTTGTTTTTGGTGGCAAAGCAAAACACGACCTGTATATAGAAAGCAATTTCTCTCCTGAAAATCAGAAAACTTAACATAGGGAAACAGCTAAATTTATGTAGATTGTGCATTGGATGAGAGTTCCTTTATTTCATATTTTTAAAAGAAAAATCATTCATGTATCAGCAAAGGATCATCAGAGAGTCTACATAAAACTATAAAATCAAATTCAATTTAAGAACAGCAATAATATTTACAGCAGCAAGAGGCATAAAAAGAACTGAGGCAGCAAACACTGAAGAATATACTAGTCCAAAATCAGTTTAAAGCTTAAAGGTTTAGGATTTAAATCCTAGAGGAGACATCTACATATGGCATGATCTCTGCTTTCTGCAGTAGGCTGACCCGTGTATATACAGTACTGCTTCTGTCTTGTCTGCAATAAAGCACTTTCTCAAGCCGGGCGCAGTCTGTGAAACTCTGGACTACAGGAAGAAATGACTCGAGAGTTGATTTCTAGGGAAGCCTGAGGGAATGTATGCCTTGGCAAATGAGTTTGCACACATTGAACTTAGCCGTAATTAGTGCAGTGCATGAACCAATCCATGCTGGTTTGTAAACGATGGTTTATACTTTTGCGCTGTGTTTACAGATGTTTATATAGTCTGTATAGCAGATCATACTTGAAAGGAACTATAGTTTAACATGATGCATGAACTCTGAGGAGGCTGTTCTCCAAAGAAATGTCTCCCTCCCTCCCTCCCTCCCTCCCTTCCTCAAGGTCTAGGCTCTATAGGTATGGAATCCTGGCCAACTGAAGAAAAGCAGAGAACCAGGGAAGGGATCAGAATTCTGAACCTCTCTGATGTACCATCTTTCCTTCCTCTAAGACTTGGCCTCGGCCCTTCACAGGATCCTTCAGTGTTGATTCACATGTGTTGGGGAACTACCCTTTATGATCTGATTTGGATGGCAAGGGGAGGACAGAGGAGCTAAAGGATGTTGCAATGATGCTTTTAAGAAAGAAGTTATTTCTCCATTGCTTTGGAAAAAGAATGTTCGCTATGTCTCGACTGAGCTCTTCTGTCATCACCCAGTTCATGAATACTTTGCTCAGGTGGGAGTTGCAGAGATGCAAGCCAGGTGAGTGCTGGTCTTCTCCAGGCGTTGAAAGCCTTATCCAAGCAGAGCGTGATGCATTGTTGGCATATGGACACTCTCCTACCCCAGCTCCTTTGGGGATCCCAAAAGCATGAATAACACTGGCCTTAATAAATCAAATTCACCTGGGAAATCTGATCCAAATGCTGGCTTGGGTGTTCGCCTCTCTTGTCATTGCCCTGCTTATTGGATTTCAGTTAGTTTCTCATTGCAAAGCACGTATTCCATTTTATTTTTAATTAATATTTATTTTTATATCATTTTATATGGTTGCCCAGCAATAGAATTAACGCAAAAGAACACTGAGTGCACGGAGAAGAGCTTAAAACCATCAGAGGACCCCACCCAGCAGCCTCAGGTAGATGTTCAAGAGGAGCCGGTAGAGGGTAGAGTCCTGTGGAACTCCGAACACGGGGGTTCAGGATTGGATCTCTCCCCACGCCAGCAGAGACTGGGACTGACCCCAGAGGAAGGAGGGGAGCCACCACAATACTACGCCTTCCACTCCTAAACCCCCAGACGCTGACGTTTTCCAACAGTAGGAAGAGGCCCTTTGGAGGCTGAGAGGAAGACGATCCTGGTATCAGACTTGTAACTGCAGGAGCGGAGCGGAGCGGTGGTCTCACTCCATCCTCAGAGGGTCTCCTGCTCCTCCTGTGCAGGCTCCAGAAGAAAGGCCTAAATCGGCTATCCTCGGACTCTAGGGAAGAAAGTCTGCTTCTGGTATTAGAACTTCAATAGCTCATAGGTAAAGGTGAAGGTTCCCCCCGCACAGTTGTGCAGTCGTGTCCGACTCTAGGGGCCGGTGCTCATCTCCGTTTGCTAGCCGAAGAGCCAGCGTTGCCCGAAGACGCTTCCACGGTCATGTGGCCGGCATGACGCACACGGAACACTGTTACCTACCCACCGAAGTGGTACCTATTCATCTACTTGCAATAGCTCATACACACAGAGAAATGCTTTAGTGGCCATTCTGTAAAGTATATGCACATGGGAATTAATCCATTCATAGTAATGTATATCACAGCAGTACGTTTTTTAAAATAGACTTATCACAGCCACTCATTTATTCTAATTTTTCCAATGGGGAAAGAACGACGTGGCTTGGCCATGACCACAACATGAGCTTCTGATGGAAAAGGGGACTGAGATCCTCTCTTACCCTTTGAAAGCTCTGGATCACATCAGCTGTCCAACAATATCTCTACATGTTTGTAGTTGAACAACAACAGAGGTTTTATAATACTCATTTAAAGTTTTCTTTGTATTTCCAATGTGCATCTAAGCTGCAGTTCTGTACCTAATTACTGGAAATGAGCCCCACTGAATTTAGTTGGAGTACTTCTAGTAAACACACATACAGTAGCTCTTTACTCTTAACAGCCTTAGTTTGAATTTCTTAACCCTACTAGACTATTGCATTTTTTAAAAAAACCCAACAATGTTTTTCTTTCTTTCTCTAATATTCTACCGCCCTCTAGTGACCATTTTTCTTCTTTCATTTTCTCTTGCAGAGTCCCTTTAAATGTTGTTTCCCACAGACTTCAAGTGCGCAGAACTGAAAATGATTGAAATGAAGGATCTCCAAAAAGTTGAAGTTGTGCTGAAGTTTAAAAACGAAAACCCTTTCTCTTCAAAGTTGGTGCTATTTCTGGTGTTACTTCCATGTTGTATGTACACAACAGAAGAGTAAGTCCACACGTTTCTGTGATCAGGGTGTATCAGCCTTTGGAATCATAGCATGAAATGACAACCTGTATCCCACTAGAAATTAACTCTGTTGAACTCAATGGGGCTTTTTTTCTGGGAAAACAGATGTAGGATTGCATGTGAAGTGAGTGTTTTACTTAGGCATACACACCACTGTTTTAATAATCAGAGATGCTATGTTCTTTATAGAGACAACGTTTATATAAAGTCAGGTATTTCTGTTTTCAGCTGGACTAGGAGCCCCTGCGATTTCCCAGTAATTCAAAACTGGCTAGGAACTAATCAGACTTTGGGAGAAGCCCATAGCAAAGAAATGAAACTCTTACTTGTGAAGACCCAAAGTGCCCATCAGGAGAATCCCCATCTCTTCAATGGTCACTATGATAAACGGTCCCCAAACTTTTTGGCACCAGGGACCAGTTTCGTGGAAGACAATTTTTCCATAGACCGGGGGGGGGGGGGGGAATGGGCCATGGGACCCATTCCCCCCCTGGAATTTCCCATGGAACCACAGAATTTCCCAGCCAGCCATGCTGGCTGGGGAATTCTGGGAGTTGAAGTCCACACATCTTCAAGCTGCCACGGTTGAGAAACACACTGCCTTAGTCCATAAACTATGGTTTATAAAACACAGTGCTTGAGTCTGCACAACAAGGTAAGTCACAAGTAAGGTCCATTGTCCATTGTTGGGTGAACCATCCACTGTGTTACTCCCTGATAGGTATACTGTTGTTGGTTGATGAAATCCTCCCCCCTGCCAATGACAGGTCATGGCCAAACACGGAGCTTCAGAGATAGAACAGGCCCAGGACCCCCTACAGTTAAAACCAACCAATCTTTGCAAGTTCTGCAAACACAGCTGTGAGATCTTTAACTGACCGGGTTAAGTGTATTGTGGGAATACAGCCAATGCAAATCCCATGAAAACATTTTAAGGACATCATTTCCAGGGCAACCAAGAAATATTTATTTATTTTCTATCCCGCCTTTATTATTTTTATAAATAACTCAAGGCGGCGAACATACCTCATACTCCTTCCTCCTATTTTCCCCACAACAACAACCCTGTGAGGTGAGTTGGGCTGAGAGAGAGGGACTGGCCCAAAGTCACCCCGTGCCTAAGGCGGGACTAGAACTCTCGGCCTCCTGGTTTGCCATTGGCTCCTTCCTAGGGCTGAGAGACAGGGACTGGCCCAAGGTCACCCAGACGGCTTCCATGCCTAAGGCGGGACTAGAACTCTCAGTCTCCTGATTTCCCATTGGCTCCTTCCTAGGGCTGAGAGACAGGGACTGGCCCAAGGTCACCCAGACGGCTTTCGTGCCTAAGGCGGGACTAGAACTCTCAGTCTCCTGGTTTGCTATTGGCTCCTTCCTAGGGCTGAGAGACAGGGACTGGCCCAAGGTCACCCAGCCGGCTTTCATGCCTGAGGTGGGACTAGAACTCTCAGTCTCCTGGTTTCTAGCCCATTGCCTTAACCACTAGACCAAACTGGCTAGCATATAAATTATTGTAACCTTCCCCCAACCTGGAGGTCATTATGGAAGACTGAATTACTATTTAACCAAGTAGGTAGCAGTTTCTCCAGCTAGGAAATATTGTTATGGTATGGGAAACCTTTTAAAACACACCCACTGTAATGGTATGCGGGAAAGACCTTGGGAGACAGGGCGAAGAGATGCTGCCTAGGGTACAGTCAGATAAGAGAGAGCATAGCCCGCAGCTGGATAGTGGGTGGGGCAAGAGGATCAGAAGGGAGCCTTCTTAGTTTCTTGGGCTGTAAGGAGATGGGGGTGCGTGGGAGAATTGTACTTTCAGTCATGCGAGATTCTTTTAATGTACTGCAGCTTTACAATAAAGTAGAATTAGTTTATCTGGTTGTGGTTCCTGTGTGGTCTACCTGGTAAGGCTGACACCCACATATACAGTTGCCCTACCCCTTTCTCTTGGTACCTATTTGTCTCCCAATATCTGTCCTTTCAAGACCATGGTGCTACTCCAAAGGGGGGCAGGGGGAACCTCCCTTCTCCTCCAGGTTTTCTCTACAGGACAGAGCAGAAACACCAAGTTGTAATGTAGCTGCTTGATTATGCCAAGATTTCTCTTCTTGTAGTTCTTCCAGCTTTTCGTAAGGGCCAAATTAGAAGCATTTGCTTTTAAACAGTGCAAGAAAAAGGGAGTTTTGCGAACAGTTCATTACACTGAGCATCCAACTCCAGATAAGAATTTCTGACAAGACATTAATTGGAGTAGACAAACTCAAGAAAAGTCAAAACTAGGATGCTCTTTGACCAGGTGTCTTACAAAATATTCATCCTTCAGGTTTTTGATCTTGCACGCTTGGGTTTGAGAAAGAATGATTTAATTCCAGTGGCAGGTGTTTCGTTAGAAGAAGGAAACTCTGGGTCAGTTACAAAGGAGAGAGGTGATAGGGGCAAATCTATTTTTCCAAGCTAAGATTTCTTCGTCTCAGATCTTGCAACTTAAACACAGTTTTGCGTCCCAGCTCATTCTGAATGTTGCCACCACAAGTCCTACTTTTGTGTGATGTTTCTCCAGCTTCACCTTTCGTCAGAAATATGTGTTTGAAGATGCTCAACATCTCTTCCTTGTCTTCACAACTCTGCTGTAATAGCGGACTGGAATACCAGAGGATCCAATGAGATACACATCAAACAAGTAGGCCGTCCCTGCCTCCAGGCCCCCAATGGTTTCGGTAGTCACAGCTCGCTGCAGATTGAGATCATGGAAGAATTTGCAGAGCACTTTTTCGCTTTTCTGCCTTGACTCCAGCCCAGAGCACCTATCGACCTTCCTGGTTTCCATCCAGGCCTGGTCCTCCCCAATCACTTTCTTGTAGATGCAATACTTGCTTAATTCCTGGGTTCCAAGCCAGGCGATGGTGACTGAATCGCAGCTCCTCAGCTTGTTAAAGGACTTGATTTTTAAACTCTCTGGGAGAGCTGGGAAGAAAGGCTCATGGAAGAGAGAGGACACTTGAACCTTCACGGATGCCGCTGAAGATTCAGTGGACCAGAGATGCACCAGGTATGTGTCCCCCAACCTTCCTTTTAGTACGAAATGCCTCAAGCCAGCAAAACTCTCTGACATCAGCACTTCCCCCTCCTTGGATATTTCCACTTGGAGTTGCCCACTGCAAGACTGAAAGGCAAATTGGACCTGCTTCTGCTTTGCCTGGTACAGCAAATTGTAGAACGACTGTTTTCTTCCATCTAGTCTTAACTGAACCGCCTTCCCGTCCTTCAGTTGGCTCACTATGGGCTCAGGACTTTCAAGAGTACGGGCAAAGGTTCCTGTATAAGCAGCACTGGTGTTTGTGAGGAAATTGACTACGAAAACATCAAAATAGTACTGAACACCAGGAGTAAGGTGGGACACCGTGTAGGTGCTCCTTAGTCCTACACATACCTGCTTCACCTCTGCACTGTTACCTTTGTTACTCATGCTTAACTCACGCTCGGACAATGCCTTCCGTTGCCGAGGGGTCAGGCGATCTGTGGGGGGAGAGAGCCCCAAAGCGGGAGACCGTTTTACCCCTGAAGCCTGTGTAGCTGTTTCTGCCGCACATAAGCTCTTGTAGTTGTAGTTTTCATTCACGAGGAGAAAATACCGAAGGGGTCCTGGGGACGGAAAGGCACTCGGACTCTGCTTCCAAGCAAGAGTTACAGTAGTGGGGCCAATGTCAATGACGTCGATGCGCGGATCCACTGGCAGTTCTGGATAAAAGTGATCAGATTTGGGGTCAGTGGTTAAATATACTGTAATGTGGGTGTCTTTCTCGATGGACAGGAGTTCAAGCATGTAGACTGTGGAGCGGCGAGATGCTCCTGTGTAGGTTTCCACTGAATTGCCTCTGTAACTAAAGAGAGTCCACACCATCTTTGTGGCCTTCTGAAACCTGAGGGCTTCCGGCGTGTTCGAATTATCTGTCAATGAAATATGAGGCATGCAAAGTTTTTAAAGTCAGGAGGAGATAGAAAAGGCATACATTGACCAGTGAATACAGTATAGATAAACTCCGGGAGGCAGTGGAGGACAGGAAGGCCTGGCGTGCTGTGGTCCATGAGGTCACGAAGAGTTGGACACGACTAAACGACTGAACAACAACTACTACTACCAAGGTACACAAGGTCACCTACTTGCTCTAGGTGTGTGTGTGTGTGTGTGTGTGTGTGTGTGTGTGTTTAGCATGGATATGGATATGGATATGGATATGGATATGGATATGGATATGGATATGGATATGGTTATGGATATGGTTATGGATATGGATATGGATATGGATATGGATATGGATAAGGCCTGGCGTGCTATGGTCCATGGGGTCACGAAGAGTTGGACACGACTAAACGACTGAACAACACCACCACAGTATAGATGCCTGGTGCAGTCAGGTCTACCCTTCTGCCTGCCTCGGCTCTTTCCTACATCTGGTGTACATAAGCATAGTAGTACACTGTCTCCTAGTTGGGATCTACAGCAATTGATGTGGTACATTGGGCAAAAAAAAGATTTGCTCTTGTGGGAAGGGACCCAGATCTTTCCCTTTCATGCATTTCTTTGGAAATTCTTGGGGGTCTAAAAATATTTTATGGCAAGACAGTTGAAATGATGGGTGGTTGCAGCTCTCTGCTTTCATTGAGAATTGTGTTTAGCTGCTTCCCCCCCCCCCCCCCGCACACACACACACACACACACACAGAACAGTTATTATTTGCAGTGACGGAGAGCATCCTGGGAGCCGACTCACTGGGTAAGCAGGAGTTTTGGGACTGGCTGTGGCCACCATGGCCGCCATTTTCTGAAAGCACCCACGAGACACTCTCAACATGTAGATACCTTGATGGAAATGTATAAGAACCATTACGTAGGCAAAAGGGGCTGAAACATTTTTTAAGTGCAGAACAGTGAGACAACATTTGGGAGCGGCTCAGGCAGACACCTCCCTGATCCGCTGGAGTATAAGGAGGGGGGGAGGAGGTTCAGCCCAATCAGACTTGCAAGATTCTGTCATTCCTAGCCAGTCTCAATAAAAGTAGTTCTAGCCGTCCTGTGGAGTGGATTTCCTGGTCTGGTCTACCTGGTGGGGCTGACACAAAATGCCAACTCTCCTCGCAAGAATTGGCACCTATTTATAAAAAGGCTACCCTCTTCTGAGTAAGGTTCTAATGGAACTTAAAGTCACAGAGATACGTACCTTTCATTATTACTGCTGGGCAGTTGCACTAAAAGGGATTCTACTTCGTACAATCCAATTTCATTCCCATTATTTGGTTTCGTATACGGTAAAGATTTTTTTTTTGGTCATTTATGTATAACTGTTAAATAAACTCCTAGGATTGGTCAAATTATATAGTATAAATCAAACCTGATGGAGGTTTTGGAATACCAAATTGGAAACATTATTTCAGTCCCTTTCAACTAAGACAATGAATTCATAGCATCGGAATATTCACTGGGTACAGATTGAGTTACCCTTGGATGCTCTGCTATCATTCATCCCCAATAGTAAGAAATGAATATCTATGATCTCAAGTCAATACTTAAAACTTATAATTTTGGGAACCTGGAAACAACTTTGAGTGCCTGATCACTCCTTTTTCTCAACCATTCTCTCTTTAAACCTGAAGACAGACAGACAGACAGACATAAATACAAAGGTGGAAATAATTTTAAGAATGAAAGGTCATGTTTATGCTGAGCTTAAAGTCCATGTAGTCGTCTTGGCAGCACAATGGAAGTGGTTTGCTACTTCTGCCTTCTGCAATACTTTTTCAGCTTTCTAGTCTAGCCTACCACCCAGAGTCTCCCCTCCAAGTATTAACCAGGCCTGATCCTGCTTAGCTTCCAAGCCCAGCAGGGATTATGCTGGTGCTGAGACTTTCAGTTTTGCTTAGAGATGGAAACCTTGTTGGTTAATATAGTTTGTACAAATCAGGTTCCAAATGAATTAAGGTCAATCATCCCTTCATATAATATCTAGGTCTTGCTAACTAACAGAAAGAGAAATGGAATGGGCAAAGGAAAAGCTGAGAGAAAGAGAGATTCACCTTCTCTCTTGCTTACCAGAAATCGTTTTTCCAAAATCGTTTGCCGATATCTTAGGGACCCGTATACTCCACTCAATGGGAACATCACATGGGGTTACTCTCACTGTGAAGAGTGCAGAGATTTTGCTTTCTTTTAGAACAAAATAGCACCTGGAAATGAATGAATGTTGTGGGTCATTTTCCATGAGAAGAAGAAGAAGAAGAAGAAGAAGAAGAAGAAGAAGAAGAAGAAGAAGAAGAAGAAGAAGAAGAAGAAGAAGAAGAAGAAGAAGAAGAAGAAGAAGAAGACCACCACCACCACCACCACCACCACCACCGACCAAACTGGAAAAAGATGCAGGGAGAGTTTGATGGAATTATTCAGCCAAGGCAATTCCCATGAACATTTCACTTTGGGAAACAGCATGTTTACAGACAAGTTTTATCAATCTCAAGATAGTCAAAGCACCTTCCTAGAAATGTGGGAAAGGCAGAAACTCCATGGGAAGCTGGCTTTGAAGATCTTCCCAAAGGTCAAGGGTCAAACAAACACTTCATTGCTGCAGTTCTCACTCTCAACAGCATTTGGGACCCCAAGGCTGGCATAAAATGAACCCTTGGACAGATGACTTTTAATCTCAAATCCATAAACAAGAATCATTTTGTAGAATAAGTGATTGTAGTATTTACGCGGAAAGGAAAGGAAAGGAAAGGAAAGGAAAGGAAAGGAAAGGAAAGGAAAGGAAAGGAAAGGAAAGGAAAGGAAAGGAAAGGATGGGCCTGGCGCCCCTTACCTTTTAGGCATCTCTTTTGAGAGAAAGATTGTTGTTTCCTTGCCCTCTGCAAGCATCCGTGTGTGATAGAAATTGAACATCTCACTCTTGAAGTTTTGCTGTAAACCAACAGTCATGACTAAAGAATGGCCGAAGCACATGACTAGAAGAAACCAGGACGGCAGACATGCCTGGGGTCCAGACATCTTCAGCGCTGCAGACCTGGGAGATAATAAGACACCAAATGGGCTTTCCTAAATGTTACGGATTGCTAATTAGCAGCTCAGGCACTGCAGATGACAGATAGATTGGTTGAACATTTTACTTGTGTTACTTGCCCTTCTGGGCCCTCCCCTTTCTCTGTATAAACTTCCCTAACTTGGGAATCCATCTAGAGTTGAGCTGTCACTTCCCTGGACCACCAGGAGGGATGCCCCATGGTTTCTAACGGCAAATGCACTGCTGAAAGACTAAAGAAGAGGCGGAGGAGTGGAATCTGTGGGAATCATCTGTGTATCATCTGTGACAAGCCGTTGGGATACTAGCAATGAGGCACTGATCTTCTCCTTTGCCTCTTGCTTCTTCAGTGGATCCCCTAGGCAAAAAAATGTCTCAACATCATTGGCTTCTGCAACCATGTGAGTTCCCTCCAATGACAGAGAGATACCTCCCTTGCGCTGGAACATTGATTATCTACACTATGGAGACTTGGGGGTGCAAGTCATCTGGTCATTTGGAAGGAATATCATTTTAAATGTTAAGTCAGGAGGAAAAGGACAGAAAAGTGCAGGTGAGAAGGACCAAGGTTTGAAAACAGGTGATACAGTAGTTGTGTTGTCTGCAGGCAGGGGGCGCTCTTAGAACAGTTTCAGGGGTACCCCCTTAAGCTGATCTAGATGTTAAACAGGAAATATTTTTAAAAAAACATCTGATTTGCAAACAATTCAAGGGACAACATAACACTGCAAACCTACAAGAACAAGGAAGTCGCTTTTGAAACTGTATTTTTTAAAAAACGGTTACTTTTTTGAGACTAAAATAATTATCAACAGATGTTTAATCAGTGATGTTCCATAATAGCTTTTATTTTTGAATTAAACAGTAAGTAACATTTGATTCTACACTTATTCAAATAGCATATTCAAAACCTTTTATATTAGTATTCTGAATATAAAATGAAATGGCTTTTTTCTGGTTTCCTGGTTTGTGTTCTCTTATGACAGAAATGCCTATATACTTCTCTATACAGTAATTTAGCCAGGGTTTTGTATGCGTGCTGCCATCCGAGAGTAATATATTGCACAGACTGAAAAGTCTGAGAAAGGCAGATCCACTAGATGCAAGAAATAGAACAAAGGAAACCGATTTATCCTAAATGGAACATCCACTTGGTTAAATACAATTACTCTAAGAACTTAAAAGAAATGAGGGAGGGTTGGTGGAAAAGGCAACACGCTATTTATCTTACCTTTATCCAGATGTTATCAGGTAACTGTGCGAAAATTCAGAACGACGGCCCCCGAGCTAGACTTTTTGAGATCTTTTCTGGCAGATGAAAAAACATAACTGAGAAACATATTCAGCAGGACAAAACTGACCTTCCTGATATGTTTCAAAGCAGAAGGATTGCTGGAGAGGCAAAAGGGTTCTTGGGCTGCTCTTTAAACCTTTGCAATGGGGAGATCTTTGAGATCGGGAGTTCTCATTCCTTGGGCTCCTCGGGAACTTGCAGCCCTGATGTTCTGAGAAGGAGGGCATGTCCTCTGTGGAGGGAGGGAGGGAGGCAGGCAGGGGGGCGGCCGAGGAGGAGCCCGACCCCAGGGCGGCTGCTTAAAGAGGGTCTTTGCAGACATGCAAAAGAGGGTCTGTGGGTAGATGTGTTCATTTAACCCTTTTGTAGTGTAGGCTTGCCTAAAGTTGTCTAGGGGATTGGATGGATTTGACCTACTTCCAGAAATATTTTCAGCCACAATTGTGTCCAAGGTTGTGGAACAGAGATTTCAGTCTGGAATAAAATCTCTATGCCCCAAGGAAAAAAAGGGGAGGAGTTATTTCTTTGTAGGTGCAGTGTTTTGGTTTTTCTAGTTCATGCCTTAAAGACATAAAAGGAGAACCCGTGGCTCTCCAGGTACAGCTGAACGACAACGCCCAGCATCCCTTTTCCATCCAATTTGCTGACCGCAGATGCTGGGCGCTGTCGTTCATCCACATCTGGAGGAACATTCCCATTCTAAGGTCATATCCAAAAGTTGCAGGATGTGCAGATCAACAGGTAAGGTGTAGCATCAGCCAAAGGCAAGAGCAGAGAGATCTGGTTGGCCAAAATACAAAGTGAGGCTGCAGGGGTGACTTGAGTTGACACCCAGCTGGCTGTGCTACTTGGGAGTTCTGAGGAAAACGATTCATCTCATGATCGAGCAATTACTAAACGTTCCTACAGTGATATAATTACAATGTAATTTTAATCTCAGTAAAACAGAAAGGCGAGCCTCTGTTTTATTAAAATCAATCATTAAAAAATAATTTCCTAAACATATTTATTCAAATGTAAATGCTATTTTGTTTAATGGGGTTTAATTCCACGTAAGAATGCACAGGACTGGAATTTCAGTAGGATTTTATTATAAAGTACACATAGTTACGTATATGCAGTATAACTGAATTAGATGTAGGGACTGGATTACTACAATGGAAATGTAGCCATAGGTTTGATCAGCAGATGTAGGCTAGAAAAATCTGAACACAATAAACCTAGCTATTAAACTCAAGCTAATCTGGGTCCAATGTGTTTTGGGACATTGACTGACTGAATGACTGATTATGTGCCATCAAGTTGATGTCAACTCTTAGTGACCACACTAAGATTTCTCCAAGATGATCCGTCCTCCACCTGGTCCCTCAGGTCTTCCAGTGGTGCCCCATCTTGCCAATGGTCATCCCCTTCTTCTCTTTCATTCCACCTTTCCCAACGTTCTTCATTTCAACTGAAAAACACATTTCACCCCATCTCATAATGAAATCGTAAAAGGTCATAACCGCATTACCCCAGATTCTGTGCATCATTTTAACAGGGTAATCCAACATTTTGATTTTTAGTTGCCCTATATGGCAGAGAATTAAATAAGTAGAACTGAGTCCCCATCATCACTTTAATAAATGCAGCCACTTAAAGATCAATTCTAATACATTCAACTAGGGGGGGTGTCTTCAGAAACATGAATGACTTCCTTGCTTTCAAAATGTGCTCAGCCAGATTGGTGACTCCCCTGTTTCTACTACTGACGAAGTCCTGGATTCCTACCTGAGAATAGGTTGTCCTACCTGGGGACATCACAATATTTCTCCCTTTCTTTCTTAGTTCTGTGCCTTTGAAAAGCCGGGAGGATGGATCCATTGTGGTGGACTCTGTATAACCCTCCTCCTAAGAGTAGCAGGCATGGAAGGAGTTAATTACTGCCCCCTTTTCAAAATTATTATTTTTTCCTGTCTTTCAGTTCCTGACATCCCATCTGTTCCAGACACTACCCTTAATTCTTCCCAATACCCTCCAGGGAAAGCAGTACAATACTTTGGAATCTTAACAATCCTAAACAGATTGGAGGCCACATATGGGCAAGAGGATTAAAAATTCAATCACATTTGCTATCCCAGCCCTACATTTGAAGCCTCAGGGCTCAAGGGCATTATGACACTATGAATATTTTATTCAGCATAGACGTTAAGCAATTGCCAATCCCTTTTCCTTCCCCATGGGACCTGTAGACACAATTGTACTTGATTGCAAAAATGGAACAAATATGTTCAAATCCCACCTAGCAGATGCTGATGATTTGGCTGGCTATGGTAGGGGCAAGTCTTAAGGCTCCCTGAGATTGAAATGTGGACGCTAAGAAGTCCATTTTGCAAGAGATGAAGGATCTAGGGACAAGGAATTGAAATAATTGTCTTTGTACAAACATTAGGGACTTTGAATGAATGAGCCTTTGGCATTCTGCAGTCCATTTTCATTTGCAATCTCTTCCCTGCATGGTGTAGTATCGACAGTGAGAGAATTTTCATTAGCTGCAATCATAAAAGTATGGAAGAAAAGGTCCCAGGTAAATCTGTGTTTGCAGCTCATTCACACTGGCACAGATTTTGAGACCGCATCTTGCATTTTAAAGGGATTTCCACATCATACATCCTTCTCCGAAACTGTAATGCAGTAAAAGTCTTGTTGATCTCCTCTCCCCGATCCATAAATGGGGAAAGAAGCAAGTGTGAAAAATTGTAACCAGATGGTGTTTGACACCTCAGAGAATTCTGAAAATGTAAGGATTTGGTCAAGGTCTAAGCAAGAGAAAATGAGGATTACACAGTAGAGCATTAGGAGCAAATCAAGCACCATGGGATGACTTCACACAAATTGCTCTCATTGAGCCCTGTGTATATTGTGAGAGAAATAGATACTGGCCTGCCTTATATAGTAGCACAAAATCCACGCTGCTGTTGAGCTTTATTTATACCAACCCAGTGGTTACAAAGATGGTTGCTCTCCATCTGAGCTTTCTTACACCCTTTGTTACCTCAATAGCTATTCGTTTCAACCAGAGTCCAACTGTCCAATCAGAGACATGAGAAAAAGGCTAAAAATACATATTACCCAGGTCACCCAGGGAAAATGCTTTGCATGACATCTGCTGACCTCAATGGATTTCCTCTTGAATGTCCCTGGGCTTCCCCCACCCCTTCCTTCCTTCGACACAATATTAAGATGACTGGGCAAGAGAAGGCTTGAAGTGGATATAGAAATCTATTTGAATAATTACTGATTAGCTACTAGTAAAATCAAATGATAATGTATTAGGTTGTGTTTGCAGAACGCACTGGCTATATTGTTCCAGTTCACTCACCCATTAAAAAATGTCTCTATAAGCAACTGGTTTGAACTTCTCCACCGGTCATGGCTGGACAACACTTGTCCATCAAAAGATTAAATTTCATCCCTTTTGAGTGTTATTTGTCTCTCTTGTTTATTTAAGCAGAAGGAGGTGTTCCATCCTGTATGCCATATATCATGGTGGAGAGAGAATAGCCAAAACCACCAAAAAGGAATAAAGGGTGGAGAACTGGGCTGAAAGCTAACTTAAGAAACCTTGGCTGTATCTTGGTTTGAAGAAGGCTTTTTAAGAGGCTGCTACATTTTATGGATGATCCCAAATGCTGTATTTCCATAAATGCACTTGTGTCATGGGACATTACATTAACTCCTGAAGTCACCCACGAAGTCACTTTCAACAATATGGATGTGGTTTGCCATGCCTTCTTCTGAGATGATCTTCCTTCTGATTTCTCAGTGTACCCCTGGGATTCCCAGACGGTGCTACATCCAAGAACTCAATGGCCCGATCCTACTTGGCTTTCAAAGGTTGGCTAGATGCTGCCACACCCTCTTGGTATTATCTCTACAGAGAAATGTAAGTTTCCAGAAAAATATGCTGTTTATTATCTTTCTTTAAATGAAAACCTAGATCTTGTGCAAACTCAATGTTTAGGATTTCAGGATTCTTTAGAACTTGTTCAGCATGTTGTTGTGAAGGGGTAGAAGATGCCGCTGCTGTTTTTGTGCTACACATCTCCCCACCCATTTGTGGCCTCCTGGTTCCTGATCTGAAAGGGCCCTTAGGAGCTATTCCGTGATGATGGCCTTCCTGAGGCTGAATCGATACTGCCAGACACAGAGAGGTGATCGTACAAGGACACACACATTGTAGCCACATAAGGAACTACAAACTTTCTGCGCTCCCAACCCAGCAAATTTAACTGAGGTAGTATTCTGCTTGGAATGGCAATGCTTGAAGAAAAATGCAGAAGATGCTTTTGGCATAATGCTAGCAGTCGCCCATTTTACCCAATTCTGGGTAAAAATATTTGCAAAGTTAAAAACAGTCACAAACTTGCATCTGTTGTATTTGTACCTTAGACTTTTGTAGTTTTGTAGTTGCACAGTTAACACATGTGAAGGGAGGGAGGATGAGAGAGAGAGAGAGAGATCTATGCTGCCTCTGTGCTGCAAAAATCCAGATGACTCAAAGAGTAGAGCATCTCTGTGGCTCAGGGTTCAACTGTGGAGTCCTTGGTGCTCTCTGGGCTTGGTGGTGGGCTTGCAGACTACGCCACCCAGATGACTGTGCGAGGGCTGCCACCTAGTGATGGTCTGGATTTTTACAACCCAGATCTCATAACCCTAATATAGATACCATTTATTTTCATTGTTGGAAACAGATATCTCTTTAATGAAGTCCTATTATTAAGCCTCAAGTTAGCTCTTTGCAGGATGCTGGATCAAAGCCCTGAGAAGAATGGACTTCCCTCTTTCTTTTCCTTCCTTCCTTCCTTCCTTCCTTCCTTCCTTCCTTCCTTCCTTCCTTCCTTCCGTCCTCTCTCTCTTTCTCTCTCTCTTTCTTTCTTTCTTTCTTTCTTTCTTTCTTTCTTTCTTTCTTTCTTTCTTTCGAGTAAAGCTTGATCTCTCTGTCCTCTTCTGGGTATTATTACAAAGTGCAACCTAGGGCAATTCATTTAGCACAGAGCTTCCAAACTGTGTGTCGCGACACAAAAGTGTGTCGCCACACACAGTCTGGTGTGTTGCCACACAACCCGGAAGCGCTGATCATCATCAGCGCTTCCGGGTTTTCCCGCGGCGACACACCAACGGCGGCGCGCAAAAACCTGAAAGCGGCAGCAGCGCTTCTGGGTTTTTGCGCGCTGCCGCAACAGCGGCATTTCCGGGTTTTCCCGCGGCGACACACCAACGGCCGTGGGAAAACTTTGGAAAGCCCTGATTTAGCACGAAGGGTTCTACCACCCCACTCCCCGTAACAGCAGCAGAAGGGACTTTTATAGTGATTCAAAAGAAATGGGCCACATAGAAACCTGTCTCCATTCACTGAACTTCCCTCCAGTTGTAAAATCAGCATCCTGGCTCTCCCCGCTAGTAAAGGCTGCAGACGACTCGCTATGAACAGACCTCAGGGAAATGGCTCCCTTTTGCAACAAGTGGCATTTCCACTTAGGGCTACCAGAAATGGCTTTCCACGCAGGACTCTTGAGCGCAGCACAGTAAGGTGACTAAGCAAAGAACGCTCTGGGTGACTGGGAGGTAAGCCGTATTTTATACCGTGGCAATAGAAAGCAAAAACATGTTTTGCTCAACGTAACGCATGATAGACAAATCTATAACAGTGATTAAAAGTCTGTGTGCCTCTTCAAGACACGGAAGGCAAAGAGATCTGGCTCATCTATCATGTTGGCCCATCAAGTGGTTTTGCCATAGTGTCTTCTGTGAAGACATTGCAATTTATGAAGCTTAGCTGATGGCTTAGCATAGGCTGACCATATTTCAGGATGGCAAAACGGGACGGGGTCTTATGTAATATTCTGTATTCATGAAAAAGACAGGGGTCCCCGCCTCCCGGTCCGCACGACTGGCTCCCGCCTGCAAACCCTGCCCCCTGGTCCATGCTCCGGCTTGGATCCTCCTCCCGCGCCATTCCCACCGGGTTTGAAAAATGGGACAAAATTGAGATTTTTATGAAAACGACGGGACAGTTGAAAAATGCTTTAAAAACGGGACTGTCCCATTCAAAACGGGACGTATGGTCAGCCTAGCTGAGCAAGAAGGATGAATTTAGCCATTGTGTTTTCTTTCCATAAGCCATGGTTAATTAGCTAAGGGCTTAGCTTGATGGGTGTTTCCCTTGAAGAATTCTAGCTTAGCTGTTTCACACTGAATTGCAAGTCCTTTTTTCAGGAATGGCCACCTTACGTTTATGGTTTGCACAAGGTATTAACCCAGTTAGAAGGTCTTAGAAATTGCCTATGTGGTCCAAAACTCAAGCTTAGCTCTAGGCAGCTTTTTGTATATACCAAACCAAAGTTTATGGCTTGTTTCATTGGTAGATTGGTGGCCGAAGGCATCAGGAAAATAGGAGATACGTAACCAGAAGAATCACTCAACCCAAAGGAGACAAAAGGGAACGTGGATTTGCCTAAAATTGGCATGTTAAAGAGGCAGGTTCAGTAATCACTCCTATAAATTCAGGAAGAAATTATTTCAATGGAATGTGAAGAGGAATTCGGTTTCTAAGTTAGGGTCTGCTAACCCTGCTTAGTGAACTGCTAAAAGATCAGGCTGTAGCTCAGAAAGTCCTTCATCCAAACAAGATACAATCTTGAGCTCATGAGAAGGATTCAGATGAGCTACAAGCAGATGGCCTCATATTTGTAATGTGGGGATAGTAACTTGATTGTAAGAATCTTCGAGCTTTGGCTGTGCTGGTAGGAAATCCTGGGAGCTGAAATGCCAAAACACCCGAGGAGCATCACCATATATGAATAAATCAATGCACATTTCTTAATCCAATGATTGTTGTTGGTTAATCACCACCAGGAAAGTGTGATTCAACACTGGCATTGCTGTGTGAAGACGACCTCAGTGGGGCAAATGCAGCGGTCCAGTTGGGGACCTGACAGAGCAAAGGACCAAGGGATGCAAGGCGCAATGAGTGGAAAAAATGCAAGTTACCTGAAATCTTGAAAGTTAAAACAGATGTAGGTCGTTACTACCTCCAGGAGTGCTAATGGGAGAAGGGTAGGCCAAGAATTGACCGATGAGTTTATTACGTGCAGCCAGCTGCATATTACTCAGCATCTCCATTCTCACACCGATCCAGAGCTTCCTTGCCCTTCAAACAACCTTTTCCTTTTAACTGTGCAAATACATTTCAACACCACCAATTTATCTTCCTGGAACTACCTTTTTTTTAAAAAAAAAAAAAAAAGGTGTGTGTGTGGGGGGAGAGAAGTAGGTTTCCAATTATATCCTCATGGAGTTCGACAGCCCACACCAGCTTGTCACTACTGCCTGCAGGAATACACAGCAAGCCATCATATTCTGAAGATTAATTCTCTTTCACCCTCGTCTTTATATTTCCCTGCTTCCCCTAGGTCTTCATTAGTCTTTTAACTTGTACAGATGGCTCTCTTTTAGATGTTCATTGAAACCACGGTTCTCTTCCCATTAGTGGTTAATTACAATGGCTACCCCGTAGCCCTGTAGCATTAAGAGATCAGGGTTCTGATCTATTGAGCCCTAACAGTAAAAACTGTGCAGTGCTAAAAGAGAGGAAAGTGTCAGACATGAGGCCATGCATGGAAGACAGAGGCGGAAAGACCAACCAATTCTCTCCCCAGTGTGAGATAGTAGTGAAGGTGCTGGACTAGGACCACGGAGCCTGGGTCAAGCCAAGCCTCAGCTATGGGAACCCCTGAGGGACTTTGGCCAGTCTCTTTCTCTCTCTCTCTCTCTCTCAACCCAACCCACCTCACAGGGTTCATGTGGGGATAAAATGAAGGGAGATTCCCATGTAAGCCACCTCAAACTCTTGGGGGTAAAAAAAAAGAGAGAATATATCTAGGAAACAAACAGAGGACATAGGCTGGAATTTGTTCATTTTGGTAAAGATTATAACTCACTCTTAACATTAAGCATGAATTCCTACAGATGTCCACTTAACCTGAATAAATATAAGTGTCCCTATTATAGCTATTTTGGCCTTTACACAAGATGTTTCACCAAGTCATGGGAAAACCAGCAGATGTATTCACATAACATGCCAAACTGAGTTAGCACTAAACTTGGTTAGGTTTTTGGTGGTTTGGCCTGTTGTAAAAATTCAGCTCACTATCTAATGGATCCCTATATTGTATAAGCCCAATATAGTACTGAGCTAAGACCCTGTAGAAATGTAGCTATGGATTCTTGACTGAGGATTTCTTGGTGCTCTCTGAGGTTGGTTGTTGGCTTGCAGACGTTTCATTACCCAACTAGGTAACATCATCAGTGCGAGCGATGATAAGTGATTCGCACTGATGATGTTGCCTAGTTGGGTAATGAAGCGTCTGCAAGCCAACAACCAACCTCAGAGAGCACCAAAGACTCCACAGTTCAACCCCAAGCTACAGAGATTCTCCTCTATTGGATTCTTGACTGACTTTTCCAGCTGAGGTCTTCTGCGAAACAGCGAAGGAGCAGCAGAACCTCTTCAGTGCCTTTCCTTTCTCTTATCTTCCCTTTCACACGATCTCTGCATTTGATGGAAGCTCAGAGGGCTGAAACACTGCACCTGGGATCATGTGGTCGACTTGGTACTTCTGCAAATCTCAATGTTGCCCCAGGCCTGATGAACCCCACCTCAGAGATATGTGCTGCTTTTTCTTTCGGCCACATAAACAACTGCATTTATTACCTGTTCTAACAAATACAGAGAGAATGCCATTTCCCCGGGGCTGTGTAAACTGCGTGAATGATAAATTAATAAATGACTGGTTGCTGGAAGTTATAACAAATGTTTCAACAAAATATTCAGAGTAAACGGAGGCTTTAGCAGTAGATGCAGCTAAAGCAACACCCCAGTTAATACAGTGTTTCTCAAACTTGGAAACTTTAAGACAAGTGGACTTCAACTCCCAGAATTCCCCAGCCGGCATGCTAATGTCTTAAAGTTGCCAAGTTTGAGAAACACTGAGTTAATACATCTTTTTTTCCTCACTCATTTAATCATAATTAACCTTCTCAAAAAAAGCAACTCTTGGCAGGAATATCCTTCTGAATGTCACTAGATGTGCCCCATTCCTGAACAGATAGTTTATTACATTTCTTGTTCCAATTTAGCTGGGTGTCTTATGAACCTAGAAGCAAACATGGGCAATACATTAGTGTCTCCAGAGAAAGCAATACAATCTGATGTTTAGCTTTTATATACTCCATCTGTTCCTCTTGAGCAAATTTTGGGGGGGGGAAAGGCATTGCTTATTAAAACCCTTGAGCTCCCAAACAGAGCTAGATAATATTGCATTAATCTCTTGGTTTAATGCCTGATCAAGCAACACCCCCAAATTTTTGCTGCATTTTTAAAATTGAAAGGGAGAAAAGACTTAAGCTGCTGCAAATACAGTATAAAGCTGCTGAAATGGAAAGTGGTGCTGATTCTTTTTAACCCTAAAAAGATAATGGCTTCTCACCGTACGTGGCTTACATGGCAAGACTGAATTCTGAAAATGGCAGAACCCCTACAGGTACAGAAGTATTTTTAAAAATAACCCCAATCAATCCAACACAATGAAACTATGTTTCCTACATTTTCTAGGTTTTAACTGAAGAAGGGTATTTATATTACCAATGCAAGGTACTAGCAACTAATCCACGAAGATACACACGCAGCAATTGAGGGAGTGCTTACTCGGCTGTTTAAAATGTGAAAGAGCATCTTTCGCTAATGCTCAGCGCTAAGATTGTGCAGCCTGCTGAGATCTAAATCTGACCCAAAGGTTTCTTCTCAGCTTAGAGCAGTTCCTGTCAGGAACTGGGTGCAGAGAAATCTGAGAGAAATAACTTGCTAAGCTCGATTGGCTCTAGAAAACCAAATAAATAATTGGGGCAACTCTTTCGCCATCAGAGCGATGCTACTGCTGTTATTTCTCCCAACTCTTGATCCGGTGCTGCCGTCCCCTGACAGCTAACCACAGAGAAGCACAAAGGCCGTGTGTTTAGTGTCATCTCCGCAGCCCCGGGGTGGGCTGTGTGGGTGTCCCAGAGCCATAACATCCCTTCACCCCTCTCCATATAAAATCAAAAGGAAATAAACGGCGAGTAACCGTAGCCTGAGCGTGGTGGCTCAGCGGGTAAGACGCCAGGCTTGTGGATCGGAAGATCGCAAAGATCGAGGTTCGAATCCCTAGCCCTGCGTGCGGAGTGAGCTCCCGCACTAGCTCCAGCTCTTGCCAACCTAGCAATTCGAAAGCATGCAAATGCAAGTAGATGAATAGGTACCACTTCAGTGGGTAGGTAACAGTGTTCCACGTATGTCATGCGGCCACATGACCGTGGAAGCATCTTCGGACAACGCTGGCTCTTCAGCTAACAAACGGAGATGAGCACCGGCCCCTAGAGTCGGACACGACTGCACAAATGTGCGGGGGGAACCTTTACCTTTTACTAACCGTAGCCCACATTTTTAGTTCACGTTCTGTATCTTTGTCTGGCTGTATGCAAAAGAGTACTTGGTTCCTCGCACCCTCTGTGTCTGGTGGTCTGCTCTGAACAAATTGGGGGGGGGAGAAACAGGGGTGCCCACACTTCCAAATCCCTTGCGGCGGTTCACCGTTTACACAGGGAGGTATGCAGAGAGCGGTGTCTGCAGGGTATGTTGAAAAAAGTCAATATATTTTTATGTGCATAACCACTACCTTGGCTCTATGTGCGGAGGTCGTTTTACAGAGCGGGGCTGCACGCACACCTTAACCCCGATCCACGTTGGCCCTTCTGTGAGTAACTCGGTGCCTGCCAAGGTTGTGTCAAGTTCTCCCCTTGTGATAATCTGTTCAGATGTGATTCAAAGAAGACCGTCATTCATTCCTTTATTTGCCCTGCAGATTAGCCTGGTTTGTTCAACTGTTACTTCCCTTTCTCTGTCCTTTATCCATGACATCATACAGATTCTTGAAAGAAGACACGGAAGTTGAAATTTTCATACTCCACTTGGCAGCATCTACATTTCCTGCCATTTTTCACACGTTATTATTTCCCACCCCATTTCTCTTTCTGCTGCTACGCCAGCATACAGTGTTTTCCTTGTAGCCAGCAGAGGACGCAACGTGCTTCCAGAAGGGAAACCTGATCTTTAATATGGTCGGGCTCTGTGACTCCCCGCGTTACACAGCATTATAAATGCTGCAACTGAAAGCTACATTTCTGCATAATAAGAAACCCAGAATGATTAGGCATGTAGATATTCTGTAAATGGTCTTGCTATGCAAATTGCTTTTATGTTCTGCAGTTAAAAGCAGCTAATTAAATTAAAACCTGTGATTTCTTTTTGCAAATGTTTGAGTTTGTTATTCCCTGATCAGTTGGGAATGGAGCATGTAGAAGAGAATGAATCTAACATATTGAATCTTGCTGGCTGTGGGCTGCACTCAGCATAAATCCAAATAAGTTCTAATTATCTTAAGTGTAAAGCTGTTAGCAAAGGGATTGCAACCACTTGTCTTGGATACAAAGAAAAGAAATCCGTTTCAAATAGGAAATGAATGCATAACCATCCATTATGCCAAAGAAGCTGTGGCTGGAAATTTCCCCTGTTCATGAGATCAAGCGGGTTTGGCCTCTAGTATAGTCTGTTTTCTTTGGAATTCATGCAGCACAAATGCATGCAACCCACTGCAGTTGGGTGGATCAAAGAAGCCATTTATCCTTTATTAGAATAAACAGTATTTACAGTATACGGGAGTACATTGTTCTAAGTTTCTTCCTTTGAGGAGTTTCACCTCTATAGTTTCCTGGCAACACAGTGGAAAGGGGTTTGCAAATACCTTCTTTCAGGACTTTTTAAAACTTCCCAGTCTAGCCTACAGCACTGGAATATCCTGGTATTTCCTCATCCAACTACATCCTGCCCTGTGGAACAGCATCCCCCCACAGCCCCGTTAGCCTTTGCAAGGCAGTAAGGACCTGGCTGTTCCGCAGGCATTCGGACCAGAGGGTGGATGAGCTCTGCAGATGTTGTGGATGAGCTGAATCAGTGGTTTTCTTGGGCGCCGGGAATCGTTCTTTCCATCTTGTAAGTTGCCCAGAGTCACTTGTGTGAGATGGGCGGCCTTATAAATTATACGGATAAACAAATAAATATCCAAATCCAACTTCCTTTAGCTTCCTGAGATCTACCAAGGTTGGCTTGGTCCTGCCAGCCAGCTCTGCGCTCAGTCTCAGTGGTAGGATCCTTGCAATATTCCTGGGGGCTACGGGTGTCTGCGAGATACAGTCGTGGTGGCCCTGACACTGAGATCAACGCTCTTGGCCGGCTCATCGCTGGAAGTTTCTTGGCTAGTGAAAGGTCACAGCTTCTTCAACCCCACTGAACAACTCTGTCTTTCTTCCCCTTGTCTGACGACGCCTCTCCAGCTCACGTCTGACCTCTCGTCCAAGACAAAGGGACCAGAACGAACGGTGGCAAAAACACTCGCAAACACCTTCGCATCTAGAACCCTGTTTTGATCAAGAAGCCACCCTTGTTGCTTACATCTCCACCCAACCGTAACTCTTGTTCATAAAACTCTGGGCAAGTCCAGCAGTGTCTTTTTTCTGCTCTTCCCCTTTCCTGTCCTCCCACATGTCCAGTTGCATTAGAAATGCAGGAGGTGACTTAGATCAGGATTTTTGCAAGCATATTATTATTATTATTATTATTATTATTATTATTATTATTATTTATTATATTTATACCCCGCCTATCCCCTCCCTAACGGAGGACTCTAGGCGGCTTACATACATCATATATATATTTCGTTATACATTTCATACATATACAATTCAATTTTAACCGCGCGCTAAGGGAAGGGGTAAGGGAACCGACTCTTCCGTGGCTACTTGGACTACAAGCCCCACAATGCCTTGCGTTGGAGCCGGCTGCCGACGTCCTGTAGATGAAGCTGCTTTTTCCGGGATCCGTCGTAGCCACCGCCATTCCAGAGATCTTCCGTTTGGTGGGCGACCCCCGACAGGACACCAGCAAATTTACCCACTTAAGGTGGTACCCATTGATCTACTTGCTAAGCTTTCGAACTGTTGGGTTGACAGGATTATTATTATTATATTCCCATAATAATACCCCCAACTGGAATCGGAGCCCACAAGGGCCAAGCGGGCTATGAATAATGGTTGCTGGAATAAGGATCACGGTTTTAAGAGCAACTTTTGCAGAACTGGAACTTCCAATTTGGCTTGTATCACAACAAAGCAATTAGTTCCAAAATATATTTTAAAAGCTGTCTGTAAATTCAAAGCAAGAATATTAGAGTTAGGGTTAGAGCAGGACAGACGGTCGTTTCTCTTCCAGCTGCCTCTATAGGAACTGATACCACAAAATGCATGTTTTCTCCTCTGTTCTATATATCTCTTCTTTCCCGTTTCATTTTTTAATACAAAGGGGGGAAGCTCTTTTTCAAAAACACTTCTGAAAGCTACACTGGAAGATCTTTCCAATGGGAGAGAGGAGCAATATAGATAAATAACGTCATGCATTCTGCTCTACTGAAACAGGGGTGGACGTGAATTGCAACTTTTTTTCTTTTTCCTTTTGGCAAGCCAGCCATTTAATTTATTTGGAACTGAAGGTAACTTTCCCATGAATCCTCCCTTTTCTTTTCCTCTCCCGCCTAATTATAGACTTTTAACATAAATGAGCAATTGTTTTTACAGCGATCTGGGTGCAATTCCCAGTGATATCTGCAGTGCTCGATCAACACAAGGCAATTTTGTGTTGCAATTAGGGTTACTGACATGCTGCTCAAACTGAAATTCTCTCCCCCACCTTGTATTATCTGCACTTAAAAGGAAAGCCAAGTAATGTGTATTTTTGTGTTAGGAAGAAATGCAAAAATGTAATTATACTTCCTGGTACCCAGAGCCAACTGCACTGATTTGCTAGGTCACCCTATATTCCCAACATTAAATTAAGGACTTTTTAATTACTCTTTAAATTCTCTATTTCCCTTTTACTTAAACAGAGGATAGACACAAATTTATTCTTAATTATTTCATTTGTTCAATGGTTATCCCACCTTTCCCCTAGGACAGTGTGGACTTCAACTCCCAGAATTCCCTGGCCAGCAAGCCACTGCCCTAGGAGTTCAAGATGGTGGGTTTTTCCTCTGGTTCACCGTCTTGAACTCCAAACCAGAGGTGCTTTACAGGCTATGGAAGAGTAGGCAGGTGCTAGTGATGCTTTCTCTCCACTCCCAGAGGGCCACCATCACTGAGAAGCCATGGGCACTACTTGTTCCTCCATCTGATTTGAGTTTTTAATCCTAGATAAGCACGAGGATGGAGATACTAGAGAATTATGAGGGCTGTCCAGTGGCATGGTACTTCTCATTGTTTTAATTAGGGCTACCAGATCTGGGCTGCAAGCATTCAGACCACCATGAGAGGGCAGCAAAGAGACACAGATAATTATTGGCTGCCATCTGGTGATTGTTCAGATCAGGGATGACTTGGATAACCAAAGCTGAGGCGGGCTTATGCAAATTGGAGGTAATTTATTTGACGAATGGATAATGCTTTGTGCTTTGTGCACTTTCTTGAAGAAAATACTCATTTAATTTATCAAAGGAACCACAGAGACCCTTGCTAAAGCAAAGACAGCAAACAAGTCTGAAGATTTTGGAAGCTCTGCATATGAGAAAGACAGATTCTGCATATAATCTTAACTTTCTAGTAGCTAGCAAGGTAGAATTTCCTATTTTTTTTCCTGTTGCTATCACACAGTGTCTATCTTTCTGCTGTGAAAACTATCGCTAGTTGATCACCACTCGACACTTTTCCCAAATAAAAGTGTCTCTGAAATCAATTTAATATCTCTGCAGCAAACACTGGAACTAATACGCAGGTTTCCTCTTGCTCATCATTCACCTACAGTTTTTAACATCCTTTTACTTGTAATAGCACTGAGCAAGCTAAACAAGAAATTAAAAAGCAAAATCTGTCTGAAAAGAGTAGATTAAATCAGCAGTCCCCAATCTTTCTGGCACCAGGGACCGGCTGTGGAAGAAAATTTTTCCACGGACCAGGGGGGCAGGGTTTGCAGGCGGGAGCCAATTGCACGCACCGGGGGTGGGGTTTGCAGGAGGGAGCCCCGCGGCCCACTTCCTAACAGGCCACGGCCCACTAGTGGGCCATGGCCCACAGGTTGGGGACCCCTGGATTAAATTATATATTTATATTCTTATGTCCATGATGCCAGAATTGCATCACTATGGCATCACAAAAGTTGCAACACAAACTTCATGCATGCATAAAGCTTCACTATTATTATCATAAACTGCTCATTTTCTTTCTTTACATTTATTATGAAGGTTCCTAATTGCGTGAGGATGTGGCGGCTCACATAATTTTGTATGCATTTGTATACAATTTTTGTTTCAGGCAGCGAAATCAATCTGTGTGAGTTAAGGACAGTTTTAGCTGTTGAGATGCCCCCTTCTCACCACTGAGAGTGTGGTTCCTTTGGCCCATCCGCAGAAAGCTGAATTACTGTTCATGAGAATGTAAACTGACATCCTTCCTAATGATCATCTAAAGCAGTGTTACTCAAGCTGGCTGGGGAATTCTGGGAGTTGAAGTCCACCCAGCTTAAAGTGGCTGAGGTTGAGAAACACTGATCTAAAGTTACCTAGAAACATATTTAGGATTCCCTTACCAACTTTGCTCAGACTGAAGAAGCTCCTTGGATAAGGAGCGAAACGTTTCCACAGAGAAAATAGAAATCCAGTTGACATGATTCAAGCTACAGACAATTCCACCTGGATGACTGAGAACCTTCATAGACACTGATCTAAAGTTCCACCACCATGGTGTTCCATCAAATATTCAATTTGTGACATGAGAATAGTTGAAATAGAAGTGCTGCAAATTCATTACTACCAAAAGAGGAGGAAGAAGAAGAGGAAGAAGTTTTTACAAGTCAAGGATGTTGCCAAAAACACCAGGAGACAAAGGACATCTTGATCACGGGAAAGCAGATAAACATTATTTAAAATATCTCACAAATATGTCTGGAGATACCATGGCATGTAAACTGACTAATTTTTCCCCAGTACAGAGGCCCATTATATAGCAACACCAGATGGAATAACCCTGCAGATTACAACAGTATTTATTTATACTAAAGACGGTAGAAGACTTGTATGACTTTATCAACTCAGCTTTGTATAACAGATGGGAGCTTTTGAATTGCTGTCAGAGAGACGCTAGGCATTTCTTCCTTGTGCTGTCCCCACACAAATAATTTATTTAGGAGATGATCGCTCCCAGTGCAAGTGTTTCTAAGCCCCATTTATTCCAGAGAGAGCAAGAGATGAACACGTGCTTCTATCTCTCCCACCAAAATAAGTGGAACATTAAAATGTTTGCCCTTAGCATGTGGAGTGAAGGTCAAAGGGATTAGAGTGGAGAAAAGGGCTTTTTAATGCCAATCATCTCCTTAAACATGCATTTCAAACCAGATTTTTCAAAGCACTTACTTTGCATTTATTAAGCCTATCATCTGCCTTTCGATTTATGCACTTGAAGTGAATTACTTAGTCTAAAACATCTCCATTTTAAAAAATATATAATGCATTTATAATGCTAATGCTAGTTTCAAAGGTATTTCGCTTATCAATGCTTAACTACTGAATCTTTCCCAAGATAGTGCAAATCTTCCTACAGCAGCTTCACCTCCCTTCAAAGGTACATTATAACCTGGAGGAGGGTCAGAGGCCACCTCCATGCTGCTATTTTATGGACAGCACAATTCTCCCTTGTCATTTGGGGTAGGGCACTGAATTTTGAGTAGAATTGCACACTTGTCTTCTTTATTTATTTATTTATTTGTTTATTACTTATATTTATACCCCGCCTATCCCCTCCCTAACGGAGGACTCTAGGCGGCTTACATACATCATATATATATTTCGTTATACATTTCATACATATACAATTCAATTTTAACCGCACGCTAAGGGAAGGGGTAAGGGAACCGACTCTTCTGTGGCTACTTGGACTACAAGCCCCACAATGCCTTGTGTTGGAGCCGGCTGCCAACGTCCTGTAGATGAAGCTGCTTTTTCCGGGATCCGTCGTAGCCACCGCCATTCCAGAGATCTTCCGTTTGGTGGGCGACCCCCGACAGGACGCCAGCAAATTTACCCACTTAAGGTGGTACCCATTTATCTACTTGCTAAGCTTTCGAACTGTTGGGTTGACAGGAGCTGGGACTAGCAATGAGAGCTCACCTCGTTGCGTGGGGATTCGAACTGCCGACCTCCCGATCGGCAGTCTACAGCTCAGCGGTTTAACCCGCTGAGCCACCGCGTCCCATATAATCTTCTTTGTAATTTCTGGGAAGGCACTTACAACAAGGTTTCAAAACAAAGCAATAGAATGTATAAATTATTGTTAAAAGGAGAAATGGTAGAGGAACAAGTTAAAGATTGTATGATTCAATGGGCGAAAAATATTGGCCACAATATACAACTTCATCAATGGGAAGATATGTGGACTAAAGGATTAAAATTCACCTTATGCTACAACTTAAAAGAAAATTTTTATAAGATGATGTATCGATGGTATATGACCCCACAAAAACTTTCAAAAATGTATGGGAACATATCCAACTTATGTTGGAAATGTATAAAACAAGAGGGGTCTTTTTACCATATGTGGTGGACTTGTATCATTGCAAAAGAATTTTGGACTGAGATACATTCATTGATGCAAAATATACTACAGATACGAATACCATTTAAACCAGATTTTTTTTTACTTGGAATTTGGGAGGAACAAATAGAAAAACATTTCTTTAGAATAATACAGTATATGATCACAGCAGCAAGACTCTTATATGCACAAAACTGGAAAAATCAAAGTGTTCCAACAATACAGGATTGGATGTTGAAATTATTAGAGATGGCAGAAAATGATAAATTGACTTGCTTATTAAAAGATAATTCAAATTGTTACTTTCTTAAAGAGTGGAAACCATTGATGGACTATTTGCAAAAAGCAGGAGGAGTAAAGCTAACATGGGGATTTGATGATTAGATTATATATAAATAGTATATAGTATAATAGACAAGAAAAGTATATGAATGTTATATGAATAACCAGCATGTAAAAACAAACTATCTATTTTATTCTTATGACCATAGTTGGATTGGAGGTCATCCAATTTCTTTGTCTGTGTTTTTCTTTCTTTTTTTTCCTTTACTGCACTTTTCTTTTCTTTTTCTCTTAATTTGTAGTTCTATTTTCATTTCATTCTTAACTTTTAGCTTTGTATATTTAAAATCCAATAAAATTTAAAAAAACAAAACAAAACAAAGCAATAAAAGCCCCCTTAGGCGATGCAATGGTTAGAAGGGTGGATGACCTAACTTGACTTCTGGCTAATAATTATTTGCAGTCTAACTTACCTCATAAAACTGTTGTGACTTTTTTTTAAAAAAAGAAGAGAGAACTTTGTATGCTATTTTAAACTGACTGGGGAAAAGGCTGGAAAAAATGGGTGCTTATTTTATTCCAGGGGGATCTGCAGAAAGGGTGGTCAAAAAATCAAGACGTTGGTCTTGTGCAATGGCAGCCACCATCTTGATTTTTCTACCCCCAACAATGTTTTTATTTAAATCATTGGAACCTGGCTTGGACATTACCATGTTAGTTTTAATAAGCTATTTTATAGGGCATAGCATGAATTTAGGAACATTGAGCAGTCATAGTTTTCTTGCAGCATTGGGAAAATATCCAAAATCCAGAGCTGGATGATGCTGTTATAAGGACCAATCAACACAACCTTTCCAATGTCATCTGGCTTCCTCCCTCCCCCAGTGCATGAAAGCTGGATGTATCCACATCTAGATGTATCCCAGGAGTTGTCTGTCTGGAAGAACCCTCATTCTAATAAACCATCGTTTATTAAACCATGGTAATTATATCAAACTTATCATTTGAGTGTTGTTCCCTCTCTCTCTACTGTCCTGCAATACAGTCCTGTCCTGTATTTTTTTTCTTTTAATGCTGCTTCTGAAGTTTTTATTTTAAGAATAAAGAGCAGCATGATTTCCCTTTGCCAAGAAATCAGTGCTCTTTTCTATCCTCACAGGAGATAGGACGTTAACCTTCTGTAAAAATTAAGAAGAACAAGGGCAGTTTTTACAACCCCAAGTAAAGGTCCTCCTGCTATTGTCAAAAACGGAGGCTTGTTCAAAATGTCATAGCATTTGTCATTTTGAAAAAGGATCCTGGCTCTGCTCTCAGCTAAGTATAAGGAAAATGCAAGCTGCTATTTTTTCTTCCTCATTGATCTCTTTTCCCAGATGCTGCTGGCATCTCAGAGCCGCTGGCCATGCATAATTAACCAGCATTCACTGGAGACTGTGCATCCCAGGGCAAATTCTGTGTTCCCACTGAAAAGAAAGGAGGCTGCTGGTAATAAAAAGAGAAGGCAAATTTGAAAGCAACCATTACAGTCTACTTTAACATGTAACAGGCAGCAATTTAGGAATGGAATAGGGCCAAAATGCCATCTGAAATGATCTCGCCCCTTACGGTTTTCAGTCTGAGTGCTTTGTCTAACATTGCAGGTGACGTATCCCCAATAGCTGACTCTGATTCAGTTCCAGTCATTGTAAGTTTTGCATTGCATTGCAAACTCCCCCTGAAAAGTGAACGCTCTGTACGTTCCCTTGATATCTGCTGCCATCTGAATTTGATCTCTCCCCCCCCCCCCCCCCAATATCTCTCTATTTCTGCCTGTCATGGTGTTGTTCCTCTCAGGCTTATGTAATTGCTGTTTGAGCAGATGCCCACTAAAGGATCCCGGGAACTTGCTATACAACAGGATTCCCATCTATTCCTGTAATCTCATTATTTGTAAATATGCAGGAAATACTAGACACCGTTGGTCCAACTCAGTGCAGAACCTTCCAAGGAACTACTAAGTATCTTCAGAAAATAAATTGCAGAATTAACTAAATAAAGTGGAGTCTAGTTTTGTCTGTTCGTCCTCTGAGTCAAGTCCAGGTTTTATCCTTATAGTGATAGTGGTTCTTTTTTAAAATAAGTGTTCTAAGAACAAGTGAGAAGAAGGTGGAGCCGGTCATCAACTATACAGCTATTTAATTGGTCTCCAGCCATTGTGGAATAATCTCCATCCCCTGTCACAGGCTGGACAGCTGAACCAGGGAATGGGGTACTTAAGAAGGGTGGCTGGTAAATTAAGAAGCAATAGGGTCAACGATTAATGGGTGCTGCATTACCATCACCAAAGAAATATGCTGAGGTCCTTTGGTCAGGTAGGGAGCTGTCTGAGGAACCCATCGCCAAATAGATGAAGGGAGAGAGAGGGAGAGAGAGAGAACAGATCAAGAGGAAAGAGAAGACGAAGAAAGTCATGGTTGGACGCAGTTGATGAGATCCCCCAAGAGAGGGGTGAGAAGCTTACATAACAAAAGGCAATGTATGAATCAGTATATGGAGATGATGGACGCAAGGACGGTTTGCATAAATAGAGAGGCATAAAGAAGTATAGTGAATGGTGTGGGTGGAAACAAGAGTTAACTATGTTCCCTTTTCTTTTCATTTTCTCATGCCTTTCTTTTGTTCAGTATTTCTCACTTCTTTTTCTGAGCTTTGTGTAACATTGCTTAATGCTTATCCTTCTAAGGAATAATTTGGTGGGTTGGTGTGTGTCTGTGTGTGTCTGTATATATATATATATACACACACACACACATACATAGATACAATAAATATATGGAATAAAATTATACCTGGCTACTTATCAACGAATAGAATAGAATAGAATAGAATAGAATAATAACTTTATTGTCATCCCACTATACAAGTGCACAATAGAATGAAATTTCGTTGCAGTTGGCTCACAATTTCACTCAAGCAATAAAATACTAATGATAATAAAAAACCATAATTACTATGAAATACCCATTCTTATAAAATATACATTCTTATGTAATGTACAAAGTATGCATAATTAGTACTGATAGATTTATTGCAGAAATATAAGATACAAAGAACATGTCCTGAAGAATTGGATGTACAGCTCTGTACAATTGCATGCATAACTCTTGAATGTTATTATGAATACAATACATTGCACTGAACTGAACTGGATATTTTCACTTTTGGGTAGAGTGAAGCAATAAACTGTAGAATATCATTCTTTGTACATTTTTATCGTGCTCTGATTTATTTGTGTACAAAATAATAGATGTGTGCATGCAACATAAAAATTGTACAATGCAAACTAATTTATTTTAAAATTTTATTTAGTCAAATATGTTGCCTGCTTTTCATGATTAAATAACCCCCAAACAGGATATGCAGTAATAAAACCCAAACAGAATTACATAATTCATGAACTAAAAAAAAAAAAAAGGCTAAGAGCAACATTAGCCAGGAACGCAGAAAATCTCCAGAATGCAGCATCACAAATACCGTCTAGAGATTGGGTACCTAATCCAGTATATCTACTCCAAGTAGAACTATTAACTCTGTCTGAAAGCCGTTAAATGAAGATACTGAAGGCTGACAGGCAAAACAAATGCTCTATTACTACTAGACTATATTTCCCCCCCCCCCAAAGGAAGGGGCTGGAATTTTTTATGGTTATACACAATGGAAGGTATATCAAAAGAGCTAACTGTAATCCAGTGTGACTGAGCTTCATCATATACATTTTTAATAATATATCGTATAGAAATGTTACAGTGTCAGGTGGCTCAGGAAAATAAAAGGTGTGCAGGTGAAATTTTCTGAGTTTATTTTCACAAATTTATGGGAGATATAAAACTGTAAAAACCCCGTCTCATCTTCAGAGAATGCACATTGTAGCAAGCAGCAGTTTTATTGACTATCATATCCTGCATAATCTACGCCCTGGATTAGAGATGAGCTTTTTAGAGATGATCAATGTTTAAACTCTGGTTTCACAAATACTTTACACAGTGTTCCAATTATTAAAATAACATTTTAATTGAGTTATTATTATCCAATTTGTACACAAACTGGGCTGTAATCCTTTCTGCCTCCCACTGCTTATTACTTCATCTTCTGCTGGCTGTTCCTCGCCTTCAGCTAATCCTTTTCAGCGCTCAGTAAGAACTGCATGAGCGGCCATTCCAAAGGCCTGTTGGGTTTCCAGGCATAAACCAGGAATTTACTACTTGCAGTCAGACACTAGCCTATATTAGAGAAACTGATACACTGAAGAGAAAATGAATGCTATCGTAGCCACTCTTCAGGATAAAAAAAGCGTGTGCAGTAAAGCCTCTGAATGGGTCTAACTAAAATTGGAGTGTGGCTTTATCTTCTCAACAACACAATAGTTTGCTACTACTGGTGTTCAAGCTGCAGGTCTGGCTCCATTTCTTGGTTTATATACTGGATACCGATTTAAAAAGGTAAAGGTTCCCCCCGCACATTTGTGCAGTCGTGTCCGACTCTAGGGGCCGGTGCTCATCTCCGTTTCTTAGCCGAAGAGCCAGCGCTGTCCGAAGACGCTTCCACGGTCATGTGGCCGGCATGATGCACGCGGAACGCTGTTACCATCCCACCAAAGTGGTACCTATTCATCTACTTGCATTTGCATGCTTTCGAATTGCTAGGTTGGCAAGAGCTGGGGCGAGTGCGGGAGCTCACTCCATTATACTGATTTAGGTATGCCCAAACAATTAGCTCTAGATTTGGGTATACGGTGCTCACAACCACACCTGCTCTGATGTGACCCTATTTTCAAAAGCCATGAAGGTACATGTTTACCTGCCTTGTTAAGTGTGACATTACCATGGGGTCTGTATTCATTTGACTAACGCCAAGTGGGCATCTAAAGACATATTTACTCTTTAAAATAGTCCGTATTGTTTGACAGACTCACAATGTATCATCGTGGGGAATTCCGGATGGATTGGAATGCAACTGCTTGGGCAGGCTGCTTTTGAGAAGTCACATATGAGCACGTCGCTCACAGACATTTTGCTGCCACAGGTGAGACTGCAAATGCCACTGACTCATAATACTACATTTGGCACAGGAGGCATGGAAATAGATAAGCCTCTCCACAACATGCCGTCTCTTCATGACCCCCCATCTCCATGAATTTCCTCCTTCCTTTGCCAAGGGGACATTAGCCCTCTACACAATACATGTTGTACATGTGGGGACTGAACTGTCTTGATTCAGGATTTGTTGTTGCTGCTGCTGCTGCTTAAGGAAAACACTTTGTGTATTTTCACTGGTTCCCGCGTCCCTCCGCTCTTCTGCTGAGGAGGACTTTCTGAAATTCTGAACCCAAACTGGTTGCCTTGACCCTTGCGCCCACCCGCTGGAAGGAAAGGGAGAAGGTGCCGGGGGCCCCGGGGGACCCCTTCGGCCCCTGGAGGGGCTCCCCTCTGCCCCTCTCCTCGGCCTTCCCTTGAGGGGCGAGTCCTCCTCACGCGGCCCCCTCCCCCGCCCAGGGCCGCCTAGCCCGGGGTTTCTCCAAATCAGCAAGTTTGGACTTCAACTCCCAGCATTCCCCGGCCAGCATGCTTTCAGACGGGCGCAGTTCAACTCCCAACATGCGGGACGGGGGATGCTGGGAGTTGAAGTCCAGCCGTCTGGAACCGGCTGAGGGGGAGAACCCCGGGCCGCCCCCCCTTTTCCTCTCGATTTGAATCCGAGCGGGAAAAGCCGTTGCGGGGAGGAGGGGGGAAGGGGGGAGGAGGAGGGCGGGGTCAGTGGAACGCGCGTGCGCCGCCTGACGCGAGGGTCAGCTGTCACCGGGGGCCGGAGCCGGCGGCCAGTTCCGGGGCGGGGCGGGCAGGCAGGTTCGCTCGCTCCTTCGAAGACGCCGCCGGCTCGCCGCCTCCTCCTGCGGTGAGTGTGGGGACGCGCGGGCCGGGGGGCGGCCCTGCTTTCGGGGGGGGGGTCCCAACTTTCCCCGCCGCCCCGGGGCCTCCCTGGGACGGGGCTGCGGGGCTTCCCGGCTGCGTCGTCGGGGTGGGGCTCGGTGGGGGCGCGGGACGGAGGCCGGCGAGTGGCGCCCCCCTTCCCCCCCCGTCCGGCCTCCCCTCCCGTTTCTCGGAGTTGGAAAGGGCGCCCCCCGTGGGCCGGGGATCCTGGGTGGCAGAGCAAGAACCGGGCGCGTCTGGAAAGGGGCTGCTGCTCTTCGGAGGGCGCGGAGGGACCCGCTATGAGCGCCGCCCCCCTTGGGAGTAAGAGGGGTGAGAAAAGAGCCCGGGGCGGGCTTGGATCCATTTAGCCGGGAATTGAGGCGCGTGAAAAGGGCCGGGAGAGGCCGGTTTACTTGGCGTGCTGGGAAGCTCGTCCTCTCGTGACTCACGGAAATGGCGGGGGGCGTCGATCCACCTCTGCGGAATTGGGGGCCTGGGAGCCTGCTGAGGCGGGCCGGCCGGCGCTGCATGGGCTGCCCTGGGACCCGCCAGAGGGTCTCCTCCCGCGCTGCCTCGGAGGGAGGGAGGGAGGGAGGGTCAGCCCCTCCTTCGATTCAAGGATCAATTAGAGCCCACCTTTAATGAAGGCGGACCTCAGAGCTCGTTTCTAGCAAGTCACTCCCACTCATCACAGCCCCCCTCCCTCCCGGCCGCACTGAGAATGAAAGGAGGGGAAATCTGATGCGCACCACCTTGAGAGCGCCGGAGAGGAAGGGTGGGGTGAAATGTAAACAATAAATGGTTGTTTGCTTAAATTGCAATAATTGTTTAGTAGCCAAAGAAGGATGTTTTCGTTCTCTCTCTTTCTCTGTGGGTAACTGCAATATGAGTTTTATTGTTTATGGCAGTGTTAAGAGTTATTAGGAAAGCAGCCTTAATTCTTTTTGGAAATCTGTTGGTTTGGAAATTTAGTTGAGAAGCATTTCTTCATTCTTTATCTCCGTCTCTTGCCATTAAAAGCCTTTTTGGAGACTCAGGGGTCTCCAAAGTCCAAAGAGGCTTTCTATACCATGGTTGAGGCATCCATTATCTCTCCCTGCTTTTTCAGGAGAATTCTGTGCCCTCTAGAATTACTCTTATGGGGCTTCCTTAACCTAGGATCCAAGCTCTTAAGCGCTAGAGCAAAATCGTTTAACACCTAACCAATTAGCTAGCTGTTCTGTGACAAGGTATAATGCACAACTTTCCAAACTGTGTGTTGTGACACTTTAGTGTGTCGCAACACACAGTCTGGTGTGTCGCCACACAACCCAGAAGCGGCAGCGGGGGCGTGCACGGCGGCAGCGGCGCGCCATCAGCGCTTCTGCGTTTTAGCGGAGGCCGCCGCCGTACACCCCCCCGCGCACCCCCCCCGCACCACCGCCGCTGGTGTGTCGCCAACGGCGGCACTTTAGAAAGCACTAGTATAATGTTTAACAAAATGTGGTTCCGTTTTGTGAGATACTAAACCTTCCAATGCCACAGGTTCATCTCTAAACCAACAGCCATGTGAGGAGGTTTCCAGGACAGCACAGAAAGGTGGGAAAGGATAAGGGGAATGTCTGCTTCACTTCTGCCTGGGATGTCAGTTCCTATTGCCAGGCCAACTAATCCCTATACTATGTAGAGAAGGTCCTTAAGAGGATTTAAAAAAAAAATGTTTTTATTCTCCTTGTTACAGGACTTGAAAGTTGCCTTTAGAAGAACTTCTCTAATACAGTAATGAAGTTTGGAACAATGATGATAGTCATCATTCCAAATCCCAGTTTTAAGAGTGCATATCTCAAAATAGACATATCTCATTCTCCACTCAAGAATGGCTTTAATTTAAATAAAAGGTATATTATTTTAGGGATATGGCAGTTTCTTTTAATATATAGAAGAAACTGATGGCATAGACCATGTTCCAGGCACTTCTCTTCTGATCAAGTGGGAAGAAAGAATTGTAGATTTGTCACTGGCTGGTTGTAAAGTGATCAACTTGCAGTAGTAGTTCTTATGGTTACAGTGCTTCTGTCATAAGATATGAGTTGTCAGAGTATGCATTAATAAACACACTGTAGTCTACATTTCTTAATAGCTTTGCTTCCTTGGTTTTTGTAGAAAGTATAACTTTAAATTTCATGTTTATTTTTGTATTAGTATTTAAATAGCATTTTCTCCATTTAGTAACATAAAATCATGGCTAACTAAATGATCCAATTTAGTACAGTGGTTTAATGTAATAAATCTGTTTATATATTAAATGGGGTTAAGTGTTAAAATAGAATGCTGAATCAGAGAATGTACAAATGATGTCCCTGATCCTAATTTAGAGTTATAATTTACTCCAGAAGTTTTAAAACTGAAAATAATACATTAATTGGAGTAGAATAGCCAAGAATCCAAGGGTTTACAATTATGTTTCCTAATCGGTTCCCCCCCTTCCGAATTAATTTGTTCTCTTGCTCATGGTTAATAACTGGCTATCTTTTTAAATATAATGATTAACATTGAGCAAGTGAAGAAGTTAATTTGAGAAAAGATCTAGTAGGAACCATTAGGGTGGTACAGATTCAGTTCCATAAAAGTGTTTCAGAGGGTGTGGGAATGTGAGTGTAGCTCATGTCTACCACTTTTTAAAGCAGCTATGCCATTGTCGAACATCATATATCAGCAGAGAAAGGAAGGTCAGCATTGCAGTGGCGCATGAATGGCATACAGACCTTGAACCTTCAGCCAAGGAATCTCTGACTGTCATTTGTCCTTCAGTCTGGAAGCACTTTGACAAAAAGCACCTAGGTTTTAGTGAGCAAGGACTGCAGGCTGATCTTCCCTTCCTCGTCCTATGGAGATTCTTCCAGTAAATGGAGGGAAACAGTGGCTCGGTTGTCATGCCATCTACTTTGAGATCCAGAATTCTCTCATCCCAGAGGGGGTAATAGCAGCCAATGTTACACCTTGGCTGAAGCAGTGAGACTACATTTCCAGCCTTGGAGGATGAGCAGGCTGGTTGCCCATGATGGAGAGATTAGTGGCTGTGTGATTAGGTACATGTGCAAAAAGTGATGAATATACTGTGCTATTAATTTCCATTGCTTCTCCATTATCTATATGTTAAATTGTATTTATTTAAACTGTGTGTAAGCACACACATTATATGGCTAACTTTGTCATGTATAGAGTGCTTGAAATGACTTAGTAGCATACTTAATTTGTTGTTGTTTATTCGTTCAGTCGTTTCCGACTCTTCGTGACTTCATGGACCAGTCCACGCCAGAGCTTCCTGTCAGCCGTCGCCATCCCCAGCTCCCCAATGGTTGAGTCCGTCACCTCCAGAATACCATCCATCCATCTTGCCCTTGGTCGGCCCCTCTTCCTTTTGCCTTCCACTTTCCCTAGCATCAGCTTCTTCTCCAGAGTATCCTGTCTTCTCATTATGTGGCCAAAGTACTTCAGTTTTGCCTTTAATATCATTCCCTCAAGTGAGCAGTCTGGCTTGATTTCCTGGAGTATGGACTGGTTTGATCTTCTTGCAGTCCAAGGCACTCTCAGAATTTTCCTCCAACACCACAGTTCAAAAGCATCTATCTTCCTTCGCTCAGCCTTCCTTATGGTCCAGCTCTCGCAGCCATAGGTTACTACAGGGAATACCATTGCTTTAACTATGCGGACCTTTGTTGTCAGTGTGATGTCTCTGCTCTTAACTATTTTATCAAGATTTGCCATTGCTCTCCTCCCAAGAAGTAGACGTCTTCCAGCGTCTGCAGTAATCTTTGCGCCTAGAAATACAAAGTCTGTCACTGCCTCCACTTTTTCTCCCTCTATTTGCCAGTCATCAATCAAGCTGGTTGCCATAATCTTGGTTTTTTTGAGGTTTAGCTGCAACCCAGCTTTTGCACTTTCTTCTTTCACCTTCGTCATAAGGCTCCTCAACTCCTCCTCGCTTTCAGCCATCAAAGTGGTATCATCTGCATATCTGAGATTGTTAATGTTTCTTCCAGCGATTTTAACTCCAGCCTTGGATTCCTCAAGCCCAGCATGTCGCATGATGTGTTCTGCGTACAGGTTGAATAGGTAGGGTGAGAGTATACAACCCTGCCGTACTCCTTTCCCAATTTTAAACCAGTCCGTTGTTCCGTGCTCTGTTCTTACCGTTGCTACTTGGTCGTTATACAGATTCCTCAGGAGGCAGACAAGATGACTTGGTATCCCCATACCACCAAGAACTTGCCACAATTTGTTATGATCCACACAGTCAAAGGCTTTAGAATAGTCAATAAAACAGAAATAGATGTTTTTCTGAAATTCCCTGGCTTTCTCCATTATCCAGCGGATATTGGCAATTTGGTCTCTAGTTCCTCTGCCTTTTCTAAACCCAGCTTGTACATCTGGCAATTCTCGCTCCATGAATTGCTGGAGTCTACCTTGCAAGATCTTGAGCATTACCTTACTGGCATGTGAAATAAGTGCCACTGTTCGATAATTTGAACATTCTTTAGTGCTTCCCTTTTTTGGTATGGGGATATAAGTTGATTTTTTCCAATCTGATGGCCATTCTTGTGTTTTCCAAATTTGCATACTTAATAATGTAGGTAAAATGGCCACCTGATTGATCCCCAGCAGTTTGGAGATAGTGCTGGGGGAGCTACCCTAATATGTGGACAGTTTTTTACCCAAGGAAATATTATCGTAGGACTTTTTGGTTGCTTGTATTCTCTGAACTGGGTTGTCTTCCTTCAGACATTTCGTTACCACACTACGTAACATCAGTGCACGGGAGAGTGAAGTTTGCTGGTTGTTTGTATGCAGTAGCTTGCCCTACCATCTTGGTGGGAGCATTGTTTCTTCCTTGATGGTTCCTTGGTTAGGATATTGTTTCTTCCCTGATCCTTTATCTTACGCTCTTTCCTGCTTCTCTGGGTGTTGGCTGCTGGGGAAGATGTGCTCTGATTAGTTGTTTCCTCCCTTGGCTTTTGGTTCTGTCTTTTAAATGCTGTGTAGATGGGTTTATCTCTGTGTGTCTGTTGATGGCTGATTTGTCAGAATGCCAAGCTTCCAGGCATCAATTGGTAATTAGAAGATATGATGAAAATTTCTTGACTTCTCAACGCATAAACAAATTGAACATTTTAGATTGAACCAAATTGAAATATGCTAAGGAATATTAGAAGCCTATATCACATGGAAGGACTATAGGATATGAAAGAGAAAACTTAATACTGGGACATCTTTGGTTTCCAGGTTACTAAAGTGTAGAACAAAACCTACTGCAAATGCCTCCCAGTCTGTTCCAAATGGGAGAGCTCCTAATTTTTCAGGAAGTACACAGATTGTTGACAAAAGTTTCTGCAAGCACAACGGCACTACTCTCATGTCCTCCTTCTCTTTTAACTGGAGAAAGTCTAATAAATGCCATCCCCAAATAGCATTACTGGGATACGGTAAACTTGTTAGATTTAGTTGATCTCTTGGTGAAATATTTTTTCCATGTGGATAAATTATACCTAACGTGAAGATATTCCACTTGTTTAAGTGTCAAGTTTATTCTATGTAATATACTGTGTATTTCTTATCGGAATCACGTTATTAACGTTAATATCCCCCCCCTTTTTTTTCCTTTAGAGTCAATGTTGGAAGACTATATCGCATGGAAGGACTATAGCACATGGAAGAAAAAACTCATACCAGGACATCTTTGGTTTCCAGGTTACCAAAATATGGAACAAAGCCTGCTGGAAATACCTTACAGCCTGTTCCAAATGGGACGGCTCCTCACCTTTCAGGGAATACACAGATCATTGACAAACATTTCAGCAAGCACAATGGCACTACTCGTACGTCTTCCTTCTCTTTTAACTGGAGAAAGTCTAACAAGTACCATCTGGGAGATCGGAGCAGTCGTGAATATGACTCCAGTCAGAATTCCAGTGAAAGAATGACTGATTCTGAAAAGTGCCCTCAGTCTGAGAGAGCAGTTGGTAAAGAAGAGCGCAGGATCACCTCAAACAACACTTTTTCAAAAACAGCTAAACAAGACAACATGTCTGTATCTCCCTCAGAAGAATTAAATCAGAAGTGTTTGTCTGGTCGGTCTAATTCTAAGTTCACCAAAAGTTATTTGTTAAGCAGGACTTCATATTCTGGATTTAATGCACCAAAATCACAATTGAATGGGATTTGTGGGAGCCAGTCAATGATAGGCTTGCAGAGGATTAGAGGAAACATTTTTGCCACCCGGAGTAGCTCAGGGGAGGGTCTGGCAAGATCAACAGACAATGTTACACCTGTTTGTGAAAAAGTGGTTAGGTCACAAAGCTTCTCACATTCCATTCAAAGCGCTCTCTTGCCTCCTGCATCTCTTACCAGATCCCACTCTTTTAATAGAGCTGTGGATCTTACAAGGCCTTACCAGAATCAACACTTAGCTATTAGAACATCTCAGAGGTCAAATCTCTTGTCAAGAAGTGCACGCCAGTTAGATGCGCCCAATGGTAATGAACCTTTGCGGTATGAGTTTGCTAGGTCATTTGCTGCTTTAGTACCTTCTCATTTGAAGAAACAGCCACTCTTAAATGGTACTGGGGATGCATCTTCTCTGAGATTTAGATCAGGCCGTCCTTCATTACTGAAGCCTGCCAACCAGCATTTGGGTAGAAAGATCCCTGTTGATGGCAGCACAAGGAAAGATTCTGCAAATAGTTTAATGGAAGATTTGGTTTCAACAGATATTAAAAGTGCTGATGCAAAAGAAACACAGGACAATGATTTAGTAGACAGCAGCTGTAAAATGTGCACGGATGGTGATGTGGATGAAATATCTATATCTTCCCTGTCCTCCTCTGACAAAAATGACCTTAGTGAAGATTTTAGTGATGATTTCATAGATTTAGAAGATCCCAGCCGAACAATGCAAATTCAAGAAGAGGAAATTCCTGCTCAAAAGCTGGAACATGGAAATGGAATACCACTACATCAACTACTATCTTTTCAGGAAAGAGAGAAATCTAACTGCAATAGTGAGGAATGGCTGCATATGCATGTGTCAGGTAAATATGCAAGGTGTTATTTTAATAGTTTTAGAAGCTATGGAGCCAGTAAGATGATGTTGGTACCTCTCCTCAAATAATCATTCTACTGCTTGATTTTCTTTATTGTGTTGTTATTCCTGAATGTTTGGCATTTGAAAGTCCTCATGTAAATTCATTTTTCAAATAATTGGCGTAGTGTTTAAATTTAAGTTACACTTTGATTTAGATATGCAACTTGAATACTTGAAAGCTAACATTCTCAACTTAAGATGTGCTTGACTTTAAAACAGTGGCTGCATACTTTTTGCAGCAGTAACGGGTTGATGTAGCCCTTATGGAAAAGGATGCTATGATAAATTATAGTTATATCTATTTGTAAAGTCTTATGGAAGTGAAATATTTATTCTAACAATGTAAAAAGGAAAAAAAAAGATTAGTACCATAAAACATGGGGTAACTCCAAGCCCACGAAATTGGCTCACTGAGCTTTCAGGACTTTGAGTCCTGTCCTGTCCTTCCCACTTCTGTCCATTTCTGCTATCACGATCCACATGCAAGGCGGATAGGAACACCAGCACTGTTGAAATGATCCCAACAGAACAAGGCAATTCGAGAATAGGACATTTCTACCCAAGAGCTGGAATGTGAAATCTGGCCTGGCTTTGTTAGCACCTCATCGTGAGGACAAGACGGAAAGTGATTGAAGCCAATAGGGTAACTGGAAACCAGTTGGTCCCTTTCCAGTGGGAGAAGACATGGACCACCATTCACTCCATGCAGCAAAATTTCCATCGTGGTGGTGGTAAACCCCATTCTCAAAAGACAGGACAGCCGTGACAATTTATGACCAGCACTGTGCTAATAACTGCTTATATATGGAAGTAAGTTTCACTGAAAAATTAACAGCTTTAGATTTTGTATGTTTGCCTTAGGAATTTCAAGGTTTTTAAAAACTTTATTGGAACAGAAAAGATTGCCTTTTACTTATTGGTCATAATCAGAATCCTTAACTCTATTTCTGAATCTTCATCCCTGTTTGTAGAATTCCTTTTTTCCCTTTGTTGCTGTTGAAACTTGAAGAAAAAGGCAAACGACTTATTTTTATACCACTGGGATTTGTAAAATGTGCACAGCATGAATCTAATTGGGAAGAGGGTCTGTGGACTACAAATTAGTATTAATTATTTTCCCCTTCTCTTATGATAGAGATGAATTAATACATTCATTTCTCAATGTCCATATATTAATTAGCAGGAAAAAAAAACTTCAGATAGTGAAATATGGCGAGCTTGTCCCTCTTTGGCTGCTTTCCCCCGCTTTCATGAATTCAAAGTTAGCCTTCCTCAGGATCAGCCACGCTAGGCACCAGGTTCGGCTAGAGAGACTCCTGTGTCCATCAGTGGGGCTGACTTACAGCGTGGTGCAGAGGAAAAGAGTTCTCAGGGGAAGCCCCTCGGTTTCGATCCCCTGTCCAAGGAGAGAACCTTGCTTTAAGCAACACAAGAAGAGACGCTTCCTCACACTGGGGTAACAAGGTTTCCAAGGCTGGTCTGCTTTTTTAAAAAGGTGCTTTCCTTTCATTTTTGTATTTTTGTTTTTAGGGTCTTGTTTTCAGATAGATGACTTTATTATTGATTCGTTTACTTAATATTTTATTTATTTATTATTTATTTTTCGACAGAGCTTTCCAAACTGTGTGTCGGGACTGCTGCCTCCAAACCTGCCCTGCCAGGATTCCGCGCAGGTCCTAGTGCCTGCCTTGTGCCCTGCTGAAAGAGTGTGTCGTGAAATGATGCATGTCTAAAAAGTGTGTCACCAACATGAAAAGTTTGGAAAGCTCTGCCGTAGGAGATTGAGTAGTGTAAATGCTACTAAGATTGGAAAACAAGGTCTGGACTTTAGGCAACTAAATTTTGGTACAGTATATTGATACAGAAAATATTTATGTAGTATTTCTTGTGTTTACCCTGCTTCCATGTCAGTATTTTAATGTTCTAGTAAGAGCTTTCAACAATCTATGTATGCCTTCTAGATCTGTGCTCTCCACCTCTTAAGACCCTCTAACAAATGGACATTGCTGAGAGTTCTGGAAGTTAAAACCCACACCTGTGGAGAGTCTCCAGCTTACAGAAGGCTGAGCTAGTGTGATTTCGCTTCCCGTGTGGGTCATACAATGCATTTTGAGAGTTGTTTTCATATGATAAAAGCTTTCTTAAGTGCCTTAGCCCTGAAAAAAGGAGAGTATTGAAGTGTTGAAGCAAGAGTCTGTATATAGTATTTAGTTCTTTGCTTTTATTTTAGAAGTGGATGACAAGAGTGAAAGTGCCAAACATCCTACTGGGAACAATGAAATTTCTTCGGACATGGACTACAGAGCTGGCTCCTCTTTTGAGCTTTCACCATCTGATAGCTCTGATGGGACATACATGTGGGATGAAGAAGGGTTGGAGCCCATTGGGAGCGTCCATCCGTGTGGAAGTTACGATTCTTCAGAAATGAACAGCATCGTACGTATTACTTGTTTATATATATTATCAGTACAGTACAATTATCTGTGTGGTATCCGACATTAACTCCATCCTTTCTGGAGAATTCCATGGCAAATTCGGCATTTACACAGATCTCAGTTTGAATAAAGGCAAGAAATGAGGCGAGAGATTATAGAAGACAGAAATGGAGGGTAGACTGGTTAACATAAAAACAAGCTGCCTTTATAAGACTGGTTGATCTTTAAATGTAGAAATAAGTGCCTATACCTATGTTGCTTTTGCAGTTGTTAACTTATTACAGTACTGTTTGATTATATTAAGATCTTGTCAATGAATTAAAACAGAGCTTCCCAAACTGTGTGTCGCGACACAACACAGCGTGGTGTGTCGCCACACCACCCGGAAGCGGCGGCGCGTGCGTGCACGGCGGCAGCAGCAGCGGCGCGGGATCAGTGGTTCCGCGTTTTAGCGCCGCCGCGCGCCCCCCCCCCGCGCCGCCGTGCACGGGCGCGCCGCCGCCGCACTGCCACCGCCGTTGTCGCTGGTGTGTCACTAGCGGCGGCACTTTGGAAAGCCCTGAATTAAAATAATATAATTATGTAATGAAGATATTTTAAAGGTGCCTTTAAGGGCAAGAAGACAAAGTAAGAATACAGAGATCCTGCTCTTTAGAATTTTTTGAAGTGTTCTTTGTAGCCCAGTAGCAGTGGTGATCAGAGTTCTCTGAAAAGCACCTGTTCAGGATCTTTGCTCTTGTCATGCAGTGTGCATCTATAGAGGCTGTTGAGCATGTTCAGGGTTCCACATTTTTGTCTCTGGCCAGTGGCCTGTGGCAATTGAAGGTGCACTATAAAGTTTGTAAATGCTTGATGTTAAGCAGAAATTTTGGGACTCATGTCTTGTGGAAAGTGTAGAAACTTACTGGCTTGAAATAATAGGAGCATCAGTTGATGAAGAATACTGATACTATATGCTAAGTCATGTGCAAGAAACTCATTTTAGGTTTAGTGAAAATGTTTCGGCTTTTTGCAGTGAAAAAAGAGCATAGTTTATAGTTGCATAAGGAGAGCTTCTCACCTGAAACCAAAAGCAAGCTTTGAGAACTTTTTTTTCTATGAAATGTTCAACTCCCTTTTTCTTCTTTCTGGAGAGTTTGTAGTTTGATGTTCACCATTTTTCATTTTATCATTCAGAGTAATATTTAAGGATCTTGTCAAAGAAGCTTTATTTATTGATAAACCTACCCAAGTAGCAGAGAATGATTCTGCTTAGAGTATAGGACAGAAGGACATATGGATGGATGAATATTTTAAAATATTTATTTAAAATATTTGAAATATAACAAGCCAGTTTGGTCTGGTGGTTAAGGCCCCAGGCTAGAAACAGGAGACCGTGAGTTCTAGTCCCGCCTGAGGCATGAAAGCCGGCTGGGTGACCCTGGGCCAGTCCCTCTCTCTCAGCCCTAGGAAGGAGCCAATAGCAAACCAGGAGACTGAGAGTTCTAGTCCCGCCTGAGGCATGAAAGCCGGCTGGGTGACCTTGGGCCAGTCACCCTCTCTCAGCCCAACCCACCTCACAGGGTGGTGGTTGTGGGGAAAATAGGAGGAGGAAGGAGTATTAGGTATGTTCCTGCCTTGAGTTATTTATAAAAATAATAAAGGCAGGATAATTTTTTTTAAAAAAAATCACTGAAATACTTTACGTAGTTTGTGCTCAGTATAAGTGCTAGGTGTGGTTGCTGTTATGTGAAATAGTCATAAAACATGTTTCTTTTGATTTGGAAATCGTTCTGATTTTTCTCAGCTTGTTTAGAAGTCTGAGAAGTGGTGTACAGTACACTTAGAATAAGGCTCTTTAGCTTTTTTCACAAGTTAGTATGTGATTGAGAGTACCTTCACATGAGGATCTTGTGCCAGATCAAAATTCATTCCATCCCCGATAGAACTGATGACACTCACTTTTGCAATGGTTTAGTCAGCCTTTTCCTGGCTCGCTGGCAGTTTATTTGAAAACAGAGCAAGACTGGCCTTTCCTTTGGCAATGCAACACCTTGTCTGGCCTTTGCCTTTCCTTACCTGCTGGGCTCAAGCTAATAGAACAATCCAGATCATTCCCTGGCTTGTTTTAAAGTGGAATTCTGGAAGCCTGTCTGCATTGTTTAGGACTTCTCTCCCTCTTTCCCATTTGAGCTGCTCTCATAGCATTCAAACATTTCTAGAGAGGTTTGGGAAAGCATCTGATTGCAAAACTTCTGATAAGGAACCATTACGATGCCTTCATTCGCAATGATTGTTGAGTCCCTTAACTGCAGAGCAGAAGCAAGGAAGAAATATTTACACAAACGTTTAATTTTAACGCCAAGGATTAGGGGTTAGCCTGCAGAATCTAGAGAACTGAGATAGGAATCGTCCAGCCCTCCTTTATTAATGGGTTCATTAATGTGGGGCCTCTTTGAAGCTTTTGAATCTCTTCTGGGACGTTTGCTTGATGGACAGAGTCCACTTAATAGATAAGCCTGTAATGAGATCCCCCATCTGCTCTTCATTTATGTCTTTCATTCTCAGCTTCAGCCCAGTCTTACACAGTGATGGTGGAAAAGCAGCATGGATATTTCCTCTTTTTTTTTTTTTTTTACAAGCCACCATCCGCAGCATTGTTTCCCAGCAGTGTAGGTGTGGCTGGCAGGGATTGTAGCCAGTGGTATAGGGCAAAATAAAGAGAAGGACTGTTCAGATAGATAATTCAGATGCTTCTTTACAGAAGGTAGCTACAATTAAAGGTAATATTTTTTCTTGCTCCACCTGTTTCCATCATCTGCTCACCCTGCCAGCATGCTGGCTGGGGAATTCTGGGAGTTGAAGTCCACACATCTTAAAGTTGCCAAATTTGAAAACCAATGTATTAAAAATATCATCTTATTGGACCCAGGAATTGTGCCTTCTCAGTTGCAGCGCCTGCCATGTGGAACAACATCCCTCTGGAGATCTGGATGACCTCAACCTTTTGGAAGGCTTTATTTTCCCAGGCATTTGGGCTGGGAAGTTAATGCGAGCTCTGCCGACTGATGTTGTTTTTATTATTATAAGTTTGGAATTTCTTGTTTGTGGCCTTGGGCATTTATTATTTGGACTGCTCTATTTGCTGATACTAACTTTGTATGCCGCCCAAAGTCGCTGCTGTGGGATGGATGACCGTATAAATTGTATGTATGAATGGCGCGATGGCTCAGCGGTTAAGACGCCAGGCTTGTCGATCGGAGGGTTGCAACTTCGGCGGTTTAAGACCCGAGCCCCGCGTGACGGAGTGAGCTCCCGCACTTTCCCCAGCTCTTGCCAACCTAGCAATTCGAAAGCATGCAAATGCAAGTAGATAAATAGGTACCACTTTGGTGGGATGGTAACACTGTTCTGCACGCGTCATGCCAGCCACATGACCACGGAAGTGTCTTCGGACAGCACTGGACCTTCGGCTAAGAAACGGAGATGAGCACCGGCCCCTAGAGTTGGACACGACTGTGCAGGGGAAAACCTTTACCTTACCTATGAATGAGTAAATACTACCACCAGTTTAGAAAAGCAGTAGAAAACACAAAGGTCTAAATCATAAAAGAAAAAGAGACCTCAAGCAGTGTTCATGTTAAAGAAGTCCAAATAGTACAGTTTCACCTGGAACCTGAACTTTCAGGGAGAAGGTTAAGTGGCCCCTTGACATAATCAGTATATCAAGAAGTTTCTTTACAATTTACCCATTCACAACACTCTTGGCTATAACAGGGCAAAAAGCAAGAGGGCTTGGACATCTGAGCAAATGGATAAAATCTTAGATGAAGAAGTGATTCGGTCTCCCGTCCTTTCAACAGAAACCTAAGAATAATCCTGCTTACTAAATACAGATCAAGAAAAATCTTGCTGATTATTCCTCTCTGAGGTTTATTCTTTTTACATCAATTCAATGTTTAGGCTTGTTAGACTTTTGAGCAGATGCCATTCAACCCCACTGAATTTTGTAACTTCTCAAGGTTCCACAGAAGCCTCACCCTTACCAACACTATATGAATTTTTCAGTTGTCCTATCTGAACAAAACTAATTTAGTCATTGGCTTCTGTCTAGTATCTTCCATAGTGAAATGAATACAAAAAGTTCAGTTTCTCTTATCTCTGTCCTCCTTTCCCCAGCCCTTCCATTTTTATTGTTTTAACAGTACAGCTATCCCCATGGTTGTTTAATTGTTTCAGGTATATTAAAAGAAATCTGTTATTCATCTTTATAAATATATGAAATCTACTCTGAACTCTGGAAATCAGGCAGGAGGGAGTGTTAATGTTGGGACATTAAGATTTATTAGATTAATATTCTGAATTTTTTTCCATTTTAAAGCCTATACCAAGATTCTCAAGAGTCTAGCTATAATATTTTACTTTCTTGAGCAGTCAGAGTTTTTATTTGGATTTCTGCAAGGCTGAGCAAGATTATATTTTTACAATGGTTCATTGTTTTTAGCAACTGTACCAATTTTGTGTCTATATGTTTTTGGTCTTTGACCCCAGTAACAATAACGAAACTCAGACTCAACAGCTGAAATCATCTACTGAAGAGATAAACTTGCCCCCTTTGAAAAAGTCAACTTTGTAAACATCCACTAACAATTTTGTTAGCATCCACTATTCATTTTACTAAATAGGCTTAGAAAAGTTAGGAGATAATATTTCTCTTTTAGGAGCTGACATATAAATACTAATGGGAATGTCCAAATAAGTACTGTACTGTGTTTGAAAACATGGTCTGTTAAACTGTATGAAAAAGTCCAGATCTTTTGTGGTGCAACTCCCCCAAATTTAAATTCAGATGAATCTCTATGATGTTGAATATTTTAAACAGTTTAGTAACTTCGTGAATGGAGGCTAGATGGCAGCACAACAGTGTACAGTAACTTGTTTAAATATTCCATGTCTGACTGCTGTCATATTTCCCCTTTCTGGTTATGTAATTAACTTGACAACAGTTAAGTGCAAAATAGCTGTATGTATTTATTTGTTCCTGTAACAAATGCAGTTAACTTTATGCTTCACTGATAATGTGCACTGGAGTTTGTGCCAAATACCTGATTGCCTAGAATTTAGCACACACTGCATATCTGTCTTTCTAAATTATATCTTGATTAAAATGTTCTAGCTGATAGAATTCTATCACTAGATACAAAAATACCATTAGTGCTGTTTTGTTCCACTTAAAGAGAGAACTGTACATTGTTATCCACAGGTAATATTAATGTCATTTTCACACAGATAGCATACATGCACACATCCCTTGGGAAATATATAAGCTTTTGTAATTAAGAGGCAGACATTTTACTGCTGTATCTTCTAAGAAATGGTAGTACTCATATTTGCCAATATATTATAACTTTTTATATATATATATATATATATATATATATATATATATATATCTTTGATTGATATTGTAACTTGTCATACCTTACATTTTGATTTATTTGAAGTTGTCCTGTGTGATCACAGTGTTAAAACATACAAACATGCTGTGGGCATGAAATCCAATAAATACTTCCTTGTACGGAACATCTGGCTAAAAAGTAAAGTGTTCTGTTTTTAATTCTTAATTTTCATTCTACAGTGCATATAAGGACTATAAACTTTGAAAAGTTCCTTTGGTGTAAAGTTTATGTAAAGAGGTTCTCCTTGATCCCCAATAATTCTGCTGAGGACGTTAGTGCTTCTTTATGAGTAAAAGAATCAGAGGGGTTAATTTTGAAGTAGTGGCAAAGTTTGCAAAAGAGCAGAATGATCAGTACATGGCAACAACATGTAATTATAAAGGAGAAAAGGGAGTTGGTGTAATCTTCCTTATGGTTTTATTATTCAATTAATTGTTTGTATGAGTGATTATGTAATGGCCAAGACATCCATTTCTCAGGCATAAGAGGTTGCTTTAATGCTGGTTACAGCAAGCCAGTTCAGACAATTCAGTTAAATCACAGAATTAAAAGGGAAGTAGGGAAGAGGCATAGCTTCTCTTTTTAATCTTCAAGGTATTGGTAAATCATAGGAATCCTAGTTTTGGGAAGCAGATTAAACCAAAGTGAAGTCAATCTGTCTGACTGTAGTAATATTCCTGGTGTATGGTATGAAACTTAAGTTCAGATCTTTCTGGAAACCTAGATTTGTGATAGAGCCTGTTGCTTAAAAGTAGTAGTGAAACTGAGTCAAAAATCTTAGATGGTCTTTGAGTATCTATTTATTCTCTCTGCCTGATCCATGAAAACTGAGTACCAATATAAGATTTAGCCATATTTTTACCATATAAAATATGGTACTCTTTGGGGTTTTTTAAACTTAGTTTGAAAAGAGTGTGCAAAGATTTGAATATATATTGCTCAATTCTGTTAAATTTACGGGTTGTATTTAGTGTAGAATACCTTAATTATCTATCAGATGCAGGGCCGCTTTGGCTTGAGATGGTTGTCAGTTTTTTTAAAAAAGTAACATGCATTGGTTTGCTGCTTTTCCACCTAGAAACCTGTCTACCTTTTATTTTCAACTCATTAAAGCTATACATTTTTCTTATTGTTGAGAGATGACCTTTTGCAGCAAGCAAAGTACGGGACTGTAGAGGTCACACTATGTCACACTGAACAAAAGCAAACCTATGAAAAGAATGTGGCTGGAATCACAGTAGATGACTATCCGCTTTACTCAGGACAGGACAATAAATCTGTTTCTAGAAACTCAACCAGGAGTTAGCAGGGAAGAATGAGGGTAAGGATTGCTTTTATTGAAAGTATAAGAAGCCCTAATAAAGAATATGAATAAAAAAATTCCCTTCTCACCCCTATGGGTGGTGTGTGTCTTCCTCAACCTCGGGTCCTCTACCAGAGGCCTGGGAGTTTGAGGGTGCTGTGCAGTATCTTAGCTGTTCCTAGCACTCCACTCTTCTGGACAGAGAGCTCTGATGTTGCTCCTGGGATCTGTTGGAGCCACTCTCCCAGCTTGGGAGCCACAGCCCCGAGTGCTCCTACCACCACTGGGACCACTTTGGCCTTCACTTTCCACATCCTCTCCAGTTCTTCCTTCAGGCCCTGGTCCTTCTCCAGCTTCTCATACTCTTTCTTCCTGATGTTGCTGTCACTTGGCACCACTACATCTATCACCACTGCCGTCTTCTGGTCCTTGTCTAATACCACAATGTCTCGTTGATTGGCCAGTACCTGCCTGCCTGTCTGGATCTGGAAGTCCCACAGGATCTTAGCCCGGTCATTCTCCACCACGTTCTGTGGAATCTCCCATCTGGACTTGGGAGGGACTAGCCCGTACACTGTGCAGATGTTCCTGTACACAATGCCAGCTACTTGGTTGTGCCGTTCAGTGTAGGCTGTTCCTGCCTGCATCTTACACCCTGCCACTATGTGTTGGACTGTCTCTGAGGCCTCTCTGCACAGTCTGCACCTTGAGTCCTGTCAAGTGGGGTAGAACCCTGCTTCCAAGGATCGGGTGCTTAGTGCCTGTTCTTGTGCTTCTATGATCAGTGCCTCAGTGCTGTCTTTTAGTCTGTATTTTAAAGCCAAGAATATTTTTAATCGACCTATTTATAATTCCAAGTGCTCTGAATTATTTTGAATTATTATTAATGAGTTCCCTATTAAATTAGGATTAACTATTATGGTAGTTTAACAGGTTAGAAGGAGCAGAAAAAAGATGAAAAATGAAAAGTATTTGGATGCAAAAGATGGGGATCTAGTGAGTTGTCTTATGGCTTATTCATATTTTGCTTAATAATGAGCAATCTAATGGCTTTAAAGAATATTATCAAGGATGTGAGTATCTCATTTATAATAGTACTACGACTTGTTACTATGCTCAGTTATTTGAATTTTTTAATGAGAAAAATATTTTTGCCTTATATCTGATAATTGGCATATCCATAGCAACTGGGTCCGTGCAGAGTTGATTTGGAAGAAATGCTGTGGGGTGATGGGAACATGGGTGCAGCATCTGTCTGTAGCACGTTAAAGCCGTCATGTCTGGTCTCCAGGATTATACAGCCGCAGTAGCTGGTAATTCTGAAGAAGAAGTGGCTGATTTAATAAGTCACAGACAAGTGCTGCATTCACTGTCTAGCCTATTTCCATGTATCACTTCTGAATCAAATCTAAAGCATTACACATGCACAACTGTGACAACTGTGTGTGCTTAAACACTCCCCATTTCAAAAATGTGGGTAAATGACACAACATCATGAAGAAGTAGTAATGACAAGAAACTTGCCAAAGCTTGTTTAGAGGAGTGGTTTAGCAAAGGTCATTGTGCCTTTTTTTTTTTTTTTTGCTTCCTAGAGTCAGTAAGAGGATAAAGGGCTGATGGTTTCAGAGGCTAATAGTAGGATCTGTTTCTCACCATGACAACTGGCATCCCGGTCCATGTGATTGTTTGGCTAGCCTCAGGGAGACTGAGCGTGTTGGGGCAGGGTCAATGGCTGCAGTTCCCTGATTGGACACAGGCTGGGAGGTCTCTTGAATTGCCACACGGTTGCCATGGCAGCTGCAGTAATAAGCCTCAGCCCAGCCCCTGCCTCTTGTTCCTGGTCCCCCTTCCTTGGGAAGTACTTTATTTTAATTGTTCATCATCTGTATTTTCTCTCTGAAAGGTATGGGGTCTGCTTCACTGTTAAGCGGTGACTTAATGTAGGAAGAACCGTTGTACATGTTGTGATAGGTCAAAATCCAGGATCATGTGATGGAGTTTTGTAAACTTAAATATGTTGACTGGTACTTTTTTTTTTTAAGAAATACTGCTGTTCTGACTGTTGTCCCTTTTCTAATCTCATTACATATGTTTGGTAACGTTTGTAAATTAGTGGGGAACATACAACTTTACTTGCTGCTTCTTCGCCTATTTAGTACAGAGACACCGAAATCTACAATATGGTGTAGTGAAGGGAATAGGAATAGCGATTATTAATTCAGCTTGCGCTTTTCTATTAAGGGAAGAGCGAAAGGTCAGTGCCAGGGGAGTGACTTACTGTAAAATATTAATGGAGCTTTAGTAATATTCCATTTCTATATATAATTTTGATGGTTCTGCTGACAATTTTTAAAATTTCCCAGTTGCTTATTAAAACAAATTGTAATCTATAAAGGTAATAACATTATTCAGAGAAATAGATTTGTCACCTAGGAAACCACTAACTTTTAAAACATATTTTTAATAAAAGTTTTTCATAAATGTCTTTTGTTCCAGTACTTGGACTAGGCTTATGGACATTGTTCTTTTGACACCGTTGGAATATTTCTTCAAGACCAATAGTCTAACGTACAGAAATCATATGCATTAGTTTCCAAATCCATGTTTGTGTATCTGGAAAATATGATGCAATAACCAGAAATGATGGCTCACCTGTGCTGCTGTATCTGTTTTTACGTCCTTTATGTGGCCTTCAGAGCCCCCTCCCCACTTTTAGTCCATAGTCTCAGTAATAATATTAAGAATTTTTTATAAAGATAGCTTGATTGATTGATTGATTGATTATGTGCCATCAAGTTGCTTTTAACTCCTAGTGACCACATAGTCAGATTTTTTCCATGAGGATCTATCCCTGACCTGTTCTTTCAAGTCTCCCAATAGTGCGCTCATCGCCACTGTAGCTGAGTTTGTCCATCTTGCTCCTGGTCGTCTTGTTCTTCACTTTCTTAGAGATACCTTAGCATTTTAGTTTTATAGTAGTATGTTAATAATCTTAGCTTTTAATTATATTTTATCACTTACAAGTTTCAACAAGTTATTACTGAAACGGGTGTAATTTTTCCTGATTGTATTTTCTGCTGGTCTATGAATGAAATAAAGATTTGATTGGATTGAACCTGAATACTTGGCACATATCTTAAGAGGCCTGGGGACTAATTATGTCTTTTCACTTTAATGCTACCTGTGCTAGATAGCTGGAGAGCTGCTCTGATCACTGACCATAATAAAGTTCTGTTCTGTAGCTGGAGAAGCAGTAATAATGAGTTTATTTCAAAATGCATTTAGGTAAGTCTGACTCGGAGAAAGAGGGTCAGGCGGGCTCAACTTGAAGCCATTTCTTGTTCCTTGCAGGATATCTTGAACAATCTTGATCCATGTGATCTTGAAGATGATGACCTTATGCTTGATATCGACTTACCCGAAGACACACCCTGTGATAATGGTTAGTGAAAGGATTCCGATGACTTCTGAAGTGTCTGGAGTCCGCATTGCGGTTGCTCCTTTGATTTCACCTTCCATTTCTGTTGAGCCAAGGGCACCAAGGACTTCTAGAGTGGTAATCCAATGAAGGCTGGAGGACACCAGGGTGGGAAGGCTGCGGATTTCCAGAGGCATTTTGGTCTCAGTATACAGCTTCATTCTGTGTTCAAGGAAAGCAATAATGTCCCCACTGTATCATTTTTCTGAAGCTTCTGGTCAGAGCAATGCTTTTCAAACTCTTTGCACTGAAGCACTTTCAAATGGTTTCTCAACTTCTGATTCTTTCCTTTTTTTAGTGCCGTAGTTTTCAGCTAGTCTTTTTAAAAATAAATTCTTACTGTCCTAAATATTGCTTTTGGTACAATAGGGTTAAAATTACTGTTTATCTTTTTCTTTAAACAAAACACACACACACAAACATGCCTGGCTAGATAAGGGTGCCAAAACCTTTCTGAAGTCTTGAAATTAAGCAACAAAATCTGTTACGTTGAGATCCGTAGAGGGGGATTTGCAGGACTGGATCCCAGGGGGAAGTTGGGGAAAATCTGTCCGTCGGAAGAGAGCGACAGTGGACTGTGGGGATAGGCTGGGTTTCCTCTAACGGGGTGTGTTGGAGCAGAAGCCGGACAGCCGCCTTCCTGGGCGGCTCCAATTTGGGTTCACAGAACAGGAATTGGACTCAGTGGCCCCTTTCAGCCCTTAAGATCATGAGAGTCATGAATTTAACACTCACCTGTGTCTTGCCCGGAGGCTGACTGAACTAAGCAAGTGTTAAAATAATTCGTAGGTTTCTATTTTTCTTGTTCCATTCTGGAGCCTGTGATGGAACTTGCACTCTATTTATAGCAATTGTTCTGTGGCAAGAAGTATGTGCTTGGAGGACGGGGATCTTAAATCACGGGGTCAAACTGGGCTCCTTTCCCAACTATGCGCAAGCAGGGAATGGGCAGGAAGGCAGGCAGGAAGGCCGGCTTGTTTGTCCCTGTCTTCTGCGAAACTCTGTCTGAGGAGGCAGTGGAGCAACAGCCATGAAAAGCGCCTCGTCCAGGCAGAGCAATGAGAAGAAAACGTTTTTAGGTGAGTGGGAAGCTGAGAGGGTTTCTTCAAACTTTTCTCCTCTTTCTACAAACTTTGTACCGTGGTTTGGCTTTTAACATTTCAAAGCTATTGCCAGATACAGTTTTCAGAACCCAAGCTTGTTGTTTTTGGGCACTGACGGAAGTTTTTAAAAGTTTCATGTTCTCTGGTTAAATGAATGTTCTAAAATTTTTCCTTAATTAATAAAATTCCCCAAAGATCATGTTTCAGAATTAACTATATAAGTGTTGGAGAAATCCTTGTGAAAAATAAGTGCTGTTTTTGTTTGTTTTAAGTTGCCTTCTGATAGATATCAAAGAAACTTCTTGGTTCTTTATTATATTCCTCATGAGACTAAGGAACAAATTAAAGTTATCAAACTGAAGTAGCAACTTTGCTATTGTGGAAGCACGTTAATTTCAGCATATCTAGAATAGCATTTCTATTATTTGACATGTTATGAATAAGGAAGCTTGATTTTTATGTTTATATCTTGCCTCTGAGGCTTGAGCTGATTCATGACAGTAATCATCACAATATTATTAAATAAAATTACCTTATCTATGCCCAGACTTAATTTATGTGCAATTCCTATGCTTAATTATGGACAACATTGTAAGTTAATTAAGAGTACCATCAGATACCTGTTTTGGTTTTCTTGTTGATAATAGCTCTACTTAAACTGATGTTGCACTGTTTTCTTCTATTTACAAAGTGGAATGTGAAAATATGAACCGTTATGAGCGACCAGACAGAAATATTCGACAGCAGAAAGAGGGACTATGGAAGAGAGCAGCACAGAGGTGGAATACCCAAGACCATTATCATCTTGGTCCCACTGACCACTATTCCCATGTCAGAAATGACCTGAACAGGTGTGATTCTTGGAGGATAAAAATGTTGAAGGTTGGGGTTTGGGATACTCCCAGCAGCATTAATCATTAGAGTTTTTTGCCTTGAGATAAAATGTACATTTGGACACTGATATGGAGACGGAGGGAAGCAGTGATTTTTAGAAAGTAAAGACCACAATCCAGGGATTGTAAAATGTTTCTAACTCAGAGATCATCAACACCCTACCTTGAGCTGGAAATTTGTTGTTTTGTATTCCAGATGGGCTATTTTAACCTTTCTGAAAATGTTTCACAGTCAAGATAAAATAGTTGAAACAGGGCTGTTTCGCACTTGAAACCCTTCAGAAGTGGTCGAGACACTGTTGAATGTGAAACATTCACATTCAAAAGGGTTCATATTTGATACATTTTGCACATTAATACATCTGTTTCATTGATAGGATTATTTCTGACTGCACTGTTACTGATACCTTTTAAAACTAATAAGATAGTGTACTACTGGCATATTTCTTGCATATATTACAGTTGCAGTCTACGTTATGCATATGCAAGCATGTGTAAACAGATGTAACTTAATACTACAGTTCTATCCACATCTACTCAGAAGTAGTGACTGAGCTCAGCAGCCATTACTCCCAGCTAAAGTACTTATTGGAGCCTAAATTTTGCTTGTTAGATCAGGCAGTGCAGGAAATGGAAGCATTTATTACTTAAAAAGAGCATTTGTATAGTAGGCTCACCAATATGGGTCATATATCAAAGGGTGCAAAGTGTTTTTGGCTCCAAGCTAGTGTTTATATATCAGAATATTGTTTTATTTACTTATACTCCAATATATTCCTGTGACTGGATATGATTTTGTCATGATTGTTGCTAATACTAGAATATCTCTTTCTGCAGTACACTGCAATGCATTTAAAAAAAATGGTTACTGCCTCCCTCAGCAGTTTTTATATCTTAGGAAATGCATTCTCCCTTGACTGTTATAAAACAGGTATGGCTCTTCTAAGGTTTGAGTTTCTGTGGCTAGGATGGGCAACCGTTGTGTGATTGCGAATAGCTCCTTTTCCCCCAGTGGTCAGGAATTGAAGAGTTAGGAGCATTACACAGTAACATATGTAGAGTGATGCTAGGATATACAAACTGTCTTCCCCTTCCCAATTCCTGAGAGGTTAGATTTAGTCAGTACTTTACACTTATTTGTGATTGCTGAACCTGTTTTCTTTGGTTTCTCACTGAAAATGTGTGGAGATTCATACTCAACATTATGCTGTAGCTTGTCACTGAATTTCAGCAGCACCCTTGTGGGATTTTGCAAGGGAATTCCTGATCTGTGGGATATACATGCAATATCCAAAACAAAAGTATGTCTGTTTCTTTGGGAGTGAGTCATATGTATAATTTATCAAAGATTAGTAATATTTTAAAATTGTACTTTATGTGAAGATAATTGGATTGCCTACAAGGCAAGAATAAAAATAAGATTAAAAACAAACAATAAAATGTGGAGCAAGTGACCGAAAAGACCTTCCGAAAAGACCTGGTTCTGCCGGCTTGCCTGGGAGGGAAATGCCAACAGTTCCTCTTGGGGATGGCTGGTCCCATGAAACCCCTTCAGTATTACCATCTTTAACATCTTTTACGCTTGGATTTTATATTGTTTATTAAAATTGTAAATTTCTATTTATTTTTTTTAACTATGTTTTATTGTGAACCGCCCAGGGTCCCCGATGGGGGAGATGGGCGGTAATACAAATTTAAATAAATAAATAAATAAATAGATAAGTGAGAAGAAGTGTAACAGAGCAAATAAAAATCATACATGAATTTTCCAGTGCCTGGGAAAATAGAGCTTGATCTGAGAGTGAAATACTGGTAACACCAGTGCAGACTGAACTCTTGAGAGAAACCCTTGAAAGTTGGAAAACCACCAAAGAGGAGATTCTCTCCTTTGTCACAGCAAAGCAGTTTCCCTGGCAGGGATTCAGAACAGAGAACATCCATTTGATCTTTAGCAGTTAGATATAATACTGTATTGCTATTAATTTAATACAGAAGTTTGAAGTCTATGCTTCCTATGAAGGTCTAACAAAGGCTCTTGACTAACTTCCCCAAAACTGTGTTTCAGGAGCTGCAACTACTTAGATTCTCTTCCTGTTAGTCATCTTGAAGGCTATGGAAGATCAAGCTTGTATCCACCATTGAGAAGTTTGCCAGCAAATACCGTGGCATTGGATGAAATGACCCTTTGGCATATGGTTCAAGACTGTACAGCTGTGAAAACTCAGCTCTTAAAAATGAAAAGAATACTCCATCAGGTCAGTAAGCGTGAAAGATGACATGTTACTAATTTTTATATTATGAAACTATCTAATATTTAAATTTGCTGATATTTGCTGCTGAAATAGTAATATGCCCTAATGCAGAGCTTTCCAAACTTTTCATGTTGGTGACAGACTTTTTAGACATGCATCATTTCGTGACACACTCTTACAGCAGGGCATCATTTCATGACACACCCTTACAGCAGGGCACAAGGCAGGCACTAGGACCTGCACGGAATCCTGGCAGGGCAGGTTTGGAGGCAGCAGCAGCTGTGACACACCCAGACAATGCAGCCGACACACTAACGTATCCCGACACACGGTTTGGAAAGCTCTTCCCTAATGTATTGGATCATAGCATTTTGAATTGAGTGTAAAAGGCATCATAATGAGTGGAAGACCACTGTTTTGAGCATGTTTTGGTAGTGTACCAAGCGTGAAGCAGCTCTATTGTCTGTAGTGCAAAATACTCTGTTCAAGCTTAAAACATGCATCTCTATGCACTGAACAGCCTGGTTTGCATTTCAGTTTTGGAATACTTTGATTGAAAATGTTTTGCAACCCCTACCTTCTAGTAGTAGTAGTAAAATACTTCCATTCCTGCAGGATGGAGGGAGAGGGAAAGGCCATTTTGTCTGACAAATGTCTCTTCTGTTTGCAACACACCACCATATCATGCCCCAGACACTGTTGGAATTGGATTTTCAGGTTCATGGATGCTGTAGTGGACAGGGTTTGGCGAATGGAACATCACTTGGAATAGCAAGCATTTTTCAATTTGGTTTTGCTTGAGATTCAGAGGACCATCTGTACTTACATGGGGGCTATTTATTCCTCAGCAGGATCCCCACACTCGGGTGCTGCCTTTTGATAAAGTTCAAGGGCTTTTTTTCAAAGGGAACTCCCCTTCCCACATTTCTATACCGTTCTTTGGTATCAAAAGCAAACAAATTTATATGTTCCTATATTTGATAGAATTTGTGGAGGTTAGTAACATGGCAGTTGGATGCGTTTCTGTGTGGTTTCCACATACTGGGGGAAAAGCAAACATGTTTGCAGGTTTTAAAGATTCTAAGGCAGTTCTTTAATGTCCATGTTAATTAATTTATGTACTCATTGTTCTTATTCCATATAACTTGTGAAAAACAAAGTCATGGAATAATAGTTAAGGAAGACGGGCTAAAGAAATCTGTTGATGGTTTTCCATTGCTGCTACTTCTACTACACCTATTGCAAAACCCATGTAATTTAAAATAATAAGATTACCTAATATTTCTGGCCTCAACTTGCAAAATTCTGTAATGACGGATAACATTTTGAAAATAAATCCACAAAATAATTGTGTTTTTTCTCCCTAGTTGCGGCATGATTGCCTTTTGATTAGGAGCAATGGATACTTGGGCTGGGCCCTGTCCCTGTAACCAGCATGGTTAGTGTGGGAGAGCTTTTAACCGAGAGCAGCTGTGACGGAGCAATACGGACCTAGTGCTTTTTCCTCACAGTCACAAATGCTTTTTGGCTGGGCGAAAAGGATTAAAGTATCATAGTTGTATAGATGTGTTGGGTTCCTCCAGATTTAATGTGACTGCTTGCTAATTATGCTAATTGCAGGTAGAACATAAATGTATTAAAACATGCGTTGCTCACATACTAGCCCTAGCCAGGGAGAGAAATGTGGCCTGTTACAAACATTTTCTGATGTCAGCCATGAGGCAGTCTGTTTGAATACCAAAGGTCAGCATTTGCGCTTTTAAACGCAGCTCTGCAGCCCAAATTCAGGGAGACTGTTTCTTTCAGCTGCTTTAAAAAATACATGAAGAATTCAATATAGACCTATAGAGGAAAAGTAAACTCATAAAATAGGTTGTTTTATACTGTAGGTATTTAAACCGTAGGGGGTAGTTTAAAAATCCTTTTTTATACACACAGTCGTCTCATCCAGCCCTTTCATACAGATTGAGAAACTGGTTTTCTCGTTGCAAATAAAAGAATAAAGGTGGGGGGGCAACGTTTTCTTCACGTTGGCTTATTAGGCTAAGATCTGACCATCTACTCAACGCGGAGAGTCTTCTAGTGGCCAGAGGGTGTGAGGGCTGCCTTTTGTAGAGAGAGGACAGCAAGTCAAGGGTCTGGCATTTCCCTCCCTGGGAGAACGTGGGGGAGATATCCGTTCTTTTTTAGCCTTATTTTAGAATTTGTGTTTGTTGCTTGAAAATGGGGAGAAACAGAATCATCAGTTTTCAACCATTGTGCTGCTAAAAGTCAGTGATGTTATGGGGGGGAGTCTGAGGGCCACAGAAAGCAGTTGGGGGGACCACTGGTTAACCCATTCTGCATCTAAACACACCCCAGATGGCTTAGCGTTACGTTTTGTTTTAATTGTAAAATCGCTTGCTGATTTCTCCCCCTTTGATTCCTTAATAAAGGTATTCTGTCAGAAACAGTAAAGCTGTATCCCCACCTCACCCCACCCCACCCCACCGCTCCCACGCCTGAGCCCAGGGTCCCTCAGTTGCGGCTCAGTATTTTAGACTAAAAACAAAGCCTTCCGTGGATCTGGAAGACTGCAGAAAAGGGAGTGCATTTGTTTTCTCAGTCGTTAGGAGAGAGGAGTCCAGGAGAGTGAGCAAATGCCGCCTCAGGTGAGAGGGCAGGACCAAGATGAATTTTCTTCATGTTCCCCTGGGAGTCTCAACAAGACTGGACCTTGGTCGGCTCCGCCTTTGGAGCTGACTCTCCCTCGGGACGGAGAGAGAAGCAAAGGGGGAGGCCGTATGCCCTCCCGCCAGCTAGTTGAGGAGTTCAGAACAGCTGGGAAACCTCAAAAGGAGCAGATCCCCGAGGCCAGGTAGGAAAGCGAGCCCCAGAGCATGTAACTGAGACCGGGCTTTAGCATTAAGCACTTGTAAAGCAACAAGAACAAGGAGCCCTTTGTGTCTTTGAAAACGCACCGGCCCCGGCCGGCCGTAGCACCCTTGAACCGGGGCCGTAGCACCCTTGAACGTAGGTTGTAGAGCAGCTGCCAAGAAAGGGCAGAATGCAAATGAGTATCTAAATATCGGAATAGCCTTAACTTGCTCCAAGTAACCAGTCTAGCAAAAGCCAAAGTATTTGATTTACTGCAGTTAATGGCCCCTACAGTAACCCATGAAGGCACAGAAGCGGGATTTCAAGCTGGCTGAGGATGTAAAAAGCACAGCAGAGTCAAGGCATAGAGCAATAATGAAGTGCTAAATCAGCCAAGTATGAGCAAATCCTGGTGGCAAGGATGGAGTTAGATGCTCCTCCAGGCTGCCTCTCAGTTGACTGTGCATCGTAATAGATGGCTTTATTTTATTGCTTTGGTCAGCAGAGGTGAGATAAAATTTAATTCTTGCATTGATATCAAAGGCTGCTTCATAAACCCTGTGCAATTGATTTAAATTGTTTATTGCTATTGCTTGCTTGTTCGTTTGTTTTGTAGTTTGGAATTACAATAGGTTCTGTCCCTCATGGGAGAATTTGGGTAAAGAGGGCAGCCAATAAAGGTTTCTCTGATTTTAATTGAAAAATCAAATTCATTCATTCATTCCATTCATTCATTCATTCATTCATTCATTCATTCAATTTGTATAGCTGCCCATCTCAAACCAGTGACTCTGGGTGGTGAACAATCATAAAAACAATTGGAACAGTTAAAACACAATACAAAAAAGAAATTAAATATATACAGCAGCCAAAAAATTATAATCCATAGATGTTAACATATCCAGGAAACGGGGCCCTTCACACACTTGGGGCCCCAGGTACATAGCCAGGTCTTCAAGGCCTTCCAAAAGGCCAGCAGGGCTGGGGCCATCCTAATCTCAGGAGGGAGGATGTTCCACAGGGCAGGCGCTACTGCAGAAAAGGCACATCTCCTGGTCCCCGCCAGCTGACATTCCTCGGATGACGGACCCGGAGCATGCCCATCCTACCGGACCGGATTGGGTGGGTAGAAACAACCGGGAAAAGACGGTCCCTCAGGTAACCCGGTCCCAAGCCATGAAGGGCTTTAAGGGTGACAACCAGCACCTTGAATTGCACCCGGAAACACACTGGCAACCGATGCAGCCTCCGAAGCAGTGGCGTTACGTGTGCCGAGTAGCCGACACTGTTTACAGCCTGTGCAGCTGCCTTCTGTACCAGCTGAAGCCTCCGAATGCTCTTCAAGGGCAGCCCCATGCAGAGCACTTTGCATTAGTCCAAATGGGATGAGTGACAGTGAGCAAATGCCTGTTTTTTGTGGGTCACTCTCCATGTGAGTGCCCACTTACTCTCCTTTTTAATCATGCTACTTATCAAAATACTGGAACGTCTTTATGTTTTGAGTTTACTGGATTTTTATACAAGGCCTTTTGCAAAGCAGACCACAGTTGAAAACAGCTACTGAGGAGTGGCTTCTGAGCTTTTCAGAGTTGAAATAACAAAAATAATGACATGAATAGCATTTTTCCCCTTAACTCTTTATAAGTGGGCATCTTTAAAGCTTTATGTTTGAAGTCATAACTTTATCTTGTTAACGCGGATAACATATTTTTGTCGTTTAAATATGTAGCCATTTGTTATTTATACTGTGTTGAAATCTCAACGTTTGGCAAGTAAATTAGAGTCGAGCAGAACTTCATTGTACCATAATTCTGTAAATCAGGGTTGGATAGCTTCTTTTTGGCTAAAGACTGCATTTCCTCCAGGGTAATGAATTAGGGACCACATGAAGTGAGTGCGGGCCATAGCCAAACCAGAAGATACTGAAGATATCCACTCAAATATCCGCATTGTTTTTTCTTTTGGATGTGCCTCTTTTTTTCTCACCCATCAGACCAAAGGGAATCATCAGTTGTCTGTTACTGGAAACCTGAACTCATTTCTTACAAAGGTTTCTTAAAATTAGGGCAAGGACATGTGCTGTTAGGGTGAGGATGGCATGGGATTTTAAGGCTGAAAATAGACTTTCTTAATTAATTAACCAGAATTGACTGCATTGTTCAGTATGTTCTGCTATACCCAGTTCTCAGCAAGGTGCTACACCTGGTTTTGGCCTATTTCACTTCCAAGTATAAGTGGATGAGGAGTGACATTATTTAATAACAGCATATCAGTACCCAATAGTAGAATTTCTAATTTCTGCAAGATGAGGGTTTTTTTTCTATTCATCCTACAGAAATTCCTATTTAATTTGCAAAATATGAAAATAAAATAAAATTCTTGAGAAATAGATGAGAACGCTGCATGAAATGCTGAATGCTGTAGAACCTACACTATCTAACTCCATTAAGTAAGACCAACATCCAACTTTTGCTGCTTCAACAATATTTCCTCTAGACTCCCGCCAGAACCTGCTGCCCACTATTTGCATACAATACATATAGAATTTATTCTTTGTCTCAATTGCCTCGCCGTTTGAAAAGTCTAGGAAATGTTCTTATTTTTCTTTCTTTTTTCGGGTATGTTTATGGTAGGTTCTCCAGCTAGTGTTTGAAAACTTTAAATCTTGGCTCTCCCAAGTACTGTAGAAATCTACCTGCTGGATACGTTCATAAGATTTAGATCACAGCTTTCCAAACTGTGTGTCGCGACACTTTAGTGTGTCACAACACACAGTCTGGTGTGTCGCCACACAACCCGGAAGCGGTAGCGGGGGTGTGCATGGCAGCAGCGGCGCGCCATCAGCGCTTCTGCATTTTAGCGGAGGCCGCCGCCGTACACGCCCCCCCGCACCACCACCGTGCACGCCCTTGCCGCGCATGCCACCGCGCCGCTGCTGTTGGTGTGTCGCCAACGGCGGCACTTTAGAAAGCACTGATTTAGATGCTCAGAAAAATAAATGAAAAATTTTGCTCTTTTGCAGAATGATGAAAATGTGTCACCATACAACAGCACACTGTCAGTGCCCTCAAGTCTGGAACAGCTGGAACCTGAACCGGCTTATAAGGTAAACCGGCTGTTGTCATTTTGGAAATGAGACTTTAGAAGGGAAGAGCCCAGGGCATTGAAGAGGTTTCATTCAACCAGGAAAATCACATCAGACTGGCCACGCATATACAGGGTCTTGTATCTACGGTATTCTAAACTGTTTATACTTCTTGCTTAAATAATTCCAAGTAGAATATTTTTTCTAGTTACCGAGTTATTTTTTTTAGGGTTGGGTTGGGGAGGTCTTGCTGCCATATTAAGTGCCCAAAATAGATTAGGCACTTAAATAAAAACCATTTTAAAAGGTCCTATCTAGAGACATACAATTTAAGACAATAATGTAGAACAGGAACAAACACAGGCTAATTGAAATGAGTAAGATGACAAAATTATTTAAAAGCCAGATGATATATAATAGAACAGGCCTCTGTAATACTTTTGAACATGTGAAAAGTGGAAAAATGAAAACACCAGAATACCTAATGCCTTTAAAAGTTAGATTAAAACATGAATCTGAAAAGAATCACAAACAAGTAATTTAATAGACTTGAGCAGGAAAATGTCCATTTATTTAAATAATATTAATAAAAACTGAATTTCTGAGCTGTGATCTAAATGAAGAACATATGTAGGCAGTCCCCAACTTGTGTAACACTTCCATTTTGGAAAGAGTTGCATAACCCAATATTTTAGTATAAATTGGGTTACACTGCATACATTTTTACACGTGTGGCGTAAATGTTCACGTTAAATGTGTAGCTACAGTTGTAGCATCCAGAAAAATTGCATAACCTTACGCTTATGTAAGTCTGGTATTATATGGACTTCCTGAATCATGGCAGCACTAGATAGAATGTTTACCACACGTAGCAATTATTTTGTGAATGGCAACTATTAGAAAAGTAATAATGTTTCCACTCTTTTTAATTTTATTTCTCCTCCTAAAAAAATATGTGTGTTTGTGTACAGAAGTATACACTTCTGTCTTAGGCAAATGTTCCTGTATATCTGTTATTTATTTGTTAAATGTATTCACTGATGTAATTGCTGATGTCTTCCAGCAGTTAACAACACAATACAGCACAATAACAAATCAAATTATAACAATATGAGGACCCACAAAGCAAAACAGGGTGTCTGTTGATGACAGTCAGGGCCTCTCTGTCTCTTAATGCGGAAGTGCCATCTTCTGAAATCAAGACAGCTTTCCTTGTCTGGAGCAAAATATGATTAGCCAAATTCTACTAAGCATCTCATGCACATTCTGGGACCTCAGAAACAATATCAGACGAGAGAGCTCCAGAAATGTTGAAGGTTTTTCTTCCCCGCAAAAACAAATTGTAATCTTTGCTTTCCTGGCATCTTTTACTGATTAAGCTCAGTTTGCTGCTATGGCTGAGGAGGTTTTTTTTTTTTTTTTTTTAAAAAGACAGCCTTCTAGTGGAAGGAAAGGCAAAATTATTGGATGTCTACTCATCTTCCCTTTGAGTGAGATGGGCGGTGACTAAATTTGAAATATAAATAAATAAATAAATCCAGTCAATCAATCAATGAAATAAGTGTGGCATGCCACACTCTCACCATCCTACTGTAATTCCCTCTCCCTGGCTGATCGCATGCCACTTGAATTTCTCCCCATGGAAACATCACTAAAAGTCTTGTGGAACAGTGAAGCAGTTTGTAAACACATCCAAGTTTCCTGGATGGCAGCAGCTAAAAGCACACACTAGTTTAGAACCGGGCGCTAAGGCCATTCCCTCTCATTTCAACGGACTGCTCAAAGTACAAGCTCAGCCCTCCATCCCTGATCTTCTCTTACCCCTAAACTCACTGCCCATATTCAGAGATCAGTAATGCTATCTTTGTATGTTGTGTTTTTTCAGTGGCTGTGTTTTTAATTTTAGTACGACGGGATGATTTGTCTTTTCACATTTTTAACTCTAATTCATACACATATTTATATTTGTACTTAATAGAACCAATTATATGTGTTGATAAATTATCAGACTATCTGAGGAACCTTAAAATTGTCACTGAAGTTAGAGAAAAATGTTTAATATGTTCAAGTCTGGGATATAACTAAAAGAATTACGATCATAGTATGGTACCGATAATATCTGCAATTTGTATTATTCTTAAATATTTGGTAATGTGAAACCCAGTATTGGGTCCTGGTTTCAAAGCTGTAATTTTTCCTTCCACAACAGATAATTAGACATTATAATACTTCTCGGAAGACATTAATACCTTAATTTATGATTTTTTTTATGCCAGACTGACGAATTACTGAGTGAGATCACACGGCTTAAAGAAGATTTAAAAAAGAAAGATGAAACAATCCGAGAGCTAGAACATCGCCTTGTAAGTAATCACGCAGCATGTGAAAAGAAATGTGATCATAATGATGGCTGAAAATGGTTGAGCACCTGAGGTTTATGAAGTTTTAAGAAACAAGCACTTATGTATGTTTCTCTCCTGTCTCTTGACTGAAGCAGGCTTTGGACCTTCCTGTTAGATAGCCTGTATGGGTCTTCTCCGTCTTCACCCGGTCTTCTCTCTTTCCTCTGTGCATAAAGGCTGTTAGGTGTAGCTGCAACAAAGACAGCAAAGCATCTGAAGTGACCGTGTGCAGGTTTACTGACAAATACACCCAGACCTCCTGCAGGAAAAATGTGGTGAGTAATTTATTGGAAAATATGTTTCTTGCATATAGATACTTACTTATGATATTTGTCTTGGTATATATTCCTTTCAATTGTCTTGGTACATTACTTTCAATTATATTACTTGGTATGGAACTTTCAATATGCTCCATCATTGCTCTACTATATATACTTTATAGTGGCATTTCACTGTCACTTTTCTTATAATTTTTATAAGAAACATTTATAATCTTTAGGATTTAGGATTCTAGGTCTCTTTCATCCTTTTTTTCGGCATGCCTTCAAAAAGCCGGTATTGCATTTCCTAGTTTCATTAATATTGGATTTTGTAGATTAGCCAGCATGGCAAATACCCAAACCATTTGGACTGATCTCTGAAGTCATTTGGGGCAGTTCCGAATACAGTTTATAACCCTGTCAGACTTAACATACATTTTTCTAAAGTAATGGGAACAGTTTACCAACACATATTTCCTTGATGATATTACTTTTTTTTGCCTTGACTATCTAGAAATTCCTACTTCTAGTCCTGTGTTAAGTTTTCTTTTCAGTTCTGGAATTCAATAATGTTAGCACATTGGCAATACTATATTATACTATAAAGTCCTAATCCAGTTTTAATTTTTAATAATTCTACTTTTATGTAAGATATAGACAGTTATAAAATGCACACAGAGATAATTTATTCAAGATTTAAATAAAATGGATTGTCAGTGCTCTAAGTCAAACACAACAGTAGAACATGTTTGGAAAACCGTGCTATGCTTTTTATCCAAAATAAATGTGGAAATGTTGAAAGTTAACATTTTTACAAATATGCTAAATCTTTCGATCTCTTCTCTGTTTCATTTTACAGATTGTTTACATCTTATATAGAAGTAAAGTTATTAATTAAAACTGCAAGAATTTTATTAATATCCTGTGTAATAACTTCCCAATTTAATAGAAACGTATCAACCCTCTGTGTTAAAAATGAACTGCAGTGATGGAGCATGTGGCCAAAATCTAAACAGTTAGCTTTTGGCTTTCAGGATAACCTGGACAACCAGCAAAAATAAATTATAGTAGTCCCCGAATAAGGGAAAAAATGATACTACTAAAGGCAGACCTTTTTAAGATTACAGTACATGATTCTCAGGCGGAGGAGAATTATGGGATCTCTTTTCTTTTTTTCCCCCTGTGCACCTTACTCGAGCCCCTTTGTTACGGCAAATGGACTTTTAAAAGGTCAAATATAGCGACTGCTTTGAATTTGTAGGCTGCTGGGTAGCCGCTGAATCAGAGGTGCTCTGATTTTCCGGCAGTTCCCTGGCTCTGCCAATGACATTCCTGGGCCAGGAGCTTGCAGAGCAAATGCCAAAAGAATGCTTGGGCAGGGGGTCTAAAAGTCTAGCTAGATCTCCTCAGTAGTTTAACTGATGAAAGGCAAGACCCCTCTGAACGTTTGGGGCTGAAGGGCACTTGCCATGGCTTGCTCTGGAAATAGCACCATCTCAGCGAGAAGGTTGGCTTAAAGGGACCCTTCCGAGCAAGCTTGGAGCTTCTCCAAGAGCCTTTTGTAGGCATCTCATGGGCCTCTTTTTTTCTGGTTGCTTCTGGGGATTAGAAAGGAATGAGTTTATTAATATTTTTCTTGAATATTATTACATGGCTTGTAACAGTTGGTTATAGGAAAAAAATGAATTAGTCTTCCGTACCAACCTGAAAAGCAGTCAGTTTTTTTTTCTCAGACTCTTAGCTTTTAACCATCCCTGTATTTGTGCATTCTTACATCTTTGCCAGAAAATAGACAGAACAGAACAGGGCAGCATGATAGATATTGTAATCTATTTTTTCCAAATAGATAAAATAAAAACATGAAAATGTATATACCCAGATCTTTTAATTTCATTTTACTTAATGTTTGGGCTTTAATCTTTTAAATTTACTAATTATATTTATATAACGCTATATTCCAGTAACTGCTCCTGGAGCTTTACACAAAACACTTAAAGATAGAATCAACTAAAAAAAGAACCAACAATATTCTTCTGAATATTGTTCTAAAGAAATTAAATATGTATATCTAGTTCGGGACTTAATTCTGTTGAGCATTTCCAGATACAAACAAAGCTATATTTGCACATGGTAGATAAATCTGGACGGATTTAATTAATCCTATTCCAATTTTCAAGATTATTAAGTGCGGGCTGGATGGCATAATTTTAGTTGGATGCATAGTGGCTTGAGAAACATTTTCAAAGAGTTTTCATAAATTATTGTATTCATAATAATTTCATAAATAATTATTTTCATAAATTATTCTTCATCATATTGAAGGAAATATTGAGTGAGAAGATACAAAGTATGGTCCTAGGCTGATATTACTGTATTGAATGAGGACATGAAGGAAGGAAACACTTGACAAATTTGCAGATGACGAAAAGAAACAAACTTTTAAATGATTTTGAAAGGCTAGGGAAAGGACGGAAAATAATGGAACGAAATTTAATGAGACAAATTTCAAGTTATTCACTTTAAGAAAGAGAGACCAAATTCATAAACAGAGGGTTCAGGATAGATGAAGAGAGGATCTAAGAATTGCAGATTATTATGAACTGAATGAGTCAGCAGTCTGGTCTTTGGGGTGTATTAAATTACACTTTCCAAACATAGGAAGAAATAGTCTCTGTACAAGTCAGACTTCTCAAGTGCTGGGTCCAGATCGAGGCACTTCACTGTAAGGAGAGTTTAGATAAAGAGGAATGGATGCACAAATGGTCAACCAGGATAGTCAGCTGGTAGAAAGTAAGTCTTCCAAGGAGAGACTGATGGAGGTGGGCGAGGTTAGCCGTGTGAAAAGAAAACTGAAGGGAATTAGGATCAGGCACCTAAAGGGATGTTATTCAGAAAGGGATCAGTCTACAGTGGTGCCATCGTGCAAGACATGGAGTGAGGTTCATATTTCAGCTGAATACTACAGAAATTTTCCTGACAGTAAAAGCAGTTCAGTTATGGAAACAAATACTGAGGTAGATAGTGGATTCCTTTGGATGTGTTCAAGCAGAAGCTAATAACTGCTGCTGAGGCTGTTTTAGGAGCAGCCTGCAAAGTGGCTGTGCAGGCCTGGGCAAAGACACAGCTGCTTTAATGATCCAAAGAAGGGTGCTTTGTATGCTGTGAAGCCCCTCTTGCAGAGGAGGTGTATTCAGAGGGTCTGCACTGCCTCCTTAACTCTATGTTGTATCCGAAGGGGGTGATGACCAGGGCGAAGGCGTTCTTAGCCCCGGGCCCCCCCTGCCGATGGAGCTTTCTTCCATGAAAGTCCTTTTTAGTATTCCAGATTTCTGAGGTTGATAAAGTTTGTTTGGATATGTCGTTTTACATTGATTATATATTTTATGTTTTATTGGAATCTTTTATATAAGCTTCCCTGATGGGTGAACCACTTTGGCATCTTTCTGAGGGTGGGTGGTGTTAGCTTTCCTAAAAAAGGTCTTTTTTTTTTTAATGATACCTTTATGTAATAGTTAGCCTTTATTAGCTTCATTCAAAGTAACTAAAATCCTTGTAACTCCTTGCCCCATTTTTTGAACTCCCCTGTTTTTAGCTTCTACTTGTTGAGCTAACAATGTTTGGAAACAGTTAGAAAAAAATTCCAGTGATTTTTATCAGGTCGGCTGTGCGATATGTTGACATGTATTCTTGAATGACTTTGTTTATGAAATAATGAAGCCAGCACCAAATTTTGGTTTCATTGCTTCACTTTCAATCCCTCTCTATATTAGTAGGACCCACATGAAGTTCTGATAACATTCAGAAGCAAAAGTATGCAAAAATTCAGAAAATCTGAAAGGGGGCGAATACTTTTTCACAGAACCCTACTTAACATGAGCTAGTAGAATGAATAGGGCCTCTGTCTAAAATAAAAAGAGCAGTAGAGGATAGCTTTGCAAATCTAATGAATCGCTTGAGAGGGTTAGAATTGCAGATATTTCTCGTTAATAAAAGGAACAATGTAGCTTTTGGTACTGTTTTTCCCCTGGTTCTCAGTTTTATTATTCTTTCTTCCCCGTCTTTCTTTGCACAGAGTGGGTTTTCTGCTCCTTCCTTCTCTCCCTGGCAGGGCTCATTCCAGGGCATCCCTCGGACTGTTCCACCGCAGCGCAGACAGAGTGAGTCTGTACTCCTCACTCACCCCCCCCCCCCGTGCTCCACTAGCAATTTCCCCTTTGCACGCACTTTTCATTGCTCAGCTCTCCGCTGCTCCTTGCAAGCACATCAGACAAGTCCCTAACCTCTGTGCCTCCTTCACTTACTATAAAACTGCTATTTACAATTTTACGGAAAACAGTTTTATAATGGACCTTAAATCAATCTTGAAGCTATATTTCCTTTACCCTGCAAGATATTCTTTGCTTGTCTTACCCTCCCCCCCCCCCCCATGGCTTCTTGAAGTGTGTGGCCGTGTTCGTTCATGTTATTGGCATGCATACCCATCCCAATTTCCTTGCAAAAATATTTGTGTAGATATATTTGTGGCAAGCCATATTTTAATAATATATGATACGTTACTTTCTTTGGCAAATTAAACTTTGCTTCTAGCTACGTGTGTACTTTTCACTAAGGGGTTTTTCCTCAAAAAGAATGCGTAACAACTAAAAAAATAGCTTTTTCAATACTGCATGTTGTATTAATATTACTCATTAACTTGTAACTGCTTGAACAAAAAGGGGTTTTTATTTTTGTATTCTTGTTCTTGATACACAATAGAAAAAGCATTTTTGCTGGTTTGTAGTGTTCTGATATAGAGGGTTGGAAAAATATTTTTTGTTGTGGACCGTTAAATTATTACAAGGGAAATTTTAAATCAAAACTTCAGTTTTGCAAAAACTAAAAAAATCTTTCTTATGACAGGTTTAATAAGTTTTAAAATACTCAGGTTCTAGAAAACTGATTCCCAAAGTAAGAGCATAGTCCAGATTTTTTAAAAAATGAAAACCTTTGGGTGAAAGTAATAATAATGAAAAATGAAGACTTTGGGTGACAAAATATAGCTCTTTCATAGTTTGAGAACTGGTGTTCCTTGCGTCACCCTTGCATTCCAGTGTTTTACACGGGGCCGTGCGAACTCCGCATGGACAGATGTTGCAACCTCCTTCAGCAGTACATGGCACAGAGCATAATATCAGTGAACTTGTTTTTCATAGTTAAGTGCAGAAAGAGTTTCAGAATATGGGGAGAAATTAATCAGTTAGTTAACATGAAATGCTTAAGCTAATGTTTGTTTTAACAACTATTTGTTGAACAAGCTGGATGGAGTTTTGCAGGCAAATTAAGTAAATCGTTGCTTGTTTAGCCAATGTCTGGGTTGCTTTTCCTACAGTGTCTTCTGCCAGTTCCTAATTGTATCCCCTTCAGGTGGCATGCTTATCATGATTGGAGGTAGACATTTTTGGTGGGATATGTTTTGTCTCTGGGTTAATGTTTTGCTTTTTTATAAGCTGTATGTGTGTGCCATTTTGCAGAGGAGGATTGGGAGAGTGTAGATTGACTTTGGAATTGGAAGTTAAACGCCCCGCCTCCATCTTAGGAAGGAGGATGTCACCAGGGAGAATATGGAACCTCAGTGAGGAAGGAACAACGGAGCACGCTTTTGCCTGAAAAGCCGTGCCTTTTGATACCCTTCTTGGCTTCCCTTGGCTTGCATCGCTATTGATTAGCAAGATTCTGTTTCATCCATAGTTAAGCACAAGCCAAGACTTACAAATCAACTTTAGACCATGTTTTCAAATTGAGTGTTGTCAGTTTCTTGGTCTGCTATCCAGATGGATTTAGACTAACCAGAAACAGCTTAGCGAAACAAATCCTGATGGTGGGATACGCAGACCTAGCTGATACAATTTATTTAAGGTATTTCTAAGAAGGTGGTAACTAAGTGACCAGCTAGCCTGGATTAACTGTTAAGAATTTGGGAGTTTGCAAAGACTGGTCAAAATACAGTCTTTTTCGAGGTTCTACAGAGGGACGACCATTATAGCTGGTGATCTTTTCCCAGTCTGTACCTGAGCTTGATGCCTTGCTGTATTCTGCAGAATCTGGGAACTGAGTTGTAGAAGTGGCCATTTCATTACATTTGGAACTGACCGTATGAAGGATTAATAGCTGTATGAATGTCTCCGAAGGTTTCCAGTTAGCTGAAACCATACCCTGATTGTAAATCCGTTTTCTTTAGCTAAACGCAACAGTTTGAAAATATCTTTTGTATCAGCAATTAGACTGATTTGGTTCTTTGTTTTACTATTACTGCTTCTGTACTGGAACAAACAAAACACCAGAGAGGAAACAAAAGAAAATACACAAATAAAAAGCAAAAGCAAATAAAAATGTGAGAGTATTCATATGTAATAGTATACAAATGCTTTAAACATCTATGTTAAATATACTTATAAAGACATTTGTATAAACAAGATCTTTAGTAATGTAGCTAAAATGAGTTCTCCTTATTCTACACAACAGTGAAGTAACGTAAAGTGTTTTTTTTTTTAAAAAATCTACATTTTATTTATTTATTTATTTATTTATTTATTTATTAATCAAACTTATATCACCGCCCATCTCCCTCCAGCGGAGGGACTCTGGACGGTTTACAACAAGATAACAAAAAACAAGAGACATAAAATACACATACAATATAAAAATACTAAGTTATAAAACAAGATTGAAATCCAAGAGAAGTAAAAAGATCTAACTCAATCCAATGTAGGAGAGGGGCTCTCTAAGGTATTATCCATCCCCAAGAGTGACTACTTCTTCGTTGGCCCCAAGCAAGGCGGCAGAACCAAGTTTTCAGGTTCCTCCAGAAGGTCAGGAGCGAAGGGGCTAATCTCACCTCCGGTTTCTTGGCAACAGGGATTTCTCATTGTCTACTTCTGCTGTGTTTTTTCAATATCCTAAACTAGTCTGTAGATCTGAGGTTTTGTGGTGGACTTTCATCAAATACCAGCCAGGTTTGACCCTGCTTAGATTTTGGGAATCAGACAAGGTTGGCTAGTGGACTTCTTAGGTTTTAGGCCACTCAGTCATCTAGATTCTATTTTTCTTTGAGGTTACACACAGTAACGTTCTTGATATTTACACAAAACATGCAGAATTAGAAACAGAATGTAAACTGATACCTGTCCTTTCTTTGATTAGGGATGAGGAATTGACTTTTTGCTTATCTAGAACAGCGTGCTTTGCCACTGGCATTATTGGCTTACTGTTGATGGAGGTCTATTTTGGCAAATTTTAGAAGGCCCAAGAATTGAAGCTAAGTTGGTCTTCAGGAATTCCAGTGGTATGTTTAGGGGAGAAAATATTGAGTGATAGAATCCCCAAACAGAAGGGGAACACAGTATAATTCCCTATCACTTTATTTTTATTTGAGACAGCTACCCTCCATTTTTATTTTCTAAGAAAAGTTCTTAGAAACAGTAAGTTGAAGTTTGCAATATTCCCATTAAGAAAAAGAAAAATAGTTGGTTTTTTTAAATTGGAGAAGAGAGCTGAACAAATGCTGAGGAGGGGTCTGTGGGCATAAAGGTGCTCCACTGCCCTTATCTTGGAGATCCTAATTTTATCAGCAGTTTCTGTTGTGAATATTAGTAAAATTTATCAGGAGGAATACTTCATGCAAAATTGATTATAATGAAATATAGTGTCATGAGAACAGGACTTGAGAACACTTACAACTTTTCATCAGAGATTCTCAGCCCCTGTACATAGGTTGTTGTGGGAGTTTGTCCAGGAACTTGTAACTGTTCAGCAGCTTTTCAGCTTGGGTAGATTTAAAGCCAGGGTGTAACTCTGTATGGATTCAGAATCCCTCACCATTGCCCATTCTGTCGGAGGCTGCTGGGGGTTGTAGTTCAGGAATATCTATAGCAGCCTTTCTCAACCTTTCGACCCTGAAGGAATCCTTGAAATATTTTTCAGGCCTCAGGGACCCGCTGCACATTCAGGCTGCAATATAGGCCAGAAGTTACAAAATTATTATATTTGTTTCATGGGTAGGCCTGTCTATATGCATTAACAGTGTTCTTAAACTGAAAATAAAGAATGAAACTCACCTCTTTAATGTGAAGTTGCCCGAATTTGAAAATAAGCTTTAAAATAAATTGTGATCTCCCAGGGGACCCCTAGTGACCTCTCGTGGAACCCTAGGGTGCCACGGAACCCTGGTTGAGAAACCCTGCACTATAGAATAGCAGATGTTTAGCTCAACAGAGTAGAAAGTTATTCAAAGACAATTGGAGGTTGAGCAGTATATTTACACTTTAGAAAATTATGAAGAACAGCAGTATTCTGTCTTAAGTGGAAAAAGACAAAGGTGCTGTGGATTTGTAGTATAACAGAGAGAATCTTTGAACCTGGATAATGGTGGACTATTAATAAATAATAAAATTATGCAATAACCACTGAAAGCAAGGTGTGAGGGCAGAATCCATTGGACAATTGGAAGTAGTTACATTCTGGGATCCGGATAAAGGTGAGTAGGTTTGGTTGCATTGAAAAGACACCGTACGTTTGCCTTTTTGAAATTTGGGGAACTGGAATGTGGCTACCACAGTATAAAGAGGATATTCTTTAATCATGGCACTTGCTCATTACTGTGTCTTGGTCCTCTGATATCATTGTCCTTGTCTTTTTTTTTATTGTCTCTGCTTCCCATTGTGCTATTGGCAAGGAGTTGAGGAATTAGTCCATTACTTCTGTGATAAAGCGTGGTACAGTACAACTTTAGATTTCTTCCCAACCTCTCCTTTCGTATCTTCACTGTTGTGCTTGCTTTCTGCATGCTGCATGCAGATCAGAGTTGTGCATGCCGTTGTCTTGATTGTTTTTTCATATTTCACAGCATAAACTGGAAAAGACTGCGCTACAGTTTTTAGTGAAATCAAAAGCATTTCAGGAGGAGAGCTGTGTTAGTGTATGGTAGCCAAAACTCAGAAGAAGCCTGCTGGTTAGGGTTAGGCTTTTGCCTTTGAATAACATTTTATTGGTCAGAAAAGATGCTACCGGATTCCTTCTGAGTTTATCTTATCAGTGATAAACTTAAATCACATTTTTAAGCTCATATTTTTGAACACCTACTAGATGTGAACCTACACAAGATTTGAAGTAGTTCCCAAGTTTATTTTATTTGTTTATTTATTTTATATCCCGCCTTTATTATTTTTATAAATAACTCAAGGCGGCGAACATACCTAATACTCCTTCCGCCTCCTATTTTCTCTACAACAACAACCCTGTGAGGTGAGTTGGGCTGAGAGAGAGTGACTGGCCCAAGGTCCCCCAGCCGGCTTTCATGCCTAAGGCGGGACTAGAACTCTCAGTCTCCTGGTTTCCTATTGGCTCCTTCCCAGGGCTGAGAGACAGAGACTGGCCCAAGGTCACCCAGCCGGCTTTCGTGCCTAAGGCAGGACTAGAACTCTCAGTCTCCTGGTTTGCCATTGGCTCCTTCCTAGGGCTGAGAGACAGGGACTGGCCCAAGGTCACCCAGCCGGCTTTCATGCCTAAGGCATGAAACTAGAACTCTCCGTCTTCTGGTTTCTTGCCCGTTGCCTTAACTACTAGACCAAACTGGCTTATTATATGTGTTTTACGTGGTGATTCTATTCATAAATTTTCTGCTGTTGTGCATCTTCATGTGGAACCAGTCATCACAGGATGTGACTGTGGTTTGTCTGTTGGGTTCTTTATAATAGGTCATCTAGAGAGAGAGAGAGAGAGGTGTGGGTCTTTCCTAGAAAAACCTCTGCTTTTTCCCAGTGTCAATAACAGATGTTCCCAAAGATGCTATTGTTATATATTCTGTTTTATGATACGTGGCTTCCTGGCTGTACCTGAGTAGAATTTCAGACCACAATAACTACATTGGCCTATTTCAGTGCTCCAAATAGATCACCTATGTTTTCTTTCATCCTTACATTAAAGAAAGGCTAGGATTGTCTCTCTGCTATAAAAACAGAAGGGCCAAGACTACCTGCTTGATTCTGACAAATAAAATCTTGGTAGAAAAGAGACCCATTTCACTCATTCTCTTAACCAAGCATCACTGGACTTGCATCTGTTAAATTGTTGGGCCACTCCAACAAAAATCTATCGATCACCACCTCAGATATAGGCTGACTTTTTTTAAAAAATGAAACAAATTAAACAAGCCACAAACTTTGATACTGTTTGATCTGTTAGCTCAGACTCCATTTATATACAAGGTAGTCCTTCAGTTACGATGGCAATTGGGACCGGAATTGCTATCGCTAAGCGACGTGGTCATAACGTGCAACATCACATGACCATGACGCTTAACAACAGCAGTTCTGGCAGTCCCGGTTGCTGTCGTTAAGCAAGGCCTTCACTTCTGATTTCCTGCGGCTTCCTCATTGACTTTGCTTGTGGGAAGCCGGCAGGGAATGTTGGAAATTGTGATCACGTGACTGCGGGGACACAGTGACAGCCAGAACTCCGAGGAGTGATCGTAAGTTCCACTTGTTCAGTGCAATCATAAGTTTGAATGGACACTGTATGAGCAGTCGTAACCCGAGGACCACCTGTATCAATGGACCTACACGAAGCTCGTAACATTGTCAAAGATGTGCAAAAATAATTAGAAAATCCAGAAGGAGCAACTCTTTTTTTTTTTTTTTTTGTAAACAGAAATATATACTTGGCTGCTGTTAGATTACTTTTGTGGTCTAAACAAAGACTGATGCCTGGTTTCTCAGGAGCAGTAATAGTTGCCCTGAATTTGTTTCTGATTTATTCCCATTCACCTCATTATTATCCAGCTTTAAAAAGCAAGAACAATTCTGATATAAAAACAGACGTTGCAAGTCTACCGTAATGTGATAAATTATTGTCATTCAGCTCTTCCAACCATTTTGCCACTTTTTGGTTTGCTGCTCTTGAGACATCAGTTTTGACAAGGGCTAGATGGCCAGCTTAATTACAAGAAAAGCGGTCTCCCCAGTTTTTTAAATTGATGGCTTTCATTCAAGAACCATGACTATGAGAAGAAGATATGTTAGTGCTATTCCGTGAATTGTGCAGCAGTAATGCTGTGTCACAGCCTGTGAGAAACACATTAGAGCAGCCTTTCTCAATCTTCCCAGGGTTTCCGCCAATGGAATTCTGGGAGCCGCCGTGCGAGCACCACCAGAAGATGCCAGTCGAGTTAGAGGAGAAGGCAGAAACTTTGAGCAAGGAGGCCCAGAGGATAGTTCGAGTGTAGGCCCGGCTGTCTTGGCAACATCAGAATTGACCATCCTCAGCCTTGCCTTCAACCAACCAGGATTGTATGTCCATTCCCCAGCTATTTTTGACCAGTGTTGTGGAGATCACTGGATTGAAGTAGGATTTGGGGATTCTTTGTCTAGTCTAAAGAAGAAGTTTCATGTTTCTGCTTTTGGGGCAGTAATTTGACCAAGTGGACAGCAAGGTGTGTTCCTTCCTGGCCTGAAATAACATCTGCTTTAACAAGAGTGAAGCTGAAAAACAGGTGGGAACTTTTCCACCATCAACAGATAGTAGGGCTTCCCTTTCTCTCTCCATAAACTTGCAGTAACTTCTTTCCAACAGCTGGAGAAATAGCAAGTGACTCCTAGCAGTAATTTAAGCAAGGAAGGGTTGGAAAAGGTTGAGGCTTTGCTTTCTGATCTTCTCCCGTTGGTTTCAGAACTGGGTGTGTGGGATATATCTGGAGCTGCCCCTCCTGATACATCCCCTTTTTGTCCTCTTGTCTACTTCCTTCCTTCTCTTTCCTCCCCTGTCCTGTCTCTAGCCTGATGAGGCACTGTGCCAAAGTAGGATGGTTACCATCAGGAGAAGACTGATGTGGTTATTTTTTTCCTTACAGTATTTAATTCTCCCTCCAAAATATACTCTCTCTATAAGTGTGAGTCAGCTAGTTTTGTCTCTCTTGTTTTCTGTCTCGAAAAAGGGGCAATTAGAAACGATCAGCTGTGGCCCCCCTCTCTCTCTTGGAAGCAACGTTGGAGAAACGTTCTGGGATCAAGTGGAAGAGGGGAAAAAGTTCTGGATGCATTTTCATCTGAACAGTCTGTGAAGCTGAGTGCAGTCTTGTCCGTTTTTATTTAGAAATAAAGACTGCGTAATTTAGACAACTCGTATTTAAATTATTGTTATCAGGGTAATTGATTGCACTTGATGTTAGGTCTGTCAAATTTTTGCATCTGTTCCCTCCCCCCTCTTCCCCTCCCAAAATTAGATTTTACTAGGCAAAGTCCGCTATAACACTTTTGAGGCTTAGAACTTCCTTTAATCTGAGGTCACTTTACGCTAAAAGCTAGTTTAGTTTAGTTATGTTTAGACGCACTTTTTTCCTAAGCAGAAGAGATTCTTTAGTAGCAGAACAGTATCTCTGGATCTAACTCACATATTTCTTTAAGAACATGAGTAATTAGGTGTATGTTGTTTTGTTTTGTTTTGTTTTTTAAAATAAATAAATAAATACTTTTAACATTCACTTTGCAGCATTCTCATGCTCCTTCCTTTTGGGAATTGGGGATAAATTGGGGGTTTGCAGTAATCAGACTCTTTTGTTCTGTCCCATTTACTGTCAAAAGCTAGAACGTAATTTTCTTCCCTGTTCTGACAAGATTCCACGTTGAGATGCATGACGGTCTCCACTTTAAGGGGTGATGCTTTATTATACCAAGAGAAAGGTAGCCTTCAGCTGCGTGTGGGAAGAAAGGATCTACTATAGGAAAGTTAAATTACCCATTTTGCATTTGTGTGTGGGTGGCTGCCTGGTGCCTGGTGAGGTAAAAGGGCTCAACCGTGGTATTAGTGTTCCTGCTGTCCTCCATCGGGTTACAGTTAAAACCCTGAAACGGAACAGAGCACCAGCCTTTTAGACCAGCAGGAAGGCCCCCGAACCTTCAGGGATTGAGACAAGGGGGGGATTGCGTGGGGCTGCCGGGTTGTTGAGGGCAGTTTGTGTTTCTATTGTGCTGTGTGTTTTTCTGTCTGCAAATCACTCTGGTCTGTACTTGCCATCTGCAACAGTTGCATGTCCTCTAACATCACACCTATGCAGGTGGGTACATAGTGTATAGAAAACAGTAAAACATATCTGTTAAAATCAGGCCACATTAATTAACCCAGCATACACGATACTAAAATGAGACTAAAACTTATCTAAAATACAGGGAACATATTAGGTAGCTTACTGTCTGTTTTGTCTTGTAATAACTGCAAGATCTGAGGCAGAGGTCTTTCTGAAGCCGGTCCCCTATTTACTCATTCGCTGGGTTGTGGAATTTTTCCTTATATCCATCATGGTTTCTGAGAAATGATGATTATAAAACAAAACTAATCCCAGGTCGCATACTGTATGTTATGCAGTTAAAACATAGCTTGTTGACCCAGTCTGGATAACCTCCTAACTAAGCCTTCCATCCATTAACTTCTGAAGAACACTAAGCCTTTCAAGTACATTACGGAGTTTTCAAAGTCAGATTGATGTAAGAAATCCCTTATCTTTTCAAATAATAAGCTTTAGCAAATGGATCCTGGGAAGACAGTGAATTCTTTGTCCATATGGGTTAAATTTGCTTACTGTACTGTATATCTAATTGTGGCACAGTTGCATGTACTATTGTGACCAAACCACTGGAATAGGCCACTTTTTCTGCTATGATGAGTGAAACGTTTGGAGGGGTTGCACAATTCACCTGAGCCAGCAAAGACACGGTCAGCAGAAGAAGATGCCCTCATTTTCTGATGCTTGCTTACTGGCACATTTCCTGCACTGCTCCCAAGTACTACTCCGGCACTACTCAACGATCACTCCTTCTGCTTCTCGGAAAAGAGTCAGGCTCCGTCTTTTAGCCAGCCCTTTCCAGTTTGAATTACTAGTTGGTTTTAACTGTTTTTAACAGATATTATTCCATGCTTTACTGTTAGCAGCCTTGAATGACCTCTGGGCCGAAAAGGCAAAATACAGGTGAATAAGAAACAATAATAGGAGTCCGAAATTACATACAGACATGCATACATAAATATAATAATGATTTTTGATTGTGATAGTTTATTCCTCTGGTGTCCTTGCACAGGCTTGGGGAATATTGCTTCCTTTGCCCTTTGCACACAAACGTTAAAGACAAAAGTTAATTTTTAAGCACTTCTGCAGACCAGTTAGATTTCCATTACTTCTTGCCCTAATCTGTTGGCATGCCATGTTTCTTTTATAGCCTCCAGTACTACAGCCTTCCAGCCACCTTCCCCGTTTCGCAGACCTCACCCAGGGAAAACTAGCAAAACCACCACTCACCGTGGCCCCCAGTGAACCCCCTCATCAGGACCAACAGGAAAACGTTGGCCGTGAAGATAAAAATGCTGCCCCGGGCCCCGACAGCGTGCGTGAACCGAGCACTTTAGACACACGGTTGAATGACGACTCCCTGGTGAACGCACATTCCGTCAAGAATGAAGCCGCTAGAGAAAAAGCTAAAGAAGTGACTGGCAGGAACCCGAGCGCCCTGCAGGCTCCTCCCCCCTCTGCCCAGTTGGATACGCAGGACGTGCAGACCAGATCGGCTCTGAGAAGTCCTTGCTCAAGGCCAAACCAGGCTTCGCCGCCAAAGATCTCGAGGGCGCTCAGAGCCCCGAAGCAGAACGCGCCCGTGCCTCCTCCCACGCCGTCCTCGAGCGGCCCTCCTGCGCCTCCGTCCGGTGGCCCGGCGCACCTGCCGGCGGCCTCCAGCCTGTCTCTCCTGGGCAGCAGGAGCCAGAGGACCTCGAAACTTCGCCCCCCAGCCGTCTCCCCCCGCCCCAAGCAGACGGCAAGTCCGCAGGCCACCGCGGCTCCCGACTGCCAGCGGTTTCAGGCCGGCCCCTCGAAGTTGCGGTTGGCGCAAGCGAAGGAGGCCACGCAGAACCGAGGTGCGGCCGTTCATCCCGGGGAAAGCGTGGCTTCGCATCGGCACTCCCGGCTCCCGAAACCAAAGACGTAGCCCACGTGTGACCTGCACGCCCGCCTTGCGGTGGCCTGTGCTGTGATGCTGCGTGGCCTCCCCTTTCGTGGCCACCTCGGCCGGGAGGCATCGGCAAGAGCATGGGAGCACTGAATGCTGCACTCCTTCTGACGCCTAGTCCTCCAGTCTCAGCTTCGCCCTATTTACAAATGCGCATCGCTTCTCCGAGCCTTGATCCGCGAGAGCCCGTGACGTCTCCCGATGGCACCGATCGCGACGTGGCTGCCGGAGGGCAACCCCCTTCGTCCGGGAAGCTGCTGACGGAAATCGTATCCTTTGGACGCCCCCCACCCCCGAATAATAGGTGACCAAGGCTACGTGTTCGGTTCTGGCGTTAATTATAAGTGATGGACAAATTATATTGCTGATCTTTTTTTTTCTTTTTCTCTTTTTTTAAATGTTTCTCTTCAGCCATAAGTCTGTCTCTGTATCTCAAGAGGCCTATGCAAATTGCTTCTATTTATAACCCCAAACTTTGTAAAAGATGTATATTTAATATTTAATGGAGGTTGTATGTTTTCGCAAGGAAGATCCCAAATTGTTCTCTGTGTTTTTGGGGTCTATATTCATGGTTCACAAGTGGCAACAAAATTTCACAGGGTGAAATGGATATATTTATATTTAAACCGTTACCCATTTCTTGTAGATAACCTGTAGAATACATAGTGTTGATCAGTTATCATGCTATAGCTGAAAAACAGTATTTAATATATATCCCAAACTTTTGTTTGTACTGATGGCTGTCAAGTGGCATGGATGTGACTCTGGAAAAAATGAGCTCATGAGTGCCAGCTTGTAGCTTTTCATCTTAAGGCTCACTTAATGGTAACATTATTTATTAAGTCCCGTTATAACTGAAAATCTCAAGAAGCCAATTTGGAACCTTTGCACAAAATTTCGCCATACATGTAGGGATTCAAAAATTATTTTTCATAATAAAGCTTATGTTTTTTAAACCCTATTTTTAAAATGCACATACATTTATGTACACAGTCACACGTACACGCTTGGGGAAATCTTGGGAAGTCGTAAGAGCAAAACTTTTTAATATTTCTGAAAAATGGTAGAAAGTCACTGGAGACTGAGAGATTCTGTCAGATAGGCCATCTATGGAGGGAAGGGCTCCATGAATCATAGAGTTAGCCAGAGCCGCAGAAACAAGTCATAGATGTGGTTTAACTGTGTTGAAGTCTTACTCCAGGATCAGCCTGAGAACACGGGTTTGAAGTGGCATTTTCAAAAACCGCCTCTTAAAAGTGTTAAATAAACTTGTGCAAATACACCACAGCATTGATTTTGAGCTCTGTTGAATATTAAATATTTTTTCTTATAGAAAAATGCATCCTTTAAAAAAAAACAACCAAAATAACAAAATAACATCCCCAAATCTGGTACCCTCCACGTATGTTGGGCGAAATCTCCATCCTCCTCAGTCAGCCTGACCTGTGCAGGTGCTGGCAGGGAAGTGTCGTCTCAGATGTTTGGGGGGCACCGGGTGGGGAAAGTGATCCAGGGAAAAGTAGCGTTGGGTTTTCTTAAGCACTGCTGCCTCCCCCAGGAAGGAAAGTAAGAAACGTACGCAGCCAACTTAGTGTATCATCAGAAGACTGACCAGGAGCAGTTAACTCTGTGTGTGTCGCTTGTAAACCTTGAAGGTATGCAGTGAAATATTCTCGGTTGCTGCTGTTAACTGGGAAATGCTTTCTTGATATAGAATCGTTTTCTTCAAGTGGCAGAAATGCTTTAAGCTTCAGTTGCCTTTTTCATGATCAGGGGTAGCGGTTAAACGAGGGCTGTGTTGAAAGCGGGCAGGGGCTTTCTGTCGTCCCGTTAACCACGCGGACCTCGAAATGGATCACGCGCTACGCAGTCCAGGCCGACAAGCACACCGGTCCAGGTCCTGGTGCCTGGAGCACCGGCTCGCCAGCTTGGCCCTCCGCCAGAGCAGGTGGGCCCTGCCAAGCTGAGCAGCGGTTGTCTAAGCAAGCTTACGGGTACCAAGGGGGTCAAGGGGCAGAGAGGGCTTGCTTCCTGAACTATAAATAGAACAGGGTCCGGTACGGTCACACAGGCATCAGCATCCAGAGGGATGGCAAAAGAAGACAGGCTGGTGGTTGCCGTGATCACACTGCTGCAACCACCACCGTGCTTTTTTGGGCACCCTCCGGATGCCCATGGTCAGGCTGTTCTTAACGGTTTCCCCAATATTTAGCATCGTCGTCTTATCCCTGTCCGTATCTGAATGTATCTTCTCAGAGAGGAGAGCACTAAAAATTCCCTATCCGCTAAGCGGTACTTGCATAGTCAGACAGACTGAAAAGCAGTCGAGTTGTCCCACTTCTCAGTGGCATGTAAGAGCTGTAAACTGGCTTATAAAAGCTGTTGCATCCGATTGAACTGCTGCATCTGTACCAGTATTTAGGTATACACTAGGAAACCTTCAGCTAGTATTTTTTCATTCATGTTTCCAAGGATTACTTAAAGCACCTAATGAGAAATAAGCCCTGGAGATGGTCTGTTGACCTCAGGAAGATACAGGACTTGATGGAAAGTATTTCCCAAGATAAAACTAGCCGCCTGCTCCCAATTTTGTCTGACTGGCCACTCGGAAGCAAGCTGATGGTAGCAGATGGTTGCATGTAAGGTGGATGCTCATCATCTAAACGGGGTCTTGAGGCAACCTGAATGTCCCTCAACCAGAGGAGGTTGGCCGAGATGCCCTGGGTCCCTGCCTCATAATTTCAGGCATTTATTGGGCAAAGCCAAGCTGGGACCTGGTGGGTTTTTGCCACCGTTTGCGAGTCTGCCTTTTTTAGAACTGACAGGACCAACCTTTTTGAATGCAGACAATCAGAGAAAGGTCTAAAGTATGTTTAGGATGTCCAGGGGATGAGAGGAATTTCTTATTTTCAAAGCTGGCGTGCAGTATGACTTGAAGGCCCATTCAAGTTGGTAGAAGGTGGGTTGTGGGGTGCTGGGTCAGCGGCTGGATTCCCAGTGGCCATTGCTTCAACTGATTGGAACGTTCCTTTAAAGTGAAAAAATGTGGGATCTTATTTCTATCTACCTTGTTTGTTAACATGCATTGTATCCTTTGGATTCTGCTACATTATGCAATAATTCCTAAGGTATTAAAAGTACTCCAATGTGTATAATGAAGTGGAAATGGAACAAAACAGATTTGCACTTGATGAGCTCTGTAGCTTGGAGTTGTGCCTAAATTTAAATACCCATGGCTGAAGCAGTGAAATAGTTTTCAGTGTGTATTAATGTTCGTGCTTCAGGTTCTTTAAACATAAGCTTTCCGTGGATGATTCAGCTCATAAACCGTGTCTAGCCTTCTCCTGTCCCTGCCTCCGCCTCTCCATTATCCCAAAATATTCACGGAACTGTAGCTTGCATGCCTATACAACCTGGTCCTGCAAAGCTTTGTCCTGTTAAGCATCCACTTGCTTAACTGCCACACTCTAGGCTGTTACTCAAAGAGGAAACCACAAGACATTTGCCAAACTAGGGTTTGCCTTTGTATTTAGATTTGATTATTTAATTGTTAAAAAAAATACTCTGCAATAAATACCACCTGCCTTGTACAGACAAGGAGCATTACACATCTCAAGCGTTTCACAGGCAAAGATAGGAGTTTGAAATCCAGTCACAGTGACTGGCAAATGGTCTGCATCTAAGTCAGTTCTTGCTTTCGAATGCTGTGTTTGAAGGGCACCGTGGTTCCCTTCGTTCCTTGTGTGCCACACTGTCTCTGTTCATGAAGCCTTTCATATGCTGGTGGATTAGCATGCCTGAGGCTGATGTATTTATTTATTTTTCATTATTTCTGCTTTTGGTAGACAAACCTGCTACCACTAGAAGGATCCTGGCACTGGACTGGCAGTTCCATTTGGTCTGCCCTTCATCTGATACCGTAGTAGTGGTTCTCCAAATGCGATGGACGTAGTCCAGCTGAAGTGTAACCCTTTTGAAGACCCCTAGATTTAAACTTGTACTTGCCTTTGGCTTGTTCAGCTTCAGTGGGATTTTTGTGTTGGTGAGTAGTGCCTTGTTGAAACACGATCATGGTTAGAGAGGATTCTTCTATAGCTGGGTCTTAAGAAACTAAGTTACTTTGATCACTGCTGTGGTACAGCTGCTCACTGCCTCTGAATCTCAAAAGCACCACAATTAATTAATATTAACTGCAGTGTTAGTATGTGTACTAAATGAGTACTACTAGCTGCAAAATACTCTTATTATGTAGTATTTCACCTAAAGAAAAAAATACTGTATATTGGAACCTGCTTGTAAAGGTGATTTAAAAGCCTGTATGTAAAGACTTTCCTCAGTGTTGCTTTAGTGAATAAACTTCCTAATTCCGAGTGTCTTTTGTGTGCTAGCTGTCATTGGCTGTGTTTGTGTGTGTGTGTTTGTGTTTGTGTTTGCTGGACAGAGAGTCAGGGAAGCTGAGCCTTCCCCTTCTGAATCCTGCATTTATCATGGTTCTTCTGCCGCCTAGTGTTGTCAGTGGAAACGGCTCTGGAAAATGGGAGGAGGAATTTCCAAATCCAGGAGAACTAGTGTTGGTCTCATGAAGTGAGTTTCATTCTGTCCTCTACGCATTTTTTGCTTCTCTCTCTAGCCTTGATAGCCCTGAAAGGTTAGCCAGGAAGACGTTTCCCAGCACATCCCTTTCCTTGTGAACTGTCTTAGAGAATTGTCCTCTTGGTCTAACTGCATACTTACTACCAACTTAAAGCTATACTCCCAACATTTTTGGCTCAATGACCACCATGGATTCACACTGGAAGTCTGTCATAGGCTTGAATTTGGAGTTGAGTTAAAGTAATACATTTTGTGATTTGTTTCGTTTTGTTTTCATAGCACACCTGCTGAATAGAAATAACATGGTTCTGAAAGGTGTAACACCCACCACAGCTCTACTGGCCAGAGGAAAAGGCTTCCTTGACCCACCTCCTGGAGCGTTCAAGGACACACCGTGGGGGACTTGATTTGGCCTTGGCTTCCAAGATCCTTTGTCAGCTTCCCAGATTCCCTGGAAGTCTTTCCTCCAAGCACACAGCAAGGCCAGCCCTACAGAGCTCCTGCACCGAGGCTAAATGGGGGGCGGGGGGGCAGGGGCTGCAGTCTGCTGAGACATCATCAGCATTGTTACACTGTTCTTTCAAAAACTGAAGCAGCGTAGCCGTAGGCTTGCGGATGCTTCTCCAATTTAGCCTAGGGGTGAAACCCCCCCCCAGCTGAATCTCAGAATGGCTCAGGTCTAATCATCCCTATTTGAATCTTGAACCTCTAATTTAGAGTGAATCTGGGCTACCTTTATCTCATCTATGTACTATGCCTCTTTAAGGAGATAAAGTTTTCTCTGTAGTGTTTTCACTACTGTCAGAACTATAGTTCGACCTACCCTAAAAGGAAGTTTGCAGGCTAGGACAATGAGCTTGGTGGTCGTTGAATTTCAGCTCCCAGCACCTTCCCCACTGGACATGCTGCTGGAAGTTTTGTTTTTGCCATGTGTGAAAGCTCACTGTCTATTGCAATGTTTCTCAACCTCAGCAGCTTTAAGATGTGCGGACTTCATCTCCCAGAATTCCCTAGCCAGCATGGCTGACTGGGGAAGTCCACGCCTCTTAAAATTGCTGAGGTTGAGAAACACTGGCCTATTGTGTAGAAGGTCTTCATCTGAATGGCCTTTTAGCCTCTCACTGTTCCGCAGGGCTTGCCAGGCCAGTGGACACCTGGGCAGAACTACCAAAAGAGCCAAGATGGTCCATGTTCAGCCGTCTCTGGAACTTAAGTCTTGTCCAATTTTGAGGCAGGTAGGTTGAGAGTTGTGGAGATTTAAGATACCTGTTTCACTCCTTTAGAACTCTGAACCCCTCCTTCAATCTGCTCCTGGGCCACTCACTTTGGAGGCCACGCAACGCCTACTGTGGCCCTCAAGTTTACACCTAATGTGCAGATTATATCCTGGAAAGAAGATTTAGGGTTAGGAGGGATTAAGTACAAGCTCACTTTGTACAAATATCATCAACTACAAAAAGCTAGGGAAACATCTAAGTAAGCCAACTGTTAGCAAGGTTTGCCATTCATACAGAAATGCAAACAGCGTGGCTACTTGTTTTGTTCTTTGTGTCTCACAAAGCCAAGGAGAAATGCAGTATCCGAGGAAGTCCTGAAAGCTTGTTCCGATGTCCCCTGTTTTCCATGACGCTGAAGTGCCACTTCAGAGTCTTGCAGCAGAGGGCACTCTAATGCCAGCCAACGAGAGAACGGCAACTCTGCAAGGTGGGGGAAATTGCTGCCTGTGTGGAAAGCAGTGTGCGAGTCCAGTGTCTGGGCTTTCGTCAAATGTTACGGCTGTTACGGCTGCAGCCGATCCGATCCATGCCTCTCCCGTGTGCAGAGATGGGTGGAGGACGCAGCTCCAGGGTTTGGACGGACTCTGGATTCCTTTTCCGCTCCTTTCCGCTGCCACAGACTTGGTGGTGAGCTGCAGTGATGATAATTCAGCAAGCAGAAAGACACAGCTATTGTTCTGGCGGAAGCGTGGAAGAGGCAGCTTGGCTGAGCAAGGGGGTGTGTGAAATGAGAAAGAGAAGGGATATTAATTTATGTAATTCTTTGCCTTCTTACCTTTCTAGCTAGTTGGGTTTATAATTAATTGCCATGGAGATAGGAGAAATGGAGAAGGACGTTTAATACTGTGGGGTGGGAGAATTTATTCCTCGCTTTAAACGGAGCTTATGGACCACGTCATGCATTGAAAAGCTGGCCTTCCTCAACCCAGCGTTGTTCACATGCATTGAAAGTACAAATCCAGAATCACCCTGTCTGGGAATGATAGGAATTATATTCCAACACATCCAAAGTTGAGAAAGACTGCTATAAACCGGTGTGTATTGCTGGCTTTGCAGGAGCCCTAAGAAGACAACTGAGAAGGGATATAGAAACTAGGAAAAACACAAAAAGTGCACGGGACTTGGCTAGATTTCCCAACTTGCCATACATTGGAGGAAACCAACATGTAGACATACTTCGGGCCTATTCCAGATGTCAAAAGCTGGTTTGCACAGCCCCCAAATCATGGCTGTTTAGAATTAACCCAAGCCACAGATAGTGTGTGGTCCAGCTTGCTAATGGAGACTCCTGGCTGGGATGTCCATAGCTGCAGTCCACTACACCAAACTACCTCTCTCTCATACTCCCCACTTTGTTCAACATTCAACTCAAAATGTTCGTCACAAGTTTATGGTGCAACAACATGGAAATTCTGGAAGGAAGGGGAGGGAGGGAGGGGAAGGGAGGGAGGGAGGGAGGGAGGGAGGGAAGGAAGGAAGGAAGGAAGGAAGGAAGGAAGGAAGGAAGGAAGTTTTTGCACTTGACCCAATACACCCCCCTCACGGAAGGCCATGATGACTGGGAATTATGGAAACTGCAGTCCCACTCCGTGTAAGTGCGGGGTGCTCAGTTCAGGGAGACAATGTGGCCTTGTCCTCGGAGCCAGATCAAGATTGCCTTGGACTGCACTGTTTGTCCAAGGTCTAAGGCAAAGGCCTTTTCCTGCCATGCTACCTGGAGGTTGAAACGAGCTCATATCTTCTTCCATATTACAGTTCATTACACTTCTATGGAGCCATGCAGTTTTTGACAGCAATCGGGGAAGATTCACAGGGGCAGGAGGCTGGCTAAGCTGATTGAACGTACGGCTTGGGAAGTCATAAACATAAGGAATAAATGTTACTAAATGCAGTGGGCCTTCCTTCCAAGAAATATTCTTAGGTTTACTCTATATGTGTCAAGACAACACATTACGTATGAATGAGAGTGCAAGCATGCTTCTGAGAGAATTTCTGGCCCAGCAGGACCAATTGTCCTAGCAAAGTAATTTGGCAAAGTTCATCACTGGTGAACTAAGCTATGATTTTCATTTAATCACATCTATGTATCAACAGATAACTATTTTAAAAATAGGAACTATTTACAGGAATGACAGGAGCTATTTTTTAAAAAATGAAGAGTAATTCTGGGTTGCAATACTCAGTCCAGACTTCAGTCTGTCTTCTCTGGTCCGACTCGCTGAGTGTTGGAATGAAAGCATGAAATACAGCAAGCAGGAGAAAGGTCAACTGGTTGGACTCCTGATGAATTGTTAGGAGAAACACTGGCAATGTTGTCTGTGTAAGATTTGGAAATGACCTTCAAGAGCTCTCCAAGCATGCTAAGATTGGGGATGAGTTGTTACATGCTTCTAATTCTTTGCTACCTGTTATTAAAAACTGAATTGCAGAAGAATTCCTGACTCCTTTCAAGCTCTGCTGGGCATTAAGATTTTTTATTCCTCCCTCCCCTCTCCAGTCTGTTGCCCTGCTCAAAGACACACAGCATATCAGCAGTGCCCGGTGGTCCTCGGCAGAAGTCCAAGCATGAGTTTCCTGGTTAAAGTCCCTCACAAAAACTCAAGGATATGAAACAACTTTACTGTCTGTACTGTATAAGAGGGTAAGCAAAACAAATCAAAGCTGACACATTCATGATGATGTAGATGATAACTTGGTGGAAACTTTGTCACTTCTGCTCAACGTTCAACAGCTCTCTTGGATGATATGAAAATAAAATTTACGAGCAAATAACCTCAGCTGCAACTATGAATGCACAGCAGACTAAGCCAAAAATCTCAGTTCATGAGTTCACCTTTGTTCCCCATCACCTGTGGCTTTAGGCTTATTACATTATCTCAGCCTGGAGTAGCTGCCAGAATTTAAATCTAAGACAAACCTAGAATGTTACTGTGGGATGGGGAGATTCAGGTTCCCACCCACTTTCAGTCAGGCAAACTGACTGGGTGACATTTGGCTTTTCTCTCAGCCAACCTCCTTTATAGGATTGTTGCTTTGATGATAAACTCTTGAAAGATTCCCATGTAAACTAGAGAAAAGGTGAGATATAAATCCAGCCAACCAACAACCAATCATAGTTTCATATTCCAGCTTTCATAAATCCGAAGGGGTGGTCTGTCTTTGTTTGGACAAACCAGTAAACTCAAAGACCAGTTAAAGAGCATGTATACAGTAGTTGCAGTGGGAGAAGAGCAAAAGACTGGCTTGCCAAGCCTTTCTATCACAGCCTAAGTAGTAAAAGAAAGAGACAGCTATTAAGAACAGCAAGTTATTCTTTCAAGTGGTAATTCTTCCTATTTGGGGATGCATTGATGCTCCTCCTGCTTCCACATCACAGTGAAGGAGATGTGACATTTAATCACGCTTCAGTGGTGTGGTGAAGCTGAAGAACCAGCCTTCCTAAGACTTTAGCCTCCAGGACTCTTTTTAAATTTATATTCTGCAGAGAACAGAATTAAATCAATAAATCCACCATGTATAAGATATTCTGATCAACACCAATTGGTTTCCATTAGAAACAGCTCAACTTATTGCTTCTTTAGAAAACTGCTGATGATCTTCTCTTCGTAAAATAGGACACCATTCTTAGAGTAGCTAAAGTAAAATACAACAATTTTCTGATACACATAAATCTGAATATGATCAAATGTTTCCACCCTTACCATAACTTTTGCTCTCTCTTTTTAAATGACTCTCGGAGATTATTACCACAACCTTCTGAAATGAACTATGACAGGGGTGGGCAACGTCAGGTCCACAGGCCGTATAAGGCCCATGGGGCTCCTGCCACCCGCAAACCCCGCCCCTTCCACGCGATTGGCTCCCACCCGCAAACCCTGCCCCCCAGTGCTTGTGATTGGCTCCCGCCCGCAAACTCCCGCCCCCGGTCCGTGGAAATCCCAGAAATCCCCCCCCCCCCGTCCGTGGTTATAAATATCCAAATGGCCCTTGGCAGAAAAAAGGTTCCCCACCCCTGAACTACGAGGAGAAGGAAGTTATTAGTGAAATGATGGATTGCAACAATGATTCATAGAATAGGTTTTTTGTCTGTGTGCGCTCACCCACGTCAACATTTCAACAATCTTTTCCTCTGGAAGATCCAACTAAGTTTCAATAGGATAAATATAAATATACATAAACATAACAGTTCCAGTTTTACTTATTCAGTGAAGTGGATTGTATCTTAAGAAGTTCTGCGATTGGGTGAGCTTAGAATAGAGTTTCAGCCAGTTTTGGTGGGCCCCTTTATTACCGTTGCCCAGGACAGCTGTGCCAGAAACATTACAGTTGTCCAGTTTATGTAATGAAGAGAAGGAACTTCCTACATTCTCATGTGTGAGTTCTGTGTATTATAAAAACGGCAAATCCATTTTCCCAGTAAAAATAGCCATGACTTTTCAAGTGCCATTGATTAATGTTGAGCTGTGTGCCATTTTCTTTTTCAGAGATTCATGCGTGGCCCAACACAGTCCAGACTTGCTTCTCGCTCCCTCAGATTCATTTTTTTTAATCTAATACTTTGTGACTCTAATTTACTCCTTTGCACAATACAGTGGGGGTATTTTAAGTAGGGCTGAGGTTTTTCTCTTCATAATTCGGGTTGACGCTAGGTTTCCATCAACATTAGATGAACTGACACTGAGTTAACTTCTCCTGCTAAACCACAGATCTCACTTTTCAGCTGATACTTGGTTTCACGCAGGTATAACGTTGCTATCTGAAGGCACTGCAGCCATCATTTTTCCATCAAAGTGATGGCAATAATTAATTTTTCTGGGCTTTGGAGGTTTGGGTTATTTCCTAGGCAAACAGAACAAACATTGTCAGCATTTATTTTCAGTTACTCTTCTCATCTTTACAATTCTGCAGCTTTGATAAAAGGCTCCGAGCTCCAAGAGCTGCCTTTCATCCACTTCAATAAATGTGAGCAATCCAATCTGCACCTTTGGAGGTTTCACTCCACCCAGCTGGGGCACAGTAGCTTTCTGTTATGACAGCCAAGCAAGACTGCACCTCTTACGGTTTGTGGGCAGAAAGCCATATCTCTGTTGGTCATTTCTGGCCAAACTTGGGTTAGTAGACTTTTAGCTTGGGTGCGCAGTCAAACAGGACCCTGGCCAGCAGTCAAAGTGCAGATTTTTTGTATTCTCGGCCAGTGATTCCCAACCAGGAGAGCCTCCAGATGTGTGGATTTCAATTCCCAGAATTCTTAGCATGTTAGGGATGGGTTGAGAGCTCTGGGAGTTGAAGCCCACACATCTGGAAGTTCTCCTCACTGGGAAACACTGCTCTAGACAACCCAGCCACTCACTGCATTTTGGTTTTCCTAGCCACTGAAATCCATCTGTGCTAGGAGATGCCATCTCATTGTGTGACAGCCTTAACTTTATTGGATACATGGACATTGGGTGAGCTCAAGTGCAATCATGCAGAAAAGGGTCTCTCTTTCTCTGCACCATCACTTGACAAAAGCCTCGTGTGCTTCAGCCACACCACCAAAGCGAAGGTGATCTGAGCCTGAGATCAGGTGGTTTAGTTTCGCAGGTCCTCTCCCTTAACCCCCCCGAATCTTCCCCCAGCTGACACTTTTCGGGTACGTTGGGGTTTCAAATGTCCTTGTGCCAAGTCAGCATGGCTAGTGCTTATGTCATCTAGGACTTCTGGAAAGTTTGGTCTTAGCCTAGACTCAGGACACCAGGCTGAGGAGTGACTCATATGTACACCTTGTAGGAGAACCATGTTAGTTGATGCTGGTGGGGGGGAAAAGCAACAAAATCAGGAATTTGGTAGCATCTTTCCCAACTAACAAATTTTATTAAAAGGCACACGTTCATGAGCTGCAGCTCATTTCATCAGATGCATGAGGGGGCTAGAGTGATGGAGGATTTAAAAGGGGGTGAGGCGGGGATGGGGGAGGAAATGGGAAGATAGATTGGTTATTGTAGACCAGACAGGAAACACGACCAGATGAGCTAATTCTACTTTATTGTAAGGCTACATTCCACATGACCGCGGAAGCGTCTTCGGACAATGCTGGCTCTTCGGCTAACAAACGGAGATGAGCACCGGCCCCTAGAGTCGGACACGACTGCACAACTGTGCGGGGGGAGCCTTTACCTTTTACATTAACAGAATCTTGCAAGTTTGAAAGTACAAATCTCCCGCCATCTCCTTTACAGCCCGAGAAACTAGGGAGGGTCCCTTCTGAGCCTCTTGCTCCACCCATTATGCAGCTGTGGACTACACCCCCTCTTATCTGACTGTTAACTTGATAGTGTCTCTTCGTCCCATCTCCCAAGGTCATTCCCACATTCCATTATGCAGATACTTGTGAGACAGATGAAAGTATCTTTGTTGTTGTTTATTCGTTCAGTCGCTTCCGACTCTTCGTGACTTCATGGACCAGCCCACGCCAGAGCTTCCTGTCAGCCGTCACCATCCCCAGCTCCCCCATGGTTGAGTCCGTCACCTCCAGAATATCATCCATCCATCTTGCCCTTGGTCGACTCCTCTTCCTTTTGCCTTCCACTTTCCCTAGCATCAGCTTCTTCTCCAGGGTATCCTGTCTTCTCATTATGTGGCCAAAGTACTTCAGTTTTGCCTTTAATAACATTCCCTCAAGTGAGCAGTCTGGCTTTATTTCCTGGAGTATGGACTGGTTTGATCTTCTTGCAGTCCAAGGCACTCTCGGAATTTTCCTCCAACACCACAGTTCAAAAGCATCTATCTTCCTTCGCTCAGCCTTCCTTATGGTCCAGCTCTAAAAACCCATTGTGTTTGTTGGGACCTTCTGAGATGACCCGAAATCTTTTCAAGTCCCACTTTAGAAGTCCTGCATGTCCCAAACCATCACTTTGAAGTCCATCATGGGGTGTGGTGGGAGGTTGAAATGTTCTGATTTTACTTTGTCCTTGTTTGAGTCCTGATGTCAAACTTGGGCATGCTGTTTTAAATGCTTGTTGGCTTTACAAGAGAGCAGACATGGAAGGCTCTTCAAGATATCTTGCCAGCTTTGTAGCTCCCCTTCATAGGAGCTGCTGAGAATTTTTGCATATTTCCGGACAAATGAACACAACAGAAATACGGACATACATGTGTGTGTATATGTAATCCATTTTATTCTCCTTTTATGTGGAATGGGGGTTCTTGGTTTTCTTTTTTCTTCAAGACCTGTGACAACTCAGAGTGAAACATGTTGTGTTGTTGTTGTTCCTGGAAGGTTGGCAACAGTGAAGATGATCCCAGGTCATCTTCAAACTACTGCTGAGAGATTGAAGAGCAGAAATGGTGGAAAAGTGGAAATGCCCTCAGACATGTATCATGGTGTGTAGGTTGAACAGGAAAATGCAGAGACATCCATTGAATAGCTGACCAAATGCCATGAAGAGTATTACACATGACAGCCTACATGTGTGCAATTATACTTTACTCATGAAACTGTCTGGACAACGAAGGTGAGAGATGATGTACAAGAGGAGTTTAGACTTCTGCAAGATCTCACCCCAATCTTCGTCACTGTAACTGATTTTAAGCTCAGGGTAGGAATTGGGTCATCAGTTGCTAGAAAAAGGTCCATTTTATTACAAAAACACTGCTCATCTGCTCTGCCTATAATCCTTTAATTGCTCCATTAAAAAGATTTCATTTTCTCTTTTACTGTAATGGCCTGGGCAGTAAATGAATTAATCTGTTCGTTAACATTCAGGAGACCCCCACGGTTATTTCGGATACAGCCACCTTCATCATCAGTTAAGCAGGAGTTAATGGACACTTAAAATTCAGTGGCCTGCTTGAAAGTGCAGTAATTTCTTTTGACCTTAGTTTGCCAGAAGTTTTGACACACCACCAGTCCAGGGAACGGAGTAGCCTCCCAGCTAGATCTCTAAGCTATGCATTACCCTTGCACTTGTACATAACTAAGTCCTTCCTTCCATGCACTTCTTCTATTTTCAGATAGAAAGGGATTAAGGAATGTCACTGATGAAGATAGTCTTTGTTGGAAGGCATGGGTGCTGAATGCTTCCTTAAACCCCACTCCTCCTGCTCTGTCCCTTTTTCTTCTTAAAGGTAATGAAGCTACTGTTTATTTAGACAAATGGTTTTCAACCTTGGTCACTATAAGATGGGTGGACTTCAACTCCCAGAATCCCCCAGCCAGCATGGCTGGCTGGGGAATTCTGGGAGTTGAAGTCCACCCATCTTAAAGTGGCCAAGGTTGAGAAACACTGATTTAGACCGTAAGATTCTGGACAATAGAAGTCCAGGTGCTCTCACTTCCGTTATCTTGTGAGCTTCAAAGGGGATTTTGCTTTTTTACTGCTGGAAAGCAACACTGGGTCAAATAACCTTATTAGTCTGACACAGGAACGGGAACCATGGCAGATGGCTGGATTCCCCCCCCCCCCCTCCTGAAACGAACGGCATCATAGAATGCAAAAAGTTCCCAAATCACAATTTTGGGTTGATCATATCTTCTCCTGTGGCAGAGTACTGTTGCTGGGATCATCCACAGTGTGGAACAGCTGAAGCCTTTTTATAGGTTTGAAAAACAGCTCTGTTTCTTAGCTAAATATATTTCCTGAGAGAGACCCACATGATCGTTTCCTCCCCTTCATCTTATTGCTTAGCAGTCCAGTTAAAAAGATTTGGTAATCTTTCCCTGCCAATTATTCCCTCTAACGCTGGATTTCGATGTCCTCTGCCAATTGTTTTTAGATAAATGTAGGGCCACTCCTGTCACAGGTATCCCATCCTACATGAGGATATCCATTCAAAGCTGAGTCCCTGAAACTGGGCCCATTTCCACGAACTCTTAAATGGTCCTTCCTCGCACAGAGAATCAACACACTAGAAGGGCCATCCAGAAGATACTCCTGCTGAGTGCAAAAATCCAAATTAAAGCATTGCCAACAGATGGCTGTCAGGCCCCACTTGAACAGTTCCAGTGAAGAAGAAAAAAGCATTCACAGGGGAAACACCCCCCCATCCATCTCCGTTTATTATTATTTCTTTTTACTCCTTTAAAGTGCTACTAGAGAATATAAAACATGGCAATAGAATAATAAAATACCATCAGTTAAAAACAGCATATGATGAAAGACAATCAAAAGCAGAAGCAATGGCATTGTTTTGTGTTTTATCATCTTTATCGCCCCCTTTGCATACCCCAATAATCCCGATGATCCTTTGCGAATCAAAACCATGCAAGGACAAACGGTGTTTTAAAAGGGGCCCAGGTCAGGACGAGGCGCCTGCAAGAATGCACACTAAGGAAGGTTTCTCTGCTTTGACTTCAAAAAGTCCTGGAGAGGAAGAGTAAAAAAGAGGAGATTGCTTCATGGCAGGGCAAATCTCCTCCGAAGGGTAGGTATAAGGAAAGCGTGGAAGCTTTTACCCTCTGTTGCAACCAATTCCGTTTCTGGCCAAGCCAGCAGTTTGAGGCATCGAGGTAGAACCAGAGGCACGGCTGGTGGGTCTCTGCTTAAGCTCACGAGAAGGGCCCTGTGCCCGTCATTCCTTGCAGTTGGGCCCAGTTGTCTGACTCCAGCAACTGTGCATATATCTGAATGAGTCTCCTGGAATTGGTGCCGACTGGAGGCAGACTCTGCTACAGGCTTTGGTGCTTCATTATGTGGTGTGTGTCCTCGGTGGCAGGGAGATAATCATGTCTCTGCCTAGGTGTCTGATTTAGCTTTCGACTGGCACCTTGCCCGCCCCATCCTCCCCCCACTTCTTCAAGCTATCTGAGAGAAAGAAGCCAGCCTAATTGGATATGAGAGGGAGGGCTGTGGGGCCAGCAGCAGTTAAGCTGCCCTGCCTGAACCCAGGTCTGCTTAATGAGGAGAGCCACGCAAGTGCCCAGCACCCCCAGACTGAGTGGATGGGTGCTGGGTGGCCAGAAGCACCTGCGGGGAATATACAGCACCCTAAAAGGCAACCCTTTTCTATAAGGTTGTCAACAGCTGTGACATTGGTCGAATTGTCATCTACAAATGAGGAGTAGGTTTGAGATCCATCTCAGCATTGGCACTCATGAAAATAATGAACCACGGCTCTCCAAACAGGCCACGTGGTCTTTCTTCTCCAAGGAGCAGCCGAAACAGTTGGGATTCCAGATCAAGGCCCAGCAACATTTTTTTTTTAAATGGCCAACCTGTTAAAACTTTAATTGCTTCAGCATTTTGCTTTAAGAGTGTTCTGAAGGTGTTCTTCAAACAATTTTCTCTGCACTTCCTTCTTCTTCGTGGTCTCATCCTCTAAATCAGTGATGGGTCAAGTCAGCTTACAAAGTAAAAGTAGAACAAAACACCTCACCATGGACACACACACACACACACACATCAATTAGCAGGAGTCATTAACTGCTATCTTTTGTTCTAAGAATTGCCACCTTTTCCACTTGCTTTTATGGAGGATCCCCATAAAGTTGCTGGTAAATACTGTAGCTGCATTTTCGCTGTGAAGGAACTAGCATTATTTTGTGAATAAAAGTGAAAAGAAAAAGAAACAACAATAATAACAACCATAGTGCTGGAATCCAGATTAAAGCATCCCAGAGAGATCCAGACTCCACTTCAACATGCCTATGGATGGGGGTCCAGCCCCGCTCTGGGTCTTTAGCTCCACGATTAGAAGGTTGACTTTGCTCGTTTGTTTTTTTTAAACAGTTATCTGCCTGCCTTCCTATAATTTAAATCCACTACTCTACATCCTGCACTCTGGAACAAAAGACCTCCTTCTGCAGGACCTTATTTTAGCCATTCGAAGGGGGCTATTTCACCCCCTCTTCTCAAGGCTAAGCAGGCCCACGTCCTTCAGTCTCTCTTTGGACAACTTGTCCCATAGTCCTCAGGTGGACCTCTCTCCTTCTCTGAACCTGTCCCAGCTTCTCTCCCAGCAGGACGGGATGGTGCTTGAGGTGCGGTGTCTCTCGTGCAGAGTAAAGTTAATGTTGCATCCTGTGCATTGGAAACTGTCACCGAGCTCTTACATCTGCCTTTTTGGAAGTTGCATCCCCCTATTGACTCATATTTAGTTCTGATGCGGTTTTAAAAAGATGTGGGTGCACGTCACGAAAGGTTGGGTTTCTCACCCTTGGTCCATGGTTGTCCCAATCTGAATCATGCCATCATTCTCTTCCAGTCTGGAAGAACGGAGAAGTACCAGTTTTATGTATCCTCATGTTTTCCAATAGAAGAGGGTATTTAAGGTATGGAATAATGAGGTGCCATAGAAACAGCAAAATCTATATACATTAATTAACATTGGAAAGAATAATTACTATATGGGGATTTTTGAAGATGCACACATACACACACTTGAAGATAGATAGATGATAGATATAGATAAATAGAGATGGGTAGATATTAGCCACAGGGAAGTCTATTAAGTGCTGAGTGGATTAAGATTTGAGTTAAAACCTCCATCTATCTCCTGCTTGTTTATTAGCGGAAAGGCAGTTCTGAAAGTCCCATAGAAGACTTTGTCTGGGAGAAGAAGTGAAGGGTAGAAATGCGAAGAGCGAAAAGAGAAGTGTAACCCCATGGCTGGGCCATGGCTGGAGGTATCACCTCCCTCTTCCAGGTCTCCACACTCTGGCCCCTTCCCTTACTTTAGGTTAATGGCTGGTAGTTCCTGCAGCTACTACTTATCTTCCAGGGATGCAGGAACCACGGTGGGTGAGACAGAGTTCGTGATTTTATATACTATCTTAGCTTTTTGTATTTAGTCATTTTTAGCATTACAGGTAGTCCTCGCTTAACAACCACAATTGGGACCAGAATTTCAGTCACTAAGTGATGCAGTTGTTAAGCGAATCTGACCCCATTTTACAACCATTTTTGCAGTGGTCGTTAAGCAAACGTGGTTCCCCATTGATTTTGCTTGCTGGAAGCCAGCTGGGAAGGTCGAAAATGGCAATCACGTGACCACGGGATGCTGCAATGGTTGTAAATGTGAACTGGTCGCCAGATGCCTGAATCACGATCATGTGACCGTGGGGACGCTGTGACAGTTGTAAGTGCGAGGACTGGTGGTAAGTCGGGTTTTAGCGCCAGCGTAAGTTCAAACCGTTGCTAAATGAATGGTCGTTAGACGAGGACTACCTGTTTTATATAATAATATACCTCTTGCATAGATTTTCAAAATCAGCTATGAATAGAAGTATTTGTTGACCTCATGGACCATAGCACGCCAGGCCTTCCTGTCCTCCACTGTCTCCCGGAGTTTACTCAAATTCATGTTCATTGCATCGGTGATGCTATCTAACCATCTCATCCTCTGCCTGTCCCCTTCTCCTTTTGCCTTCAGTCTTTCTCAGCATCAGGGTCTTTTCCAGTGAGTCCTCTCTTCGCATTAGGTGGCCAAAGTATTTGAGCTTCAGTTTCAGCATCTGTCCTTCCAATGAGCAGTCAGGGTTGATTTCCTTTAGGATTGACTGATTTGACCTCCTTGCAGTCCAAGGGACTCTCAAGAGTCTTCTCCAGCACCACAGCTCGAAAGCATATATAAATCTACATAAGAGGTATACTATGATATGTCAAAATTTGTGCTACCACCTTAAACCTTAGTTATTCTAACTGTATGTAGGTTAAACTATTTATGTATATAATGATATGGCTTTAATTTTAGCATTCAATGTAGATCTTGCTGGTCTATGAGCAAAATTGACCAGCAAAAAGCCTTTTGCTGAGAGAAATAGCCCTGCCACAGCCTGAACAGCCTTTTAGATGATTAAAAAGTAAAAATGCAAAATCTGAAATAATTTCTCTAGTGTCAACTGCTTGCCATTTATCGTCAAGGCATAGGGCTAGAGGAATTGGACCATTTTCCATTTAAAAAAAGAAAAGAGAATGTAAAAGAGAGCTTTTAACTTAAATATTGAATGTTGAAGGAGATAAGTGCAGATGGGAATAAGGGAAATCTTAGAAGGCAATGTAATGCTCCAAGCAAACCACAAGATGGTGCTGGTCTTCTACAAACAAGATTCCTTTTCCCAAAGGGACTAAAGAAATAAAGAAAAGGCTTTTCTTCCTCCTCCTGTTTCTCCTCACAAGAAAGTGTGGAAGAGAAAGCAAACATTAAATCCTCAGGTCCTCAGTAGACTTGCCACCTATTTCTACAGAAATAAAATTTCTTCAAACAGATGTTCCCTCTGCTTCTTAGTTAACCTGGACTTCCCCACAGATTCCTCACAGCAAGAGGAAATTCATGGTCAAAGGCATGAAGCCCTGGGTTGGTCAGGAGAATTTCTCATTCCTAGGAAGCGTGTCTGTGCACCAGCTCAGGAAACCTACTTGTCAGGTAGGAAAGAAGATAAGAGAATTGTGACTATCCCAGAGGGCACAGTCTGGAACTGCCACGGATGAGTTATGCCCAACTTTCCCAGCCTGATTTGTCTTCCCCCCAGTGTTGACAAATCACAGCTGTGGTTGGGTAGAGAATTGGGAAAAATCACCAGCTGATTCCAGAACTTTTCACAAGGACTTTGGGACCACGTAGCTGCAAAATGTTCAGTGTGACCATCTTAAAATGTCAGGCCAAAGATTTATTTTATTTATCGTATGGCACACCAGGCCAAAGAAATGTGAGGCATATGTTCTTTTGGTATTATCCTAATGCCCTGCGGGGGTCATCTGAACAGCCTCTGGGTGCTCAAGGGAGGCCTGTTGCAGGGATTTCTCAAAAGCCAAGAGCGTAGCAATCACTCGAGTGATGGACAATGAAGATAATGCACTTTCTAATTAATTTGTTTATAAAATGAGTATGGTTAGGCTGAGGACAAATAATTTAATTCTAATTTAATGAGCACTGAGTTAAAGGCATTTTACATATTTGCTTCCATGTCCTGAATAATTTTCCCCTTCTGTCACATAAATATCACAATACAACAACGATTTTGTGCGGAATTCGAGGAACTGGATCCAAAGTGGTGTGTGTGTGTGTGTGTGTGTGTGGGCTCTTGGCAAGTCCAAAAGATGGAATAACTCCAGAGATACACCAAAGTTGACTCTGGTCCTGCAGTTAACTTATGGTAATTTTGGTTGGTAGCTATCAATAGCCTTAGAGGCAGTGTTAAGTGGGGCTTGACTCCTGGTGATTCTCAGGGGTACATCCGTTTACTTTTCTTGGCAAGATATGGAAGCAGATTGCCATTGCCTTCTTTCAGGGTGTTGTGGTTGAACATCCACAGTCCAGGACTTCTTGGTGATCCCCCATCTAAGCAGTAAGCAGTTCTAACCCTGCTTAGCTTTTTAGATCAACCAAGACTGACCAGGTGGCACCACCTATCCTCCTTGAATAACCCACCCCTTTTTTTAAGGCTGTAGTGCAGAGCTTTCCAAACTTTTCATGTTGGTGACACACTTTTTAGACATGCATCATTTCGCAACACACTCTTACAGCAGGGCACAAGGCAGGCACTGGGACCTGCGCGGAATCACAGCAGGTTTGGAGGCAGCATGGCACAAGGCAGGCACTAGGACCTGCGTGGAATCCTGGCAGGGTTCAGAGGCAGAAGCAGCCGCAACACACCCACACACTGCAGCCAACACACTAACGTGTCCCGACACACAGTTTGGAAAGCTCTGCTGTAGTGGCTTATGAAGGCTCTGAAGGGCTGATAATGGAAAATACACTTAGCATGGCTGAGATTAATCCAACTAGTGATTTCAAAGATTGCATAATGACAAAATAAGGAAATTGCTCTCTTCTTCATGCACACTGCCTGGCAACCAAGAACACCTGAGCTCAATATTGGCAAGGACAGTTTGTGTATGGTGTGTGTATGTGCCCAGACATCCAAGACAACTGTTGAAAGAACAGATTTGTAGCCAGAGGGATGGCTACATAATCATAATGATGTAGTGATGAAGATTCCCAGCCATGTCTTCAAACTTATTCCTGAAAAAAAATAGGAAAGACTAACTTGGCTTCCCCTTGCGTTGCTCACCCTGAAGCTCCTTCAGGGCCACCCGTGTCCAGCTGAGGATCAGCAAGAGTGGGCTCTGGATTCATAATCACGCTTAGCAGAGGCGTGCTCCAGGCCGCTGCAAGATCAGCTCAAGGACCCTTCTGAATTTTTTATGAACCAGAACTGCTTTAAAGAAGAAGGGAAATGGTGGCAAAATCCTTTCACAAACCAGCACAGTGAAGGTTTGGAAGTGCCCTCTTTTCACTCCACGTAGAAAGCTGATGCACTGTAAAATGGGATTAGAAGCCCCCAGTTCCCTGATGCAAAGCCACCAGTCATTCATTCTCCTCTAGCCCATCGGGCTCCCGACTAGAGAATAGAAAGAAGTATTCAGTTGACTTCTGGGTTGTCTAATTGATTACAATGCAGTTTAAAAAAAGCCTGTGTTACTTGTACGTAGTCATGCAAGTAGGGACAGGGAATCAACTCCCAGCCAGGTGTGCATCACCGTCCAGCAACTTGGAAAGTAAATTCTCAAAAACATGAACATTCCTGTTCATGTACTTCAATTTTTTTTCTATAATCTGGAGCAAATCCATCATGTTACTAAGGTAAGGGCTACAGTCTCACACCGTGCTGCTCTCTGAATAATGATGTCTCGACACAACAAGAGTGAAATGATAGCCTTGACGGTTGTGGTGATTAATAACTATCGGCACAGATAGCTTGTTACGGCCATATTCTTCGACACAGCCGGCGATCTTCCCTACAGTGGTTTGGCTGTAGTGTCAAAGGGGATTCACCCAAGCTGAGGAATACACGTTGGAGCATCTCAGCTTCCAAGACCTTTGCAGAGAGTATCTTGCAAGGATTAATCATCCCTCCATGCATGAGCAACTGCATCGGAAGCTGCCAAGAATAGGGACCCCTTGGTCCTAGGGCCTAATCCCCCTCCAGGAGGGCTCATTGAACTTGGGGGCTTCAAGAGAATGCCCCTCCCTGGGTCCCCTCCACCTAAACCCCCCACCCCCAGCTTGCTTTATCCTTGCTTGTCTTCTTGCCCAAAGAAAGGGGAGCACCATACCATTATTCCTCCAGTAATCCCACTCCCCTGCGGGCCAGGTAGCAATCTAGACTTGTCCCTGGAATGGGTTATGTTTCCACCCCTGATCTAGGCCAACCATCCCCCAAATAATAAGCTGGAATCTAAGTATGATTGGGTCTGGTTCATTCTTGGAGTGGGGCCACCAAGAAGCCCCAGGAAAGGACATTAGACTGAGAAACTGAATACACGTACTGGAAGAAGGCAGTGGCAAACAGCTTCTGAACTGCCGCCAAGAAATCTGCAGAAATAGTCCATGGAAGTCATCATCAAAACTCAAGCTCAACTCAAAGCAGACTCTGGAAGACCCCAGTTGGTGGGATGGAGTTGTTCTGGGCCCATTTGCCATCTCCTGTGATTGTCGGAAACTTTCTCTGTACAGGCAGTCACCTTTGTATATTTGCTCAGATTCTGGTAAAGCTGGGATCAGGTATATATTTCATACAGTTGTGGATTCAGCTGCTGTCATCATGTGGATTTAAAACCAAAAACCAACAAAGACACACAGGAAGATAAGAAAATACACGGATACAGGGGAAACCCAAGCAGATTTTCAAATGACCCTGGGAATAATGGCAGGAGTCCCCAGAGCTTATGGTATCTGTGGTCCAGAATCCAGGACTGGAATGAGACAAGAACACAATAACTGAACTGAGATTTTCTAATGGTGTACAGAATGCTACAACCCTCAAATCTGGGAGTTCAGGTTTTCAGCACAGGAAGCATTTCAAGTACCTGGATAGGAACCATATTGCGTATTATTTTATTCTGACTTTTATCATTAACCATATAATGCCATAATTATAAACTGAGTTTAGGAATATAATGAACACACACATCTTCAGTTCGCTTTCGTCGCTTGCTCTAATTTAATGCTTACAACAAGTGTGTTCTATCTAATCACACTTATGATGGAATTTTACAGCTCTTGAGAGTGTCTTTATCTTTACCGAGGCACACATGTCCCGTGTCCTCATTCCCGTCTGTGGAAGTGGCTCCATCTTCTTCTTCCTCTTTTCACATAGGAATTGTAAGCATTTCTGCCCATCGCTGCCTCTCTGCTCATTGGAAGCCAGTGGACAAAGAAGGGGTGTCTGCCGTCTGTGGTCCAACCAGTCAAGATGACAGTCATGACAGTGTGATAAAAGCTTCCCCCATAAAAATGTGGGTCAGGATCAGGTCCTACAGCTTTGATTCAGCTTCATGGGAATAGATCTCTGGCTAACAATAGTTTCCAGAAGTATATCACCTTTTCTTCCATACGGCCTCCAGTAACATTGGGCAACTTCCCAGAAATTTACTCTGGTTGAGCATAAGTAGCCATGAGAAACATTCAGATGGGCGCTAGAAGGTCCTTTTCCTCCTCCTTGATTATGGTGGGGTGGGGGTGGGGGTGGGGAGAAAATTAACATTGGGCAAGGCAGGAGACATGTGCTTTATTGCTTGTGGGAAGAAGAGTTAGACTTTCTCGGGGCCCAGAATGCTGGGTTGACTCATCTGGGCGGTTGACTGCCATAATCTGATAAATAGGAAATTTTTCTCTTCCGGGGCCACCTTAGCACCCTTCCCGACAGTGATACTCTCTATGCCAAACTGCTCTCCTCCCCATACCTCTGCAGTCAGGTTACTTCAGAGAGAACCCTTGAAATCACGAGCATGAAAGCTGCAGTAGTCCATTTTTCATTACCTTGCAATTGACCATGTCCATGGCCTTCGGGTCACTCCCATCAGGAGCTCTGCCTGTTGCAAATGGAGGGAAACACCCCGAGGAATGCTCATCCTCCCTCCAGTTCAAGGTAAGGTCTGGCAAAGGAATGATTATGAGAGCATCTTCCAATGCAGGTTATCATTTCTCCAGAGGCAAGGCCATCTCTCACCTCTTGCTCTGAAATTCATAATTGTAAATGGTGCAATCATAACTCTTCCAACGCTAGTCCTTCGGGCATATTGATCACAAAGGGAGAATGTATTGCATTGTAGAAACCATCGCATTCCCCCTCGCCCACAAATGCTTTGGTTTCCAATATCTCAGACTCTTGAAAAATGGAGGGAGAGTCCTAACTTTCACAGCCCCCACCCTCTCTTGGTGATATTGTTTTCAGAGGACTAGTCAGATCTTACATAAATCTAGCAGCATGACCACTAATTCAATGAAGTGAAAGCCAAAAATTGACAATAGCCTTGGAAAGTCATTTTTTTTCTCTCTCTCTTTCTCTTTTTAAGGAGTGACTTGCTTGGCCAATTTGCTACAGTCGTGCAAATTATCTCAAGCAAACCCAAGGATCGTAGCTCTTCTGCTTCTCAGAGGTAAAGTAAGACTGCATGAATTTGGTTTGGAGATGTGAAATTCAATATGGGCACGGTTCAGTTCAAGTGTGTATTTTAAAGAATGGATCTACATCCCCTTTTTGTTTTAAAAAACAGCAAAGCAATATTTGCTGGCTTATGAGATGAGGGAGCAGTTCCAGTTCTGGTGTGAGATGAATCTTCTGATAATCCAACTGTTGTGGCCAGGATTGTAGCTAAGCAAAATCTATCTCAGTTGTTTCCACACAGAATTGTTCTCTTTGAAATTGACAAGCCTTTCCTGTCGAGTCAGCTTGGAAGAAAGTGGACATTTTTGGTGGCCTCTTGCTAATCCATCCTGGCTAAAGGAACTCAAGTAACTCTGCTTGCTTTATTGTGGCCACTCTAGTCACAGAAAGAGTTTCAGGGAAAGATAATTCTTCAGTGGAGTATCAATAGTAGGGGCCTAGTGTTGTTTATGCCCAGTGTGCTACAGATCTTCTAATGAGTAAATATCTAAGGGCACTTCTGGATGACTGCCCAGTGCACCTGTGATTGATCCAGGCTGCTCCAACAGTCATGTGAGTTTGGTGTTAAGTTTATTTATTGCCTCCAAATCAGTGCAAAACTGCAGACTGTATTAAAAAAAAGTGATAGGGATTTCCACGTTCGTCTACAGTTAGATTATAATGCATGTGAATATATGAGAGAGAGACAGAGAGACATTAAGAGTAACAGTCTGGATGCAGATTCCTCCATCTTACAATCCATTTTTAATTAAAAAGGATGCTTCCCAAGCATGTTTTTCAAGAGCTAATTAGCACATAAATAAAATGGTGATAAAAGTCATGGAAAGAGAGAGAAAAAAATGGGACGAAAAGATGCAGGTTATCTCTAGGCAACTGGCTTTGCCACAAATCAAACTCTGCACTGTGACACAGCAAGGTTGCTTTCCTAAGAATATGTGTATTGAAGTTGGAAATAATGGGCCTAAATAAATGCTCAGTTTTCCAATGAAATGACCATTCATTCCATGGGCAGGAAGGAAAGGTTTCATGGTAAATTATGCCCCATGCTATTAGTACTGCCTATAAAGCTCCTTTGGCTTCAAAATAAATAAGCAAAGCATTTAGCACAATGATTTTCCATTTAATACACTCATAGCTTTTGGCATTTCTCCTTTAGCTTTCATGTTGTGGTGCATTTTTAGACATGGATATTCTTGCAGAAACTCTGATAAATGCCAGGCATCTGCACTCATCAGAGATTCCAAAATTAACCTCAAAAACAACGGCCAACTTCCATAGCTGAAATGCAATGCAAACTTTGGAGATGGCATTTTTCCTCATACAATCAGTTCACCACACAAAAGTGGGGATCAGAACTGTTTGTGTCTTCCTTCTGGGTGCTTTATTCTTTCCGGGAGCTGCATCAGTCTATTTCTGAGTATGCCGTTATTTATTTGAAATATTTATTAAGCTTTAATTTCTCCTTTGAAAGACTTTGGTTCTACAGATCTTCTGGATAGCCTGTCCTCCATTGGGGGGATGTCCTGCTTCCTTGTGCCTTGAGCTCCAGGCTGGATAAACTCACACAACCAATGTGTCTAGTACAGGGTTTCTCAATGCTGGCTGGGGAATTCTGGGAGGTGAAGTCCACACATCTTAAAGTTGCCGAGGTTGAGAAACCCTGGTCTAGTAAATGCATTGTGCAGATTGTTGTATCATTTTTTTTTCTTTTAAAGCCCCCATACTCCATCCCTCTGACAAATTGTTGTGTTCTTGTCTTGAATGTCTGCCCAGAATCAGTGGGATGTGGATGAAGAAACTGAAACGCAGTCTGGCAAGAAAGAAAGAATGTTAAATTGCCCCATTAACAGGGAATTGATTAGAATTGTGTGTTGCATTGATGATCCCATCCCCACCAGGTGTTGTTTGCAGCTTGGGAGGACTGTTAGATTCTAGCTGACCCTTAGCTCTTGGCTGCAGCTGAAATCCAGAATATTTGCTGCCTAAAAATTGTCCTCTTCTGTTCCCAGTTCTCATTCAATCTGATGAAAGAGAATTTGCACTTGAGGTACCTTTCAAAGAACAAGGTAATTTCAGTGAAAGTTTGGAATTCTTCCGCTTATTTCCTTACAATGCCGTACGAGGGTCTTATCTTTCTTCGTACATTCGCACTCTCTCTGTGCTCCTCAACTAAATCCCCAAAGAGGGTTTCAGGGAACTCTTCCCAGGAAACACAGGGAACTGAGGAAGCTTTCCAATGACAGAAAAAGGTGCAGTAAAAGGCAATACCATCAAGTACTCTTGATTCTCTCCATCCCCACGAAGGAAATGAAGCTCAAAAATACCACTAAGAAAACTTGGCAAGAGATTCTCGTCTACCCGGGCATGGAAAAAAAAGGCCTTTGAGAAATAGCAGAGCAGATTTTGGCCCATATAAATTCTACAGGCAGTCCTCGCTTAACAACTATTCACTTAGTGACGGTTGAGACTTACAATGAATTACCCAAATTCAGCACCCCAACATGATTTAGTTGTTGACTTAACCCCCCATTTTTAAGAGCTAAACCTTCAAAGACTTGAATGGACAAATTCAGTTTGTTGTAACTAAGAAAGCTAAACGCACACTAAAAAAAGCACACAAACTTAAATGTTTAATTAATTAATGTTTAATTAAACATTCTCTATACTTCACTAACCTAGAGAAGAAAAGGGCATTTGATGTTTCAAAAAGTTTGTGTGCTTTTTTTAGTATGCGTTTAGCTTTCGTTTTTAATTTGACCTAAAAAAAGCACACAAACTTTTTGAAACATCAAATGCCCTTTTCTTCTCTAGCCACACCTCTTACCTTCTGCTGTTTATGTAAGGTTAGTGAAGTATAGAGAATGTTTAATTAAGTTTAATCGTGTGACAGCTTAAAAGTGGGAATGTAATTATTCATATAATTATTTTGCTGGTTCCTGCTAAAAGGGTGTGTATAATTGCTCTTTCTATAAGGACCCTCCATTTGGGGAGCTTCTGTGAAATCCTCAGAGCTTCCCCACCAAATCAGGGGGAGCTTGGCCGGCAGAGCCAATAAAAGCCCGGATTGGAGGACCTTGAGAGCCAGCAGTGTCTTAGGGGAGACTTTCGTCTTTATTTTGCATGAATTAATATTTGTGGAGCACGGGTGAGAATATAATGATCAATTGTCGATGAAGGTTCTCAGTCATCCAGGTGGAACAGTCTGTAGCTTGAATCATGTCAACTGGATTTCTATTTTCTTAGTGGAAACGTTTCGCTCCTTATCCAAGAAGCTTCTTCAGTCTGAGCAGAGTTAGTAAGGGAATCCTTAAATATGTTTCTAGGGTGGCTGTGTGACCTTGCACCTGGGGCTAGGTCATGGTTATTTGAGATGTTGATTTCTAAGTCCCTTTATCATCCAAAGGAGGATCGTTAAGATTACCATGCTGTTGTTGAGATTGCGAAATGGTCTTAATCTTCCTAGGCATAGAAGACAAAGCAGGAAGGAAAATAGGGGAAAGATTGTGCCTGAGGCCCCCACCTCTATTCAAGGAAGGATTTTCCAAGTTGGCATAAATGGACTCCTTGACCCCTCTCTCAAACCACCTATCTTCTCTGTCTAAAATGTGAACATTAATGTCCTCAAATGAGTGTCCTTTTTCCTTTAGATGAAGATAAACTGCTGACTCTGGTCCTGTGGTGTTACTTCTCCTGTGTTGAATTGATAATGATCAATTCTATTTTCTCTCCTGCTGCTAAGCTGGCAACCAGAAAGCCACCAAAAGGAGATGCTGAGCTGTCAAAACACCGGTGTTTTTGCAAGTCCATATTCATCAATTTGCCTTGGGACCCCAAGAAACGAGATGCAGGATAATGGCAAAAGGTAATGTCTCCCCCAATCAAGTTCAGCTCCTGATACATCCAAACCAAAACGGCTGCGGAACAAAGGATTCTGGATAGAGAGTGGCTGCAAGCAATTAGTACTGTATGCTCTCAAGGCAGCTTAATGCTACCAGTCCAGGTTTGATGTATTACCTTTATTGATAGGAGATACTGTAAGACCCCCTTTTCTAAATGTTTTTGCCCTTAGGATTCTCATGTAACCCAGCATGTCAGCTGTGTCTTACTATTTTTCTCTAAGGACCTAGGGGGACGCGGATGGTTCAGCAGGTTAAACAGCTGAGCTGTAGACTGCCAATCAGAAGGTCGGCAGTTGGAACCCCGCGCGCGAGGTGAGCTCTCATTGCTAAGTCCTAGCTCCTGTCAACCCAGCAGTTCGAAAGCCTAGCAAGTAGATAAAATGGGTACCACCTTAAGTGGGCTAATTTGCTGGCGTCCTGTCGGGAAGTCAGCTCCACTGGATCGGAGGAAGATTGAATGGCAGTGGTGACGACGGACCCGGACGTGACAGCTACAGGACGTCAGCAGCCGGCTCAAGGCATCATGGGAATTGTAGTCCGGAGCCTAGTAGAGTCGGTTCCCTCACCCCCCTTCCTTCACGCGCGATGAATTGAATTTGGTGAATTGTATAATTTGAATTGTATATATATGAATGTAAGCCGCCTAGAGTCCTCCATTAGGGAGGGGATAGGCGGGGTATAAATATCACTATAAATAAATAAATAAACAAACAAACAAATAAATAAATAAATAATAGTCTTCCCAGACAGAGAAGAAGAGCTACTGCTCATCCTGGCCATGTTGCACATTCATTAGCCAAATTTTGCTAAGTACACGCTCAGCATCTTTCTGAGCATGTGGAGTTGAGTTTCCAGACGTGTGGGCTTCAACTCCCACAATTCTCTTCAATGGCCATGCTGGGTGAGGAATTTGAGGAGGTGAAGTCCACTCATCTGGAAGTTCCCAAGGAAGGAAATTTTGCATTAGAGGCTGGCTACACCACCCACATTTCCTGTCCTCTTTGAATGTAGCTGAAAAAGGAAAGACAGTATTGCAAAAGGTGGGACATTATTTGTGATTATTATAGGTGAGTGTTATTCCCTTTCAATGACAACGGCTGGGTGACCTTGGGCCGGTCCCTGTCTCCCAGCCCAACTCACCTCACAGGGTTGCTGTTGTGGGGAAAATAGGAGGAGGAAGGAGTATTAGGTATGTTCGCTGTCTTGAGTTATTTATAAAAATAATAAAGGCGGGATGAAAATTAATTAATTAAATAAATAAATGTATGCCACAATTCCTAGATGAAAATATATTGTCGTGGGCTAGGGATTCAAGACAGAAGAAACTGGCAGGAAGACTCCAGTTCATTTACCAGATCTTATGTTATTTAGAGGGGCGCTGTGGCTCAGCGGGTAAGACGCCAGGCTTGTCGATTGGAAGATCGCAAGTTCGGAGGTTCGAATCCCTAGCCCCGCGTGACGGAGTGAGATCCCGCACTCGCCCCAGCTCTTGCCAACCTAGCAGTTCGAAAGCATGCAAATGCAAGTAGATGAATAGGTACCACTTCGGTGGGTAGGTAACAGCGTTCTGCGCGCGTCATGCCGGCCACATGACCACGGAAGCGTCTTCGGACAACGCTGGCTCTTCGGCTAACAAACGGAGATGAGCACTGGCCCCTAGAGTTGGACACGACTGCACAAATGTGCGGGGGGAACCTTTACCTTTACTTACCCATTTAAACCTCAAAAAAACCAAGATTATGGCAACCAGCTTGATTGATCACTGGCAAATAGAGGGAGAAAAAGTGGAGGCAGTGACAGACTTTGTATTTCTAGGCGCAAAGATTACTGCAGACGCTGACTGCAGCCAGGAAATCAGAAGACGTCTACTTCTTGGGAGGAGAGCAATGACAAATCTCGATAAAATAGTTAAGAGCAGAGACATCACACTGACAACAAAGGTCTGCATAGTTAAAGCAATGGAATTCCCTGTAGTAACCTATGGCTGCGAGAGCTGGACCATAAGGAAGGCTGAGTGAAGGAAGATAGATGCTTTTGAACTGTGGTGTTGGAGGAAAATTCTGAGAGTGCCTTGGACTGCAAGAAGATCAAACCAGTCCATACTCCAGGAAATAAAGCCAGACTGCTCACTTGAGGGAATGATATTAAAGGCAAAACTGAAGGACTTTGGCCACATAAGAAGACAGGATACCCCGGAGAAGAAGCTGATGCTAGGGAAAGTGGAAGGCAAAAGGAAGAGGGGCCGACCAAGGGCAAGATGGATGGATGATATTCTGGAGGTGACGGACTCGACTGTGGGGGAGCTGGGGGTGGCGACGGCCGACAGGAAGCTCTGGCGTGGGCTGGTCCATGAAGTCACGAAGAGTCGGAGGCGACTGAACAAATAAACACCAACAAAAACCCATTTAAATACAAAGCATATCAATGTCCCCTGCAAATGCTGAGTCTTCAGCTGGACGTAGAATGAGGTGAAGGTCCATACAACCTTCTTGGCAAATTGTACAGCAGGAAAGGTTCTTGGCTCCTCCCAGGAACTAGATCCAAAGGCCAGGAGTGTCTTTTGACTCACCAACTGTTCTCCTTGGTCTTCCTATCTAGAAACCCATGTTTCACCTGGCAACACCAACAGCAACATTTGAAACGGGTGTAGAGCCAAGGTGCTCCTGACATTTTCCCTCCATTTGTCAGACTGGTCAGGGCTACAGAGGTGGTCTCACTTTTATTTTAAAGCAGGGAATAACTTTCTATTCCTGAAATCTTTTATTTTACCCATGAATAAAAGTCTTGATGTTATCATGACAGAGCTTTACTGTGGCAGGTGCAGCCTAACAAAATTGTTCCAGAGTTGTATCCGGTGTGCAAACCATCAATTGTCCATTTTTGATATATGGTGTTCTCTCTCCTCTTCCTTTCTGTCGGATGTTTATTTGTATGCATTTCTTTTACTCCCCCTAGCTAAAACTGAGAAGTTTGTAGCATAATGATTTAACACACACAGGTACACAGCAATAGTGTGTATACTGTAGGTGCATATGTGCATGTCTGCGCTCTGGCAGTTTTGAATTTTTCCACAACAGTAACTTTGCCTTGAAAAAGCTGTATACAAGCAGAACCACCATCCCCCAAAGTGAATTCTGTCAATGACCATTAAAAGGGTTATTGGTCATGGTTGCTAGAAATGTCGTGATGAGTTGAGACAAAGAAGTCTGTTCCCTTGTTAGCATGGAAAAGAAGAGATCAGTACAGCCACAGAATAGTAGTGAATTAATGTGCAGGCAGAAATAGAGAACAAGGAAGAATACATTTTTGTACACTACATCTAAGAACAGGATTAACTCTGACCATCGTTGATTGTTATCTTACTGTCTGCTTTGAGATAGGTTGGTATACTGACATTTTCATTGCAGTGATTGCATAATTCCTTTTTTCCATATGCAATATTATTTTTCATGTATGGTAAAAAATCAGAGTTGTTAGTAAACTTTGCTTGAAAATTCCATCCCAGCCTTGTCTCCATGCAATGGGACTCTAACTCCCAGAATTCAGGCCGAGGAAGGCACTTCTTGTCAACCTTGACGCCCATCCCAGTGTTACCGTCAGCTGAAGAACAGAGGTGGTAGGCTTTTAAAATTTGTCAGAGGCCAAAAGTGAAAACAAGCTCAAACACAATACAAACTCAAAAATTCAACACAAGCTCACTATATTGCCAGTTTAGGAACAACATTACCTTAACCTCAGCTGCTTCTCTTGCAGATGTCAAAGGGGCCCTCTCTTATTTATTTATTCCATTTCTATGGCCACCCATCTCAAACTAGTGACTCAGGGCGGCGAACAATCATAAAATTAGAAAACCAATTAAAAACACAATACAAAAAAGTAAATATATACAGCAGCCAAGAAAAATTATAATCCATAGATGTTAACATAGCCAGGAAACGGGGCCCTTCACACACTTGGGGCCCCAGGTACATAGCCAGGTCTTCAAGGCCTTCCAAAAGGCCAGCAGGGCTGGGGCCATCCTAATCTCAGGAGGGAGGATGTTCCACAGGGCAGGCGCTACTGCAGAAAAGGCACGTCTCCTGGTCCCCGCCAGCCGACATTCCTCGGATGACGGACCCGGAGCATGCCCATCCTACCGGACCGGATTGGATGGGTAGAAACAACCGGGAAAAGACCGTCCCTCAGGTAACCCGGCCCCAAGCCATGAAGGGCTTTAAGGGTGACAACCAGCACCTTGAATTGCACCCGGAAACACACTGGCAACCGATGCAGCCTCCGAAGCAGTGGCGTTACGTGTGCCGAGTAGCCGACACTGTTTACAGCCTGTGCAGCTGCCTTCTGTACCAGCTGAAGCCTCCGAATGCTCTTCAAGGGCAGCCCCATGCAGAGCACATTCCAGTAGTCCAGATGGGAGGTCGTGAGGGCATGAGTGACTGTGAGTAGAGCCGCTTGGCTGATATAAGGCAGAGGTAGCCCTGAATTTTGTCTGAAATAAAATCTGGAGGGAATAAGGATGATCTGTTTGGGTAAAACTATCCTGTAGGCATGTATTAAAGAAATTATTTTAAGATTGCTGCAGTTGTACAGACTTTTTGTAAATGCACATCTTTGCTTGGCACAGTTTTTCTTTCCCTACAGGAACTTTCTTTGTGTGTATGTGTCATTGCAGAAATATATATTCCATCTGTTATATGGCATAAGAATATATGGCGCTGATAAGAAAAAGTTTGGCAGTCATGCCTTGCAAAATCCACGGGGTCTTGTTTAATATCTCTTATTTCTCAAGGGCATTGCTTGGCTGCTGGTAAGAGATAAGGATTGCCTGATACCTTATCCTGATATCTTAATGGCCTTCACACCTATGGAGGTCAAGGGGAATCAGTTGACAAAGCCCAGGATTTCCTTCCATATGGGGCTCACAGATCAGTCAGTTTCATGCTGATGTGTATGGGAACGAAAGCCTTCGAATATGCACCTGAGGAATGGAAAAGGGATGACACACTTTCCTTTTATATGAGGGCAGGAACCAGATGACACCTCTTGTATGAATCCTAAAATGGGCGTCAACATTGCTAAGCTCCTTGAAAAAATAAACATGTTACATAGCTCTACTGACATTGCTGCTGTTGTGGCCAGGTTCCTGCCAAACACCCCCACGTTTAGGGGTTAATCTGATGCCCATCAGCAGACAGGTTGGGAATGCGATTTCTGTCTCCCGGTATCTTCTCAGTGAAAAAAGGTCTCCTCTTATCAATGGAGACGGGCATGTTAGATTAATGGCACGTATTCCTCTATTTAATAAATCCAGAATGACGCACCTTTGTTGTTGTTGTTGTTCAGTCGTTTAGTCGTGTCCGACTCTTCGTGACCTCATGGACCATAGCACGCCAGGCCTTCCTGTCCTCCACTGCCTCCCGGAGTTTACTCAAATTCATGTTCATTGCATCGGTGATGCTATCTTACCATCTCATCCTCTGCCGTCCCCTTCTCCTTTTGCCCTCAGTCTTTCCCAGCATCAGGTCTTTTCCAGGGAGTCCTCTCTTCGCATTAGGTGGCCAAAGTATTTGAGCTTCAGCTTCAGCATCTGTCCTTCCAATGAGCAGTCAGGGTTGATTTCCTTTAGGATTGTCTGGTTTGACCTCCTTGCAGTCCAAGGGACTCTCAAGAGTCTTCTCCAGCACCACAGTTCGAATAAATAGCTCAGCTGGGATACTGTCTTAGAAGGGTGAAAATGATATTGCAAAAGGGCACAATTGCCATCTCAAAGTACCTTCAGTTGTCAGAAGTTTGGCCACAAAGACCTTTTCTAGGCAGCTCTCTTTCCTTTCACAGACTTTCATGAGGGGTGGGGATGGGGGAGATGAATGTAGAAAATCATACAGCTGCACAGGAAAACAATATGATTTGCATGGTGATTTGAAAAAGAGATGAAACTCAGCAAAATCTTTTACTGCCCCAGCATAAATGTGAGTATATCACATCTGGGGCATGTTAAAATGCCATAATGATCTAGCTGAGAGTGCTTGCAGCAGTTTCTAATAACTACAGAGATTTTTTTTAAACCTAAGTATGTGATGGTACTGCAGACCTTGAAAATCAAACTACAAATGTCAAAGACACTTATTTTGGGCATCCTTTTTTTTTTTAACCCTTGGAGCGCCATGAGAAGATGTTATATCAGGAAGTAAACCTTTTATTTGTTGATAGATTGTCTTTTGGTTCATTGATCAGAATTATTTTTGGCTCACTTTCTTGGTTATATAAAGCAGCCACACAGCTCCAATTATCTTTGTCCAGCTTGCATAACATTTGTCAACCATCATCATTTCATAACCAAGGGGACCACATTATGTCAAGCATCCAGTCTGAAAAACCATCCTCAGATGCTGCCGTATTATACTTCATTGACAATCTTTGGCCATGCTCTAGGCTGGCTGATAAATTAGATTCCTCCAAATATTTTTCTTGGCCGTGTTTCTACTTTGAAGGATGTATCCATCATGCTTCATATTTCTGAGATCAAGAGGTGGTTAACAAACCCTGTTCTAATAATAAGAAAAGGAGAACACTTTAAATGTTGATCCAGATAGCCTATGACAGAAGCAGTAGGGTTGGCATCACTTTTTACCCTTCCAATCCTGAGCAATCTTGCAAATTGCAATGGGGGAAAACAAACATTGCAGTTATTTTTCCCGTTGCAAACCTTTGCCATTCATGTCACCAGAAGCGGCCTTTTTAATATATTAATTCATGAAAAGAAGTAATGGAATCAGTGACTGAGCAATGGGGTAATGAAGGCATAGTAAATATGTTTATTAGTAAAGGTTGAGCATTTCACTGGATGGAAGGAAAGAGGGGATTTAACTCACTTTTAATTACAGTTAATCTGCTGAGACATTCCCATTAGAAATATCACACTGGCATTTTCTTGGATACCAGCTGCAAGCTGAGCTCTTTAACCTTTAACTTTTTAAATGCTTACTAGCCATCCAATTCCATTTTTCCTCACCTGCTCGTTATGCATCAATATATTTTATAGAAGTTTTCTCATCAGTCACTTATTCCCATAACCAAAGAGGAATTCATTGAATTTCTCTTTTATCCCACTTTCAATCATCTCCACGTGGCTTCTCTCTGATTCAGCGAATCTTGCTCATTGAACTTTTAATGCTTCAGCTGAGGATAATGGCTTTTGGTGTTCTGCTAGAACTACATTAAAAAAAGCACACAAATGTGGCATAATTTGCACAGCTTCGGCTGGTGCGCCAGTTGCGCCCGTTCCTGGATCGTGATGCCCTCCGTACAGTCACTCATGCTCTCGTCATCTCCCATGTAGATTACTGCAATGCGCTCTACATGGGGCTACCCTTGAAGACTACCCGGAAGCTACAGCTGGTGCAGAATGCGGCCGCGCGAGCAATTTTGGGTGCACCAAGATCTGCACATGTAACACCACTGCTCCGCATGGGAAGGAGGAAGGGATAGTTCCTCATGGGGGTGGCTTGTCCCTTAATCCTAAAAAGTCCTCCCTTTATTACTCTTTCGTCCATCTGGATTTTATTTTTTATAATTATTTATATTAATTGTATGAATTGATGTTTTATATTGTATGCTCTATTTTAATTCTTTTTTGTTGTAAACCGCCCAGAGTTCCCCGTTGGGGGGAGATGGGCGGTCATATAAATTAAATAAATAAATAAATAAAATAAATAAATAATTGACCAAGAAGTTGCCATGATGCTTTCTGTTGCCCCCAAGAAGGACCATCATCTGGGGCTGCACTGTGAAACCATTTCTATTCACTTGTTCAAACTCTTAATTTTCACAGCAAAAATGAAAGGAAGCTTGGTCAGATATTAAGTCTGTACAATGGCAGATGGGATTCTTTGGGTACTGACATTTTTTTTCTCCTATCCCATGCTAATGAGACAAATCCATTCTTTCCATATGCTCTAAGATGCAGTACTCTCAGATGGCTACATTTTGTAAAATAATATAGAAAGCATTCCTTAGGGGTACAGAAGTAACCCTTTCCAAAGATCTGGTCTTCAGCTTCACAACTACTGTCTTCTTGAACTTGGTGAATCTTTACGGTTCTGTTCACTTTACTGTTACAGGCCTATCCCATGCACTTTCCTTTTCCCTGCATGGTGGAATATTTGAGACTATGAGAAAGGAATATTAATTATTAGATAAATTTATTTTTAATTAACTATTTTTAATTAACTATTAATCATTAGATAAATCAAATGAATGAATGAATGAATGAATGAATGAATGAATGAATGAATGAACTGGCTTTGTAACATCTACTCCTTTATGAATACTCATATTCAGAAAGTCAGGAAAGAACCCTGTCTTGAATTTCTATCTGTCCTTACAGACCACAAGTGAGAGACTGTTGATTCGGTGTTACACTGTCGCTCCATGTAACTTAGTGTATAGCAATGGTACAATCATCTCTCTAATACCTAATACTCATCTCTCTATATCACCTTCCTTGAATCGGGTAAGGATAAAATGGGTGTGTGTCTGTCCTTCTTCATGCAATCAACATTCTCTTGACTGCAGGCTTACTGACACAAGCCCAACACAATCATATTTAAGTGTGTGGTTTAAAAACTCTATTCATCTTTAGATCGTAAGTGTCCTATGATGATAGAAGAGGAACAGGGCTGGACCAGGGATACTTGAATTTGATGAGACAGTGAATTTTGGAACCAGAATTCTCTTTCCTAAATTCTTCATGGCACAATTTCATGGACACTTGTATGGGGTTTTAGTTGATCCAAATGCTTTCTGCCAGCAAGAAGTGAAGGATGCTTACCTCTTACGTTATTTATTGAAGGAACAAAATTAACATTCCCCAAAGACATGGAAGTTTTCATACCTGACAAACGGGAATCAGTTCAAATGTTTCACAATCCTGGGCCTTCAACAATGTGTATCAGGTCCTTCTTTGAGATTTTTTTGCTTTCGTTCCTTAGAAACAGCAGTGTATTTGCATGAAAAATAGTTCCTCATTATGCATTGTTTTTATTCCATGTCCTCAGAAAGGGACTGCAAGCAGGATTTCTGCAAGCCTGAATCGGATAGATGGTTGTTTTTCTTTCACCTGTGATCAAAGGCCCACCCGGCTTAATTTATGTTTACGTGTCTTCCAAAAAGATGAATGAGTTCAAACCAGAATATAAAGAGACAAAACAATTGATGTGTCTCTCCCTTTGATATCTTATTTGCAAAGCCTGTGTAATTACTTGCCAGTCCACTCCTGGAAGTACCTCAAATAGGAAGGCTTCTTCCCTTCTTTGTCTTTTAATTGTACTGACAATCTCATTTTCAGAAGCAACATCACAAAGAAAAGTGAAGCCATGTGTACAGCAAGCCTTTTGAAATGGATGGCAAAGCTTCAAGAGACTCCGGTGGGTATATAGTGGGACCGAAGCAGAGAAAAATCTCCTAGATTGGTCCTTTGCAGCCATCTGAAGCTTGTAAAAGTTTTGTTTAGATGTATAGCATCTATGTATCTAAAAATGTGTCTTTCAGATTCTGTCACCTCCTTTGAATGTTCAGGAGACAGGAAGCAAAATTGGGGGCGGGGCTTGATAGACAAAGAGGAGGGGCTATGCAGATTGCAGAAACAGGATTCCAAGTGGGTGGAGTCTCCCACGGCCACTGAAGGAGGCCTGGGGGGATTTTTGATTTGATTTGTAAATGTGAAGATTCCCCAATGTATAAATCACAAGAATTCTCCTTCTTCAGGACTTTTCTTCCTCTAAAGTAAGTGATTGACTTCTATTCCTATTTTCAGGGGAAGGTGAAGGGTCACATGTGGGAATAATGCTGCAATGGGTGCAGAACTGTCCCACTTCCCTTTCATGGCTCATTGGAGGGGCATGTTTGCTGCCCAAGTAGAGACATGTCAGGGCCTTCCTGTTGTTATGGATTGTCTAGATTTTAACGTTACGTTGTTCATTGCAAGCGGGTGGGAATCTGGGTTTGGAGCAGGATATAAGCCAAAGTCATAAATCAGTAGTCCAACCAGCATGGGTGAGAATTCAGAGAAGGGGGATGAGAGAGGGATACAGTATATCGTATGGAGTTCAGAAAGACATTTTTTTACTTTCATGTTATCCCTTTCATGGGACTAATTATGTGTATGTGGGGGTGGGGGGGTCTTTGTGCAAACTGGGACACAGCTGCGGTGAGCTTTTGCTCTGCTGAGCTGTAAAAATGGTTCAAGAATTCAGTAGGAAGAGCAACGCTGGTTACACGCTTCATTTTGGACCAATTTAGCAACCATGCCTAAGTTGTCTCTGTGTTCAATTTCATTGAAATCTAAGGCAGATTTCTTTTAAATCTCTCCCCAATTAGGACCTCATTTTCACACAATGTTGTTTACATGCCGAATTTCATTTCATTTCTCAGATCTCTCTCTCACTCATTTGGAACCACGCAGTGTATATATATAAAAAAAATTAGTGGTGCAATCTTGAAGACCACTGCTGAAACTCAAACCCTTTATCTTCTCCTATCAGGGGAATATTTAAGTAAAATATGGGTAGCCCACCCACTCCGAAAAGCATCTTGTGGTTTCAATCCATTCTTGCAGAGCTTAAAGTATCCCTTTGACTCCTAAATGACTTTGAAACTCACCCCGCCACCCTGGAAATTGGAGTGTAGCCCTCAGCTCTCCCATGCTAAGTCTGGGGAAGTCCTTGAGCTGATGCCCCTGCAGCGTCTGAGGCTTAGCCTGGACCAATCTCTCTTTCGGGATGTCTTGGTCTGAGTCCTGGACAATAGCATAACTGGCCAGAGATGGACCTTGCTCTCCAGTAGATGACACTGAAAGCTTTCCTGCATTGGAATTTCTTTCAAGAAACGCTTTATCTGAGAACGGTCTTCTTGTTTAAAGAAGTTAAATGACATTTTTAGCTAAAAATAAGGAAGCTGAACATTTGTGCATTGATTAGTTTGTTCATTGAGGCTTCTGCCTGTTGGGTAATTTCATGAGCACAAGAACCAAACCAGCTGCTTTCTTTCTTGGTATTCACTCCCCCATAACCTGCTTTGGTGCACATCAACAGCTTCATGATTTCAAGAGTAATGGTATCTCTGTTTGCGAGGAACATTAAAAATGTTATGGTTCTTGAAGAAAATGTGCCTGGATCAATTAACTGCCTGGATTTTCACAGACAACGTTCCTGTTACAGATATTACAGGTGAGATGCAGGGATGCAGGAATTATTCATCAAATGCATTCTTCCTAGTGAATAAGTACTTTAATAAATATCTTCAAGAGTGCATGGTCAAACAATTGAAAGGCAAATCTCTATGTTCTCTCTTACGATTTTCCTGAAAAGCACAAAGTAATTTTAAATAATGGATTTCTTATAATGGTCCTCCTTCAATCTCCTTATTAAATCCTTCAGAAAAGAAAAAAAGGGGAAATCCTTCTTGGTGAATTATCATTTTGGAGAATATAGTCCAAATTCAGTGGATGAATTTGAAACTGTGAAGCTACCCTGGATGGGGTTACAGACAACAACTCTTTTCAGTGAGAGAGTTTGATTTGATGACAATGTCTGGCTGTTTCCTTCAACTGGTGCCCTTCAGATGATTATAACTAGATGTCCTTTTGATGCTGCAGAATTGTGAGGGCTGTAGGGGCAGAAAATCTGTACAGCAGGTTGGGCCAGCTGACTTATGCCAACTAGGGAAGGTGAGAGGCCGGGCAATTTTCTTTGCTGTCAGCAAACAGAAAGTCCATTTCTAGAACTGCCCAGCGACACAATGAGCTGCTTTGACAGACAATCTGCTGCCTTGCACAAAGAAAAGGATTGGTGGCCCGTAGCATTTCATTTGCTCTGAGCCCCTCAACGTGGGCAAAGCTGAATATTCTGGACTCTTTTTTTTGTTTTTTGAGGTGATATTAAGGGAGAACAAGTGTATGAAACTTGCAGAAGCTTAAAGTGTTTTTTTTTTATAAAAAAAACAGCCCTGGCAATACTTTCTGGGTTTCCCTGACCAGACAGAACAGAGAGGTTGCTGTGCTTCAGGCAGGAAAGGTGCCCATCCTGTGTTCAAAGCTTCCTTGGAGGGAACTGCTGGGGCTTATGGGTCACTGGATTGTTTAGGCTCTTGCCAACATGCTGACAGAAACATTCTTTGAAGGGTTGTTAATTCCGTTGGACTAGACAACTGTTTTCAAAAGCTCCCTTATCCCTTAAGTCAGACATCATTGTGTTTGCAGACAGCCTCCGAGATGCTTTGCACATTCCCTGCGTTCTGACTGCATTTTATTTTTTTAAAAATGTATTTTAATAATAAAGAAATGGGAGGCTGTCATGTTCCAAAGCAGGGCACCAGCCTCTAGCAACGTCTTTCTTGGTAAGAAAGCTCCTCGGCAGCACAGAAGCCCAACGGGCCTTCTTCAGAAACAAAAATGGAGACCAGTTGAGGAGAAGGGGCTTGTAAAGAAAGGCACCCAGCGACGCAGGATACGGGAGGCAAGAGGGGATGGGGGACCCCCCCCCCCACCAGTTGGCCTTCTGGTGGATGGGTGTTTGGTGCTGGCCTCCCTCATCACGACTGCCAGCTTGTCAATTCCATGGCCATTGTTTTGGGAATGAATTCAAGACATTTATGCAAAACTGCAAATGTGCCTTCTGAACCCAGATGGATGTTTACTCCCACCTTCTGCAGGTTCACTTTTTTCAGCATTGCATCAAAACATGAAGGGGAGAAAAACAGTGGAAAAAAAAAGCACGTAAAGCAACTATTCTCTGCCCATCCAACAGATATGTCTATGCAGGGAAAAATACCACATTTATTAAAATACCCTTGGTACCATTTTACTTGGTGAAGCAATCTTGAAAACTCAAAAGCTTGCACACTTATTGTTGTTCCATTTCTGTTGATCCTGATAAAAACATTCTTGTACTATAAATTTTGGATTATCCCCCCCTCCCCTTTGGATAACTTGGTTATTGCTTTTTTATACTTTGTGCTTTGCATAATTTCACCTACACAAAAGAAAGTAATACTGTCTTGTTTCAGCCCCAAGCAGTGTCCAATCTGATTGCGTCCTCTTTGTTTCTACCAGTCAAAGAAAGCATGAATAAAGTTTTATTTTGGTCGGGTGACCTGTCCTGCAATTCAGATAAATTGCAACAAGCTCTTCTAGCTATGTTCACAGGAATACTTTTATTGTCCCACTGAAGATCCAATATCCATTTTTTGAATCAGTTACATCTTGTGCCTGTCTGCACCAGCAGTTTGGAAAATAAGATGGGATTTTCATGTATTTTTTGATGTGTTGTATGAGCAAGGATTTTTATATATATATATATATATATATATATATATATATATATATATATATATATATATATATTCTCCTTGTATGGGATCATTTGTACAATACTCCTAAATCATTTAAATGCATGGGCTTGTTTGACTTATTAGTTATCCAGGGAGATTGTTTTGAATAGAAATGCTGACACACAGGGGAAGAGCTGAATCTTAAGCAGCCGATCATGGCAGATCTGAAAGATGAGTTAGTTCTGCTTCATGCTGATATCTCCCTATTTTGCTTTGCTTTCTACTGTTTACAGCGTTGTTTCACAAAGCCCAGATCCTCAACAGATGGAAAGTTCCAAGATAGCAGAACATTTTTCTGGGTCTAAATATACAGAACGTATGTTATTTTTTGGTTGGTGGGGCCGGGCAGATCCCAGGGGAAGCGCACAGGGGCAGGGATGCGGAGAGGAACGAGTGCCCCTGAACATGTCTGGCCTATGACTTCCCAAGAGAGACCTTCTCTGAGGGAATGCAGAATGTGGGGAAAAAATTCTCACTCCCTTTGGAAAGTGTATTTATAATCTCATGGCGCTTCTATTTTGGACGACCCTCTTGTCAGTTCACTCGACGTGTGAAGGATTATAGACCTGGGGGAGAGAAAATCTGGTTGTTTAGCCACGGTTTACATTAACCGATATGCATGTTCAGCAGGAGGAAGCAGTGGAACATTCACAACATGGATATTGACTCAGACATAAATCCCACTATCTCCAACAGGGCTTTCTCCCTTAGGTGCGCATTGAGCATCGCCGCCTTACGGTGTAAGAAGCAGAGCATTAGATGTGGCTAAAGAAGCCCGATTTCACATTCCTGCTCATCCAAGAAATGCTTTAGTGTTAATTTAGTTTTAGGGACAAGGGAAGAGTGTCTTTGCACTTGGGTGGTGCCAAACCCAGTCCCGAAGAGCTGCTTTTTAAAATGAAAGGATCCCATGCAAGAGAACTCAAAGGAAAAAAAAATGCTGAACGTCTTGGTGAGGAGTTAATGTCAGTTAAAGTAAGTAATATAAGGACACAGAACCGAGCTCGGATTTTGTTCAAGGTGGCCTCCAAGGTTCAGACAGACAATGGACCTCTTTGAGGAATCTCATATAGGGGACAGCAGTGCTGTGGGTCCTTCTCCTGCCCCAGAAGTCCTACCACATCCCCACCCCACTTCTCAGCTGCTGACATTCTGGGGAGTGAATCCTTAAGCGAAAGTGATACCCAAACCCAGGATTCCTGCATGGAGAATGCCAACAATAATGATGATTGGACTATCAGGAAGCACCAGGGTTATAGGACGGACTGGGGAAAAATCATCTTGGAAAAAGGCAACAGCAAATCACTTCTACTCTGTTGCCAAGAAAGCTAAACATATCTAAGATATCATCTGGAATTGAGTTTGATCTAAAGCAGGGGCCCCAAACTCTTCAGCTCATCGACCCCTTCATGAAGTTTCAGATTGTTCATTGACCCACAAACATTTATTATATGAAAATAATTTAATAAATACTACTTTAACCAATAGTACTCCAAATAGTAACAACAACAACAACAACAACAACAATAACGGATTGTCCCATGATCCTTGGGGCTCGATATTGAACACTTTGGGGAACCTTGATCTAAAGGAAACTTTACTTTTTACCCTGATGGAAGGGAGATATTCTTCTTCATCTACTAATGGTGTTGAGAAGCTCCTGAACAAATTTCAGGTCAACTCAGTATGTGTTTGTGAGTTTTCTGAGTCTGCTTCTTTCTCTGTCACTGTCTTAATTTGTTAAAGAAATCAATAGCCATCAGGAAAAGCATTATATGACAGTTTTATTTATTTATTTATTTATAATTCATGCAGATGCATTAATCAAAAGAACTGAGCACCAAAGGAAATGTCAAGCTTAATAGCTTGTATGGGTGATGGGAAAGCCTCTTTCAGCCAATTTGCATGGATCTGGGTGACGCTAAGTAAGAGAACCTGGTGGCTTTTATAATGTGATAAAAGGGAACATCACGAAGTGTGTGTGAATGCATATGCGTGCATGTGTGTAAGGGGTGAGAGAGATAATTGCTATTCTAGGAAAAGCTGTAACAGAACAGAAAGCGTAAGTAAGGATATTGAAAACAATAAGGCATATTGTTGTTGTTGTTGTTGAATCTCTTTGTAATGCTTAAGGGATAGTTACTCGCAGAGTAGGGAAGAGAAGGTTGTCAACCAGCTCATGGATTGTGGCTCAGCCAGTAACGACTTTTGTTACCGCAAAGTACACTGTAGTTGGACATTTATAGAGGAAATGTGGCTGTCATGGACTTTCCACTAGGAGGCATTTGTTATAATCTTTGTCTGTTAGGTGGGGAAATCAGGCTGACTTCTGAACTAAGTAAAGAACAGACACCTGAGCTGGCCTGCTGAAGTCTCCTTCCAGTCCAATCCCAGCGACTTCATGAACTCGTCCATGTTGTTTTCTTGCTCACAAGACAGGCGTGGTTTGCCATATTTCTAGGAAGTTTTCTTGACTTCTACACTAGGCTACAGCCCTGGTATTTCCTGGTGATCTCCCTTCCAAGTAGTAACCAGGTTCAATCCTGCTTAGCTTTACAAGATCAGAGATGGCGGACTAGGTGCTGCCTCCAAATTTGGAGTCTCAAACTGGCAAAGGAGCTAATTCTCATGTGGGCTAAACAGATACACATACAGACTCACACTACTTATACAAAACAGACATTCCACTTTCGTTCACTTCTGTACATAGTATTCTTCTACTTCTCTCACATATTCTCAACTTTTTGTGCATGTGTCCTCCACACCAAGACCATCACCAACTCTCTCCCACGCATACACACTCACGTAAACAAATATACACACCTGGCCTGTGTTTAGGGAGCTCAGTCTGTTGCTGAATTACTGTGCTGGGCAGCTGCTACTTCTATGACTATCAATCATGTGATGGCATTTTTGGGGACACTACCTTTCCCTGGTAGATGGATGGGGTCAGGGACTCTGGTCCAGGGCTCCCAGCATCCCATAATTTGCTTAGGAAAGCCAGTCTAACATCAGATGCCACAAGAATCACAGGATCACTATTCCCACTCCTTCCTTCTTCCAAATTTTGGGTTTTCTGAGCTTAACGTTTTTCATGCACAATTATGTGTTTTCTCTGTCCCTGCAGGTATCTTTTGGTGGTTCCAAGAAGAAACTCTCAGATACCCAAAACCTCTGGAAGAGCTAGATGCCAGTCTAGAGAGTTATGTCATTGCTTTAGTGCAGGGGGAGACCACACATCCAGAAAATGTTAAGTGCAAAATGTTGTGCTGCTTCGACCATCAGTTGGTTCGTCCTGCTCTAGAAACTTGTCCCAACTGTGAGTCTCTAGATCAGTGTTTCTCAACCTTGGCAACTTGGCTGGGGAATTCTGGGAGTTGAAGTCCACACGTCTTAAAGTGGCCAAGGTTGAGAAACACTGCTCTGGATCAAAGTTCTTTATCTTGGTTGTTAGGTGAGGAACGCCTGTCATGCATGAAAAATGTGCTGTTCGCTCCAAGAAGCAAGATCAGCCGAAGCTCTCACTTGTTCCACAGGTTTATATACGATAAGGCAAAAGGTGTTCTTTCTCTCTCTCTCTCTCTCCTCTGTCAGATCAGTTATTTTCAATGGTTCTGTCTCATAGTGCTGGTGAAGCAACTTAGGAGGATGCCCCATTTCTTCAGTGACATCGGAAGACTCATAAGTTGCTCTGGTTTGGCTCCTATGAGTTATTAGGAAGCCAGGCTAGGGAGAGCTTCGTCCATCATGGGATATTTCTCTGAGCTGCTATTTAAATGAGATGTCCAATATCCTGGAATCATCGCTGTTCAAGAAATGAACTGCAGTGCATTTTTTTTGGGGTGGGGGGGAGAGAGAGAGAGATGGGGAAAGATTCAGAAGACCGGTTTCTAGCCTACTTTATCTTAGCAGATGTCTGTTCCCAATCCTGTACTGACCAAGATAACACAAATGCAGGTCATTTGAGGAGTGGTGGTGGTGGAGTGGGGGATGCCACCAGGATGATCCAAGCATTGAGCCCCAGTTGCTCAGGCCAGCCTTGCATAACGTCTTGTTACTGCACAGCTGCACTGATATCGACCCTCTTCTCTACCCCACAGGTCTGCCCCAGCAGACGTTGCCCCAAGTGTTTGCCCAGCAGAACTTACTTCTGGGCATGGGCCCCGGGAGACAAACAAGAACTCGGAGAGGCATGGGGTCCAAGGAAGGAAGGCCACAAAGGTGTGTGTGGAAAGGGGACAGAAAGAAGGTGGGGCTGGTAAGAGTCTGCCTCTACTCTGTCCATAGGGATGCCAAAACCAGCCAGGCTGCTGGTTTCAGTAATTTATGTTATTTATATTTTTAAGGTAAAGGTAAAGGTTCCCCCCACACATTTGTGCAGTCATGTCCGACTCTAGGGGCCGGTGCTCATCTCCGTTTGTTAGCCAAAGAGCCAGCGCTGTCCGAAGACGCTTCCATGGTCATCTGGCCAGCATGACGTGTGTGGAACGCTGTTACCATCCCACGGAAGTGGTACCTATTTATCTACTTGCATTTGCATGCTTTCGAATTGCTAGGTTGGCAAGAGCTGGGGCGAGTGCGGGATCTCACTCCGTCACGCGGGTCTCGGGTCTCGAACTGCTGACCTTCCGATCGACAAGCCTGGCATCTTACCTGCTGAGCCACCATGCCCCTGAAATTTATATTTTTACTTTTTATATATTTTTTCAAAAAGTATTTTTGGAGCATCCGGGAGTGACAGCCTCCGAGCCATCTCTCTGATGGTTGGGAGTCTATTGAAGGTTCCTCCTCCCCTTCGTCCACAGAATCCCTGATCATCTGTGGTTGGCTCACTGCTTACTTTACCTGTGCCTTGCAAACATTGCCTGGGTGATGTGGCCATGACAGCTGCCAGAGAAGAGGCCGGTCGCTGGGGCCACCTTACAGGGCTTCTGCTTGGGAAAGAATAAGTAGGAACTGGGAAAGTCCTAGCTTCTGTCTCTTTCTTAGACAGTGGTCTTCTTGGGAGCCTGTGGGCAGGAGGGCCGCCGACGGTGTGGTGAAGCCTCTTGGCCCAAGTGCCTTCTATCCAAGAGAGCTGAATAATGTTTAGAACTGCAATAATTAGAGATAATTGTAAATCTATAAACCAGATTTATTGAATCGTTGCCGTGGGATTTTTAACTTGTGAATCAATAGAAGAGAACTTGTGAATTACAGCTTACTTTTAGTCTACTATTTAAATTTACAGCCTATGAATAATCTGCTAGACAGGTTTTGCATATTCTGTGGTTTTCCCTGGGAAATGTAAATCCCAACCCTGAAGTGTGTTGGGATTTGTGAATCTTGTGAATAAACAATTAAAGTAGCTTCACTTCCACTTTGTATTTCTTCAGGCACACACATGAGGAAAGCATATATCCCTGTGTTGCTGCCATCCAGCCTTTCTTCCATCCGAGGCCCTTGTAGCTGAGTTGCAGCTACCTAAAAGGTTTGGTTGGCTGGCAGTTCTCTGAGTTGTAATCTAGGGTGACAGATTCAGGAAAGCTCTTCAATTTAATGTAATTTAAAATGGAAAGGGTCATGGAGTTGGCGGTAGGTGGACCTAATGTCACCAGGAAACGTTGCTTTTATCAGTGTGGACAACATAAAAATGGGGAGACCCAGGTTCAAATCCACCCTTGGGCAGGAAAGCTCACCGGGTAAATTTTGGCCATTTACTCTTTCCTGGTTCTGCAAACTACACTGGGTTGTTGTGTTATGTATACTTCCTGGAGGAAATATGGGTTACCAGTCTAAAACTATATCATCATACACAGGGATTGTGGCAGAATCCTGTCTCATGAGATGCAGTGAGAAAAAGGTCTAGAAGCCTAAACCATGCATATTAAGATTACTATCCTAAATTTGATCCCACAAACCTCCTTTAGAGAGGCACATAGGTGTGCATTTTGCAGCCTGCATTTAGCTGTGTTAATTAGACTAGTTCCTCTACTCAAGGAACAGCATTTTTTGACTTGAAACAAACTTTTCAATTCACTGTTTGGGACTGGTGAGCTAGTGTTTTCAATTCTCTTTGACCTCTCTGTAGAAGAAATACATGTGGGGGTGTGTCTGTGTGTGGGCCAGATATGTACATGTATTTTGTTGTTTATTTGTTCAGTCGCTTCCGATCTGATAGCATCACCGATGTAATGAACATGAATCTGAGTAAACTCCGGAAGACGGTGGAGGACAGGAAGGCCTGGCGTGCTGTGGTCCATGAGGTCACGAAGAGTCGGACACGACTAAACGACTGAACAACAACAAATATATAAAAAAAGTTATTTCTTGGGGTTGGGGTCTGTTCCCCCAACTGTCCTCTCTCGGTAGAGTCTCTTCCACAACCTCACCCCATGTAAGTTTTGCTCATTTTGCTCATCCCTCAACCCATCCCCCCAAAATAAAGATTGAAGCATGTTTTACTGAGTGGGATACCAAGTCAAACTGGTCCCATCACTTCCTGGCAAATAGAAGGGGAAGAAATGGAAGCAGTGACAGATTTTATTTTCTTGGGCTCCAAGATCACCGCAGATGGTGACTGCAGCCATGAAATTAAAAGACGCTTGCTCCTTCGGAGGAAAGCTATGGCAAACCTAGACAGCATATTAAAAAGCAGAGACATCACCTTGCCGACAAAGGTCCGTATAGTTAAAGCTATGGTTTTCCCAGTAGTAATGTATGGCTGTGAGAGTTGGACCATAAGGAAGGCTGAGCACCGAAGAATTGATGCTTTCGAACTGTGGTGCTGGAGAAGACTCTTGAGAGTCCCTTGGACTGCAAGGAGGTCAAATCAGTCAATCCTAAAGGAAATCAACCCTGACTGCTCATTGGAAGGACAGATGCTGAAGCTGAAGCTCAAATACTTTGGCCACCTAATGCGAAGAGAGGACTCCCTGGAAAAGACCCTGATGCTGGGAAAGACGGAAGGCAAAAGGAGAAGGGGATGGCAGAGGATGAGATGGTTAGATAGCATCACCGATGTAACGAACATGAATTTGAGTAAACTCCGGGAGACAGTGGAGGACAGGAAGGCCTGGCGTGCTATGGTCCATGAGGTCACAAAGAGTCAGACACGACTAAACGACTGAACAACAACAACAAAGCCCACCTTCACCTCATTCTCTAGCCTTCCCTCAGAAGTCACTCTATAGCAGTGTTTCTCAACCTTGGCCACTGGAAGATGTGTGGACTTCAACTCCCAGAATTCCCCAGCCAGCATCTTCCAGTGGCCAAGGTTGAGAAACACTGCTCTAATGCATAACAAAAAAGCAAGCAATGGGATGTTAGTCCAGGGAGGAAAAACCCAGTATCTCAAATCTATTGTTAAGAAATCTCTTTCTCCTATCACCATTAGGAGAAAGTATACACAAAGGAATGCAGTCTCTTGGGGGATTTGCTTGCAAAACTGTGTGCATTAGGCAAAAATGTGTGCTATATGCACATACTATGAGAAATGCACAAGAAAGCATGTGCAAATGTCCTGCACACTTACAAAAATGTAGCAGATGGCATGGAAACAGAATGGAATACATTTAAGAGAGGAAAAATGAGGAATTGAGCAAGAAAACAGTGACAGATCTCTCTATCTATCCTTAATTACCTTCATTACCATAAAGCAGAGGTTGTTCTGAGAGGTCCGTCCATCCATAGGTTATCTTCCCAATTCCTTGCACCCTCCTTGGCCCTTTTATCTCCCCCTTCCTGCTGATGGCTGCTTGGAGGTTGCCAAAGTGACAGATGCAAAGGGAGGGAACAATAAATGAAGATCCATGCCACAACACGGTTACACAGTAGATGGAGGTGTCTCATGAATTCTTAATGTTGGGAAGGCAAGACCTCATTTATTTAGGAAAATGAAGAATGTCTGTGATTTTATTTTATTGATGTAACTGAGATCAAAATACTGATAAAAAGGAGGGTCTTGTATATACAGGTTATAAAGTCGGATTTCCCCCCCCATATTCTACTTGATTAGTATATCGAAGGTGTAAAATCGTGGTGGCTCAGTGGTGGCTCAGTGGGTAAGATGCCAGGCTTGTCCATCGCAAGTTTGGAGGTTCGAATCCCTAGCCCTGCGTGCGGAGTGAGCTCCCGCACTAGCTCCAGCTCTTGCCAACCTAGCAATTCGAAAGCATGCAAATGCAAGTAGATGAATAGGTACCACTTCGGTGGGTAGGTAACAGCGTTCCGCGCGTGTCATGCAGCCACATGACCGTGGAAGCGTCTTCAGACAACGCTGGCTCTTTGGCTAACAAACGGAGATGAGCACCGGCCCCTAGAGTCGGACACGACTGCACAAATGTGCGGGGGGTACCTTTACCTTTACTTAAAATCTAGTTTAATGCATATTATTTATCTTAGGATCTTTTAGACAGAGCAGCCTTGGGGCGGCAAAAATTTAGCATTATCCCCCAGGAGAAAATAAATCAGGCATAATGAGAATGTATTTAAGCTTATATTTAAATTACCACAATGACAACATTTGGTCATGAATGTAAAATTATGGGTGTTTCCAGAAGAGAAAGTTTTCTGTCATCTAAGTCTTCTAATCTCACATTTGAAATGGAACAGAGCTTGAGTGAACTGTTCTCACGATGAACGTTACCAGGATTCTGTAGGCACCTCTGTTTTGCGAGTCTGTGTTCCTTGCAAGAGCTGGAAGCTAATCGCTATTTGTTCTTCCTGGCCATTAGGTGCATTGAGACGTCTCTGCCAATCAGGGCACAGCTATCAGCCAATAAATTAAATTAGAACAAAACCCTCCCTCTCTCATTATTTCACTCTCTTCCAGATTTCTCTTACCAGAAATCTAATCTTTTTCCCCACTTGGGCTTTGAAAGTAAGTTGAGGGCTACATTATCCCAACAAAGGGCTGCCTTAAACCAATACAGTATCTACTTTTCAAGAAAAGTTCTACAAATGTTATGCTTAGAAATACTTGGCGGAGAGGATGACTCAGAAAGGGAGGTCAAGAGGCAGAATCCCATCAAGAGAGTACGAGAACAATACCATATTGTACTTATAGGGCTCAGCCACCAAAGGAATCTTCCCATCAGCTTCGAAGTGGTCAGATGTTTCCTGCAACCTCCCTCAGCAGTTCTTAAACTGATCTGACTGATTAAGGGCCATCAAGTTGGATTCAAAAGACAGGAGTTCAGCTTGGGCTCCAACCATGTGGTGCAGGTTCTTACATTCCTTTGGGGATGGGCTTCCTACAATACCAAGGTACTGCTGGAAAAAGACCACATGTTGTCCTCATCTGTGTGAACTTGTTCATCAGGAGATCCTTCACCTCACGTAGTAGATAAACTCTATCCAGAGCCAGCAGCTTACTCTGATGACCCAATATAACTGTGGTCACATCTTTATTTTTGTGTCATCTCTTGTACCCTTGACACCCTGCAGATGCCCATGCCCAGAGCCTTTCAGATTTCCCTGTCTCACTAAAATTATCTCATATGGGTTCAATACACTCATTTGAGTCATCTGAACATCTTTCACACACACACCCAAAAAAATGTTTAAGGGCTGCAAATTCTCACCCCAGGGACATTTAGCTCACTCTCATGCTCCTTTGCTCACTTCTGAATAAGGTCACAGTCAAGTGAAGCGTTACCCTTCAGATACTTTGGATTCCCATTACTGTATGAATTACCAGGAGCCATTAGGCTGTTGCTGATTGATGGCAGCAGTAGTTGAGAATAATTGCAGGGCAACAGGTTGTCCATGCTGCGGGCCCAGACTCTTTCTTCTTGTGGATCTCACCATCTCTTTTTCTGCACCATTAGCCATGCAGAGTAGTCAATTGGTGACTGGCCCAGCCAAATGTGCAAGGCTATGACTTTCCTGCTGTTCCACACTTCAGGCTGTTGTTGTTTATTCGTTCAGTTGCTTCCGACTCTTCGTGACTTCATGGACCAGCCCACGCCAGAGCTTCCTGTCGGCCGTCACCATCCCCAGCTTCCCTATGGTTGAGTCACCTCCAGAATATCATCCATCCATCTTGCCCTTGGTCAGCCCCTCTTCCTTTTCCCTTCCACTTTCCCTAGCATCAGCTTCTTCTCCAGGGTATCCTGTCTTCTCATTATGTGGCCAAAGTACTTCAGTTTTGCCTTTAATATCATTCCCTCAAGTGAGCAGTCTGGCTTTATTTCCTGGAGTATGGACTGGTTTGATCTTCTTGCAGTCCAAGGCACTCTCAGAATTTTCCTCCAACACCACAGTTCAAAAGCATCTAACTTCCTTCGCTCAGCCTTCCTTATGGTCCGGCTCTCGCAGCCATAGTTTACTACGGGGAATACCATTGCTTTAACTATGCGGACCTTTGTTGTCAGTGTGATGTCTCTGCTCTTAACTATTTTATCAAGATTTGCCATTGCTCTCCTCCCAAGAAGTAGACGTCTTCTGATTTCCTGGCTAATGACCCACAAATGACCCAGGAACTAGAGGGCAATTTAAAAGAAAGAATTGCTGCAAAAGGAAGCAGGAGGATGAAAGGAGCTAGTAGGATCAGGGAGGGGTTGGAGAGTTGGTGGCAGAGAAGAGCAAGGAAGTTTGGGCCTCATCAGACATCATGGCAACCTTCTCCCTGGTCATGTGAGGAACAGGGCCTCCAACACAGGACCTTCCGCATTCAGAAAAATCTATATAACGTTATCATATACCCATCTCAGCAAGAGTGTGCAAGTCCTTTAGAATTCAGAAAACAAACAAACAAACAAACAAACAAACAATCAAAGATGATTCTATAAGGGTTATTTTCTCTCTCTCTATCTCACTTCTGAAAGGGAATCTGACTTAGGTGTCATACGTTTTTCATCACCCATTAGAAAACCACCCACGCATCTTTCTGAACTCTACTTTTCTATTATGCGTTAAGGAGTACCACCATCACCAGATATTATTAACAATTTCCTTGACCTTTACATCGCCAAACTTTCTGAAAGTTGACACATCTCATACAGCAGATGAACAAATAGCTAATAATTGTTGCTGCTTCACCTGGAAATACAGGTTGAGAGGGCTCTTCTACTCCATCTCCTAACCCTAAATCTATGCTTTAGTACATAAGATCAACTCAGCTTAATTCTAATCTTGCAAGGGAGCATCTGTAATCGGATTTCCCCTCTCCCAAAGCTTATATACTTCCTGAACACTTGTATCAGAGCATTAAACCATGGAGAATATACACATGCACATACATTAGTGATACCATATCTGGGCTGCAAAAATCCAGATGACCAGTAGAGGGCAGCAAACACTTAGATTTTTTTTGTGTGTGTGTGTGTGTGTGTGTGTGTGTGGTTTCAAACAGTAAACTAATAACTTTCAAGCTTCCTGATTCCTAATATTATTTTGCGAATGCATTTCACAGAGATTCAAATTGTCTTGAATGTAGAAGCCTCAATTTAAGCCTTGCTGGTATAAATGCTTGATAAGATTCATTTGTGGAGTTTCTAGCCTAAAACAAAAGCAAACATTAACCATCTTTAAAGGCACAAGAGCCTCCTTTTTGATGAGGTGAAAATGAGAGTGGATCCCCTCATGGATGCCTTGAAGATATCTAGAAAGTTAACATGTTAACCAAGCCAAATCCAAAAAATGCTAGGGAATTCCTGGAAGCTTGGCATTCAGACAAATCAGTCATCAACAGACACATAGAAATAAACCTCATTTAGGTACCATTCAAAAGAGACAATAAAAAAGCTAAGAAGGAAATAAAAGGACCAGAACACATCGTCTCCAGCAGACTATGCCCAGATAAGCAGGGATTAATACCAGACAAACAATCAAGCAGAAAACAATACCCCAATCAAAGAACTAACAGGGAGACAAACAATCAAGCAGACAAACAATCAAGCAGAAAACAATACCCTAATCAAGGCACTACCAAGGAGAAAACCACACTCCCACCAACACTGTCAGGGCAAGCTACTATATATAAACAGGGAGCAAACCCCACACTCACTTGTACTGATGATGTTACCTAGTTGGGTAATGAAATTTTTATTTATTTATTTATTTATTTATTTATTTATTTATTTATTTATTTAATTTATTCCCCGCCCATCTCCCATGCAAGGGACTCTGGGCGGGTTATGTCTGCCAGCAAACAAACAGGCTCCACAGTTCAACCCTGAGCTACAGATATTCTCTTCTACTGGAAGTTAACATGTTAGTTGAGCCCCCATTTATTTTTTAAAAAAGAGAAAATTTCTTCTTAATATATTCCACAAAAAGAGAACCAATATTCAAGTACCTTCTAGAATTGGTTGATTTGTGATTATTAAAGTTCACCCAGTAGGTTCAAAAACTGCAGTGGGGCCTATTGAAGAGCTCATAACGTGATCCACCAATGCAATTTAAAAAAACCCTACTCTGAAACAGTTTTGATATGTATATGAGAAAAAAATGGTTTTCCCTCTGTTTTGGACTTTAAAAATGCCAAGTATTAATTTGAATTTCAGTATATATGCTTGTAATACCTTCCCATTTTGACAAACAGTTAAAAAAAATGAAGCCCTTCTATCTGAGAATCTTGAATTAAGTCATAATCTCCAGCACAGATTATATATTGATAGTTTGTGGAATAATTGCAGATTTGATTCTTGGTATTTGGCAGATGGCTTAAATCATTTGAGGAGCAAATCGCCCTGTTTTATTAGAAGCTTGATGTCCCCTTTGAATATGCACCAAGGCTTATCCTACCTTTCATTGTTTAAAATGGCATTTGAAAGACAATTCACAATCATATGTGATTCTTTGCCTTTACTTGAAATCTCTTGCTCATTATCTTCTCTGAGTTATTTTCTGTCTAAAAGAAATATATAAGAGCCCCATGATGTTGTATAGAGGATATGATGCAGACTTTATCCTGGGATGGATTCTTCCTTTGATGGTTCTGGACCATCACAAACTAAACCAAGATAATAATATAAATTATGCCTTAGCAGGTGGAATTTAGTTCTACTAAGACCTGGTATGTTTTTGGAGCAAGTTCTTGTTCTTTTCTAAAACACTGTGGTTGACTAATGCATTATCAATGGAAATTGTTCAGTTCCTGGATATTTTACCTCCATTTCCCCCCCCCCCCCAAAGCAACTCTGGGAGGTAAATTGGGCTAAGAGACAGTGATGGGTCCAGAGATACCCAGAAATGACCAAGGGTGGACTTATTTCTGGGTCTCCCAAGCCATAATCCGACACCCTTAACCAGTCAACCCCCCCAGTTGCCAGGCTGTTCAGCCTTTACTAAATCACAGCCCCTGTACGCATTGTGCCAGTGTCCAGAGCCAGCCTTGTTCTCCACAGACCTTTTAAATTTGTTTTCATCCCAGGTACTTATGATTGCTCTTTCTGGTGATGACAGGCTGGTTTCCCTTCAAAGCTGCATTTTGAGGAAGAGCCCATTGTCTTCGTAGAGGGAAACATGGTGCCAACGCAACCTCGAAGGGCACCTTCACCATTGCTGCTTTGCTGCAACCGTTGGGGTAAACCCTGTTTGGGCAGATGGCAGGAAGCAAAGGCAGCTGGGGAAATTCGGAGCACTTCCATATGGAGTTTGGGGATCAGCTCCACACCCCTGCTTTCTCAGGCAACGACGGGATCTCCGAGCCAATGTACTTCTGGCTCAGGAGGGGTCAGAGATCTTCAACTTCACAGAGTGAGAATCTGGAGCTTGGGGGCAGGTCATTGCTCATGTCCTTGGCTTTCCCTTCCCTCCACTCAGGCTAAGGAACCCTGGCAACTGCTACCTCTTCATTTCCCTGGTTAAAATGAGCAGAAGGACAGATCTGTGTCCCTCCCCAAGAGCTGGCTATGTCACGTTTCCCCAACACGAAGACTGAGCAAGCTGAGATGAGGATGATGACAAGGATACGAGGGCATCTTCGGATTGCTGAGCTTTGAGCTACCCTACGCGTCATTTGAAGGAGGGACCAGTCAGTCCAAGAACAATGTGCCGAAGACAGTTGTAAGGACTGAAAAGGGTTTCAGGAGTCCATACCACTGGCTTATAAGATCCCACTTTCCTAGGTGCCATGCCCTGCGCTGCAGGAATCGGGGGGAAACCTGTTGCCCTTGAACCACACAGCTGCTCATCAGGGGCCATGGTAGACCCAGCCTGTTCTCCTGGTTTTCTCAAGCTCCAAATGGGGGGTGCACATCTGCACAGAAGCAAGCCAGCACATCTCTAGCAAGGTGACTTGAATTCTCTCCAAGAAAAGTGACCTTCTCTGGCTTATATAAATTAAGCACTCTTCTTAGCTTTTGTGATTTCTCCTGCTTTTATTAGTCTCAAAGATGAATGAAAAGCGAAGCTTATTGAGAAATTCTGTGTGAGCAGAAGAACTGTTCAGATGGGTGACCGAGGATCCATTCTATTTCCCTTCTTAGTTATCTGGAGTGCAGCTTTGCTATACAGTAAAGGCAGAGGGTAAACCAGATTTATAGTTACTTTCTTTGATATCTACAAAATGAAATTGCAAAAGAAACCAGTGACCAACATTTTATTCACATTGTTATTAAATATACCATAATAACTGTATGCTCGGGTGGGATATTACATTTCCCTGAACATCCAGTCCTTCTCTCTTCTAGATATCAAGGAGAATCTGCACTGGGCAGGGGGGAAAATGGGGGTGTGGGAAGCAGATATAAACTTGAAAGGCAGGCGAGATGCAATACAACTTTATTGGAAATGCTACTTTGCAGAAGTGGTAGCAACAATAAAGGTATATTAACATTTCTGAAAGAAGCTTGTTCTCATTTTCAGATCTACAACTTAGAGCACAATTTTTAAAAAACTACTGTGCGGAGGAAATCAGAAGTTGATTTTCATACTCAGGTGTCCTAGTATCCTTTTAGTTGCTGGATAAAGTTTATTTGCTGTTGTGTGGTCTTGTTCTTATGCCTGTTTTCCAAAAAGGTTGTTCATTTATATTGGGTGAATACAGTTTTTCAACTAACAGCAAAAAAGGATAAACATTGATCCAATGGCCCAGGAATTACTTTTGTGCATTAATTACATAAAGAATTGTAGGTGGTCTATCCTGTAAAACAAAAATCCAAAAATAATAGAGATTTATTATTTTTGTGAGGGCAACCAACTAAAGTGTCTCAATAAGTTTTAGAGTTCTCCAGATTTTTTTTTTTGGCTGTAAAGAAATATTACTAAAAATGTTAGTAATTGTTACCACTGGATTTTTTTTTTGCAATGTCAGCAACATAATGAGAACTTCAGTTGAGGAAAGAAGAAGGTTGGTGAAGGACAAGCGTCTCCTTGGAAGCTCATCAGTGATCACTTGAGGAATCAAGCCAAGGAACAGAAAATGAATAAATAATAATATAGCTCAGGGTTTTAGAAATACAACCTGACAGTTGCTAAGTTAATGCTTACTGTTTGCATAGGAGGAAATTGGTTAGTCTGAAAAAATGTCTTACACTTGCTTGAAAATAATTATTTTCTCTTTCAGCTAGTGGTATAGGAGTGAAGCAGTTGCAAACAATCAAATAGTAAAATAACAAAGCAAAACTTACAAGAAGTTATCAACATATGTCTGTTTATAATGAACAACTCAAGGTTATTTATGAAATCCATTAATGCATGCAGATTCCCCTTCAGGATCAGTGTTTAAGGTCATTCAATATTTATGGAAAGAAAAGGAACAAAGGTCTAGGACAATCTTAAAAATAACCGAAGCACTAAATAATTTCTGCAAATGTCCATCAAATGAGCACTCTAGTCATTTTTAGAATGGATGTTCTAAATTGAGGTCTTTAGCCTTTTCTTTCAAAGGACACAGATGTTTTGAAAAGGAAAGTTTTCTCAAGAGACTGGAGAATGCTTGTGTTTTACATACAGAAATGCCGTTCTTTCTGCCCTTTTTTTTAAAGTGCTAAATGCATAATACTATTGATGTGAAACAGAATGTGTTAATAAAAGTGATTTTATGCCAGACAAATTTAGCAAGAAAAAAAAATGCTTCAGCTTCTTAAAGCAAAATTTAGTTTAAAATAGGTGCATAAATGTCTATACTCTTAATGCTGTCTTACAAGTTAATCCTTCATTAATGTAGAATTGAATCCTTCAATTAATCTAGAATTGAATTATATATAAAATGAAAAGTTGTGGATCTAACACTCATCATTTATTTTTATCTGCCTGCTTGCAAATAACAAGGCAACTTTGAATTTTCTTATTGCCAACCTGAGAGCCATTTTTTGCTGGAATTACCCTGAAGAGTTTAAAGTTGGAACATAACGAATGCATTAGATATGCAAATCAAAGGTCTTCATATTTGTAATGGGTGGGAGCCTTCCTCCACCTTTGCTTGATGTACGCTTTGATGGCCAAATGAAGTTCTATAGCAGGGCTTTCCAAAGTTTTCCCGCGGCGACACACCAACCGCCGTTGGTGTGTCGCCGCGGGAAAACCCGGAAGTGTCGCCGTTGCGGCAGCGCGCAAAAACCTGGAAGCGCTGCTGCCGCTTCCGGGTTTTGTGCGCCGCCGTTGGTGTGTCGCCGCAGGAAAACCCGGAAGCGCTGATGATGATCAGCGCTTCCGGGTTGTGTGGCGACACACCAGACTGTGTGTGGCGACACACTTCTGTGTCGCGACACACAGTTTGGAAAGCTCTGTTCTATAGAATGAAATGTAGATTCTATAATCATTGTCTTCCTTTCTTACCGGCAGTAGAATATCGGGGCCTTAGAGCAGAATGATTTATATTCTGTGTTTGGCACCAGTGCAGGCTTTTCAGAGTTCCAGTGAAAACATTTTAATCCTGGCATATGGAGCGAAGCAGTGCATTGGAGAAGAACATCAGCTGGAAGAGCCAAGTCCAATTTGTCAGTGCAACATTGTGATGATAGCTGGATCCAACCTCTAGCGGATCTCAGATGAGAGGTGGACCATTTTGGACACAACCCTGACCTTGGTACAGAGAAAAGGAGTGCTGTAGGCTTCAAAACTGCCCATCTGCTCTGGGGATCTTGAGAGTGCTGGTTGAGGGCCCCCAGGAGAAGGGCATATGGCAGGACTTTCCCGTTGTGGTTCCTCTGCTTAGAACTTGCTTCCTCCCTCCTCGCCTTCTACAAAGCAATAAAAGCAACTGTATTCCACCAGGTCTTTAATCCTAATTAATTCTTATGCATGAGCTTGATCGGTTTCAGAAGCTTTGTTTTTCTATAATTACTTTGCTGTATGCTGCCCAGAATCTACAGATTAGTGTGAGTTACACACAGACACACACACACAAACACGAAAATAAACAAACTGTTTATACAAATAAACTGTTGCCCTTCCATATCTAGTCACAGATCCTGGGAAATACTACCCAGGAAATGAGATCCTCCCCCCCCCCCCCCCCGCGCCCATAATGAATATTAGTCCCTGCCGGGAGATTGTGCCTGCCGGTTGCTCTAGAAACTGCCAAACTCGTCAAAGCCATAAATCAGACTGAGGTGGCTTCTTTCCTTTTTGGAGCACTTTGTAAGATTTGCGCTCCTTTTCCATTAAAAAGGGTTCTCTCACTGTTCAGACACCTGCCAAGGACCCCAATTTCACAGTAGCTGGTCTGTGAAAAATGCTGTCACTGCTCGCTTTTTGCTGCCTGGAAAGCAAGCTCCTTTTGCAGGTTGAAGTTAACTCCTGTTTGCAGCAAACATTGAAAGGTTTCACTCCTGTTGAATTTATGATGGTTTCGTCAAGGATTAGGGAATGCAACCTTCAACACGACAGGGAATGGGGATGGTAAGGGCCATCCTGGAGCCCAGCATGGTGGGCAGAAGGTCCTGGATTCAGGTCCTGACATCTGCAAGTGGTCCCAGAAAAGGCTTCTCTCTAAAGTCTGGACAAAGCTGCAGCTGAACCACCGCTTGGAAGCAGAGGAATCAATCAAAGCCAGGGCTGCCTTGAAAGCTGCAGGCTGAACCGCGGGCGCTCAAAATGCTGTTGACCTTAGAACACTCGATCCACCGCGGCCTGGAAGGGTGGCTGCAAGGTGCCAAAATGGGGCTTTGGGAAAAGAAGGTCCACTGTCCAAAAGTTGGTTTGCTCCTTCAAGGAATAACAAGTCATTGCTAAGAGTAGGCCAGTCCTAAAGACTTTATCTGTTTGTTCTACTGGTGTCAGGGAGACACAGGAGAGCGGTGGGGGGAGCTTACTCACGGGAGAGAAGCGAGCACGAAGCTCGGAGGGCCTGGCCTTATTTCCCAAACGCCTCCGGAAAGCTCCGCCCTAGATTGGACTCACGTCTCGGGGATTCTTCGGGCACCATCAGTTTAGCAGGATTCCGTATGTAGGAAGTAATAAACACTAGAGACTAGATTCCAAGCCTCGGCGTGTTATTTCTGCACCTACACACAACAACTATCTCTAGGAGTAACAGCCTAACAAAGATCAGCCACGCCCCAGAAGTTTACTCATTCCTTCTGCCAATAAGGGGCAATGAGTAATATTTGGTCAGAAGCCCAAAATTGCAATTCCCCTGCCAGTTTCTCTCTCTTCCTACAGTTTTCACAATGACTCAGCCCAACTGTTGCAATGGCACAATAGAGGGGTGTGTGTGTGTGTGTGTGTTGATCTTCTATCCTAGCCTTCCTGCCTCTGCCAAAGCCCGTCTCCACTGTGGTACCATCTCCCAGCTCTGATAGATTGGCACCGTTCTTCTCTCTGCCAGCCCCCTCCCTTGCAATGGTCTGCAAGACCATCAGAACATCTACCAGCTGTTCTGCATTACGTTTACTGGGGAGAAAAGTCCTCTCAGAGGTGCAACCCTTTAAATTGAAATTGAAATAATAAATAAATAAATTGCTAACATGGACCATCGCCAGGAAGCAAAAGGCCCCGATAGTTCCATTTCTGTTGTGTCCTTGGGGGTCATTCCTATTAAGGGGCTCTCCTGGCCAAACTTAAGGAAGGTTTTCCTAGTCTGTCTGCCCAGAACCCAAGTGGTCAGAAGATAGCAGGAAGGACTAATTCATATCTTCTTTGGGGAACCCTGCTAAGTTGCATCTTCTCAAGCAATCAAGCAAAGCTGCCTTCCCACCTACACAGATCTTCGGTTTCCAGGCGCTAATCTAAAACTTGTCCCAGTAGTTTAAATGTCAGGTGTCAGGGAGATAACTGGCGGAGAAGGAGGGGGCTCCCTCCAGGGGGAGAAACGCATGCGTAGTCCTGAATCGCTTTGCTTTCCTCCCAAGAGGCTAAAGAAGGCCCCGCCCTGATTTCTTGGACTCTTTCTCTGAGCATCGCCAGTTCGTTTTAGTTTAGCTGGATTCTGTCAAGGAGAGTAGGACAATGAACATTAGAGCTTTACTCCAAGCCTCAGCGTGTTTTTCCTTCACTCGAAGTCAGGACATCAGGTGAACTTAAGTGCCTATGCAGGCCTGGAAGCCTAACCGGAGGACTTTTGCCCAACGCTGGTTGGATTAGAGAACAGGCCTGTGAATGGGTGAGTTACCTTCCAGTGATGAAATTGCTGGTTGCTAATGCCATTTGCGAATTGCTTTAATGATTGCTGGGTGGAGGTCTTACCTCTTCAAATATGCCATGCACTGCTAAGCAAGGTGGCAGCAAGGTTAATGTTGCGTTGGGTGTCACTCACTTTCTTAGCTCTAGATTCCTTTAAAGCAGATCTCCAGAAATGCTGGCTTAGCTTCTTCTCATGCCGATGGAAGGTTCCATTCTGTGCTACTTCTGCCAACACAATGGAAGCCAACCCATTTCTCAGCTCGATGAATGTGGGCTCAAGGCTGGCCAGTCCAGCATGTACTTTGGGGCCAAGCTTACTTCTTCCCCGAGTTGGTGTCCTCTGGGTCACCAAAAGTCATACTGGCTGGGAGATTATGGGAACGGAAAACCAAACAGGAAAAGCATTAGATTAGGGAAGATTTCTGTAACTGAGCACAGCCTCTGACAAGCTGCCACTTCTGCAGGAGTGACCTGTTGTAGGACTCTCTCCGTTATGGCCTGGCCCGCACGGCTGTTTTCCAAAGCTGTTCCCTGCTTATTAGTGAACATCTGTTGTCATGTCATTTTTTATGTTGTTCTAGTGAAGCGGTAACTGTGGCCAGGCAATTAAGCAGAGGATGGAGCCAAAGAGAGACCTGTTTGCTCAGTCTAACCAGATGCAGAAAGTCGTTCGACCCTTCAGTTAGAACATCGGTTTGAGAGAGAGAGATTCGGTGGCCCGAGACGGAGTGCAGTGAGCTGTCCAAAACAGAGATGAACTTATCGAGGAGGGTCCAACACTGGCAGCAACACACAGACACTGAACTGGAGCTTGCTGTCTCAGGGCCACCAAATTTTCCTGTTGTTGGTTAGCATATGGTATAGTTCATGCTGTGGGTGCCTGGTATGAAAGAGGCCCCCAACCTGGAAGCACTTTTCAGCCATGCTAGCCTGGAATTCTGCAGTCCCCAAGCTTATAGAAGCTGCAAGATTGGGAAAAACCATCCACAGTAACTAACATGAGTGTTGACCTACTACAGACCTTGGGAAGGACTTGATAGGTGGACAAAAATGCCAAATCCAGTCTAAACATCTGACTGACTGTGCGATCAACCATAATATAAAGTACATCAATATTTAAGGAAGCTCTGTGAAAAAACATATATTGGGGCAGTTACATTACATGAATAAGACTTCAGGCAAGTTATGTTTTTGAAAGCAAGCACTAATTCAGTCTGGCTGAAAAAAAATGTACGTCCGTTATAGGAACTGGATTTATTGGTCTGTACAATTCTAGGATTTTGTTCTCCTTGGAAACATGCATCTTTGGAGAAGCCCTTTTCTTGCTACATTGTGAGAAAACATTAGAGGGACAAGGAAGGACAGGATCCATGGTTTACTTCTGAGTCATCCAGGGAAACTAATTTGTAATCACAGTGGACTTAAATTAAGGGACTGAAGTTATGTATTTGATCAGAATGTATGACTGAGTCTGATACTCTGCCACAAAATACGCAGCTTGGAAGATAAAGTTTTGCTTTCTTCTAGGGCCAAGATCCAAATGACCACTAGATGGCACTGGAGTGAGAGGCTATATTTGATGATGATGATGATGATGATGATGATGATGATGATGATGATGATGATGTAGAGTTTTCCATATCCCATAACTGTCACCTAGAGGTTATTCAGGACTGTGCAGCCAGATTTGTTAGCCTACTTTCTTCTTGTCCAGATTCATACAATTTGTGACCTATCAAAAACTGCCATGGTCTCTTAAAATGATTATTTATTTATTTATTCAATTTATATAGCTGCCCATCTCACATTCTTGATTCTGGGCGGCTTACAATTAAAACCTAAACAGTACCCCAGAAATAGAAATAAATAAAAAAATAAAACAGCCATACAAACAATACAAACATTAACAACAATTAAACCATTAAAAGCCATACAGTACAATCACTGGGAGAGCACAGCCATTCAAGAACAGTACAGCCATTTTATGGGCTCCCTCTAGCAAAGGATGGCCCATCAAGAAGGCAAAATTTCCTGGTAGATATTCTTTGCTGATGGTATTGATTTCTAAGGTGGAGAAATCAATGCTATCACATTCTGCAGAACACTGGAAAAGGCCCCTGCAAGCGTCCAATTATGCAGGTCTTCTCAGAAGTAACTAATAATGAGCTGAACCAGGTAAATATACCTTGAGCTGTAGCCTAAAATTGGAAGCTTCTTATTTTATAAGGAACATTTTTATTTGTTACTTTTCTGCGCTCAGGTGACGTCTATGTATGTATGAAAACAACAGCAGCTAGAGAGTGAAATAACCATGGGAGCATTTAAGGCCCAGATTGTAATAATGCCTATTGATGGGGAAATTTCCTTGGACGGAACATGCTACTGCAACTGGCTTACACAAAAATTTAATACTGATACTGAGAAGTGAGTGTAGGAAATGTGCCTAGCTGAAGTTGCTTGTTTGCTGTTTGAATGATTTACTTTTGCTCGATATAGGAGAGACCCATATTCCTAGACACTTGATCTGCTTTTATCATATGTCATTTAAGAAAGCTGCTACTCCTCATCTTCTATCAACAACATGGGTATGTAAAGCATTGTGAAGGCTCAAAGGAGCTATGTAACTAAAAACAGCATGCCGTGATTGCCAAACATTTCAGTCCAACATCCTGTGTCTTACCGTTCTTCAAGCCCCCTTTTGTTGTGGGAAAAATGCCCACTTAAATTAGGAACCAAAGTGATTGGAGATAGGTGATACAAAATATATTTTATTGGCATGCACAACTTGCTAAAAGAATGCAGAAGAGCCCTGAACATTGAAAGGTGACTTGTTATACCCTGTCTGGTTTGTTACATAGGAAAGATGGAAGAAAATATTGTAAATCACAGTATGACCTCTAAACTGGAATGACTTTGATTAAACATTTGGAGATGACGTTACCATGGACCCCTGCATTCCTCTACACCAGTGTTTCTCAACCTTGACCACTTTAAGATGTGTGGTCTTCAACTCCCAGAATTCCCCAGCCAGCCATGCTGGCTGGGGAATTCTGGGAATTGAAGTCCACACATCTTAAAGTTGCTGAGGTTGAGAAACACTGTTCTACACTATTAGAATTCTGTCTTGCTGGATTTTATTTATTTATTTATTTATTTATTTATTTATTTATTTATTTATTTATTTATTTATATGTTAACTTGTATTACCGCTCCATCTCCCCCGAGGGGGACTCTGGGCGGTTTACAGTACAACAATTTAAAATCTTTAAAAGTAACTACAATTTAAAATACATTTCAAAAACTAATACATTAAATATAAAAATCCAATAGGCGATAGATGGTTCTCTTTAAAAGGGCTCTATGGCACTAGCCATCCCCAAGAGGAACTATTCCCATTCCCATACAACTAATTATCATTTAGTTCTATCAACAATGGTTTTATGGTACCCTTTCACACCATTGTTTTTCACACCGTTAGGAAGGACAGCTGTCTCCTTTCTGTTCTTGGTCTCCATTCCAGGCTCACAGCTTTTGGCCTCTAAGCAAAGGACTAATGCAACTTAATTCAAATGAATGAAACTTCCAAAAAGTGCCCATGGAGGCCAGAACAGTGATTCTACCCAAGTGGGAAACAGAAGCAGGATCTCACTGAGATTCTCTCTAATCTCCTTATCTTTCTTTTAGCAGGTCTTTAATACCAGAGAGATAAGAAGGGGAGGCAGATGATTTATGGAAACTTCTGACCAGCCAGTGCAGAAAAAAGATATTGGACTTAATGGCTTTTCAGCTTTTTTGTTTATTAATTTATTTTTCTAGGATACCCAACTCTCAATAACTGGGCAGCTTAACAAAGTTAAAAGAGCAACAGTTCCATAAAAGCAACAAAATTAATAAAACAACCATCGTCCTGGGAAACAAAACCATCCTTCCATATCCCCAGCAGAGCTCTTCTTTCAAGACCTAAATTGTTATTATTAGACCAGCTTTCCACTTCCTCCTCTTGTATTATTTATGGACTAACTTCCTATCTCCTTTTCTAATATACATCTTATATTCAAATGTTGTTGTTCTTGATCTAGCTTGCATATAAATATTTATTAGTGTTTGCAGCTTACTTAATATCTAGAAAAAAACAGTACATGCCGAGCCATTTGCTCTTCTCCCAAAACAATTCCTAACTCGTTCCTGTTCTGTTGGTGTTCATATTTGTAATCGACAAGCCAATAATGTCTTCATTTTCTTAGTGATTGGTAATAAAGGACGTATTTTCCTCTGGAAACTGGGAAATGTGTTTGCATCCGGCAGCATTTTCTCCTTGATTAGCATCTGGGATGTACTTAGACTTCATGTACGTGAAAAGAAACTCAAGGATGAGGGAAATACGGGGGTCTGATCATCAGCCAGTAACCAAGGATTTCAGCCCAGGTCAGATATAAGGGCCTGGGCAAGCTCAGGAGAAGTGATCGTGGCCCTTGCTGGCCCCATGGGAAGCTGGGATGGAGCATTTCTATGGGAGCAACACATATCAGTGAGCGATCTGGCAATCTGTGAATCCCAGGACACATTTCCATTCCCTTGAAGCAGTGAGAGAATTCGGATTAAAGGACAGACTACATGGAGGACAGAATCCATCCCAACAGCTCCAGCTTAGATTTCCTTTCCAAGAAACTCTGCAAGCAACTTCCAGCTTCTTTGGAAAAGGGCCTTTCCTTTCTTGCTTCACCCCAGGTTGTGACACAGAACTCAAAAGTAGCAACGTATTAATGAGGAGAAATGGGGGAGGGAAGCAGATGCCCGAGGGGGCATCTCTGCACAGCTGCATCTTAATCAGCTTGGAGGACATACTGTGCTTTTAGCAGAAGGTCAATGGCAGGAGATCAATAGCTCTCGGAGAAGAGCCAGTGGTGTGGTGACCATCCTATAACACCTGGTTTCCCCCCACCGTTCTAAACATAAACTAGCAATATCTGATTTTTATTAACAACTAACAAATACCTGTAATGACAATTTCTCTCTGTGTGTGATAGGGAGCTAGAGAGTGAGATGAGAGAGAGAGAGAGAGAGAGAGAGAGAGACAGACAGACAGACAGACAGACAGACAGACAGACAGACAGATGCTGGCTGGGGAATTCTGGGAGTTGAAGTCCACACATCTTCAAGCTGCCCAGGTTGAGAAGCACTGCATTAGGCTGTCCAACTTTGGTGACCTAAATGATTTCTCGTGAGGAGCTTTGGGTGGGAAGATAACACGTAAAGCCAGGCAAAGTTAGAATCACAGGATTGGGGTGGGGGGAGAGGGAGATGGTGTCCTTTCTTGGCTTGTTTTACCCACACTGTTTCCCCTGGGATGAGAACCTTGGACCGCTGATATCAGGTTAATCCCTTGCAAGCCCACTGCTGAAAGGCGCTTTCATGGGGACGCACTTTTTGCCTAATTTAATATTCAGCTTTTCAGGAGAGAAATAGATTTTCTGTCAGAGCAGTTATTCTATATTCAAGGAAACACGGACACACACCACTTCTCTGTGATGCACGGCCCGATCCTTTTCCTGGTGTTGCCACTGTTTTCTGACCGTGTTGAAGGGCCTTTCAGAAAAACAGAAAGGAAGACAGTATGGGTTGCTCCATTATGGGACAATACATATAATAAATGTATGAGCATTTGGAAAAGAAGCAGAGGAATTTCAGACCGACCATGCGGATAAACTCCGATCCCTAAACAAGACTAGAATAGCAAGAGAAGAAGAGGACATCGCTTGGTCAGCCGTCAAACTTCTGACGCTACGTTGCTACCAGGAGACCTGTGTGAAGTGGCTGTCTTTGACCCCCTTGGCGTAGATGAGGCACCTTCCGTCACTCCGGGGCCTCATCCAGCCCTTCCGGGAAATGACTTTTCTGCCCACAAGTTGCACCTGCACCGAAGCCTGGTGGAGGATGTCTGGAGTGAAGGGCGGGGTTGATGCAATATCCTTCCTGCCAGGAATGATGTCACTCCTTTGCAAACTTCTCTGAGCATTTAGTACAACCAAAGATAATGTTCTGGCAAGGAAAGATATTTTGCTGAAGTTTCATCTCAGTTTTGCCAGTTGACTTCATGTTACAGATACAGCAACCAATAAGTTCAGCTGAGCTGACGCCTAGGTTTTGGTTTTTACATACATAGGTTTTACTGGGTTTTCAGACATAAACTTTACGATGAGCTTTGATTATTATTTTGCTTTAGATCTGCACGTTGTTGTTGCTGCAAGAATGCAGTGAGCTGGATTTGAAGGGTAAAATATGATTTGGAACACAAATGGGTGTGGCATAGCATCTTCTGGGAAAACTTTAATGCAGATGCGTCCTCTCCTGGGCTTTGCTGCTGCAGAGGTCCAAGAGAGCAGCCAGTTTGGTCTAGTGGTTAAGGTGCTGGGCTAGAAACTGGGAGGCTGTGAGTTCTAGTCCTCCCTTAGGCATGAAGGCAGCTGGGTGACTTTGGACCAGTCCCTCTGTCTAAACCCAACCCACCTCACAGGGTTGCTGTTGCGGGGAAAATAGGAGCGAGCATTATCTATACTGCCTTGAGTTGTATCAAATAAAAAGATGATGATGATGATGATGATGATGATGACGACGACGACAATATGCATTTGGTTTAAGGAACTCTGTTCATGTCCACATGCCCTCCAAATCACACCTTGACCTTCCAATTGAGATTTTTGCACAATCCTACAATACAAAGTGGGGAGTATGAGAGAGAGGTAGTTTGGTGTAGTGGTTAAGTCACCAGTCCAGAAAGTGGGAGATTTGAGTGCTAGTCCTGCCTTGGGCACGAAGCCAGCTGGGGGACCTTGGGCCAGTCACTCTCTCTCAGCCCTAGGAAGGAGGCAATGGCAAACCACTTCTGAAAAACCTTGCCAAGAAAACTGCAGGGACTTGTCCAGGCAGTCGCCAGGAGTCAAAACTGACTTGAAGACACACACACACACACACACACACTACATGTAAGAGTGTACAGATGAGAAGGAGAACTACAGAGTTAATAGACTGAGTCCAAGCTTTGTATCTGAGAATGTCCAGAAATGTCTTCTTGATACTGAACTTAAATGATCAAGGTTGGAACTGCAAGGCATGGGAGTCATAAGCCTCTGTCAATACTAAAGGATCCTTCCACATCTAAAGATGCCGTGGAGAAAAATCCAAGGTTCTCCATTCTGTCTAAAGTTAAAGTTGATTCAGCTCTTACCAGCCCTACGTTTGCTCCCTGAAATGGCACAATTCAGATGTCATTTTAGACGCTTGTTGAGCTGGGGGCTCTCTTTAGCGTACAAAATTTACTGAAAGAAAAAGAATGTTTTTCTTGTCAGACATTAGAAAAAGAATATTTAGTGCCTGCCAGTCAGTTTCTCTTATTAGCTAAGAAGGTTCAGCTCCCAACCACACAGATATCAGCTGCAGATTTTGACCCGGCATTTGAAATGAAGTATTAATAAAGCACAAGGAAGCTTAATTAGTGGCACTATTTATAGCTGGCAAACATATTGAAAAAAAAGCTACTGTGCTATTTTGGTTAGTACTGTATATAAAATACCCCTTAATATCTGATAGGATTTCAGTAGTATTTGGAAGGAGTTGGATATAAAATTTGTAGGGGTTTTGGATTGAAAATCACCAGGAACCCAGGGCTGTAGAGAGAGTTAAACATTGAAAAAAGGTGAGGGTGAACCGCTTCTGTTTTGTTTTATTAGCCAAGAAAACTACATACTGTAGGTGCATCCGTGTAGACACCAGGAATCAAGATGGAGTCTCAGAAGTCTTTCCATTTGCTTATTAGTAGGCTGACCATACGTTCTGTTTTGAATGGGACAGTCCCGTTTTTTTAGCATTTTTCAACCATCCAGTTGTTTTGATAAAAATCTTAATTGTGTCCTGTTTTTTAAACCCGGCGGGAATGGCCCAGAAGGAGGATCCGAGCTGGAGCTGCCGATTGGAGGCAGCCTGGAAGAGGAAGCCCTCCCGCCTATCAGCGTGTGGCAAAGGAGGGCGGAGAGGCAGAGAGGAGGGCGATTGGCCAGGCGGGAGCCAATCGCACAGACCGGGGGATGGGGTTTGCAGGCGAGAGCCAATTGTGCGGACCGGGGGTGGGGTTTGTAGGCGGGAGCCAATCGCGCGGACCGGGGGCAGGGACCCCTGTCTTTTTCATGAATACAGAATATTACATAAGACCCCGTCCCGTTTTGCCATCCCAATGTCCCGTTTTTGTCTCAAGGAAATATGGTCAGCCTACTTATTAGTAGATTAAGTTGCCTACTGATGTTTCCTTATTTTGCTGTTTTAAAAATTAATGTATAATGGCTAGCACAGCTCAGACACCATGTTAACTTTGCAGCCCCTCATTCCTGAGTGATCACGTTTCCAGTTTTAAAACAAGGTAGCAGCCCAGCTGCCAAGTTCTCGTAATTCTTGTAAACTAATCCAAAACCAACAAAACAATTCCCAGAATAAAGGAAGTCAAGCTGACCATTTTATTTATCTGCTTGTTTGTTTGCAACTTTTTCTGTGCTGCTTCCCAGTCAAAAAACATCTCAAGGCAATTTATAGCAAACTATTATCTTTGACCTAATAATTAGATAACATCTAATGGCTGAAGACTCTAATTATTAAAAATAATAAGATTTTCCCCACTCTAAACTAAATGTTTAAATCTAGAAAAGTGTTTTGATCTACCTACCAGTGCAGATTTCCCAACAGAGGTGTCCACAGGCTGAGGTAAAAAAACTCAACTTAGCTGACACGACGGTGGGATCGAAGCTCCACCTGGTTTTTTTTTTTTTTTTGTGGGGGTGAGCAACAAATGTTGATCTTCATCAAAGATGACACCTGGAATAGGTCTTTGAACCTTACTGTGAATCTTGCCTGCTGTCCCTTGTTCAACTGATGTCCACTATCAAACTTTCTCTTGGCTTTACAATAAAAAAAAATGCCCACATGCTAAGTAAAATCTGAAAGGTTCCTCTCATTAGAGAATTCAGGTGATGGGCATGGAAATATTTCATGTGCAAATTTGAACCTGTGCCCAAATATGGCAGCGAACTTTTGAAGGAACACCCACTTCTACCCTTTCTGCCGATTGCCATGAATAATGCGTATTGATTACATTGCTTCCAAGTCACTCTAATTCCATCTCCTTGATTGCAACTGTCAGCTCCGCACATCCGTTCCTGGCGTTCTCCCTTGCTTGCTTTCAAAATCCTTTGCTGAAGGAGTTCATAATTGGGATAGGCAATTATTATTTTAAAACCAGAGATTTTTAACTGACACATTTTAACAAACTCTCACAGCAGCAGCTAGGCATAGAATGTTGAATGATGACAGGAAAACTTGGAAGACAGAGGGAAGAGTTAGGGGATTGCATCCCCCCCCCCCCATTTTTGAAATGCAGAAATTAAGAATGAATAGATTTAAGGGTTTCTTGGTTTCCAACTGTGGAATTACTCCACTTTCCCCCCCTCCTCTTTAAACAAGGGATTCTTTTTAGATCTATTGGACATCAAAGAGAACCTAACGGAAGAACTGTGCTCAACCAGACCAAAAGACATTTTAGCCTATGGTGGCTAATTGGAAGCCAGTGAGAAGCCTTCAGACAGGACACCCATCCAGAGTCATCCTTTTGTTCATGTTTTCCAGCAACCAGCAACCAGCAACCAGCACTGTGCTACTTTTGCAACTGTTTCTTCATCTAACATGGGACCAAGCTGGATTTTAATTTTATTTAAAGTAACTATATCTTCCTTTTCCATTAGATCAGCCTTCCTCAACCTTTTGACCCTGGAGGAACCCTTGAAATATTTTTCAGGCATTGGGGAACCCCTGCACATTCAGGCTGAAATATAGGCCAGATGTTACAAAATTCTTATATTTGTTTCATGGGTAGGCCTGTCTATATGCATTAACAATGTTCTTAAACTAAAAATAAAGAATGGAACTTACCTCTTTAAGGTGAAGTTGCCCGAATTTGAAATAATTTTTTAAATAAATCATGTTCTCCCAGGGAACCCCTAGGGACCTCTTGTGGAACCCGAGGGTGCCACAGAACCCTGGTTGAGAAACCCTGCATCAGATAAAGAAAGTAGTGTGGTGGGAAAGCTTTGCTCTGCCCTTACTCTGATCTTTCTGTTCCTCTCAAATAGGGAAAGATCAAATCATTTGGAGGAAATCCAATTAATGTTCCCCTAATATCTCATCTAGTCTGGCCTATAGGCTGTTTGGTGTTTAAGATACTGTATGTTTTAATACTTCCAGACTTCTCATAGGAGAAATAATGCAGCCCATGTCCTACTGTTTTAATCTCCGACTACAGTATTGGGCTGAATGGCTTCCGGGAGTTTATTTGCTTGAGAAGTAGATATGACCCGCCTTCATCAGGAAGCATGGCAAGGATGTGCAGGCTTTCTAGGACCTTACAGGACTCAGCCGATAGCGTCCTATCATGACGCTAATTAAAGAAAAGAGAAAGGGAAGAAAAAGGTCTGGAAGTGCCAGGCAACATTGTTAGAGAAAGTCCTAGAAGTTAGGTCTGTAGCTTGAATCATGTCAACTGGATTTCTATTTTCTCAGTGGAAACGTTTCGCTCCTTATCCAAGGAGCTTCTTCAGTCTGAGCAAAGTTGGTAAGGGAATCCTAAATATATTTCTAGGTAGCTGTGTGACCTTACACCTGGGGCCAGGTCATGGTTATATTGAGATGTTATTTTAAGTCCTTTTATCATCTAAAGGAGGATCGATCTGTGCTTTTCCTGAATTCCAACTGAATTGGCTAACAGGGGAAGCTCCTTTAGCAACGTCTTACGCTTGGGATGAAAGGAAGGATGTTCATTCAATCTGGTACATGCAACTTGGCCCTGTTTTCATCTGAAAAATATTGGGTATTAGAGAATGAAAATGTGCTTTAAAAATAAATTTACTCCCAGGCAGAAAGGAAAATAAACATAAATTCCCAGTCAAGACTGACAAGTCCAAAGCAAAATATGCATTTCTGCCACCTGGAAGATGACATTAGCTAGACAAATATTCACCAAGCTGTAATGAGCTGGAAGCAAACATTTCTGCCAGTTCTAATATTTTCTGTTCCACATATTTATATGGTTCAATATTAAAAGCCAACTCTTTCATATTGTACAAACACTTTACTTGTTTCCACTGAACCATTTGCCACTGCATAAAAGTTTGTTTGGTCACAGCACAGTAATAACATTTTTGACACTGACAGCTAATATGGATTTTTAAAAGGTTTTGTGGGTCATATACTGAAGAAAACCTACAAGCTCCATTTAGGAACTCTAAGAATTTTGTGCTTCTTTGGGAATGGGGATTGGAAGCTACAGTCTCTTATGGATTTCTTGGTCCACGCCCTCAAGTAGAATCCTTAATATGCGGCAATGGAAAGTGTCACTAACATCTTTGAACCTCCTATGATATTTTATGGGTAGTGGAGACTAGAATGAGGTCAATACACTAGGAAAGTCTACAGGTTTCTGGGATATGAAGCTCATTCATTCTTTTGCTACCACCTCAAGGAGAACTGAAGCTGGTGTAGTTAATTCCTTTGTCTTGGTTCCTGTAGATTTCTTAAAAAATAACATTAAAAACAAGAAAGGCAGCAACAATGAAGGCCACAAGATATTAGCAGCCTTGGCTATCTTACTACTTCTGTTCCTAGCTGCTGTGAACCAGAAGGTGCTGCCTCCTTCTGAGACATTGCCAAAAGAAAATAATGTATTATTTATTATTGCAAGGAAAACTCTTTGGCATTCTACAGTTTCTGGACTGAAGTGTTTACAGTGTCATGCAGATCAGATTTTTCTGGGCAAATCCTATTTCACCATATGGCTATTGCCTCCCTCATAATAGAATTTCTGAAATTATACATCAACCCACATCTGAACTTGCTCAAGGTATGGCCAAGCTAACAGATGATTCCAGGCGTGCCTTTCGGGACTGCATCTCTGAAACTGTTGTGTGGCTTGTGCATGTGTATCATGGATAGAGCCCATACATTTTAGTGAAAAAGACAGAGAAGCAGGTGTCTTGCCACACTTCAGGCCCCTCGAGAGAAATCTTTACAGGGTCTAAGGATAGCCAGATAGGTTAGGCACTTGAGACAGAAGGTTCTTAGCTAGACACATTGTTCCAGGCAATAAAACAACAACAATAATAATAATAATAACCAAAGTTATACCACCCTGCTGTGGGCTTCTGTAGTCCAGTGATATTGAGGGCTATGATGGTCATAGCCTACTATCTCCAGGTAACCCAAGCCAGAAAGGTCTCAACTGATGGCCTGGATCAAGTGTGTCCCACAACCCATTTGCAATGGTGAACCCTAGGAAGCACTTTTCCATCCTGGATCAGCTGTTGTTTGGGTCTCAGGGTCTCAGGTGACAATTGAGCTCCCAGCTTAGTTCCCTCTGGCAAGCGATCAGGGCAAGGAACTGGTTTAAATACAAGTCAGAAAGATGAAGAACTGGAGTGCCCTAGGAAACGACAGACTACTTTGAGTTTAAACCCCTGACAAGCCTTCCCTCCACAATAGCAACAAAGCTGAATGACCTGTAAAACATGAAGGGTGGATGACATCTGGAAGAACGTTTCTAGTACTGAAAAGAAAAGGAAAAGCAACTAACTACAGCAACTACTGGTGTAACTTGCCTGCCTAAAACACTGAGATCATTTATTGGAGTTATAACAAGTCCAACATATGCTTATTTGAAAGAAAATGTGATTTTCTGAGTGGAACAAAGGGGGACTTGCAAAAATTCATGGGGCACAACTAAGTGACCAAATGATTCTTAAAAGCTCAAAGAAAAGGAAAACAAACCTTTTCATGGCCTGGATAGAGTATGGGAAGGCATTTGACTCATTCTGCCATAGTTGGATTTGGAAACATTTGGAAACTCGTAGAATAAACTGAAATATGAGAAGTTTCCTGGACATGTCAATGGGAAAGAAAGATTATGGTAAATGGGGAGACTTGGCGGAAGTAAAAATAAAAGAAAGCATATTCCAAGGAGACTCATTGTTACCATTATTCTTTGTGCTGGCAGTGATTCCACTCACAACTATCCTGTACAAAACCAATTGTGGGTCACAAAGTCACAAAACAAAGTCTGAAAATAAGCCATTTGCATACAACCTAAAATTATATGGCATATCAAAAGTTGAAATAGAGTATCTCTTGGATGGTGTCTGCATATTTAGTGAAGGCCTAGGAAAGAAATTTGACCTGGACAAATGTGCTAGCTTGACTATTAAAGGAGGAAAGAGTATAGGACAAAATGGGCTAGGGCTGATGAATGGAAATGCCATTAGACGCCTGAAGAAGAATACAAATGCTTAGGATTAATGGAAGCTTCTAATTTACTGCATGACCAAGTTAAAAAGATTACCAGTTCAAATTATATTAAACAAGTCCCCTTCTACATATAAGACCTAAACTCAATGGTAGAAATATTGTTAAAGCAACAAACGCTTTGACAGTCCCTGTAATTAGATATACTGCAGGGAAAACTGACTGGACCCAAGCTGAATAGGACAATCCTGATTGAAAAACAAGGAACTGCTGACCATACATGATGGGCTTCATCTAAGAAGTGACATTCACAGATTATACGTACCCAAAAAGAGAGGTGGTGGAGGATTACTTCATATAAGTAAAAAAAATGTGAAAAAACAAATAAACATTGGAATGATTACATCAGGAAAAGTAAAGAGGTTCTACTTACGGACGTTTGTAAGGAAAGGCTCCTGAGGATAACAAAACAAATTGGAATAAGGAATAAGGAAGTAATTCAAAGCTGGATTAACATTTGGAAATGGCCAGTATATACATGGTAAAGGAAAAGCAGATCAGAATCTAACATGGTTGTGATTGGAATTTGGAATGCATAAAAAAGAAACGGAGGGAACAAGCTTTGAGAACCAACACATTCAGACCCAACGCTGAACATATTTCCAACAATGCCAAATGCTGATTATATAAAATTAAGGATAAAAGGATAGATCATCTCATTAGTGGCTGTAGCAAAGTCATTCAGAGTAGAAACAACATCATTCTGGAGTTGCAAAAATTGTCCACTGTAACTTATGGAGAAAATTGGGCCTCACAGTTTGCAAAAAGCAGTGGGACCATGTGCTATAAAAAGTTTTGCAAAATGCAGGGATCAAAGTTTTGTGGAATTTCAAAATTCAGACAGAACATAATACGCCGGACATTTCTGTTAAGCAAAGAAGAAGGTGTGGTTCACTGATACTCCTTGGAGACAGTCAAGTTGATGAAAAGCAACAGAAGAAAATTACAAAAGAGCATGATTTACAAATTGAGGTCAAAAGTTTATGGAGGGAGAAAGATCAATGGCCATATCTATTATGATTGGAGTTCTTGGTGCAATTCCAAATGGATTCACCAAATATTTAGTAATGTTAAGCTTAATGGAGTGATACCCTTAATTCTGCAAAAGATCGTTCTCTTGGAACAGCATGCATTTGATGGTGAAACCTCCGTGACTCTCCTTTGCTAAGATATGAATCATGGGAGTCAACCCCCAGTTGATTAGACCATGGCACTCATTTAGATGAATAGAAAACAGTAATTTAAATGGCTGACACTTTGCTGTTCTTTCATGAGGCTTTCTGTCTTCCAACCTGAGGTCATCCCCTCCTTTACCTAGTGATAGAATTGACCCTGAACCCAGAATTCAAACAGGATTTTCATACAATTCTGTGATGTTCTGCCCAGGTTATTCATCAAAACAACAACACCCAAAGCACATTTGCCCAGGTGCCAAAGATTATTAGGGACAAAACTCCAAAAAACTGGGAGGGTTGGATAATGCAGTGGAGTATCCTAGAGAAGGGCACTGTTGTATGGATCCCCTTTATCCCTCACTGAATCAGTTCATATATTTGGTTGATAATGGAATCAGTTCTCTGCACGTTTATTTTTCACTCTCCCAGAACTTCAGAAATGTAGAGTGAAGGTTAGATAAATCATTATTCTCTCCATCTTTGTACACAGGGGGAAATGGGATTTCTTTCTTGTCTCGCCAGATGTCAGGCTTGTCTAGCATGAAACCTGACAGGACAGTAAATCTCAACTCTCCAAACACCAAAAAACCATATTCAAGAACTCCTTACATCAGCAGCAGCAGCAGCAGCAGCTCCCATACACACCCTGATTACTTGCTTTATTGCAGACAAGAATGAAACCATACACCTATAGGTCTGGCTATTGCAGAACACAGAAATCAAAGCTAATATATCTGTCTGTGCTCTAGACTTCCTCTAAACCTTTTCCTCCCATTTTTAGGTCAACAGGAATTTGGCCATTCTCTTCACAGCTTTGAGATTAGGAGACACCTGCTCAGTGTCAATGTAACAGTTCTCCTTGGCCTGAAAATGGTTGATTCCTGCCTCACCAGCTTCATTCCTTACAGTAGGCTTGGTAGCCCCAGATCTCACCTCTCTGTGTGCATAAGAACAGTGGATTAGCACATGCATAACACTTATATTAGGCCATGAAAATAGCCACATTCCTGTCTATGATCAACCTGTTTTTTAAGGGTATCTACACCAGCTGGACTGTTGTGGTTTTGGAGCTTGCTCCCTGTTAAAACATTAGTGCAGAACCACTGCCTTGAAGCCAGGAGTTAAATTTGCAAATGTAAAGTGTTCTGTGGCAAGATTTCTTGATGGAAATGGAAGGCGTGCAAAATCACTCTAGAAAAGCTCTAGGACGGGGTTTCTCAACCAGGGTTCCGTGGCACCCTAGGGTTCCGTGAGAGGTCACTAGGGGATCCCTGGGTGATCACAATTTATTTAAAAAATTATTTCAAATTCAGGCAACTTCACATTAAAGGCGTAAGTTTCATTCTTTATTTTTAGTTTAAGAACATAATGAATATATACAGGCCCACATATGAAACATATAAAATAATTTTGTAACTTGTGGCCTCTGTTTGAGCCTGAATGGGCAGGGGTTCCCCAAGGCCTGAAAAATATTTCAAGGGTTCCTCCAGGGTCAGAAGGTTGAGGAAGGCTGCCCTAGGACATAGTCAATGTGGGGAGGAGGCAACAAACTAGGTATGGCCAGGTGACAGATGGGGAATGCAGGGCTGTGGACCCCCAGAACCTCAGTCTGGAATCGTTTCTCTAGACGTAACCTCCTTAGGGAGCTGTTCGGCAGCGTTCTTTGTACATGCCTTTTTGCCTTTTTACAAAATGGAACTCAGTAGACAAAGATGGAATTCTGGTCTGTGGGCAAGACAAGCCCCCTGGTAATCCAATGACATCGTGACTGTGGGTTGTGAGCCCTTCCAATAGACCCCAGTTCTTTCCTTGAATGGAGAAATGCCAAATCCAGGCAGCCCATGGGGAGGAGAGAAAGGTAACCAAACCACCAGCCAGTCTAAAGGGGTCTCTGTAGACAGATGCTTTATTCCTGGAATACCCATCCAGAAAAGACTTTGATGAACTGTGATTAAAAATTTGCACTGGGGGAGAATTTGAAAGGAGGATGTACTGTATTTCCCATCCTCCGTTTTCTTTCTTCCTCTGCAGAAAGAGATAGCAAGCCCTCTTCCCATCCCAGGGGATCTCATCACGCCTTCTCAGCTAACCCTGCTCCCTGGTTCCCTGCTCTCACCCTTTGATGCTTGCTTCCTTGTCCCCAGCCAGCCAGATACCAAGAGAGATCAGAAAGATCGAAAATAGTCTGGATCCATTTTGGGTGTGTTTTAAAATGTCTCCAGTTATCTGGGGAGACTGTGAATGCACAGCCGAATAAAGGTTCAGTCTTCCCAGTGATCTGCCTGTATCTGTGAACCATCACTGATACTCCAGTCCCCAAGGGAAGACACGTTGTGTATTCGAACAGCTTGAGTTGAGTGAACATGTCATGAGTTGTCCGCTGGTATGTACAGAAATGCCCCAGCCTTATGAAGTTCTCCACTGCACTTTTACTTTTACTTTAAAGGTGTTTAAAATATTAAAGGAATAAAATATCTCTAAAATGAACTTTTCTGCCTCTTTTTGGCTCCACTGCTATTAGGTGACCATCAGTAATAACAATGCCGTATAACATAACCGCAGTGAACTACTTTTGAAAACCTTGAAGTTTTCAAAAGATTAGGGCCTATTGAAACTCCCGTTTAGTAGCCAAATGCTGGGTTTGAATATAGGAATAGAGAGATAGAGATATATTTGGTATCTTTTGATTTGTCTTTATTTTTTTAAATCAGGATTTGGAAGAAGAAAATTCATGGTGTTATATGGGAGATTTAGCAATCAGTGGGTGGCAGAAAGGAAGGAGATGCGTCTGGAAACTGTGTGGCCTGCAGGCAAATGTGTGAACTGCTTCTAAGAATAGATCAGAGACTCTTGGGAAGCAACATTATTTCTTCAGGCACAAAAGTCTTTTTTTCTTAATTGGAAAGTGCCAGGAGTAATGGGCTTCTCTTGAAGCTCATTATATTATTCAATGGTTCTTCCCCCCTCACCTTCCAAATTAGGGAGACATTTGGATTCAAGTGGAATAGTAATTTTAGCCAGGAATAAAATTAAAAATTAAAGAAAAAAACTCACAATGAGCTTGTACTATTTCTTGAGGCATAATGTGATCTGAATAAGGCATGGAACTTCACTTTATCCTGCCCATATCCTGCATCATCCATCAGTTTAGAGAACAGCTAACTCACAGGAGAACTTCCTAAAAGGGGTTGAATTCAGTTGCACGTTTGCACATAATTGCACCTCTGGAAGCCAAGCATGGCACTGATCCATGTAGGTGACTTCTGATGCTGTGTCATTTGGTGGTCCACTGCTTTGTTTTCCAATTCAGAGATGTGCACGTCTTTTCCTGGAATCATGAGGCTGCCACTCAGCCCTGGAAAAAACGTGTTTGCTCTAAGGAGCAGACAGGGGCAGTGTAAGGGCCCGCACACCCATATCACCATGGGGGGAAGGACAAAATGCTGCTCCAAGTCAACCACAGAATCCCAAGGGACACTTGGTTGATAAACCTCCATTTGTTTCTCTACATAAAGATGCAAAGGATGAGGTCACACAAGACTTTGCTTGCTTGGCACAAATGCAAGAGATGGAAGCTGGACGAAAATACATCACTTGATTTCTATGTGATGTTGCCAGGCAGATAGAAGGTACACATTTGGTATGTATTTCATTCCCTTTGATTATATGAGAAATGAATCTAATGTACACGTTATTCTGTTGTTCTCACATGTGATTCCTTCCTGTCTTTCCCAGGACAACATTTAAGGCAAGAAGCTGAAATGGATTCCAGCAGACTCTACTCAAGAGTTCTTTGAAAGAAAATACTTTCTCAAAGGTGCTATTGAAGATCCATTAAACTTTGAAGAGATCTTTATGCAGCAAAGTTCTCTAGAAGTGTGCTGATGAATTAGAACATTGTAAATGTCAAATTGAATATAAATATAGTCTTTTTTAAAAAAAACTTTACTTTTTAAAGAACTGCATTTGGAGACAAGGGGTTTCCAATTTCATTTATTTGAAGTACTCTGTTTTCGAAATGGCTTCCCATCTGAGGCTGAGTAGAAGCTGCGAAGAAATTGTGAACAAGTAAAAGCAATGAATATGTGGGCATGGTGGCTCAGCGGGTAAGACGCCAGGCTTGTCGATCGGAAGATCGCAAGTTCGGAGGTTCTAATCCCTAGCCCCGTGTGACAGAGTGAGCTCCCGCACTCGCCCCAGCTCTTGCCAACCTAGCAATTCGAAAGCATGCAAATGCAAGTAGATGAATAGGTACCACTTCGGTGGGTAGGTAACAGCGTTCCGCGTGCATCATGCCAGCCACATGACCGTGGAAGCATCTTCGGACAACACTGGCTCTTTGGCTAACAAACGGATATGAGCACCGGCCCCTAGAGTCGGACACGACTGCACAAATGTGCGGGGGGAACCTTTACCTTTACCTCTCCACATCAGGGCAACATTCTTCACTCAACATTCTTCATGCAAACTACTTCACATTCTGTGAAGTACACATGGGCCTTCACTAAATCTAAGTCTACCAGACCTAAAACAGCAACAGACAGGGCTGAGACTCAGAGTAAACGGAAGAACCTGGTCATTCCTTACATGGCTGGCATGTCTGAAAAGATAAAAAGGATATTTGGCAAACACCACATACCTGTATATTTCAAACCCACCAACACACTGAGACAGAGGCTTGTACACCCAAAGATCAAACTCCAAAACACAAGAAAAGCAATGTACTGTATGCAATCCAGTGCAGTGAGGAGTGCTCTGAGCTCTACATTGGAGAAACCAAACAACCTTTGTACAGGAGGATGGCCCAACACAGGAGGAGCAACACCACAGGACCAGAGTCAGCAGTTTACCTTCATCTAAAGGAAAAATACAGTCATTTGAGGACATGAATGTTCACATTTTAGACAGGGAAGACGAGTGGTTTGAAAGAGCGGTCAAGGAATCCATTTATGCCAACTTGGAAAATCCTTCTTTGAATAGAGGTGGGGGCCTCAGGCACAATCTTTCCCCTATTTTCCTTCCTGCTTTGTCTTCTGTGCCTAGGAAGATTAAGACCATTTCGCAATCTCAACAACAGCAAGGTAATCTTAACGATCCTCCTTTGGATGATAAAGGGACTTAGAAATAAACATCTCAAAAATAACCATGACCTAGCCCCAGGTGTAAGGTCACACAGCTACCTAGAAACATATTTAGGATTCCCTTACCAACTTTGCTCAGACTGAAGAAGCTCCTTGGATAAGGAGCGAAACGTTTCCACTGAGAAAATAGAAATCCAGTTGACATGATTCAAGCTATTTCCCTGTTAAGCCAGCTCAGAGCCAAACCCAAAGGAGGATCGTTAAGATTACCTTGCTGTTGTTGATCCTCCTTTGGATGATAAAGGGTCTTAGAAATAACATCTCAGAATAACCATGACCTAGTCCCAGGTGCAAGGTCACACAGCCACCCTAGAAACATATTTAAGGATTCCCTTACAAACTTTGCTCAGACTGAAGAAGCTTCTTGGATAAGGAGCAAAACGTTTCCACTGAGAAAATAGAAATCCAGTTGACATGATTCAAGCTACAGACAATTCCACCTGGATGACTGAGAACCTTCATCGACATACTTCACATTCTCTTTCTGACAACCAAATTCATAATGGGATTATGTAGATTATGAATAATATCTAAGCCACTCCACTTTCTGGCATTGATAACCAGTCAAAGAGAATATTTGTAGCTCAGGGTTGAGCTGGGGAGTCCTTGGTGCTCTCTGAGTCTTGTTGTTTTCTTGCAGACGTTTCATTGCCAGGCTAGGCAACATCTTCAGTGTTGTAACACTGAAGATGTTGCCTAGCATGGCAATGAAACAACTGCAAGAAAACAACAAGGCTCAGAGAGCACCAAGGACTCAATTGATAACCAGGTTGGGCAATGTGTGGTCCTCCAGATGTGGTTGAACATCTTCCATCAGCGCTAGCCAAGCAGACATGATGAGGGATGATAGGAATGGTGGTCCAGCAACTTTTCAAAGGCCATATTTTGTCTATTAGCATCTGATGACTAAGCCTTTCTGTGTCTCATCAAGTTCAATATGGTAGCATTTAGTGAAATTTCTTGCATTGTAGACAAAAACAGGGCTATAAACTCTCTGCAGACCTCAGAATACTAACAGTATGATCTATGCAAGTTCAGCAGTTGGATGTAATTACAAATACAAAGAAGGAATAAACTACTGAGAAGGCCCTATGGTAAAAGTTATTTAAAATGAAAGAAGAAGATGAGAAGACAGGGAAAGCAAATGAAATGAAGGACAAAAATAAACTACATATCTATCCTTTGATTCTGCTACCAACCCAAAACATGTAAGTGTTAATTTTGTTTTTGAATCAGCTGTTGTCAACTGTTGCCTGAAAAGGAAGAACAGATGACAGGCCTGAAAGACGACCATTTCTTAATCTAATGCCTTCAAATCTTCTGGATTCGAACCCTCCTGAAACCAACGGCCATGCTGGCTTGTAACACTGAGCTTTGAATATTATCCGATTTGGGGAGATTGTAGTTAATAGTTCCTTGCATGGACATCTTAAGAGAGTCTTATAGATGCTTGTTTGTTTGTGTATAAGCTCAGGAAGTTAAAGCTGAGGATTTTGAAACTGATAGAGCAGAGCTTAGTAAATTTCACAGATAGAGGAAAAGACCTATATTTTTCCTGTGGAGAGGGGAGAAAGTAAATTTCACTCATGCAAGTTTTTCCAATAAAGACTGAAGATAAACATTGGTTGCATTTCCATCTCCATGGCCAGAACCGTACCTATGCCTTGCCTAAAATACGTCTAGCAGGAAGACCAAATGCCGATGTTCAGGGCTTAATAATAACCACCTAGAAATCAACTCCTTGCAATAGGATAACTCAGTCATCATCACTATCATCATGGTATTTTATTTTTATCTGATTATTATTCAAAGACAATAACAAGAACAAATTTTATAGAAGCTTTATTTCTGGAGCTTAGCAGCTACTGCAGTTGCACACACGCAGGATAGGGGGAAACTAAGTAAGAAAAATGAACTCTTCAGCTGAGAAAACAGCTGGAATAAACTTTATACACAGGTATAAAGATAAATCCAGGAAAATCGCAAGAGGTTTATGTGTTACCCTGTTATTTAAAATTGCCTTGTATGTTACAGGAAGAATGATGTTTGGCAAAGGTCATAAAGAATATTTGAGCCAGTCATTTAAAAGGTCCAGAGTTGGAAGATCCACAGAGACCCAGCAAGAAATTAAAGCTCATTCAAAGGGCTGTTTTTCAGAATTGCACCAAGCCTTTCCTTGTTTTAATTTTCCACAAAGGCAGGTCAAGCAAAACCAAGTTAAACTGTACTAATTAAAGGAAAGTGAGCAGCTCTATTGAAGAACTCACTGAACGATTATGCAAAGTGAATTATTTCCTATAGTATCAATCTGGGAAGAAACGATCACCTCTCACTCCTGAATCTTGATCTGTACGCTCTTCCCAGACAGCATAAATAAAGAGATGAATTATAGTGGGGGGAAGGAAGGAAAAATCCTAAGCAAAATCATGCACAGAAAGTAAGCATAAATTGTCATTTGGATTGCAAAAAGGCTCACGCATCCTGATCCATTAGGACAGGCCAATCTAAAAAGGGGTCATGGATCTAAATCTTAACATTTGAACAGTCAGCAGTGTGAAAGCTCTATTAATTCAGGCCTGGGAGGGAGGGGAAGAAAAAGAAAGAAGGGAAGGTTTTCTTTGTGATACACAAAACCTCTGCTGGGCGCAGAAATTGATTTTGGTGGGGAAGAAATGACAGAACCTGGAAATGTAATAAAATAAAATGCAATCATAAACAACATTAAAAACATACTATGTTTAATGCATTTACCCCCCCCCCCCGCCTTACTCACTTAGTGTTAGGATTATGCTTTAGCTAACAGCAAGTCATTTTCCCAGATCAGTAACAGAGACAGGCTGAAATACTGTTTCAATTATTCCATTATAGCAGCCACAATAATACTTCAGCTATAAATAAGGAGCAGATTTTCCCTAACTCCAGAGATACAAAGAACATTGGTATTCTGCATTGCTTCTACTGTCTATCTCAAACTGAAGTAGCAACCAGGTACAGGTGATTTTAACCAAGTCCCAGAGGAACTGGAGCATCGTTGGGTAGCAGAACAGACCAGAAACCCAGGAGGTTCAATTACAAGTTAGGACCAAGTCCCGAAAGTGGGAGAGGGAACGAGGGCTCCAGTTTTTACTGGCTGAGAACTGGATTCCTCCCTGTTCCCCTGGACAAGGACAGATGTGCTCAAATTCTGCATGAGGTAGAGATATTCTGTGAAACAAAAATATATAAAAATGAGTGTGGCACCTGAAAAAAAAAGATAAATTTTAAAAAGGAAAGAAAAAGCCCATGCTGAAATTAATACCATTAACCACAATTAATAAAAGAACCATGAAAAAATAATTACAGATCTTACACTGAACAATTAACCATAACTTTTTACAACAAATTGTGTCTCTGAGTGTGATGGTATGATGAAGAAGGAAGGGGTCCGGAGGGCACACGCTGCTGTCCACGGTCATTTTAGAAAGCAATGTTGCATGTTGCATGGTCATTCCATGAGACTCGGTAGCTTCTGTGCAAAGAACCTAGGACTGCTGTAAACACTCCAGGCATTTTAAAAGGTTAAACCAAGTTTGAAAAGAACTGTTTGCCATGTTTATTAAAAACAACAACAACAACAACAACAACAACAACAACAACAACACAATCCATGTCTGCTTCTGCCCAGTTTCGTAAATATGTATTCAGTTTTAATTCTTCAAAAATTGCTGGTGGGGTGGGGTGCAAATTCAATGCCAAATAGCTCTTTATGGGAATCTACAATCTTTTGCTTAGGGTGGGTTCTGTTGTGACAAATCAGAAATGCCATGAAAAATAGTCTGATATGTAGAATTCATAATGCGGTGGTATCTAAGAAGTGAACTACTCCATTTTTGTGCTCAGTGCCAGGTCTGCAGTATAGGATGCCTCTACATCCTTGGGAGATGTCTACAGAAATATCTCCCTTGGTTTCACCCACTCCTAAATGGAAGTGTCTTAAAGCAGTCCACTTCAGAAAACCCAGTTATCAGAAAGTCACTGTCCTCTTGAAGTTCTTTGTCTTGGATCAACTCATCTTCCACGCACAATGTCCATGAGGGATTGTTACCATTATCCCTGAACCAGCTTGCTCTATGAGATGTTCTCCAGATGCATTGAACTCCCCAGACCATGGGAGTGCTGGTTGGGGAGTATGGGTATTGAAGTCCAGCATAGTTTGGGGGAAGGCCATATGACCTGATGGATAACAGCAAACGCATGGCAGATTTAGTGGTAAAACCAACCAAAACTCCTAGCTGTTTTGAACATCACCATGCAGGACAGGCTGAGAGCCAGAAGGGTGACTCAGAATGGGGTGGGGGGAGAGCCCCCTCCATCGCTGCTCGTTATCTCCCTGACACTCAGAAGATCGTTATGAGGCTAAAGGAAGATCCAAAGTAGATGGGTGAAAGGCAGGTGGAAAAAGCCACCATCAAAGAAACCGCTGCATTTTGTCCCAAGTGGTATTTGGAGATTCCCCCTTGAAAATTCCCGAGGAATTTGAGGGGAGGCAAAAGCATTTCCATAATTATGGTAGGCACATTGGACAAGGGGCTCAGCACGTGGCTGCTACTGAGACGCTGAAAAGGGTCTCGTCCCTCTGGCAGCCACTGAGCACTTGGTTTGGGGACACCATGGGACTGTTTGTACAATTGACTCATTTCTTGGCTCCAAACGTTATGAAGGAAGAATGGAATTTTTTCATACCTTTAGCACCAGGTCTCTCTTGGCCTGTTAGGCTCTCTAAGGTAGTTACAAACTTGGCTGAAACTTCCCAAAGACTTGGACAACACAGCTAAAATTAAACCTCTATTGTATTTAAGGAGCACTAACCATTACAGGAGGGGGCGTGGTGGCTCAGCGGGTAAGACACCAGGCTTGTCGATCGGAAGGTCGCAAGTTCGGAGGTTCGAATCCCTAGCCCCGCGTGACGGAGTGAGCTCCCGCACTCGCCCCAGCTCTTGCCAACCTAGCAATTCGAAAGCATGCAAATGCAAGTAGATGAATAGGTACCACTTCGGTGGGTAGGTAACAGCGTTCTGTGCACGTCATGCCGGCCACATGACCGCGGAAGCGTCTTCGGACAACGCTGGCTCTTCGGCTAAGAAATGGAGATGAGCACCGGCCCCTAGAGTCGGACACGACTGCACAAATGTGCGGGGGGAACCTTTACCTTTTTAAACATTACAGACAGTTGACAGCCACCAAGGGGACCTGGTACTGTTAAAGCATTTACACCCCTCCTGACTTCAAATCCAGCATGTTCTTTACCTGCACACACTCCTATGTAACAGAACGTTAGCTTTTCTTTCCTCCTGCTCAGTCATTGAGAACTATGGCTTGTTTACATTCTTGGCATTCCTCTAAGTGTCTGTCATTAATGGAACTGTGACTCAGGAAGTGCTTTGCTGTATTGTTCCTTCACGTCACATGGTTAATGTACAGGCTGCTTTTAGGGACGCAAAAGGAAGTGATTGTGCTGTACCAAGAGATCACTCCTATTTGCTTTCATCCTTGTCATCTTTAAGAGCTCAGAGCCTGAATTCCATTTGGGATTTGGGAGATGGGAAACCAACTTACCCTCTTCCGACAAACAACCCCCATGGGTATTTTAAGTGCAGGCAATTGCTTACTGGTACAGCTCAACATCTTATCTCCCTCATCCTTGTCTGGAATGGTCCATTCATGATGTAAATGTCATCTGACCATGTTGTACTGCATTGTGTGGTAACCATGTGACATGAAGAGGAACACGTCCAAACTGAATGCAGAGCGCAACCTTCCTTCCTTCAATGGCACTGACTTGGTTTTCAATGAGTAGGAAGTGTGGCTTCACTTCGAATTGATCAGGATCTTAAGAACCATACACCTCCCTCTTAAGCTACTCTCTTCTTTTCTGTGGCTAGTAAAAAGCTCCTTTGCCCACTTCTTTCTGGAGTAACTCTCCTTCCCTAAGAATTCTCCCCAGGCAAATGTTTCCTCCTTGCAATTCATTACCCAGCAGTTTAGAGGCTATAAAGCTGACGTCTGGCATGGATGAAGTCCAGGAATCTTCGGTGTCGCTGCTCTGCCTACCTGACCCTTAACAGCACCTCCTTTAAATCTTTTCACCGCAGGCAAAGTGATGGATACATTCCCACAGTCCCAGTTGTTCTGCTGCAATGTTTCCCTGTGCTCAGTAGAAGCTTTTAAAGCATTAGTGTCAGATTAAAGATAAATCAGAGGCTTTGCATTCTGGCTTTGCTGGTTTTTGCCTGTCATCCATCTAGCTCAGGATAGGAGCATGGGAACTTTTGATCCCCTCCTGAGAACTAGCAACTCAATACGATGCCCCAGTTAGAGGAAAGGGTTGCTGAAAGGCAAAGGTGGTCAGAGGACAGGAGTGGCCTGGAAGACTTCCCAAGGCCCATTGTGGGCTATCAAGCTTTTCAGGGGTGGCTGGGTGAAGGAGCGAGGGACGGTGTACAGGGAGGCACTTGGAGGGGGTCACATGAAAGAGGGGAGGGCGTCCATATTCCTGTGCTTCAAGAGGAAACGATTAATGTAGATGATGACAGAGAAAGGTAGGCTACCGTTTCAGGCAAAGAGCTTCCTCTTCATCTCTCGACAGATGGACCCATCAGTGAAGAAAGAACACATTTAATTCACTTACACATTACAGCTACACAATGAGCAGGAAATTAACCCATCCCTGGGCAGCCAGACCCAATGGCGCTTCTCTTTCATCTATGAGTGTATGCATGCATCTATCACCACATCGCCCAGGAAGCATGGCTGGTGAAGTTGGACATAGGTGTTAGCATCCAGAAGGCGGGGGGGACAAAAGACTCAGAGCAGCTGGACTCAGGGACTGGGGTCACGTTGAGTAAGGGCACTGCCAAACAACATTCTTTCAACTCCTCAATCTCTTCCAAGGAGTTTAAAGTAGGCCTGCTTTAATCCTTTAATTCTTCAGAAGACCAAGAACATAATTTTCTATGGAACATTCTTCCCCCAGAGATACGACAGACCCCTTCACTCCTGGACTTCAGAAAAAAATTGAAAACCTGGCTCTGTGATCTCGCCTGGGGCAAGAGGGAAAGAGGTCAGGCTTGGGGATGGCTGATCGCTTAGAGCCACCCCAAATATTTTAAATAGTCTTCAGCAGCACTGCAAACCATCTACCTCTTGGTTTTAATTTAAATTATATTTATTATATTGTATTTTATCGTGTTTTTATTGTATTGTACTATTGTTATAGCTGTGAACCGCCCAGAGTCCCTCCTTGAGAGGGAGATGGGCGGTCATAGAAATATAATAATAATAATAATAATAATAATAATAATAATAATCCATTCAGACGATTTCTCTCAGATGGTCAATAGGAGCCTGCCCCCCCCCCAAAGAAGAAGTATTCTGACCAAGCTATTGCAGGTCTTGGAGCAACAAAGAAATCCTATGTCTTGGTTCAGCCTCTGCCCCAGGACTCCAGTGAGGAGTCAGCAGATGAGCTGCCCCTGGTGAACCCCCAGGGGACTGAACCAGATGAAGCCCCAGACTTAGGCACGGCTCCAGAAGTGGACCCAGCACCACAGGGCAGTGAGGAGTGAAGGGGAGCAAACTGGGGGTGGTGGTTTGTCCCCACCCTCTAGCCAGCAGCCAACAGCCGAGGCTACAGGGGAGCAAACTGGGCATGGTGGTTTGTCCCCACCTGCTAGTCAGCAGCCAGCTGGTGCCCATCATACTCCCAGCTCACCAGAATCACCCAAAGGGCAGAGACGGAGATGTGTACGCCTTGCCTTAAAGGACAGACGGAGAAGTGCAAGGCTAGCGGCAAGGGAGTCATGTAGAGGAAACGTTGAGTCTTTGCAGGATTCAGATGACAGCTCCTAAGCTCCTAATAAATCACTAGCAGAGCGGTGAGTGAGTTGTGGGAGCAACATAGCATCTTGGCTTCGCGACCACTCCGGCATCTTGGCTTGATTCCTGATTTCTTGACCCTGGTTGGACTACTGTTGATCTGTTTTCTGGACTCCTTGACCCGGCTTGGACTTCTCATTGACCTACTTGTTACCACCCCTGACCTGGCTTTGGAATATCGGTTGTATTCTGGCTCCAACTCTGACTTTGGCGAACGGACTCTTGGTTTCTCTCCCTCGGCTTTTCCCTGCAGCAGGACTTCTGGCTGTATCTGTTGCTAGCGTACAGCTGGTGAGTGTATTCCTGTCTGCAGCTCACAGCAGAGACTCTGTGTAACCTGATACCCGTGACAGGCCAGCACATCCTATCACCTCTAAGGAGGAAGAGGAGGAGGAGGAGGAGAAGTGGTGGAGAAGGAGAAGGAGAAGGAGAAGGAGAAGGAGAAGGAGAAGGAGAAGGAGAAGGAGAAGGAGAAGGAGAAGGAGAAGGAGAAGAAATTACAGAAACTGCTATCATCTCTTCTTTCAAATTTTCAGTCCATATTTGTATGTATGTATGTCTTTGGTCATTTGCGCATGCACACACACACACAAAGCCTGTACCAAAACCCAGAAACCTTGAGAGTTTGTTATGCACTGAAGCTGCCATGCTCCTAAGCCACCATGCCTCCTGCATTAAACCTCCCACTCAAAGCTGTGTTGGGGTCATCCTCTGCAAGCAGAGTCTTTCTTCAGATCCTCTAAGAATGACGAGGAGCTGAAGCAGGAGAGGGAGAGCCATCGGTTCTCAGCAAAATGCATTCCTTTTAGGTTGCAGGAGCTAGAAGTCATTGCAAGGACACTGCCATCATTTTTGCTCCACTGAAGTGACCCCCATTCCCTCTTCCTCCCCCATTCTGCACAAAAGGTAAAGCAGGCCTGCTCCTGTCCTGCAGAAAATAAAAGGTAACAGTTAAAAGTCTTGTAACTTTTATCCCATTCTCAGGAAAGGTGATATTCTCCTGACATGAACTGGTACAACAGTTGAAATTCAGGAGCCAAGAGGAAAGGTGGGAGGAGGAAGGAAGGAAGGAAGGAAGGAAGGAAGGAAGGAAGGAAGGAAGGAAGGAAGGAAGGAGGAAGGAAGGAAGGAAGGAAGGAAGGAAGGAAGGAAGGAAGGAAGGTTCAATCCCTCCCTCCCTCCCTCTCTCTCTCTCTCTCTCCATTTCTATTCTGTTGCAGAGTCACAAATAAATACCTCAGTGGCCAATCCTGGCCATCATCGTGTCATAGAAGCCAGAGCTGCTTTTGAACTGGTACAGAGTTGTAATGGTATGTGGGAATGACCTTGGGAGACGGGGTGAAGAGATGCTGCCTAGGGAATGGTCAGATAAGAGAGGGCAGAGCCCGCAGCTGGAAAATGGGAAGGGCAAGAAGGGACCCTCCTTAGTTTCTTGGGGATGTAAAGGAGATGGTGGGAGAATTATACTTTCCTACTTGCGAGATTCTGTTAATGTAGCTTTGCAATAAAGTAGAATTAGCTTATCTGGCCATGTTTCCTATCTGGTCTACCTGGTAAAGCTGACAAGAGTCCTGGTGTGGAAGTGCTTCATGTCATGTAGGCAACCATGTGAAGACAAATGAGCATTCCTAGAGTGTTTCTCTTCATTTTACTTGAATGGTTTGCCTAAAGGCCTGATGCACATGGCTGTCATGGGTGCCTGGAAGAATCCGTGATGGCATCTCACCACACACTTCATGAAGTCACTGGCCATGACATGCAGAGTGGTCACAGCACCTAGAGGAGAAGGTTGCCAGGATCATTGCCACATATCTAATGAGAGCTTAGGAATTCATTTTTGTCCAAGGGCTGAAATTGTTTGCTCCCCTTGACCCAGGCTGAGAGCCTCTCTTCCATCCTCTTGTGATTTAAGCCATTGCTACCAGAGCACATCGTTTCCATGTGGCCCACCAGGGAGGGCTGCTGGATGCATGTGGCACGGAGTTGAATTGAACGGCTGATACTGAAGCCAGGCGGGCAGTTTGCAGGACAGAAATAACTCTAATTGTATTTTTGCCACCTTTCCGTTTGCTTTTTCTCTTTTATTTTTTTAAAAGCTGCTTTTAAAGTGATGTATGGAAGATCTTTTTAACAGGCACCTTTTATCTTCTCCTGGGGATAATAGCCAGGAATCTAGCAATCTTTTGTGTATATCCATCATCCGAAGGCTATTAACGCACCACTCAACGCCTCTTTCCAGTGCTCTCATCCAGTTGGGCACACTCACCCGACACACTTCCCTGTTTTCTTTCATTTTCAAACACCTGTCATTAACAAGGAGGTTTCCTCAGTCCTTCGATATTTCAAGGGGCCTCCCCTCTCCAGACATCAGGAGCAGAAGCTTTGGCAACATGGGGAAAGCAGAGCTGAAATGGCAGCATCTTTGAAAGGGATGTGGTTGAGCCCACTTCAAAAGCCTTCAGGCACTGCCAGTTGGGCTTACTTGTTAGAGTTAAACTCAGAAAGGTGAAACTAGAAGTAACAGCCAGAATAATTCCTAGTGAGAAGGCAATGCTATAATGAGATTCCTTCCATATTATTATATTAGTTTGTAAATTACCATGCAGACATCAATAGCAAGCAATTTTTGCAGTGGAAGGGCCTTTAAGACAATATTTTGGGATGCTGGTTGTCCACCTGGTCACTGTAAATGTCCTGGAAAATCCAGGAATGGAGAAGCTCTCAGAAAAATCACTGGGGAATACCTAGAAAGGATCATTATGAGGAGAGCCTACTGTTTGACACCGGGAGCCAGCGAGAATAAGAGCCGTGGAGGTTCCAAAGTGAGCAAAGACTTGATGGATGTGATGGACATGAGAAAAAATAATCTGAACGGAGTCCCAGGCAGCTCAGCAGAGAAGGAGAAGGGATGAATGAGAAGCAACGGGGAAGGAAGGGACATCACTTTTGCAAGGGCATCTAGCAAGAGAAAGCTGCCTTTCCATAGGGAGGCACGGTACAAGCATTTAGGCCTCAACTCAATCTCATTAGGCTGATTCAGCAACACCCATTCTTGACTGAAGAACCTTGGCTGATGCCAAAACAAGCATCTTGGAGTTGGCTTTAGCTCCAATTGCTGCTAATATTTTAAGTCTTGCAAGATGCTTCTTCTTTCATAGAGGAACCTTACATCTATAAGACTGGCAAAGATACTGAAAATTTAATCCTGTGCCTGCACTCATGCAGTCATAAAACCTATTATGTCCAATATGCTTCCTCCTTAATAAGAATATTTGTGATGTGAGGACCAAATTTCAAATTCCCGGCTTGGCAGAAATATGAATCCCTACTTTGTTTTGTGCTTCTGACTTGAATTCAGAAGCCTTTCTTCCGCTGCCTTTTCCAGTTTCAACCCACCATTTATAACATGGAGTTCATACATAATGGCATGTCTTACTCAGAACAGTAAGGCATGAATAGCCTTATAATTGCCAAGTCTAAAATAAAATATAATTAAGCAATAATACTGGCAATAGAACTTGAGAAAATAAGCTTCAATATTTTGAGATGAGTGTCCACTTACCCCTTGCTAAAAGACAGGAAGCGTGTTACCTGAAGAGTGTGCACATTTGCATATCATCTGCGTGCATTGATTTATATGCAAATTTAAGAATAATTGCTCCAATTTAAATAGAAGTGAACTCTAGTGGGGGAGACTTTCCTTAAATATGTTTGTTTAGGCTGCAGTTCAGGTGCAAAGTGGTGCAGCTCAGGAACAGTAGATCTTGGAGGGGACGTTCAGATCACGGAATCCAACCCCTTACGAAAGAATCCATGATGACTCTGTTTGAACACATCCAAAGAGGCAGAGCCCACCTTTCTGGACAACTGGTTCCATCACTAAACTGCTTTTTTTGATTAGAATCTTTTCCCCACAACGTAAGACGGTTGTTCTATGTTCTGGAGAACAGAAGTTGAAATAAATCATCTTCTGTGATGTCCTTTGAAAGGCTTGAAAACCTGTCATCGTAGCCTCCTCAATCTTCTTGTAGAAACTGAGGCAGATTTGCATACCGACACTCCTGCAGGAACAGAGGCTGCATCTATAATACTCCCCAAAGGATTCTCTCCACAACAGTACTGTGAGATAAGTTGGAGCTTCCATAGCTGAGTGCGGTTGGCTACTTTATGGCACCATTTGTTGTGCAAATCCAACCAGTGTGGTAGTTGACAGTTCAGTGTGTTGTGCAAACCCATGCAACTAGGTTAATTTATTGATTCCATGGTCAGGATAGGAGTGAAATTGATTAATTCTGTAGGTCAAACTGACTTGCTGAGTATTTGCATTGTGAAATCACGTAGGCGTTTTGGATTTTATGATGCAGTTGCTTGAGTAAGTAATCGAGAGCCTGCTCATTGGCTGTATTACCTGTAATATTCTCCTGCCTGTGGTCTTGTTTTTATTTGTGTTTATTGTTTTAATTATTTTTAATTGTTTCTATAGTATGTTTTAATAATAGGTTTTATGATACACCACCCAGAGTCATTTCGTGTGAGATGGGTGGTCATATAAACTTGACAAATAATAAATAAAGCACATATATCAATGCATATAAAAACCCATATAGTAGAAGAAATATATAAATGTGCACATTGATGACAAGAAGTAAAAAAGCACCCCAGGATTTGGAAGAGTACTTGCAAAAATACGCATTTTAATAAAACTCCTTAGGCTTGATTAAGTGAAAATTCCATGCTCTATAAAACATAATTATTGGGACTGTACAATGTCTTCAACCAGATCAGTTAAAGATCTAGTGGTTGCATTCACTTAATACACACACCAATCTTGGTTAGTTTTAACCTTGGTTTATTTTTCAGTGGTTTAGTGTGCCATGCAGCTAATGGCCTAATTTAGTAACCAAGTTAAAAGTCTTGGGTGGACCCAGTGAATATGCCATTTGACTCCAAAATTTTTCCATAATCGGGCAGTGGAGAAACAGAAGCTGAGATTTCCAGAGTGGTGATGACCCCTGGAAGAGCTGACCTCACCTTGAGAATAGCCTGAAGGACATCCATCTTTAGGGCTGCTGACACTCTCTTCAACAAATCCTGTAAAGTGGATATCCATCTAGATGCACCTGCCTCAGATAGCTACTGAAGGAGAAATACAGTCCTCTTGATGCTAAAATGATATAGCCATGCGATCCATCAGTCAATAATATTTTTATGAAACTGCCCTTGCAGAGTCCCACAAACTGCGTTGTCAAAATGAAGCCTCTAATGCTCAGCTGGAGAATGAAAGGAAAGTGTCCAGCGTTGACTCAGAGAACAAGAAGGAAGGAGGCAGGCTGAGAAATTAGGGAGCAAAAACTGCACCATCAACCCAGCCCAACCCTTTCAGGCTAACCTTACAATTAACATAAATTATGCATGTCTACAATCTCAGGGTTCATGTCTATGAATCCTGCCATTGGGACTAGAGAGAGAGTTAGTGTGTGAACTGCCGGGAGGGGGGATTGGCGGCTGAGTGTTATGGCTGATAGTGGAGGCTGGAGACGGCTTCGTCAAGGTCAACCACCTGCAGGAGTTGGAGGCTGAGAACGAAGAGCGAAAGTCTTGACCATTGAGATCATCGGGTTTGTGAATTAGCGCGCAGGGAATTGGCGGGAATCCGCATTCAGATCTTTCTGAGATGACCCCAACAACAATGTCCTGATAAACACTTCTCAATGCAATTCAATGAAATGCAGATTAAGCTTTATTCAGTACACATGTTAATTGAAGCACTTCTAAAGATCTGAATGCGGATTCCTACCAAAGCTTGCTATCTTAACTCTTCCCCCTGCGCGTCAATTCACAAACCCGATGATCTCAATGGTCAAGACTTTCGCTCTTCGTTCTCAGCCTCCAACTCCTGCAGGTGGTTGACCTTGACGAAGCCGTCTCCAGCCTCCACTATCAGCCATAACACTCAGCCGCCAATCCCCCCTCCCGGCAGTTCACACACACACTCACTCTCTCTAGTCCCAATGGCAGGATTCATAGACATGAACCCTGACATACAGACTGTAACACACACACAAACAGCATTGTAAATGGGAAAAAAGTCTATTTTCCTACTTGGTAGGCAAAAGGTAGCAAAGACTACCTGAGTTTTCCAGAAGCTTTCACTGTCTCTCCCCTCTCTAAGTTTTAAAGGTAAGATAATGTGGTAGCTTAGTGCAGTGTTTCTCAACCTTGGCCACTTTAAGATGTGTGGACTTCAACTCCCCTGCTGGATGGGGAATTCTGGGAGTTGAAGTCCACACATCCTAAAGTGGCCAAGGTTGAGAAACACTGGCTTAGTGTATTGTTAGCCATTCAGGTATAATCTGAAGCACAAACAAGATTTCTTTGCTTCAGTAACTGCTCCAATACTTCTAAGCTTACAAACCATAGCAGTTTTATGTCTTCCTGGGATGCATAAAAGGGAATATTATAACCAGCCCACATTTTGCCTCCTAAAATAAACCTGTGGAACCCAATTTGCATAAAATTCAGATAAGGCATGCTGCTTATGTGAATTGCACTGCCTAAATGCCTTATTTGGGTCATCTTCTGCAGAAGTTCTGTCCCTTTGCTTCCATATATAGTCAAGGGAAAGGTGAATGAAAAATAATTCCCAACCTATTTGTTTGTTTTCACCCTTGAAAGATTTGAGTATGTAAATCCACAGACACAGAAACAGAGCCTCAGATTTGGGGTATCTTTTGTGTATTATGGGTAACATACATGTACAGAACAATGGAATACTTCGGTCTTGAAGGACCCTCAGACAGAGACCAGCTGCTTTAAAAGCAGGGATGACTCGCATTGATAGCATTAAAGAAGCTGTTTCCAATCAACCTGGAAATGTTGGTCTCTCAAATTAAAATAATGTATCAATTGGCAGGTGTCCTAATAGAGCCAGTCTGCAAAATGAGACAAGGGCATAGGATTCCCAGAAATTTATTATTACTACTTGGAATTTAATCTTAGTGCAGGTAGGCAATGAAGTTGCGACACTGCTAACATACAGTAATTTCTGCATAACTGAAGGGCCAGAAATGTTAGCTGTAGATGAACATTGATACTTTAGACAACATCCAGGTTCTGGAAGACATCCTGGAGTCTAGTATCCTCCAGATTTCCCAGTATCATGGCTATGTTGGCTTCTAGTTCAAGGGGATAAATGGAACAAATGTAGAGTTATAGGCCAGAATGGGCAGGAGACACAAAACAGAACTCCAGGTTGGTATAGGTGATTGGACTTCTAACTTCCCACAATTGCTAGAGCAATACTCTGTCAAGAGAATTATTTCCCCCCCCCCCAAATTTTATTAAAGTTTTGAAATATACAAAGTTAAAAGTTAGAAATAGAACAATAGAACTGTCAAGAGAATTATGAGTCATTAAAACAGATTTCTTGATTCCTGTATAATTTACTCTATGCACACAGGATGATTTAGTGGTCCATTATTTATTAGAATTTGAGGATGGAGAAATACAAAAATGAGGGGACCTCAAGGCAGGCATTAATGGTGGCCTGGCTGGGGAGTTGGATCCTGGTGCTGTCCATGGTCCTGAATACAGAACTGGCTCTGATTTTGTCAAGACAATGCTCATCCATATACCAAACAAAGACAATGTCTACAAGAGTTGAAATCTTCATTCAGTGGATAGGATCCAGAAATCTCCTTCAAAACTCCAGTCTGTCCGGTAGATTTTGACCTGACAGCTGGCCAATGGAAGGAAACAGTGCTGAATGAGCCACACATGTTTAAGGTTCTTGTATGGAGATTGGCATGGGGTCATTCTTCGGTCCTGCCATTTGTTCTACAAAGTAAATTATAGAAGAATCAACAAATGTTTAGCACAAGAACATAGCTATGTGGAGAATGGAGTAACAGAACTCTTTGCAGAGGAAAGATGTCTGTTATTGATTTTTTTAAAAAGAATTCTGCTGGAAATTTTCCATCAAAACAGCATGATTTCCACCATGGCAGAAAGGGTCCACTTACTGATACCTTCAAGCTTTGATGACAGAAAGACTAACTGTAGGTTAAAAACATAACAGATAAAATCCAGCAGTCAGGCTGATTTTCATCTGAATCACACACACCTTCCTGAAATGACGGTATTTTTCATCCATTGCTTTAAACATTCCCAAATGTTGCTTTGAATAGACAAAAGCAGTTGCTGCTGATTTTTGTTATTTTGTCCTCAAAAAGCAGTCATTGCTCTTCTGATTCCACATTTATAACAGCTCTGTAGGTTCCTTTTTAAAATATAACTATTATGATTTTAATAAAGAAAGATTTTAACAGAAACTAATACTTAGAATTAACCGGGAGACAGTGGAGGACAGGAAGGCCTGGCATGCTATGGTCCATGAGGTCACGAAGAGTCGGGCATGACTAAATGACTGAACAACAATACTTAGAATAAAGACAAAGAAAAGAAAAGAAAGAAAAGACAAAGCCAAAAGTGCAGAAAAAAAAAAAAAGAAAACTTAAAGACGTTGCTTCTGAATTAGCTCTGTAGGTTCTGACCAGTATTTGCAGTTGGTTTCTGGCATATGGTGAATACCTTTCAGTTGTTGCAGTGGTTGGTACCTTCTTGAAGCATGTTAATATGACACAGTTTGTTGCTGGAATTGCTGGGGGTTTCTTCTGCTTATTCAGATGCCAAATGTAGGGAAGCCATTAAGGTTCAATAGATGACTCCAGAGGCAATCTGACAAAACAACTGGAAGAGTTAACTCAAAGATCAGCCTGGCAGAGCAATATCAGGATTGTGGAAGATAGAGTTGGAATGAATTAGCAGCACTCATATATATTTTTCCTCAGGTTCCATGGAATTTGAGGGAAAAAAAACTTTAGTGCATTAAACTCTACTATTTTTTCCTTAATGCACTTTTAGCTTTTTTTTTTTGTTATTTCTCTCTTTTTTTTCCCATTTTCTCTGTTCTATTTTAGTTTGTATTAATTCTTATTATTGCTCTTAAAACTTTTAATAAAAAATATTTTTTAGAAAAGGTTCCATGGAATTTGACTTACACTAGAAACACTTAATATATTGTTCACATAGGAGCATCCACCTTTTGATGGCTGCATCATGAGGTACGGTCTTCATGTATCTTCCTGAGCTGATCATGCCTTGGCTGCATCCCATCTTAATTATTGAAATGTGCTTTATGTTTGTATTGTGCTGTATGTGTGTATTGGTGTGTCATACAGCACCCTACTTCTGCCGACATATTGCTTGCTATTGTTCGCTGGCCTTGCTTTATAAACCAAGTGTTGGCATCTAACAAGTGGACTTTGCAGTATCTATTCAATGGAAACTGGACTATCTTTGCCATGTTAAAGCCACCCAACCTGGTGGCCATCACAGTATCTTACAGCAGCAAATGCTATGGCCTACTTTCTGGTGCCTATCTGAAGTCCAGTTCAATTTACTTTCAATATAGTATAACATGCATTGCTCCGCCTCCAGCATACATTCTTAGCTGAGGTCACAGAAATACAAACGGCAGTAGTGCACAGGTCAGCTGAAGGAGAGATCATGGAGGAAGAACAGAGATATCATTGTGATGCTTCTCTTGTGTATTATTATTGTTGTTGTTGTTATTCTTATTATTAAAGTAGAATGTCACTCTTGTGAATCATTGGAACAACTGCCACTGGAACCAATCTAGGTATCTTCTTATTCTCCTACAGACTTTTCTGTCATCCCGTGTTTTCCTGTTTCAACTGTTTCATGTTTCACATTCAGTGGAATCCCAAGGAGAAACGGAGTTGCAACCTTTCTGCATGTAAACGGATGAAATCTTTTTGGAAGAATCAGTCTTGGGGAGAACCCGATAAAGTGTAGTTCCCTTTACACAAGGTTTTGCAGAGCTTCACAGCTAGTGATTGTTTTCTTCTCCAGGCAAGAAAAACTCTAGTTCTATGATTGGGTGCACATTGCAGCAAACAAACCTGATGTTCTTATACTAAGAACTGTAGCTCGCCCTCACACAGAAGATTGTTTCTCTTCTGCCTCTTACGGTCATTTTCAAATTGAGTAATCATAAAAATGATTCAAAGATACCTATCCATTTGGTCATGCATTGATCTATCTCTTTCTTCAAAGGTTTGGATTTTGTAAAACTGGCTCTCTTTATAGATTAACACTGCAACCTTAAAGCTGGCCAATGTTGGCACGCAGTGCAATGCACTAACTGTAGATTCTGGCCTATATTACAATAATTATGAAATTCAAGTTATTGTATATATATCAAAGAATATGTCACAGTGGTTAAACACTAACTGTTCAACTCTAGATGAGGCACCAACTGGTTGTGGTTAAGGCTTCTGGCCACTGCTATAACTTGTGCTTTGATGAACATCCCCAAACTATGTATCTGCTCCTTTGCGAGAATGCAACGTTATCCAGGATAAATTAGCTATCCATTTTCTAGTCTTGGAACAACTTATCCACAGAACCACCCACCTTTAGGACCTTCTGAACTTACCAAGATTGGAATCAGTTTATAAGCCAGCATTTAACCATCATTGCATCCAGTCATTGAGCCAGGACCGCCACAAACTCTTCTGATTCAGGTATAACACAATATTTATTTATTTATTTATTTATTTAATTTCTATGACCGCCCATCTCCCCCTCAAGGAGGGACTCTGGGCGGTTCACAGCCACAATAACATCACTAAAATACAATAAAACACAATAAAATATAAATACAATAAATATAAATTAAAACCAAGTGGCAGATGGTTCATACAGTGAAGCTGAACGTATTTAAAATATTGGAGGCGGCTCTAGGAAATCAGCCATCCCCAGGCTTGACCACTTTCCGTCTTGCCCCAGGCGAGATCACAGAGCCAAGTTTTTAATTTTTTTCTGAAGTCCAGGAGTGAAGGGGCCTGTCTTATCTCTGGGGGAAGGATGTTAATAATAAGCTAGATGTAATTAACATGCTGATCAACCTGCACCCCAAACTCCTGATAACTGCTTCCAGGAGCTTCATTTAGCTATTAAGTACCATTGGAAATAAGATAGTATTAGTAGTATTACCATTAGCATCTATTCCTAACTATGATGAAGCCAAAATGATGAAAAATGAGTCAATGCAAGTTGTGCCCTTTTGTGCTGGTATCGCACAATTGCACGGATATAGGCAAGGGGTGAAACTTGCATCACAATGTTATGACACACATTACAACTTCAATACTTGCCCCCATCCCTCTGCCCCCTACCCCAGCAGAGGGGCCTCTGAGTATTCCCTGGCGTAATTGCTAGGAAATTGAGAAATGGCCTCCCAGCACAACTTGCTGTGATTGATTCTACAAGTAGGAGTGGAACTAATGTTAAAAAAAAAAGCGTTCCCTGCCTCCAATTAAAAAAAAATTGTGGTTAGATCAGGTCAGCTCTCTCAAACATGATTAAATTGTGGATGAATATGGTTTTATTATGAGCTGACTATTTCAAAACTGCATAGTATGGTTGGATGACCACAGGGTAGAACTACCCAAATCCCAAGAGTTTATGGGAGAGCAGAAAGCATGACAGCCTGCAGAAATCTCTCTCTCTCTCTCTCTCTCTCTCTCTCTCTCTCTCTCTCTCTCTCTCTCTCTCTCTCTCTCCCCCCCCAATCACCCACCACATCTCCAAAGAAGATCTCCTTTGGCCCATGACTCCTCCTCCTTCTCCCATCCTTTTCTAATCCAATGAAGGATATGGTAATGCCCAGCCAATGAGCTCAGGCTACTATAAATTGAAATGAGCAAACCACAAAAATACTAGATATAGTTACTGCTTGACAAGAACAGAACCAGCGCAGTGACCGAGGTCCAAGTCCATCATCAGCCATGGAACCTCCATGGGTGACTTGGGGACCGTCTCTATCTCTCAGCCGAACCCACTCACAGGGGTATTGTTGTAGGAGAAGATAACCCTTTTGAGAGAAACATGAAACAGAAAGCTCAGATTATTTTACCAGTCAGCAACTTACATTATCTATCTATCTATCTATCTATCTATCTATCTATCTATCTATCTATCATCTATCTATCTATCTATCTATCTATCTATCTATCTCTGGGAACAGGGGTATCTGCAAGGAGGGCAGATAGCAACCGCAACAAGGACATTGAAGTGACTCATGTAAAAAACGGGCAGGGCTTTGATTGCATGGTTGTTGACTTTTTTTAATAAGAACTTTATTAGAATTTCAAAGTAAAGTTAAAATACAAAGTACAGAACAGCTTGAACACAGAATTAAAAGAAAAAAAGAAAAACTCAAAAGTGCAAGAACAGCATGAAAAAGTAAGAAGAAGGTGACTTATGACCTTCTTCAACACAGATATAAATGCTTATTTTATTAACTTAATATCTTACTCTTGATTAAACCTCAGCTAACATTTTTTCTAAAAAAACAAACAATTTAATCGTCAAAACCCAAGATCAAAACTTTTTTTCAAGCAAATAGCCCAAAAGCGGTTCCCAAGTAGAAACAAAGCCAGTCACGGTATTTTCTCATATCGGTGCTGTCAGTTTTGACATCTGCGCCAGCTCCAGGTTGTTGACTTTTTTGATTCCCTTCTGCAAACACCCCTGCGTGGGAAACTCATTAGTGAATGTGAGATATGAATTCATAAGTCTTTTTCAAAAGGGAAAAAAGGAGAGATAAATAACTTACGTAAATGCCTAAGAGTGGAAGATGCTTTCATGCATGCACGTGTTTCTGTGTTTAATCTGCTCAAAAATAAGAGACGGCCGCCTGCCTCCTTGAATGCTCTTATTTGTTCATCTGCTTTGCGCTCTCTTGTTTGTCAGGAAGATTTGTATCCTGCTTCCCGGCTTCGGATGAAACCTGCACCTGTCTCTGAGTGATGAGCCACAGCCAAGACTAAGATGTAAAATGTGGAAATTCTCCTCTTCTTCTCTTGTTGAGTATGGAACTGGTGAGCCCATGAAAGTCAAGAGATGGGGCTGGTGAGCGTCCTCTGTTGTGTATTAATTAAAATACTCAAAAAGGCCCAAGTTTAATGGTTTAGAATCTAACATCTGGAAAACAGTGTTGGAAATCAAAGCCTTCTCTTCCCCTCTCCAATATATTCCTAATTCTCATTCACATGAATGGGACACTTTACATATACATTATGAAGAAAGAATGTTCCACTTAAATTCTAGTTGTTCTTTTCCCATCCTTTCATTCCCATGCACCACGTGCACCATAGACTTTTCGCTAATGCCTTCATTGTTGGGTATATCCAAATCCCTTTCACTTCTTAATGCTTCTCATGAATTGCTCACATCGAGATCTTCTCTCTCACTCCCACGTCCACTGGATTTTCAAGGGTTTGAGGATAGCAGATTCAAAATGTAGCTCCTAGCTTTTTACTCCTCGAAATAATGTTTAATAAAAATAAAAGAGAGAGGAGAGAAAGATCCAGACTGTGAGGTATGTTGTACTGTAGAGAATTTCTTATCTCAAACAAGGTTCAGAGGCCATCCATACATTATGGCTTATATCACACGGGCTGTTTACTCTCCCTTCTCTCTTTCCTATTACTGACCAAGATTGCATCTCTGTTTCTATTCCCTGGTTCTTTCCATTGATGGGAAAACTGTTTGTCCTAAATTCTTTGCTCAGTTTGAATGAAGTGAAATGGGAGAGAACAGGATTTTGCAGAATATTCTCAGGCTGGGAATTCTTCTGAGATATTTCTGCTCATTTAATGAATGAAGCAATACTGCTAGTTAACACAGGGAAATACACCCCAAGAAAGGATTAGAGGAAGACCAAATCCTTTGCTGCCTTCAGGAACAAAATCACATCTTGTTTATTCATATTTCCACCAGAGATATCCTAATTCAAAAATGTAAAAATGCAGTAATGGGGATTTTGCTCAGTATTTATGGGTGTGTCTGAAATTCTCTCAGAGAATTTCTAATAAAATTCTATTCTGAAAAAAGGCCTCTAGTCCTCATGACATATTTTATGGAGAATCTCACAACATATACAGAATTTTCCTGTGCAAACGTTGTTGTAAATTAATGTTTCTTAGGAATCATGAACTACAGCTCCCTTTATGAAAAGGTATTGCCCTTTTATACAACCGCTGGTGATTGTAATGATAACACCTAAATAGAAAGGGGAAAAAAATCTTTTAAAATAAAATTAATATGCTCTTGCATAGACTTGGTTCTTTTCAGAAGAATGGTCTCTGGATCCCTTATTTCTAGTGTTGAAAAGATATGGATTTGGCTCCCTCTGAAATAGCAAAAAGAGAAAAGAGGGGGGGAAAGTAACATTTATTTCTGTGTATTATTTTAACAGACTGCTTTCCTAGCAGGAGATATCCTCTTGTTTTTAAAATAAATTCCTCACCGTTTCAATTCTGGCCTCCTACCGACCAGATTTCACAAAGCAAAGTCAACAAATTCTCTTTGACAGAGAGGAAAGTGAGTGGGAGACAATGAAGCGTCTGATATATGGAAAGGCCAAATCAAAATCAGCTGTTGAATGTAGAGGTTAAAATGTGTTGTATTTTCATTTTGGCAAATGCGTATAAAAAGCTTCAGTTATAGCATCCGAAGCAAGCCTTTCTTATATTGGGAAGGAAAGAACACCAGGATGTTTAGCAGCCCTTTAATCCCTTTCAGAGGCAATACATCTCTAAATTTATTTTATTTTATTTTCTGTATATCAAATTTATTCACTGCCCATCTCACTCAGAGAGCGACTCTGGGCGGTTTACATAAAATAGGGATAAAACATGAGTTAAAATATAATAAAGCACTAAAATAATAAAACAATACAATAAAAACAATCTTCGTAATAAATAATATGTTTCAAGAGGTAGATGGTAAAATGTTCTTAATTTGATTTCCAGGGAGCGTCTTTAGGGTGCCAACAACCCCCAGGGTTGGTTACCCCTCTTCATGCCCCATGTGAGATGGCAGAGCCAGGTCTTCACCCCTTTCCAGAAGGCCAGGAGAGAGGGGGCCCACCTCACCTCTGGGGGAAGAGTGTTCCATAGGGCGGGGGTCACAGCAGAGAAGGCCCTCTTCCTGGCCCCCGCCAATCGACAGTCTTTCATGGACGGGGTCCGTAACATGCCTTCTCTGCCTGACCGGGTGGGACGGATCGATGAGACGGTCCCTCAGGTAACCTGAACCCATGCCATGTAGGGCTTTAAAGGTGATCACCAACACCTTGAATTGGACCCGGAAGCAAACTGGCACCCAATGCAGCTCAGGCAGCAAAGGTGTTGCATGTGCCACCCTGGGGGCACCCAAAATTGCTCGCGCGGCCACATTTCGAACCAGTTGTAGCTTCTGGGTACTCTTCACGGGTACCCCCATGTAGAGCGCATTGCAATAGACTATTACTAATACTAAATGCAATGGAGAACTAATAAAGGAAGGCTCCATCTTCTTGGCTCAATTCTTATTCAACAGAGCGAAAAGCAAAGACACCTGAGTCTATGAAGGTTCTCAGTCATCCAGGTGGAATTGTCTGTAGCTTGAATCATGTCAACTGGATTTCTATTTTCTTAGTGGAAACGTTTCACTCCTTATCCAAGGAGCTTCTTATTTAGGATTCCCTTACCAACTTTGCTCAGACTGAAGAAGCTCCTTGGATAAGGAGTGAAACGTTTCCACTAAGAAAATAGAAATCCAGTTGACATGATTCAAGCTAAAGACACCTGAGGCGATGGCCGAAGTGGTACTTAAGGGGAGATTCCTGAAGTACTGCATTTCAATCATCCGAAAGCCCTTCAGTGGAGAAATTGTGTGATTGAGCTGCCTCTAATCCCAAGGATCTCAGCAGGCAGGGTGGAAGCTTGGGAGATGGTGGGTGCCCCAAAAGTCAAGCTGGTGGCTATGGAATCAAGGCCTTGTTCCTTTTTTACCTACACTAACTGTGTGATTCACATAAAAGAGGAGTGGGGCTTTGGTGGGCATTCATGGCTACCACACTGACAGATTGGACCCCCCTGTGGACACTCCTGTTGGGGAATAGCCCTCTCTTTCTCCCCCCTCCACCACTGATGCTCACTCAGTGTTGCCAGTGGGATGAAATTCACTATGACAACCCCAAAACTGCCATAATTTGAAGGCCATGAATATTGTTTATTTAATTTTTTTCTCAGCTACCATTTGAGAGCATTATCCTGTGGACCTTATGATCTCTGATGCCATATCCCAACAGACCAAGATTACAGAGGCATTGCTAATTGGGCACCATGGACAGACCAGCACACCCTAAATTGATCTTTAAAGAGCCCTGTTTTGAAAAATAAATCGATAAATTGATGTTTAAAGAGCCCAGCTTTGAAAAATATATCACAATGTGTTAAAACATCTTATAATATATACCTTTGCAGTGGAGGTTCCAGTTTTCAGATCCCAATGTTATTAGCATGTTTCTTAAAAAAGGTTTTTCTCTTGGTACACATTCCTATGGCCTCACTGTAAAACTTTTATGATCCAATTATGATGGAAAAAACAGCTGGGAGGAGAAATAAAGCACCAACCACTTGGTCCATCAGACAAATTTGAAACGGGGGTAATAAAACCACATCTTTATAAGGAGTGTGCCATCTCAAATTGTGTTCTGGCTAAATGCAGGGATTTTTATTGCAAGTTTCTCAGTTAATCTGAAATAAGAAGAAGATGAAAGGTTGCTATATAAATAAAATAACCCATGAAAGGAGGGGAGAAAAGATCCTTTGAACCCAGCATAAATTACTTGCAATTGGCCTCATGAGTCCAATGAGAATAATTTCATTTCATTAATTTTGCTTGGAATTCTCTGAGTCTGGATATAACCCAAATTGGTTGTACTAAATAACTGGACTGTGGGTTTCAAATGTTTGTATGCTATGTTTTTATTGCATAACTACTTGTGGTATGATTTGCTTAGAGTCAGAATGATTGAAGTGGCATAAAAATATAGCTAATAAATACTGTATATTAATGGAATAGAAATAGTAACAACATACATTATGCTCATGACTTCAGAGCATAACTCTCAAGGAAAGCTAACCAAAAATCTGCATGTGTCCTCTATGAGTGTATGCTGGTAGACAGCTCAAATTGAAATCCAAATGATCAATTCATTGTATTTTCCAGTGCTGGTATACCATTTGTTTAGCTGTTTCTGTCCTATGTATGATCTATAACAACACCAGCTTAATTGAATCACAGATTCATAGAGCTACCCCCCCCCACTGAATTCAATGCCCTGCTCAGTGTAAGAATCCAAATTAATGCATCCATGAGATGCTTGGATACTTCCAATCAAGGGAATCCACAACTGTCATCATTAGGAAATTTTATGATGGATGGACTGATTGATTATGTGCTATCAAGTTGGTGTTGATTTGCCTTCTTGTAATTAAAACCCATTATTCTATGTCTTATCTTCTGGATCATAGCCTTTTTCTGTGTGTCACCTTTTCCAATCATAAGGACATAAACACAGAATCATAAAGGTAGAAGTGGACCTTATGGCACCTTCCTTGAGACTTTCTTCCAGATTGAAGAGTGACCATCAATGAGCATTCTGAGCATGGTTTTAAAGCTAGCTTTATGTCAGGTTACATTTAAGTAAATCTTTAATCAGAATGTTATGGGGTACATTGTCAAACCTTTTGCTGAAATCAAGATATATTACATTTACAGCATGCCCACAATCTGTTATGAAGTCTCCCAGTCAAAAAATGAGGTTATTCTGCCAAGACTTGTTCTGACAAATCCATGTGGACCTCTGGTAATGATTGAAGAGTTTTCAATATGCTCATAGATCTATCTCTTTAGGAGCTGCTCCAGAGTTTTCCCAGTTATTTATGTCAGGCTTATTCATCTGTGATTTTCTGGATCTTCCTTTTCAGGTTTTCTCCTCCAGCCATCAGTCAATTTACCCATTCCCCAGGATTTCTCATAGATAATGGTTGGTGAGATGATAAGCAAATTCTTTCAGTACCCTTGGATGCAATTCATCGGCTCCGGGATTTCAATTCATTCAAACTAAATCGAAGTTCCCTGATCGTGCCTGTTCTAACCACTTTTCATCTTTAATATTGCCTCTTCATCACAGTTCCCTAGTGGAAGACACATCCTCTTGTTGGAGACGATTCAGCCAAAATAGGAGATAATAAAGTCTGTCCATTCTACTTTCTATTGGTTTCTCTTTTTTCTGACTATTTTCACTCCAGTTTGCAAATTCAGGGGGAAAAAAAGTTTTGTTTTTAAAAAAGTTGCACCTTTTTCTGTGCACTTGTCCTAATGCCTATGTTACTCTGTGTGCACTTTTCCTAGTAACCACACTTTTGCCTGCCATTAAAGTTTCCTATGACCCTTACTTAGCCACAATCTGCAGTATTAGAGGATATTATTGTAACTTTCAGAGGCGTTCTCTGCTTTTTGAACTAATCTTATTTCAGGTTGTGTAGCGTAACCTAAATCCCTAAACACCCATGAAGCCGATGAGGCTGTCCAGAGGGTGAATGGAATGGGGAGAGTGATTCAAGCAGGCTGCCTGGAGGGCACTGGAGATAAGGCAGGATCCTATCATTAGAGGAAGGGGGTGGGGGAAGAGAAACGCCATCAATGTAGATGATAAATATATAGAAGCATATTTATTCATACTTAGATAGACAAATGACATAGATGATAGGTACTGTAGATAGATAAACAGACAGATAGACAGATAGAAAAACAGACAGATAGACAAACAGACAAAAAGATAAACCGATTTGTAGTTATATAATCCCTTTGCTTTGCCAACACATTTGCTTTCTAATGGTCCAATAATTAGATATAAATAGAACAATTCAGTTCAGTAAAGTGAGAGCCAGTCTACTCTTGCAGGTTTTCCTTTGCCTCGAGAAATGAAAATTTGTTTTCTGAAACCTGCTGTGTCTGCATGAAATTGGCATTTCTGACAACTGTTCCTCCTGTGCTCATTTGTTGCATTCTGTGCCTTTGTTGTTATTGTTGCTTTCTTGCCTGACATACAAAAAGAAATCTGAGTGTAAAACTGTACAGGAATGGGTGAAGGTTCAATCACCCCATTTTTGGAATATTTTTTGCTATTATATATGCTTCTCTTTTACCTTTTTGAAACCCCCCTCCCCTGACACTGGTGTCCTCCCAGTTCTGTGGACTGATGCTAAATCCAAGAAATTGGGACAATCAGGCTGCCCATGTACTTGCTGTTGCCACTTCTGGTCATGGCTTCCAAAAATAAACGCTATGGACAAAAAAGGAAAGGAATTCTGTTGGTGTGGCTACTAATCCTGAGTCCGTGTTCAGTGGTGCCCACAAATAAGAAGCAATTTGCATTCTGTTCCATTAAGCAGGAATTGTTTGGATAGGATTGGAGAGAAAAAATGAATGCATCACATGGATCTAAAGCCAAAATCCGGTCCTACCTCACCAGACACGAGAGGCTGAAAAAGGATTTAATCAAGGTCAAGAAACCCTTGAAATGGCCTTTGGGACACAGGGGGTGTCAGGAACTCAGGACCTCTTATGCAGAAGAGGTAGAAGTCCTGTTCAGCCTGAATGTTCTACAAAGCCATCTTTGAGATGGAGCGATCCCTTGAGGACTTCATCCAGCCATCTGTGACAGAAGCAAAAAGATGTCAAGCTGCAACCAATATAAATAAAGCCTATCTGGCCAGGCATCTGCACTTGCGGTAACTGATCCACCTATCAAAGCCTGAGACAGGAGAATTCATTGAAGAACAGATAGTCCAAGGCTGCATACATAAATCCTGGGATTACTTCATGGATTACAACTGCTGCTATCCTCAAGTGACTCCTTCCCCCATCTTTACAAGAAGGAGATACTCACAGTTAGATTAGCAGGCCAGTGAACTGGTAGTCACTTGTTGGTTGGTGGTTTTTAAAGTTATTTTGGTAAATAAGTTATTAGCGCCTAAAACAAGAAAACGCCTTGGAAATTATAGCTTAGCACACCTAAAAAGATTGCTTAATTTTCATAAGAGCATTCATTGTAATTCCTGGCACTAGCGGAGGGGGTATGCAAATTCACCGAGTCTTTAGGTAAAAGCATTTTACCTGATCTAAAATTTAGTCTAATGTAATTTATTGGCTTACCATTAGGTGTCACTCTTTATCCTTGTAGAAAATTTTTAGTTTGCAGTCAAAAACATCATAAGAAGGGAAACAGGAAATCACCTTGCCAGATTCACTATCCTGAGATACAAATTTTAGATAGTGCAAGGAGATTGACCCATATCATCAAGCTTATGATGTGTGCAAGCAAAGATTTGAAAGGAAAACTCCAAGTACTCTCTGTAGGACAAAACTGACATTTATTCAAGCTGATCTACATAAACTTTGTATGGAAGAGGAAACCTTCCCCAATTCCTTTGAGTTTAGTGAATCAGTTGGGACATTTCTTAAAACTTCCAGTGTTTAGGAAGCTGAGACAACAGTGTATTTTGGGAATTTGGCAATAATCCTTCTCTTAATATTGTCAGTGGAGCTCCTGAACAATTGACACTTCTGCATTTCCTTGTTAGGATCCAGTGTATGCAATTCCAGTTGTGCTTTTATGTCGTTTTTTTCTACTGCATTAGGTTGGTCTAGCTTTCTGGCTGATTTTCTTCACCTGAATACTCTTTTAGGAGCTTTTATTATATTTTCCAGTTTTATTTGTAAGCTGCCTTATACATTAGATGCAGAAGAAGTATAATGGAAACTTTGATGTACTTAGAAGTACCTTAACTGTCTTGCCATTTCAACGTTTAGTTGAACATTTGAAGATTCTTGTACAAAATCAGAATTGTTTCTTGAATATCCCTCCATGTTGGTCAATTATCAGAATCAGTCATACCATACCATAGCATGAAGCTCTGGCTCCAGGGTGCAGGATAGCCACCATCACCTCCACCTCAGATGGTCAATGTCATGGACACTCCTTCCTTTAAAAGAAGGCCAAGCTAGCTTTTTTCATCCAAGACAAGCTACCAGCTCATTCCACATATAGTTGGTGGGAGAGAAACTAAGGGATGCTCCAATTTTCTTAATGGATTGATGGACTGGAAATGTTGCCCTTCAATGTTCTGGTGAAAAAAAAATCATGGAACTGTGAGAAAAATAAGTTTTCAGATGAATGGTCCTGTTTAAACCAAATTGAAACATAAAAGTATGTGGCAAGAACCTTGGAAGCTATCTCACACCAGCTTCTCCAGCTTCTGCTAACTTTTATAAGGACATTCCTATAACAACCCACGAATCCCTGTATTCAAGAAGTTTGCTCCCTCCCTTCTTCCCACTAAGACAATGGCTTTCTTCTGAGTAGATAAGTAGGACAGAAAGTAACTTGAGATGTATTGCTTATGAATATGTATGTATGCCTGCATCATCATATGATTATGTATGCTTACATCATTTCCTTTCTGTAATGTATAAATATCAGTGCATTTCTTTTGTCTGCCAGGGAGGCACCCACCATCTTGGTGAGGACCCCTCCAGTGCTGACTGTATCAATAAAGACTGCAGTCAGCCTTGATTATTTGTGGTTTGACTCCTGTGTTGATTTCACAGAACCTTCTGTAAGAAAAAGACTGGGTAATTTCTATAATAAATCATATAAATTTGAATAATAAAATAAATAACTTATATAATGCAGATCAAGGAAAATAGGAATCTATCATCCATCCGTCCATCCGTCCGTCCATCCGTCCATTCGTCCATCCATCCGTCCATCCGTCCATCCATCCATCCATCCATCCATCCGTCCATCCATCTGAATTCTATGCCCCTAAACAAGGAGAGTGAACAGAGAACACCATTTCAGTGAGCTGTTATATTCTGAATATGCTCAGATGCATCAATCCTTAAAGGAGGCCCCATTTTACAATATATTTTCATTTTCCCTTATAAAGAGAGAGCCAGTTTGGTCTAGTGGTTAAGGCAATTGGCTAGAAACCAGGAGACTGACAGTTCCAGTCCCGCCTTAGGCGTGAAAGCCGGCTGGGTGACCTTGGGCCAGTCACTCTCTCTCAGCCCTAGGAAGGAGCCAATGGCAAACCAGGAGACTGAGAGTTCCAGTCCCGCCTTAGGCGTGAAAGCCGGCTGGGTGACCTTGGGCCAATCACTCTCTCTCAGCCCTAGGAAGGAGCCAATGGGAAACCAGGAGACTGAGAGTTCTAGTCCCGCCTTAGGCACGAAAGCAGCTGGGTGACCTTGGGCCAGTCCCTGTCTCTCAGCCCTAGGAAGGAGCCAATGGGAAACCAGGAGACTGAGAGTTCTAGTCCCGCCTTAGGCACGAAAGCAGCTGGGTGACCTTGGGCCAGTCCCTGTCTCTCAGCCCTAGGAAGGAGCCAATGGCAAACCAGGAGTCTGTGAGTTCTAGTCCCGCCTTAGGCACGAAAGCAGCTGGGTGACCTTGGGCCAGTCCCTGTCTCTCAGCCCTAGGAAGGAACCAATGGGAAACCAGGAGCCTGAGAGTTCTAGTCCCGCCTGAGGCATGAAAGCTGGCTGGGTGACCTTGGGCCAGTCCCTGTCTCTCAGCCCTAGGAAGGAGCCAATGGCAAACCAGGAGACTGAGAGTTCTAGTCCCGCCTTAGGCACGAAAGCAGCTGGGTGACCTTGGGCCAGTCCCTGTCTCTCAGCCCTAGGAAGGAGCCAATGGGAAACCAGGAGACTGAGAGTTCTAGTCCCACCTTAGGCACGAAAGCAGCTGGGTGACCTTGGGCCAGTCCCTCTCTCTCAGCCCTAGGAAGGAGCCAATGGCAAACCAGGAGTCTGTGAGTTCTAGTCCCGCCTTAGGCACGAAAGCAGCTGGGTGACCTTGGGCCAGTCCCTGTCTCTCAGCCCAACTCACCTCACAGGGTGGTTGTTGTGGGGAAAATAGGAGGAGGAAGGAGTATTAGGTATGTTCACTGCCTTCAGTTATTTACAAAAATGATAAAGGTGGGATAGAAAATAAAAAAATAAAGAAATAAAAATAAAAATGGAAGGATTCCTAAATGACTTTTCCTTCCCACTGGACATATAGAATAAATAGCACTTTAAATCTATATACTAGATCTCATCCTGATATTGTGATGCTCATGGGAGATAAGCAAAGAGCAAAGAAAGACAGATTGGACCTAAGAAAGATATATTTTCATGCAGGGCTCAGGAATTCCTTTTCTTTTCCATTTTTTTTTCATGATCCTACAATGGCAAAGAATGTCACCTGTGAATTAAGGGGACAGAAGGAAGAGGTCTGTCATTCCCCAAATGAAATTCATTTTCACCTCAGCTTGAAACCAGCTTTTAAAATTATTATTATTATAAAAGGTTTCACTGCATTATTTATTATTAAGGCCACAGTAAGAACTTCATTCTTATCTTATAGTGGTTTGGCCTAAGGCGGTGGCGGGGGCAGGCGTGGGGAATAGGTATAACCCATTGCAAAGAAGCATACATAAAGCAGCTGGGTGACCTTGGGCCAGTCCCTGTCTCTCAGCCCTAGGAAGGAGCCAATGGGAAACCAGGAGCCTGAGAGTTCTAGTCCCGCCTTAGGCACGAAAGCAGCTGGGTGACCTTGGGCCAGTCCCTGTCTCTCAGACCTAGGAAGGAGCCAATGGCAAACCAGGAGACTGAGAGTTCTAGTCCCGCCTTAGGCACGAAAGCAGCTGGGTGACCTTGGGCCAGTCCCTGTCTCTCAGCCCTAGGAAGGAGCCAATGGGAAACCAGGAGACTGAGAGTTCTAGTCCCGCCTTAGGCACGAAAGCAGCTGGGTGACCTTGGGCCAGTCCCTGTCTCTCAGACCTAGGAAGGAGCCAATGGCAAACCAGGAGACTGAGAGTTCTAGTCCCGCCTTAGGCACGAAAGCAGCTGGGTGACCTTGGGCCAGTCCCTGTCTCTCAGCCCTAGGAAGGAGCCAATGGGAAACCAGGAGACTGAGAGTTCTAGTCCCGCCTTAGGCACGAAAGCAGCTGGGTGACCTATTGGCTTCTTCTATTTATAGAAGAATATATTTTATACCTTCATAAAGCTGCTGCTTATGAAGGATGGTAGGCTGTATTCCTCAACATCTGCCTAAACAGGCCCGGCCATGAAAAATGCAACCAGCTTTGTTTACAAACTAGTCACTACGAAGCATTCCCTGTACTGGGAAGATCTTTAATTTACTAATCAGCAGACTTATACAAGGCTATGGAAACCAAGAATTTATATTAGTATGTGCGGGGCGTGTACTGCAAACATAATTATCAAAATGTGCACAGCATATTTAGTTTGGGCAATGCTGATAATTCAGTGTAATATTCTAAAAATGTGAAGCTGCTGCATTCAGCGGAAGTTGAGGTCAATTGTTCTGTTTTACAGATTTCTGTGTGGGAGAGCCAGTGTGGTGTAGCGGTTAAGGCACTGGGCTAGAAACATGGAGATGGTCAGTTCTAGTCCCACCTTGGGCACAAAGCCAGATGGGTGACCTTGGGCCAGTCACTCTTTCTCAGCCCTGGGAAGGAAGCAATGGCAAACCACCTCTAAAATCTAGGCAAGAAAACTGCAGGGACTTTGAGATAATTTCCCCCACTTCTGATCTTTGATCATAATAAAGGTTTGATTTGACCTTAAACCATTTCCCCCAATTATACCTATTTTGTATACAGGGTTAACCTGTAGGATACAGTTTAATGCTATGGGGGAGGGGGGAATCAGAGAGGAACATCATGGAAATACAATTGATAACACCCCAGCATGTTGGGCTGAATGATAATGAAAACTACACGAATCTCATCCTCTTTTCAAATGGTCCCTGAGTTCCATAGAAGACTGACTGACATGGGAATCAGAAGGAGGGGAGTCCTGTTCAGATGCCCTCTGTTTGTCTCCTTGCTACTTCAGCTACTGTTACCTCTGGCACCAAAGGTAGTTCCCCTCCTTTTCCACATCCAGATAGAGAGCAGAAGGCAATCTTTGTTGCCTGCTACCATGGACCACTTGCCAATCAATAGTTATTGCAAGCTGCCAAGCTCAGTGACACTCAGCATCACTGCTTGCTTTCACACCTGCCCAACAGATAAATGATGGAGAGCAGCAATAGTGTCAAATAGCTGCATTTTTCTGCCTTCTGTCTGTGGGCAGTAGGTGCAGCTGTTTGACGCAGCAGCCAATCAGCATTAGGAGGGGGGGGTGGAGGAGAGAGAGAGATCCTCCATTGACCAGATTGAGAGCAGTGGTGCCACCTGGGCAGGACTCCCAAGCAGAAGCTGATCTCACTAAGAGGAATGACGGGGCACCCAGGTTCAACTGGGGTGGCTTGTCACATATTGAGATAGAGGAAGGAATCTACATTATTCATGTTTATGAACTCCCTAATAACCATGATCCCCTAGGTGGCAGGCAGATAAACACACAATGCAAAATGAAACCGTGTAAAATCCATTGCCATCCATTGGCTACCTAAATAACGTTTCCAACTCAGACAAGACCATAATGAAGAGACAAAAAACGACCCAACTGCATCCCTGATTGAAAGTGGAGGTAGAAGCAGATGTTGTGAACGAATGTAGATCTGATCTTGGGGAAGGCGGGAGCAAGATGTTAAGGGGGTATCTGCAGAAAAGATTACTCAGTCCTGGGAAAGTGGAATATGTTAGAACAGTGCTTTCCAATCTGCCGCCGTTGATGACACACCAACGGCGGTAGCGGCGGCAGCGCGCGGGGGCGGGGGCGGTGCATGGCGGCGGTGCAGGGGGGTGCGCGGCGGCGGCATGCACAGCGGCAGTGGGAGCGGCCTCCCCTAAAACACGGAAGCGCTGATGGCGCACCACTGCCGCCGCCGCCATAGACACCCCCGCCGGGTTGTGTGGCGACACACCAAACTCTGTGTTGTGACACACGAAAGTGTCGCGACACACAGTTTGGAAAGCTGTGTGTTAGAAAGAACCCTGCCTTGATTTAGTTTTATACAAGAAGGGACAGAGAGAAACTTGGATAGACTGTCAAGATTCTGTTCTGTTCTGTTCTGTTCTGTTCTTGTTATTTTCTGCCTGTTTCTTGACTTTGCCTCCTTCAAAGGGATGACTGTTGATGCATTAAACCCTCTTGCAGTAGAAAAACAACACTGTGATTGACCGACAGCCTTACCTCAGGCATGAACCCTTCTGAGCACTGCCTGCAGCTCATAGCCACATCTGACTTCTTTGTCGGCGTCCGCATCAGGGCTGGACATCTGTAGCTGCAATAGTACAGGGAACGAGATGCTACGCAGCAATTATAAAAATGTACCCCACTATGGCAATTAAATGTGTTTCTGGGAAATCTGTTTTTTGAAATAAATGCTTGCACAGCTGCTCGGCAGGCTCCCGAAAGAGGCATCTCGGCTGTCACGTTATGAATGGTTCTCTCTTAACGCAAAATAATTCCATAGTCCTCGGCAGGTAGTGCGTATTGGCTACAGATGTTGCCTTAACTCCCTGGAAAGGCTAATATGAGAGTTCTTGGGGTCAAATTTCAACAGATCCCAAATTCACTTCAACCTGGCTGCCATCTGTATTGATCTCTAGTTTTCCATCTTGCTTTCGGAATGCAGCTAAGCCTCATGTGCCAAATAATTGGTTAGTATCTGTACATTTTCCCCCCCCCTGACGAGCTTTAAATGGAAAGGTGACGGGAAAAATGTATAAAACCCCCCAACAGGTTTGCTTTTCCATGGTTTTGCAGCTGGTTTTGATCATGAGGTCTGAAATAAGATGTGGCTCCAATTCATTATTTCAGCAGAGAAGCAGGAAGAGAGGGGGCAGATACACCACAAACAGGTCAATAGGATGAGATACAAAAAGCTCAGCTTTCTTTGGGGCAAACATTCCTATTGTTGTTGTTTATTCGTTCAGTCACTTCCAACTCTTCCTGACTTCATGGACCAGCCCACGCCAGAGCTTCCTGTCAGCCATCGCCACCTCCAGCTCCCCCAAGGTCGAGTCCGTCACCTCCAGAATATCATCCATCCATCTTGCCCTTGGTCGGCCCCTCTTCCTTTGGCCTTCCATTTTCCCTAGCATCAGCATCTTCTCCAGGGTATTGTCAGGAAGATTACGGGCAGAGATGGAGGGGGCTCCCTCCAGGAAGGGAAACACATGCATAGTACTGAGAATCTATGTTTCCCTCCCAAGAGGCTCAAGAAAGCCCTGCCCTAGGTTGAGGACTTTATCTCAGGGCAGTGTCAAGTTGTGTCAGTTTAGCTGGATTCTGTTTAGGAGGTAGGATAATAAACATCAGAGCTTTGATCTCAAGTCTCAGCGTGTTTTTATTTTATTTATTTATTTATTTTATTAGATTTATATTACCGCCCATCTCCCCCAATGGGGATCCTGGGCGGTGTTTTTCCTGCATCCGTAGTCAGGACAGGTATCCTGTCTTCTCATTATTTGGCCAAAGTACTTCAGGTTTGCCTTTAATATCATTCCCTCAAGTGAGCAGTCTGGCTTCATTTCCTGGAGTATGGACTGGTTTGATCTTCTTGCAGTCCAAGGCACTCTCAGAATTTTCCTCCAACACCACAGTTCAAAAGCATCTATCTTCCTTCGCTCAGCCTTCCTTATGGTCCAGCTCTCGCAGCCATAGGTTACTACGGGGAATACCATTGCTTTGACTATGCTGATCTTTGTTGTCAGTGTGATGTCTCTGCTCTTAACTATTTTATCAAGATTTGTCATTGCTCTCCTCCCAAGAAGTAGACGTCTTCTGATTTCCTGGCTGCAGTCAGCGTCTGCAGTAATCTTTGTGCCCAGAAATACAAAGTCTGTCACTGCCTCCATTTTTTCTCCCTCTATTTGCCAGTTATCAGTCAATCTGGTTGCCATAATCTTGGTTTTTTTGAGGTTTAACTGCAACCCAGCTTTTGCACTTTCTTCTTTCACCTTCGTCATAAGGCTCCTCAACTCCTCCTCACTTTCAGCCATCAAAGTGGTATCATCTGCATATCTGAGATTGTTAATGTTTCTTCCAGCGATTTTAACTCCAGCCTTGGATTCCTCAAGCCCAGCACGTCGCATGATGTGTTCTGCGTACAGGTTGAATAGGTAGGGTGAGAGTATACAGCCCTGCCGTACTCCTTTCCCAATCTTAAACCAGTCCGTTGTTCCGTGCTCTGTTCTTACCGTTGCTACTTGGTCATTATACAGATTCCTCAGGAGGCAGACAAGATGACAACATTCCTATTAGAGGAACCCAGATGGAATTGTTGGAAGCTGACCTGAAATACCTTAGAAGGCAGCAAAACGGTGTCTTCTCACAGAGGCCTTCTAAGATAGGTAGGTAGGTAGGTAAAGATACAGCCACACATAAACAAATAAAACTCAGTATATTCTTGGAATCAGAATGTACACTCCTCTCCTAGAGGGTCAGTTGACTTAACCCCTGTTCTCTTTTGCATTTGAGAACAAATAGTGATGGAGGAGGTTAACAGAAACCCTTTTCCCCCTTGAATCTTCCCTGGGAGCAGCAGCTGGTTGTGGGGAATAACAGAAATAGAAAGCCAGTTCAGGTGCTGGATCTAAACGGCCTCCCAGTTTGGGTACTGGGAGACCGTGAATTCAAGTCTTTCCGTAGGCATGGAAGCTGCCTGGGAGATTTTAGGCCAGTCTCTGTTGCTCCAGTTTGGTGGCCTTTTCAATAGAAGACTCTCTCAAGAAAGCAGAGTACATGTACTGCATGAATTCAGTAGGGAAAGAAATCTTCAGGAAAGGATTTGTGTGACTCATTGCTTACTAGGGGGAAAAAAAGGTGTCTTCATATAAAGGATGCCCACATTTTGTACAGTCACTGATTTCCCACTGAGTGTTCGTTTATTTATTTGTTTTTCAGGCTTCCTGCTGATTGTTTTCCTCTTTAAAGCCCTCAAAGAAATGACAATCCATTTGGTAAGCATAGGTTATAATCTAAATTGAGACTAAATTAGAGTACTTAAATTCAATTAAATACACCCGTACGTACACCCACACTCTAAGAGGAAAGTAGTCTCACCTGGCATAAATTTTAGCTTAGGCAAAGTTAAATTGCACCAGTTAATTTGGAGTCTCCCTCATGCTAACATATTTAGAATGTGCTCTAAATATATCTGGAAGCCCCATCTTTCTAAATATATTTTCATATGAAGAGTGAGATGCTTTCATTCAAGTCAATGATACCTGATAACTAAAGCTATTAAGTATTAAAGGAATGTAACAAAAAATCTGTGATGTGAGACATATTCTTTTGCATCAACAAAATGGTCAGGGATCATGTATTGAAAGAATAAGCCCTTCCTTCCTTCCTTCCTTCCTTCCTTCCTTCCTTCCTTCCTTCCTTCCTTCCTTCCTTCCTTCCTTCCTTCCTTCCTTCCTTCTGCTGCCCATCACAGCATGGTGATTCTGAGCAGCTGTCAATGTATAGAAACATAATATAACACAATATAAAAAATTTAAAAAGTCGTTTAAATTGCTATAACTGGAAAAAACCACCACCAACGCCACCACATAATAACTAAGTGCACATAAACAAATCAATGAGACTGAGGCTTCTGAAAAGAAACCTTTACTAATCTGCATCCAGGGCTCATCAGACATCCTGCCCAACCCCTAAAGAAAAAGCCAGGTCTTGAAAGCCCTACAGAAGTCTAACAGGGTTGGGGCCACAACTGAGATGGCACGTATCCTGGGTCCTGCTAGACACAGTTTCATAAAAAGGGCCCCAGATCTGGTGGGACAAGTAGAAAAAATGGGAGACAGGTGGTCCCACAAATAAACTGACCTTGGTATCCATTAGCATCTATCTCCCCTGGAGAGTTCTCTATGTCCCTGTATCCCAGTGGTTCTTAGAGTTCCTTGATGCTCACCAGTACTCCATCCTTCTAGGTTTTGGAGGGATGCCATATAAGTCAAGTGTTTGCATCCTCTTCCCTGACTATCACACAACTGAAATTAAATGATTGTTTCAAATGTTTATTTTAAAAATCTGTTCAATCGTGTCTGATTCTTGGAGACTCCCTGGACTAGTCCCTGCAGTTTTCTTGGGAAGTTTTTTTTCCAGAAGTGGTTTGCCATTGCATCCTTCCTAGGGCTGAGAGAGAGTGACTGGCCCAAGGTCACCCAGCCGGCTTTTGTGCCTAAGGCGGGACTAGAACTCTCGGTCTCTTTTTTAAGTGGCCCAAACCTTCTGAGATCAGAGATCTCACACAGTTTTAATGTTTCTGCCTAAAATGTTGCAAAATTGGGGCAAGATTTTGCTCAAAAATACCAAAATCTCACTCCATTTGGCTCTATCTATCTATCTATCTATCTATCTATCTATCTATGCCAAATGGAATGAGATTTTGGGTATTTTTGAGCAAAATTTTCTTGTAAACCGCCCAGAGTCCCCCCTTGGGGGGGGACATGGGCGGTGGCAAAATTTGACCAATAAATAAATAAATAAATAATAAAAATTTGATGCTTGCATCATGAACCGCCTAAAGTCCCCAAAATACATGTTGAGAACCACTGCTGTGCATTGGTAGAACAAAATGGTTAAATATTGGATATGTGGATATGGATAAATAGAAATTGAGTTTAAATATATGTTTGTTTATTTATTTGCTTTATATATTGCCTGACTCCCAATGGTTCTGGGTGGTTCACAAAAAAAATTAAAAACTAGAAAAAAAAAGAAATACAAGAATAGACAAGAAAACAGGAGTAAAAGACAGCAAAGATGACAAAAAACAGATAGGAACAAAAGAGAAACAAACCCATACAATCCAAAGGGGCTTCTATCACCCTCACCAAAGGCCTGGGTGAAGGGCCCGGTCTTCAAGGCCCTTCAGAACGCCAGTAGGTCCCAATAGAGGGCACTGTTTAATCAAAGGAACCTGGAACCTGGAGCAGGCCAACAACTGCCAGATCAGATTGGCTGGGCAGGTACCATTCTTCCTGGCAGGAGGAAAATTATCTTCATTCCTCATTATCTGAGCCAGTGAAAGTGCTGCAGGGCCACCTTTCCTTCAGAGGCAACCTGTGATCCATCTGCTGATCCTGGCATTCCTTGGAACGAGGGCAATTAGCTGATAGAGATCAACTTATCATGACCCCGCTCTCTGTTCCATCCAAGTGGCTTAGAAAGTTAACTTCACTGTAAATTCCATTTGTATTGAGAAAAGCCAAACCTGTTTCATTTAAAACTATGTGCTTGTTTGAAAGGCTCAATATTTGGGGACCATGGGATGTATGAAAGATAGGGCGGGAGAAAATCTTGCAGGTTGTACGTATTTCACACATCAGTTCACCCAAATCACAGGCAGTAGTGTTTGTTTTGTTGTTTATTCGTTCAGTCGTTTCCGACTCTTCGTGACTTCATGGACCAGTCCACGCCAGAGCCCTCTGTCGGCCGTCACCATCCCCAGCTCCCCAATGGTTGAGTCCGTCACCTCCAGAATACCATCCATCCATCTTGCCCTTGGTCGGCCCCTCTTCCTTTTGCCTTCCACTTTCCCTAGCATCAGCTTCTTCTCCAGGGTATCCTGTCTTCTCATTATGTGGCCAAAGTACTTCAGTTTTGCTTTTAATATCATTCCCTCAAGTGAGCAGTCTGGCTTGATTTCCTGGAGTATGGACTGGTTTGATCTTCTTGCAGTCCAAGGCACTCTCAGAATTTTCCTCCAACACCACAGTTCAAAAGCATCTATCTTCCTTTGCTCAGCCTTCCTTATGGTCCAGCTCTCGCAGCCATAGGTTACTACAGGGAATACCATTGCTTTAACTATGCGGACCTTTGTTGTCAGTGTGATGTCTCTGCTCTTAACTATTTTATCAAGATTTGCCATTGCTCTCCTCCCAAGAAGTAGACGTCTTCTGATTTCCTGGCTGCAGTCAGCGTCTGCAGTAATCTTTGCGCCTAGAAATACAAAGTCTGTCACTGCCTCCACTTTTTCTCCCTCTATTTGCCAGTTATCAATCAAGCTCATTGCCATTATCTTGGTTTTTTTGAGGTTTAACTGCAACCCAGCTTTTGCACTTTCTTCTTTCACCTTCATCATAAGGCTCCTCAACTCCTCCTCGCTTTCAGCCATCAAAGTGGTATCATCTGCATATCTGAGATTGTTAATGTTTCTTCCAGCGATTTTAACTCCAGCCTTGGATTCCTCAAGCCCAGCATGACGCATGATGTGTTCTGCGTACAGGTTGAATAGGTAGGGTGAGAGTATACAACCCTGCCGTACTCCTTTCCCAATCTTAAACCAGTCTGTTGTTCCGTGCTCTGTTCTTACCGTTGCTACTTGGTCGTTATACAGATTCCTCAGGAGGCAGACAAGATGACTTGGTATCCCCATACCACCAAGAACTTGCCACAATTTGTTATGATCCACACAGTCAAAGGCTTTAGAATAGTCAATAAAACAGAAATAGATGTTTTTCTGAAATTCCCTGGCTTTCTCCATTATCCAGCGGATATTGGCAATTTGGTCTCTAGTTCCTCTGCCTTTTCTAAACCCAGCTTGTACATCTGGCAATTCTCGCTCCATGAATTGCTGGAGTCTACCTTGCAAGATCTTGAGCATTACCTTACTGGCATGTGAAATAAGTGCCACTGTTCGATAGTTTGAACATTCTTTAGTGCTTCCCTTTTTTGGTATGGGGATATAAGTTGATTTTTTCCAATCTGATGGCCATTCTTGTGTTTTCCAAATTTGCTGGCATATGGCATGCATCACCTTGACAGCATCATCTTGCAAGATTTTAAACAGTTCAGCTGGGATACCATCGTCTCCTGCTGCCTTGTTATTAGCAATGCTTCTTAAGGCCCATTCAACCTCACTCTTCAGGATGTCTGGCTCTAACTCACTGACCACACCGTCAAACCTATCTCCAATATTATTATCCTTCCTATACAGATCTTCCGTATATTCTTGCCACCTTTTCTTGATCTCTTCTGCTTCTGTTAGGTCCTTACCATTTTTGTTTTTGATCATACCCATTTTTGCCTGGAATTTACCTCCGATGTTTCTAATTTTCTGGAAGAGGTCTCTTGTCCTTCCTATTCTATTGTCTTCTTCCACTTCCGCACATTGCTTGTTTAAAAATAATTCCTTATCTCTTCTGGCTAACCTCTGGAATTTTGCATTTAACTGGGAATATCTCCCCCTATCACTGTTTCCTTTTGCTTTCCTTCTTTCTTGGGCTACTTCCAGTGTTTCAGCAGACAGCCATCTTGCCTTCTTGGTTTTCTTTTTCTTTGGGACGTTTTTTGTTGCCGCCTCCTGAACAATGTTGCGAACTTCTGTCCATAGTTCTTCTGGGACCCTATCTACTAAATCTAGTCCCTTAAATCTATTCTTCACCTCCACTGCATATTCCTTAGGAATATTAGTGAGCTCATATCTAACTGATCTGTGGGTCTTCCCTATTCTCTTTAGTCTGATTCTAAATTTTGCAATAAGAAGTTCGTGATCTGAACTACAGTCAGCTCCAGGTCTTGTTTTTACCGACTGTATAGATGTCCGCCACCTTTGGCTGCAAAGGATGTAGTCAATCTGATTTCGGTGTCGACCATCTGGTGAAGTCCATGTATAAAGTCGTCTTTTAGGTTGTTGGAAGAGAGTGTTTGTTATGCACAGTGAGTTGTCTTGGCAAAATTCTATCAGCCTGTGTCCTGCTTCATTTTGTTCTCCCAGACCATGCTTTCCTGTAATTCCAGGTGTCGTCTGACTACCCACCTTAGCATTCCAGTCTCCTGTAATGAAAATAACATCTCTTTTTGGTGTATTATCTAGTAGGTGCTGCAGATCCTCATAGAACTGATCTACTTCTGCTTCTTCAGCATCTGTGGTTGGGGCGTATATTTGGATCCCTGTGATGTTAAATGGCTTACCCTGAATTCAAATTGAGATCATTCTATCGTTTTTTGGATTGTATCCAAGCACTGCTTTAGCCACTTTATTATTAATTATGAAGGCTACTCCATTTCTTCTGTGGTCCTCTTGTCCACAGTAGTAGATCTGGTGGTCATCTGATGTGAAGTGGCCCATCCCAGTCCATTTCAGTTCACTGACACCTAAAATGTCTATATTTAATCTTGACATCTCACCAATAACCACATCCAATTTGCCCTGGCTCATAGATCTTACATTCCAGGTTCCTATGGTGTGTTGATCTTTAGAACATCGGATTCGTCGTTCACCACCAGCACCGTCGGCCGCTAGCCGTCCTTTCGGCTTTGAGCTAGCTGCGTCATCACATCTGGGGCTAGTTGAACGTATCCTCTGTTCCTCCCCAGTAGCATTTTGACCATCTTCCGACCTGGGAGTCCCATCTTCCGATGGTATACCGACATATCTTTGGTTGTACTGATCCATTTAGTTTTCATGGCAAGAATACTGGGGTGGGTTGCCATTACCTTCTCCAGGGATCGTATTTAGTCTGACCTCTCTGCCACGACCTTCCCGTCTTGGGTGTCCCTTCACGGTTTAGCTCATGGTTTCATTGAGGTTCTCAAGCTCCAGCACCACGACAAGGTAACGTTCTCCTTTGCTGGAGAGGCAGTAGTGTAGCAATTAGTAAATCTTCTCAGGGAGGAAAGAAGCACCTTAGTCGATACAGGAATGGTGTTCCTATCAGCAGATTTCAGTAACATTATTAGACCTTTATTATCTAAGTTATGTTTCTCACAGCTGCAAACACTACAGAAGAGAATAATGAGGATCCTCCAATCATCTTTTTGGCTTCCATGCAATTATTCTGTTCTGTCCCCTCACTCCAAATTGGGAAAAATATGTTATAGGATGCAGTCCTTATATAATTGTGCAAATGTCAGGGTTGTTATGCAAGAAAAGTGACATGTTTGGAGATAAAAAAAAAGTATGGTTGTTGTGCGTTTTCCGGGCTGTGTGGCTGTGTTCTGGCAGTTTTGGTTCCTAACGTTTCGCCAGTAGCTGTGGCTGGCATCTTCAGAGGACAGGAGCACAGCTAGAAGATTCTCTCTGTGCCCAAGTATATATACAAACAACTCACACAATAGATTTGCTAATCTCACACACGACAGCACCACACCCCCTAATCACCACAAAGAACCCTCTCCCAATCTCTTGTAAATGACCCACAGAAGACACACACCCTCTCAGCAGCTATAAATACCAGCAGGAACACACACCCTCCACTTGGGCACAGAGAGAATCTTCTAGCTGTGCTCCTGTCCTCTGAAGATGCCAGCCACAGCTACTGGTGAAACGTTAGGAACCAGAACTGCCAGAACACGGCCACACAGCCCGGAAAACCCACAACAACCATCGGATTCTGGCCGTGAAAGCCTTCGACTATACAACAAAAAGTATCTTTGTGATGTAAATGTTTAAAAGATGCACCTTGCTGGGTCTTTGAGAATCTTTGAACAACCTTGAGAGGTTGGGACAAGTTGAGATGGCTAAGTTTGGTCTAATGGTTAAGGCAATGGGCAAGGAAGCAGGAGACTGTGAGTTCTAGTCCCGCCTTTGGCATGAAAGCCGGCTGGGTGACCTTGGGCCAGTCCCTGTCTCTCAGCCCTAGGAAGGAGCCAATGGGAAACCAGGAGACTGAGAGTTCTAGTCCCGCCTTAGGCATGGAAGCCAGCTGAGTGACCTTGGACCAGTCCCTGTCTCTCAGCCCTAGGAAGGAGCCAATGGCAAACCAGGAGACTGAGAGTTCTAGTCCCCCCTGTGGCATGAAAGCCGGCTGGGTGACCTTGGGACAGTCCCTGTCTCTCAGCCCTAGGAAAGAGCCAATGGCAAACCAGGAGACTGAGAGTTCTAGTCCCGCCTTAGGCATGAAAGCTGTCTGGGTGACCTTGGGCCAATCACTCTCTCTCAGCCCTAGGAAGGAGCCAATGGAAAACCAGGAGCCTGAGAGTTCTAGTCCCGCCTGAGGCATGAAAGCTGGCTGGGTGACCTTGGGCCGGTCCCTGTCTCTCAGCCCAACTCACCTCACAGGGTTGTTGTGTGGAAAATAGGAGGAGGAAGGAGCATTAGGTATGTTCGCTGCCTTGAGTTATTTACAGTATAAAAATAATAAAGGCGGAATAGAAAACAAACAAACAAACAAACAAACAAATAAATAAATAAATAAAAGATGCACCTTGCTGGGTCTTTGAGCATCTTTGAAGAACCTTGAGAGGTTGAGACCAGTTGAGATGGCTAATTTCCCCCCTGATATTTAATATTACAGAAATAATTATAGCACAATCTTGTAGATGTTGATTCAGAAATCAGCTCACTGTATTTCACAGAACTGCACAGAGAGCAGCGTTAAAATACCTAGAAAATATATAAAGAATTGTAGGTCTGATTGAACTCCGCACTAATGCTGAGCTGAAATCTGTCCTGCAATTTCGCATCAGTTTTCTTCTCCTATGAGACAGGTTTCTATGTTAATACATTATTCACAGGATATTTGACAGGTTATTTTGCATTTCTCCTGGTGATTTTGAATGTATTTGACTGTTGGAGGGACTGGAGGGTTAGGGAAGTGTCGGTGTCATCATGCTCAGTGATGTACCTTTGCATCTTTTGGAAGCCACCCAAATGTCTCACACTTCCCAGTCTTAAACAAATTAGAAATAAAAAAAGGAAGGGGGGGAATGCGAAGGTCTCCCTCATCATCGTTTCCTTTGGATTCAGTTAAAAGGTGGAAAGTCATGGAGACTGGAGACCATTGGGAAGAAGATGACTGCATAACAGGGGTCCCCAACCTGTGGCCGTGGTCCACTAGTAGGCCGCAGCCTGTTAGGAAGTGGGTCGCGGGGCTCCATCCTGCCAACCCCGCCCCCTGGTGCGCATGATTACCCCGCCCCGGTGCGTGCGATGTGCTCCCGCCTGCAAACCCCGCCCCCCGGTGTGCACGATTGGCTCCCGCCTGCAAACCCCGCCCCCTGGTGTGCACGATTGGCTCCCGCCTGCAAACCCTGCCCCCCGGTGTGCACGATTGGCTCCCGCCTGCAAACCCCACCGCCCGGTCCGTGGAAACATTTTCTTCCATGACCGGTCCCTGGTGCCAGAAAGGTTGGGGACTGCTGCTGTATAGTATGTTAGAGGACAGGATACTTGCAGAACCCATCAGCCATCTTGGAATGAAATAAGTGCATAAACCTCACACTTGGTCCATGAGAATTTCACATATACTTTTTTTTTTTTTTTTTAAAAAGACATTTCTAAAGCAGATACTTTTTCATCAAACTGAGGTGCCATCAACACTCATGAATTATAACATCTGCTAGAGTCATTCAACCATTGTTGTGCCAAAGTAATAGAAATGGGGACAGGTTTTCTATCACCTCAATAATGGCTGGGGGATGCTAGAAGACATTATAAGTAACTAGGGGAAACGGACTGAATGAGAATTGGTAGAAGAAATGCAGAATAATTGTCCTGCATGGTACTACTCTACAGACCCAGAGTTTAGGATTATTCATCTTTTGAACTTGTACCCAAACACCGAAACAGTTTCTTCTACTGGATAATCAAAGAAAAAACAATTAACTGTCTCAAGCTCTTGCTCAGATTCCACAACTTGCCTGTTGTGTAAACACACACACACACACACACACACACATGTTTGTATCCCTAACTTCAATACAGTGGCTTGCTACTCTTTGCAAGAATATTATGAATGAGTCATATAGTAAGCTTCAAATAATGTTTATTTGCCTTTTTTACAATATAGATGTACATTTTTTTTTAAAAAGAAAACATTCGTACACCACAAACATGAAAAAAATAGGGTGAAGTTCAGGGCCCCACTTCAAGATGCTTGCAGACCATCTTTGGATGTCATTGAAGCAACTCCCAGAGAAGTTGGAACAAGGGCCTAAAACTACCTGTCTACTCCACCAGAAAACCTTTTCTCTCTTACCTATTTCACATCATTTATGAGCAAAAATGGGAGGAATGTTGTACTGTTGGGCTTTGCCACCTGCTCTGCTCCTTCATTGGAGACAGGACCTTCTTCAGAGGCTTTCCACAGTGGAGCGCAATGTTGTTCTTTTATGGCTGACATTTCTTTTGGAGCAACCCATAAGATGCCCATTTCAGTGACGGATGGGGCCAAAGCACAGCATGAGTGGACCCAACGTTGGGTGGGACAGTTGATTTTCTCTGTTTCCATTACTCCCATTAGATTTTATTTTTTTATACTCTCTTCTTTCTCTTTCTCTCAAACTCTCTTTCATCACAACAAACTAGCCTTGATAACTCTTGCCAGACATGTGGATTAATGGCCTGTAGAAGGCTTTTGACATGTAATTAAGGTGAGGGCTGCAGTTCCACCTCCCTGGCCTGCCAGTTTGATCTGCCTCATTTGTACAGTCTCTCCTCCCTACCTGAGTGACCACTTTGGGACCTTGAAAGGTCCTTTCTAGGTCTGCTCTTCCCAACTGTCCTGATAGCTACACAGTAGTATGGCCTCTTTCAGGAGACAGAGCTTGTGGAGAATGCAATTCCTCACAGGTATTTGCAAGATGATAACCTCCATCCTAAGCAAAGGAGGAAACTTTGCAATTACACCCACCAGAATTCTGGTGGAAGATATCATTGCCAATGTGGAATCAGCCATTCACCAACGGCCGGAGGAAGAAGCAGAAGAAATAAGGGGTGAAGTGGCAAGAATCCTAAGGGAAGCAAAGCCCCCTACCAGCAACATTACTAAGAAGGAGAGAAACGCCACAGAGACCCTCAATTCAGACCCAGACATCATCATCCTTCCAGCAGACAAAGGCAACGCCACAGTAATTATGAACACATATGAATACAAAGACAAAATCAGAGAACTACTAGACCCCACCACATACAGAACAATAAGACGGGATCCGACCAACAAAATCATGAAGCGAACCAACACACTGATAAAGAGCTCCTCCCTGCATCCCAACGTACTACAACGTATTTGCAAGACAGAAGCTGTCTCACCAAGACTATATGGACTCCCCAAAATCCACAAAGACTCGATCCCACTGAGACCCATTGTAAGTGCCATTGGCTCCCCGACATATGAATTATCCAAACATTTGGCAACCCTTTTACAGACCCACATCGGACAGACTCCATCACACATCAAAGACTCAGGACACTTCATCAACAAAATCAGCACCCTAAAACTCAACCACACAGACAAACTGGTCAGATTTGACGTGGTATCCCTGTTTACCAAGGTACCAGTAAGGGACACCCTGGCACTCATCAAGAAAATCTTCCCAGAAGACATTACAGCTTTATTTCAACACTGCCTAACAACTAGTTACTTTCAATGGAGAATGAGTTCTACGAACAGATGGATGGCATTGCCATGGGAAGCCCCCTGAGCCCAGTCATAGCAAACTTTTACATGGAACATTTTGAAAAACAGGCTTTGGAATCGGCTCCCATTACACCAACAGTCTGGTTCTCGTTCGTGGATGACACCTTCGCAATTTGGAGTCATACTGAAGAAGAACTGGAGAAATTTCTGGACCACCTAAATGGCATCCACCCCAATATACAATTCACTATGGAAAAAGAAACTGACGGCAAACTTCCATTTTTAGATACGCTGGTCATACGCAAACCAGACCTCAAACTAGGACACAAAGTATACAGAAAACCCACCCATACAGACCGGTATCTGCACAAAAATTCCAATCACCACCCACGACAAAAGAGAGGCATGATCAAAACCTTGGTGGATCGTGCTAATCGAAACTGTGAAACCCAATTTCTCAACAATGAACTGAACCATCTGAATTGGGTCCTACAGGCGAATGGCTATTCCAAGAATGAAATAAAAAGAGCCATCAAACCAAGAAAACAACATCCAACTGAAGAAAAACAGCCCCCCACAAACAAAGTATTCCTGCCCTACATCAAAGGAGTCACTGACCGCATGGGAAAACTGATGGAAAAACACAACTTTCAAACAGTCTTCAGACCCACCAGGAAAATACAACAAATGCTAAAATCAGCAAAAGACAAAAGGGACCCCCGCACCACTGCAGGAGTAGACCGCATACCATGCAGCTGCGGACAAGTATACATCGGAACCACAAAATGAAGCATTCACACCAGGATAAAAGAACATGAAAGACATTGCAGACTACAGCAACCGGAAAAATCTTCAGTAGCTGAACATGCTCTCAAGCAAACGGGACACAAAATCCTATTTGAAAACACAGAAATACTGGACAACATCAAAAGCCACTACACCAGATTATACAGAGAAGCCATTGAAATTCACAAACACCAGCACAGTTACAATAAAAAAGAAGAAAGTCTAAAAATTAGCAAAACCTGGCTACCAGTCCTGAAAAACACAGCCTGCAAAAGGTCAACGAACTCAGTCCAACCACCAGGACATGGGAATACTTCTCACAATGAACATGCTAATCACGCTCATCAGCCACTCGTTAACATTTCAACACAACAAAAAACTCCACCTAATCTCCTATAACTTAGCTCTATAAATAGAAAACAAACAAAACATTGCCACTCTACCTGGGCACAGAGATTTCGCTTCTGTCTGTGCTCCTGCCCTCTGAAGATGCTGGCCACAGATGCTGGCCAAACGTTAGGAACCACAACTTCCAGAACATGGCCACACAGCCCGGAAGGCCAACAACAGCCATTGAACTCCAGCCGTGAAAGCCTTCGACAATACAGTGATAATTTCTAATGGGTTTTTTTTGAAGACAGCAGCAGTCTTCCAGAGATGATGATGATGATGATGATGATGATGATGATGATGATGATGATGGAGGAGGAGGAGGAGGAGAGGAGAATCACAAAGATGTTGGTTGTGTGTCCTTTGCAGTCCTGACACAACAGGTCACCTGTCGTCCACTGCAGATGGATTTGCTGTCCATGAAAGGAATATTTGCCTGGTTTTAGCTTACAGTACATAAGGGGGAAAGGAAAGCATCAGAAAAAACTACCAAGAATATGATTGGGCATAAGTTCATGCCTTACCCACTGTACCCTCTCTTTCCCAATTTCATTCTCCCCATGGATTCTCTTCTTTCCCTTCTACATTGTGCCCCATCTATTCTCTGCTATGGCATGGGCTGGAAGAATTGCCACTCCTCAGTTGCAGGCATTCTCTAAGCTACACATCTGCCATTCACCTACACTCTGCTAGCTTTGCAAATTGTGGCAATTTAGGCATTTTGTCCCAAATAACTTGGTGGCTTCTGAGATGCTTTGCCTTTTGATCTTTCCACAAAGGTCCGCAGGTCTTGTCCAGGATAGCCTGCAGCATTTCCAGAACAGACAGATTTGTGAGAAGGCTGGTGATAGCAAATAAACAAAAACATGGCCAATTAGACCTCTGTCCCTCCCTAAATATCCAGTTGCATCTTCTCACCTGTCTGGCTAATACCCTTCATTTCATTTCATTTGATAACATGAAATTGCAATATCTAACAGTTCCACCCATGCAAGCAATCCTTCATAATATTCCCCAAGGATGAAGAGTTAATTGTTTAGCTGAACATTTTTAGGAGCTTAATTTTCAGGCTTAATTTTCAGGCATGCAGGTTGAGCTGTAGTGTGTGTGTCCTGGCTGAACGTGGCTGTGAACGTGGCTGTGTCGCGTAGAGATGCCAGGCCCCAAAGGGCACTCACCATTGTTTGTAGGGGCTGAACGGATTGAACTGACTTCAATCAGTTTAAACTAACTCAGTCCCACAGTTCAGATCCACATAGTACTTCAACAATGATCTTTCCAATGAAGCTGATTTTCATCTGACAGTTAATGTAGCTTCCACATTATTTTTCTACCGACTTCACGATTTGTTTAAACTACTTTATTTGATTCTTTTCAATTACCGAAGAACAGAACATTAACCAACATTACATTACATTCATTTAAACGTAACCCTCGATGTTTGCTTACATATTCTTTTTTCACAGCATACAGATATCGAATTCATGAAAATGTATGACAAGCAATATATTGAACATCTCTATCAGCTTCCCCAGGATTTTTCAGTTCAGTTTATTTAAAAAAGAAAAGTTTCTCAGTGTTGGCATCTCAGTTTAAATAAAGACTGAATCTAGCAAGACCTTAAACTTTCTTCTTAAGGTTGAATTATTTTAGAAATCCTATTAAGTAAAAAGGTCTCCTTCCAGCTGAGTTCTCAACATCAACGCTGCCTCCAAAAAATTCTGCAAATTACTTTTGAAGATAGGCGGACTAATGTTAGCGTATTAGAAGAAGCGAAAACCACCAGCATTGAAACAATGATCATCCAACATCAACTTCGCTGGACCGGCCATGTTGTTCGAATGCCTGACCATCTTCTTCCAAAGCAGCTACTTTACTCCCAACTTAAGAATGGAAAACGGAATATTGGTGTACAGCAAAAGAGATTCAAAGACACTCTCAAAGCTAATTTAAAAAAATGTAATATCAGCATTGAGAACTGGGAAGCCCTAACTCATGAGCGTTTCAATTGGAGGTCAGCCTTTATTAATGGCGCTATGGACTTTGAAGAAGCATGAGTACAGGGTGAAAGGGAGAAAAGAGCTAAAAGGAAGGCACATCAAGCAAACCCTCATCATGACCGTCTTCCACCCGGAAACCTATGCCCTCATTGTGGGAGGTTGTGCAGATCTAGAATTGGCCTTTATAGCCACTTATGGATCCACTGTTAAAATTTTACCTTTGGAAGACAATCTTACTCGGCTACGAGTGATCGCCAATGAATGAATGAATGAATGAATGAATGAATGAATGAATGAATGAATGAATGAATGACCTCCTGGTGATTTCATGAATACGCTGGTGAAACTCTGTTAGCAACAGTGACTGTCTTTGCAGGTAGTTCTTCCTTCTTATCAAGCACTGCAATCAACATATCCCAATTTATTTATCTGATCACCTGGAAAAATCCTTAGGGCATCATGGTTATAGTTCCTGTATAAGAAAACACAATATGTACAGTATATGTATATGTACAGGTAGTCCTCACTTAATGACCATTTGTTTAGTGATGGTTCAGATTTACGATGGTGCTGAAAAAACTGACTTTCAACCAGTGCTCAAACTTTTGACCGCTGCAGGGTCCCTGTGGCCATGTGATCACGATTTGGGTGCTTGGCAACTGTTTTGCATTTATGACCATCGCAGCATCCCATGGTCAAGAGATCGTCATTTTTGATTTTCTCGGCCCGCTTCTGGCAAGCAAAATCAATGGGGAACCATGTGATTCGCTTAATGACCACGTGGTTTGTTTAAAAACCTCAGCGGTTCACTTAATGATCACCGCAAAAAAGGTTGTAAAATTGGGTCAGATTTGCTTAATGACCTGTTCGCTTATCAACTGAAATTCTGGTCTCAATTGTGCTCATTAAGCGAGGACTACCTGTATGTGTATGTGTATGTGTATGTGTATGTGTATGTGTATGTGTATGTGTATGTGTATATTGCAACAATATGGAAGTGGTTGGCCATTGTTTTCCTTCAGAAACTTGTTTCCATTTCCCATTTTAGTCAACAGCCCTGGAATCTCCTGTAGTATCCTCTCTAAATACTAAGGAAGCCTAACTTTGCTTAGTCTTTGGAATTGGGCAAGGAAGCTACAGGCTACCATCTAGCTGGGCAGCGAAGAGCTATACGTTAGCGAAGTGCTCAGGGTGCATACTGATGTCGACTAGATTAGCCAACGAGATATAAAGCAATCCTTGTGACAGGCACGGCCCCACCTCTGTTTTCGCCCGCGCGCATCACCACCCCCTGCAAGAGACAGCCGCCTTCATCTGCGTAACGGTCGACGCTAAGCAGTGAATCAGAGGGAGCCGTTCCGAAGACTCTCCCCGGCGAGGGATAACTCTGCCGTGTCGATGTGTTGGCAGTGATTTAATATTCAAAGCACAGCAAGAGCAGCAGAATTACCTGTGTTCTTCCAAGAGGCAGCAAAATTAGTTGCCTCCATCAAAGGCTGATTGGGAGGAGATCAGAGGAATACCTCATGCTTATTAAGATTCAGCTTTCAGCAATTTTGTCTGTGAATGTCTGCTGTTTCAGGGGGAGAGGAGGGTGATTGTATAATCATTTTAGTCCTCCACTCATTTGGCTTTCTCCCACAGCTCAAGGTCTTTGAATAACTTCCTCAGGAATACAAAATACATTCAGTGATCTGTTTAATGTTAACCCCTTTCTCTTCAAAAATAATCATCACAGGAAATTTAATTGCCTAGAGAATCCCCCGTCTCTTCCCCTGGCCCCTGCAAGAATGCAGAAAATGTCACTCATTTTTCTAATAATCTGGAGAATCTAAAGATCCAGGAAGTCTCCTGAAAAACAAAGGGCAAGTCTAAAGCAACGCTGCACCGCCTCCATTTGGAGCAATTAGTGAGGATTAAAGGTCAAGTTTCTACCAGGTAAAAAATTGGACTCAAAGTGGAATTTTAAGACTCTGCAGATTGAAACATGAATTCATTAAGTTAGGTTTCATTAAAGAAAAAAAAGAACATACTTTCAGTAGGATGAGGAATGTTGTTAGGAAGTTCTGGAAGAATCTATCTATCTATCTATCTATCTATCTATCTATCTCCGTTCAATCGTGTCCGATTCTCGGAGACTGCCTGGACAAGTCCCTGCAGTTTCCTTGGCAAGGTTTTTCAGAAGGGGTTTGCCATTGCCTGCTTCCTAGGGCTGAGAGAAAGTGACTAGCCCAAGGTCACCCAGCTGGCTTCATGCCTAAGGCAGGACTAGAACTCATGGTCTCCTGCTTTCTAGCCCAGCACCTTAACCACTAGACACACACACACTCTCACACACACCCCTTAAGAAACAAGATGAATATGGGTACCTCTCCATTGGGGGCATGTGTATATATAGATAGGTGTGTGTATATTCCATAAAATAATGACAATATCATTGGCAACATTAATAATCAGAAGCACTGGTAGCTACAAATGAGAAAACAAAGGAGACACAGTATAGACTTGGATCTCACATAGAGGTTGGTTTCTCCATCTTTTCTTTATTGTAACGGATGACTGGCTGCTGATTGTGCACAAGTTCCTTCCATCAAAGAACACTGTTTGTGAGGAGAAATTAATCCTAGCTCTTTGATGACCCATTCACCAATTTGCAGACACCATGCACTTCTAAACCAGACCTGTGACCCAAGGAGAACAATATGTAAGATGTTTAATTCCTGTCAGGTTTTGTGGGATTTGGAGAACATATCCTTTCATGCTTTGGACTGAACCATTTGACCAAAAGGAGGTCCATTTTTTTTTTAAAAAAATCAGAAATTCATATGTGCGTGATGTAACTAAAATCCATGTCCCCAGGCCTGAATTTCTACTGAGTGAAGAAGAGGAGAAATAAGTTAAATTATTGATATGAGCAATTTCTTTGACAATGTCTTTAGACTGGTTCAGATTTTCTGCATTTGGAGAAAACGGTTGAGGAATTTAGGGCTTGCACAGTTGACACATAACCCCCAAGGTATCAACACTCCAGGCTAAACACATATACCTCCTTTTCCTTATCGATGGTAGCATCAAGAAGCCGCCATAGGAAAACCTCTATCTATTACCTGGGATAATAGTATTTCACAATACAAATATAAAACTATAATTTGTCTATGAAGGTTCTCAGTCATCCAGGTGGAATTGTCTGTAGCTTGAATCATGTCAACTGGATTTCTATTTTCTTAATGGAAACGTTTCGCTCCTTATCCAAGGGGCTTCTTTGAACTTTGCTCAGACTGAAGAAGCCCCTTGGATAAGGAGCGAAACGTTTCCATTAAGAAAATAGAAATCCAGTTGACATGATTCAAGCTACAGACAAAACTATAATTGTAATTCTCCCTTGGAAGAACTACAGCTCTCATTATGGCACTTCTGAGAACTTGTCAAGCTTTCAACTCAATTTGAGGGAGATTTTTATGAGCTACTAAAGTTCATGTCCAGGCTAAATCTCAAGAAACATATTTGGCATCTCTGGAATTCAGGACAGAGTAACAACTAATAACTATTATCACAGCAGAAAGAAACACTTATTGGAACTTGGCTGATCTCCAGAAAACCAATACTTAGATGGAAGACCTATATAGGAAATCTTAAAGTTATAGGTTAAAACACTCTCTCTCTCTCTCTCTCTCTCTCTCTCTCTCTCTCTCTCTCTCTCTCTCTCTCTCTCTCTCTCTCTCTCTCTCTCTCTCTCTCTCCCCCCCCCCCCCACAGGGGGCACTGCCAAACTATTTCTATACAGTTGCCATGGATGAACTTAACTTGAGGGAATCTTTACTTCTTTGAATAACTAGGTAATTTCAAGCTGTCAAAACTGCCTATAACAAAAAAATACCAGCTAAAAATACAAATTCAGAGTTGTCTTATTGCTAAGAATACGCTAAAATCTCACAGGGTAATGCTCCCCAAAAAATATACTAGTAGTTCTTATCTAAACAAGCTTCCGTAACTCACATGTACCCAGACTGCCTCTAAAGAGAGAAAGTCAAAATCTCACAGGATTGATGAAATTTTAAAAAGGCTCTGAAAATTTAATTGAATGTTGATTTTAAAAAAAGGATGAATATTTCTCCTAATGATGTAGGTTCTGGCTGATCAAAGAGTTTATTATATAACACCTGGCAGAAGAAAAATAAAAGGGCTTCTCAAAACCCACAGCACCATAGAATTGAACAGATGGAAAAACTGTCCAGAAAAAGCTGTGAGAAGATGTCCATTGTGTAAACCACAGTTCTGAATGTTTCCCCACTTGAGATCCATCAAACATTTCTCTTGGGTACCCTTTGTAAGAAATCAAGGGCCCTCTTGTCTCAGTGAGGTTTTTAATGGAAAATTGCTCTGCTGAGAATTTTACATTTCTAATCTTTTTCTTATTTTGTGGATTGCCATTGGGGTGGTACCTTGCTTATTTTTATCTGGATTATTGCAGCTCAATGGGCATTTTTAATCAATGGGTGAGGGCTACTTTATGTAGGGCACTGGGGAGTGCATGTTAGGCCCATCTACCCCTTTCTTTCCCTGAACTCACCATGGAGTCTCAGGGGGATCTGAACTCCCGTTTACCTCAATACGAAAGCTTAGTTTGGGTACAAAGTTTAGGGGTCTACCAGAAATCTACCCACCGTAACCAAGTGCTCCACTACCAAAGCAATAACCCAACCTCCCACAAGAGGAGCTGTGTGAGAACACTATTCAGACGAGCACAAATGCACTGCAGCAACCCAGAACACCAGAGAAAGGAGACAGACCACTTATATAGCATCTTCCAGCAAAATGGATACCCACGCAACTTTATCAAAAAGTGCCTGACCACTCAACCCACCACAGCAAAACCAACAGAAGCTATGAAAAGGATTACTCTGCCTTACATCAGAAACATCTCAGAAGCTACTAATAGACTGTTACAACCACATGGCATGACTGTAGCACATAAACCAACCAAAATCCTTCAGAACATCTTAAGCAACCCAAAAAAAACAGTAGCCCAAGAAGAAAAAACAGGAGTTATCTACAACATACAGTGTAAGGACTGTAGCAGCCACTACGTAGGACAGACGGGCAGAAGACTAGCAGAACGCATCCACGAACACCAACTAGCAGTCAGAAGACATGATGAAAACTCCTTAATCTCACATTTACACATGGACAGACTTAACCATACTTTCAACTGGGAAACTGTGAGCATCTTAAACCAAGCCAAATCCAAAAACGCTAGAGAATTCCTGGAAGCTTGGCACTCAGACAAAGCAGCCATCAACAGACACATAGAGGTAAAGAACATTTACATACCATTCATAAGAGACAATAGAAAAGCCAGAAGACCAGAACACCTCCTTGCCAGCAATCAACACCCAGATATGCAAAGATAACACCAGGATTAGCACCAGAGGAACAATCAAACAGCACAATATACCCTAATCAAGGAACTATTAACTCAGTCAATCAACCAAGCAGCAAACAACAGCCCAATCAAGGAACTCCTAAGGAGAGAAGAACACCTCCACCAACACAAGCAGGACAAGCCATGGTATATAAACAGAGAGCATATCCCACTCCCTTTTCGCACTGAAGATGTTGCCTAGTCTGGCAATGAAACGTCTGCAAGAAAACAACAAGGCTCAGAGAGCACCAAGGACTCCATGGTCCTATCTTTGTTAAGAATGTCTGAGGATTATGTCTCTACATGATGTTTAATTCACATTGTAAGTAGCTCTTGGAAAACTGGAGGAAGGGTGGGTTAGAAGTAATTCATTTATAGTCCTCCTCAATTTTCCATCAAATCTACTACTTCCAAGATCAGCAGATACAGATTGCAGCACAACTGTATATACAGTATTTTATACAAAGGCCTTGTGACCCCAATAAGCAAAATTCTATATCTATTCAGAACAGGATTTAAAGGACGTTCTCTCGCAGGAGTTCCATGGAATTGAATAGAAGTTGAGCTAATACACAGATGCTGTACTTCCATGAATCCAGTATTCAGAATAACAATAGGCCCATTATTTAGAATTCCCTTTAATAGCAGATTTAAGTGGTGAGTGATCACAGAATGTGAGCCTAAAGGAATCAGCAGTTACATGAGAACAGCCAGCTTACTTGGGGAATCCAACAGTTTACAGAATAGGTATAAAAAACATCTTTACCAAAATATAAAAACAGCCCCCCCACATCCACACACCAAGATAACAATCCATGCATCTGATGAAGTGAGCTGTAGCTTATGAAAACTTATGCTTTTAAATAAAAAAAGTTGGTCAGAAAAGGTGTACCAGTCTTCAAAGATAATAGAATGAGCACTGGCTCCTGATGAGGAAGGAAAATGCACTGAGCATTTTGTCAAGGATCTCTCCTTGATGTGCACTATTTTCTGTTGCTGTTATGGAAACCCATTTAATTACCAGGAAATGGTACAGTTAGGAACAAGAACAGAAATAAACATTCTAGCAGAAGGCTGAAGTTATCATCTGTGATACCTACAACATCCGGAGGCCAAGCTCCTAAGATCCACTTATGAATCATGCATTTCTTTTCCAGATGTTCCAGATGTTGATGCTGATGGGGAAATGGCCTTAGGATACCTGGCAGGCTGTTTGGCAAATCAAGATCTAATTCCTTGCTAGAAGCTTCTTTACTATCCTTCAGGATATTTGTGCAAGATTCTTCTCCAAAAGAAACAGAGACAACCAGGTTCATCTTGCTTTCTATCCTGTTTTAAATTGGGGGTGCCTTGAAAAGGATCTTGGGGCACAGTTTATAATTATTTTGAAAATTGTACCAAAGTTTCTATTTTACCTCAGGAATCAGTACAGTAATAAAGACAGTTGAACTTAAAATGATTAGGTGTCTAAGAGAAAAAACAGTTTCAAGCAGATTCAGGATGGGCTTTGCTCTTACCAATGTTAGGAATTCCAGATCTGCATTGCTCAAATCCAGATGGCCACTTTTTGTTGTTTATTCATTCAGTCGTTTCTGACTCTTCGTGACTTCATGGACCAGCCCACGCCAGAGCTTCCTGTCGGCCGTCACCATCCCCAGCTCCCCCATGGTTGAGTCCATCACCTCCAGAATACCATCCATCCATCTTGCCCTTGGTCGGCCCCTCTTCCTTTTGCCTTCCACTTTCCCTAGCATCAGCATCTTCTCCAGGGTATCCTGTCTTCTCATTATGTGGCCAAAGTACTTCAGTTTTGCCTTTAATATCATTCCCTCAAATGAGAAGTCTGGCTTTATTTCCTGGAGTATGGACTGGTTTGATCTTCTTGCAGTCCAAGGCACTCTCAGAATTTTCCTCCAACACCACAGTTCAAAAGCATCTATCTTCCTTCGCTCAGCCTTCCTTATTCTTTATATTTATTTATATATATTTATATTTATATTCCTTATAGATGGCCACTAGAGGGCAGGAAAAAGACACAGAGAACTAACTCTTCCTCTCCCTCTCTCTCTCCTGCCATCCAGTGGTCACCTGGATTTCTGCAGCTGTAACAGCCTAACAGAAGAGATCAAGAAGAGGTGGCAAGAATATACGGAAGATCTGTATAGGAAGGATAATAATATTGGAGATAGGTTTGACGGTGTGGTCAGTGAGTTAGAGCCAGACATCCTGAAGAGTGAGGTTGAATGGGCCTTAAGAAGCATTGCTAATAACAAGGCAGCAGGAGACGATGGTATCCCAGCTGAACTGTTTAAAATCTTGCAAGATGATGCTGTCAAGGTGATGCATGCCATATGCCAGCAAATTTGGAAAACACAAGAATGGCCATCAGACTGGAAAAAATCAACTTATATCCCCATACCAAAAAAGGGAAGCACTAAAGAATGTTCAAACTATCGAACAGTGGCACTTATTTCACATGCCAGTAAGGTAATGCTCAAGATCTTGCAAGGTAGACTCCAGCAATTCATGGAGCGAGAATTGCTAGAAGTACAAGCTGGGTTTAGAAAAGGCAGAGGAACTAGAGACCAAATTGCCAATATCCGCTGGATAATGGAGAAAGCCAGGGAGTTTAAAAAAAAAAATCTATTTCTGTTTTATTGACTATTCTAAAGCCTTTGACTGTGTGGATCATAACAAATTGTGGCAAGTTCTTGGTGGTATGGGGATACCAAGTCATCTTGTCTGCCTCCTGAGGAATCTGTATAACAACCAAGTAGCAACGGTAAGAACAGAGCACGGAACAACGGACTGGTTTAAGATTGGGAAAGGAGTACGGCAGGGTTGTATACTCTCACCCTACCTATTCAACCTGTACGCAGAACACATCATGCGACATGCTGGGCTTGAGGAATCCAAGGCTGGAGTTAAAATCGCTGGAAGAAACATTAACAATCTCAGATATGCAGATGATACCACTTTGATGGCTGAAAGTGAGGAGGAGTTGAGGAGCCTTATGACGAAGGTGAAAGAAGAAAGTGCAAAAGCTGGGTTGCAGTTAAACCTCAAAAAAACCAAGATTATGGCAACCAGATTGATTGATAACTGGCAAATAGAGGGAGAAAAAGTGGAGGCAGTGACAGAGTTTGTATTTCTAGGCGCAAAGATTACTGCAGACGCTGACTGCAGCCAGGAAATCAGAAGACGTCTACTTCTTGGGAGGAGAGCAATGGCAAATCTTGATAAAATAGTTAAGAGCAGAGACATCACACTGACAACAAAGGTCTGCATAGTTAAAGCAATGGTATTCCCCATAGTAACCTATGGCTGTGAGAGCTGGACCATAAGGAAGGCTGAGCGAAGGAAGATAGATGCTTTGGAACTGTGGTGTTGGAGGAAAATTCTGAGGGTGCCTTGGACTTCAAGAAGATCAAACCAGTCCATACTCCAGGAAATAAAGCCAGACTGCTCACTCGAGGGAATTATATTAAAGGCAAAACTGAAGTACTTTGGACACATAATGAGAAGACAGGATATCCTGGAGAAGAAGCTGATGCTAGGGAAAGTGGAAGGCAAAAGGAAGAGGGGCCGACCAAGGGCAAGATGGATGGATGATATTCTGGAGGTGACGGACTCAACCATGGGGGAGCTGGGGATGGTGACGGCCGACAGGAAGCTCTGGCGTGGGCTGGTCCATGAAGTCACGAAGAGTCGGAAGCAACTGAACGAATAAACAACAACAGCCTGAAGTGTGGAACAGCAGGAAAGTCATAGCCTTGCACATTTGGCTGGGCCAGTCACCAATTGACTACTCTGCATGGCTAATGGTGCAGAAAAAGAGATGGTGAGATCCACAAGAAGAAAGAGTCTGGGCCCGCAGCATAGACAACCTGTTGCCCTGCAATTATTCTCAACTACTGCTGCCATCAATCAGCAACAGCCTAATGGCTCCTGGTAATTCATACAGTAATGGGAATCCAAAGTATCTGAAGGGTAACGCTTCACTTGACTGTGGCCTTATTCAGAAGTGAGCAAAGGAGTATGAGAGTGAGCTAAATGTCCCTGGGGTGAGAATTTGCAGCCCTTAAACATTTTTTTGGGGGTGTGTGTGAAAGATGTTCAGATGACTCAAATGAGTGTATTGAACCCATATGAGATAATTTTAGTGAGACAGGGAAATCTGAAAGGCTCTGGGCATGGGCATCTGCAGGGTGTCAAGGGTACAAGAGATGACACAAAAATAAAGATGTGACCACAGTTATATTGGGTCATCAGAGTAAGCTGCTGACTCTGGATAGAGTTTATCTACTACGTGAGGTGAAGGATCTCCTGATGAACAAGTTCACACAGATGAGGACAACATGTGGTCTTTTTCCAGCAGTACCTTGGTATTGTAGGAAGCCCATCCCCAAAGGAATGTAAGAACCTGCACCACATGGTTGGAGCCCAAGCTGAACTCCTGTCTTTTGAATCCAACTTGATGGCCCTTAATCAGTCAGATCAGTTTAAGAACTGCTGAGGGAGGTTGCAGGAAACATCTGACCACTTCGAAGCTGATGGGAAGATTCCTTTGGTGGCTGAGCCCTATAAGTACAATATGGTATTGTTCTCGTACTCCCTTGATGGGATTCTGCCTCTTGACCTCCCTTTCTGAGTCATCCTCTCCGCCAAGTATTTCTAAGCATAACATTTGTAGAACTTTTCTTGAAAAGTAGATACTGTATTGATTTAAGGCAGCCCTTTGTTGGGATAATGTAGCCCTCAACTTACTTTCAAAGCCCAAGTGGGGAAAAAGATTAGATTTCTGGTAAGAGAAATCTGGAAGAGAGTGAAATAATGAGAGAGGGAGGGTTTTGTTCTAATTTAATTTATTGGCTGATAGCTGTGCCCTGATTGGCAGAGACGTCTCAATGCACCTAATGGCCAGGAAGAACACATAGCTATTAGCTTCCAGCTCTTGCAAGGAACACAGACTCGCAAAACAGAGGTGCCTACAGAATCCTGGTAACGTTCATCGTGAGAACAGTTCACTCAAGCTCTGTTCCATTTCAAATGTGAGATTAGAAGACTTAGATGACAGAAAACTTTCTCTTCTGGAAACACCCATAATTTTACATTCATGACCAAATGTTGTCATTGTGGTAATTTAAATATAAGCTTAAATACATTCTCATTATGCCTGATTTATTTTCTCCTGGGGGATAATGCTAAATTTTTGCCGCCCCAAGGCTGCTCTGTCTAAAAGATCCTAAGATAAATAATATGCATTAAACTAGATTTTACACCTTCGATATACTAATCAAGTAGAATATGGGGGGGGGGGGGAAATCCGACTTTATAACCTGTATATACAAGACCCTCCTTTTTATCAGTATTTTGATCTCAGTTACATCAATAAAATAAAATCACAGACATTCTTCATTTTCCTAAATAAATGAGGTCTTGCCTTCCCAACATTAAGAATTCATGAGACACCTCCATCTACTGTGTAACCGTGTTGTGGCATGGATCTTCATTTATTGTTCCCTCCCTTTGCATCTGTCACTTTGGCAACCTCCAAGCAGCCATCAGCAGGAAGGGGGAGATAAAAGGGCCAAGGAGGGTGCAAGGAATTGGGAAGATAACCTATGGATGGACGGACCTCTCAGAACAACCTCTGCTTTATGGTAATGAAGGTAATTAAGGATAGATAGAGAGATCTGTCACTGTTTTCTTGCTCAATTCCTCATTTTTCCTCTCTTAAATGTATTCCATTCTGTTTCCATGCCATCTGCTACATTTTTGTAAGTGTGCAGGACATTTGCACATGCTTTCTTGTGCATTTCTCATAGTATGTGCATATAGCACACATTTTTGCCTAATGCACACAGTTTTGCAAGCAAATCCCCCAAGAGACTGCATTCCTTTGTGTATACTTTCTCCTAATGGTGATAGGAGAAAGAGATTTCTTAACAATAGATTTGAGATACTGGGTTTTTCCTCCCTGGACTAACATCCCATTGCTTGCTTTTTTGTTATGCATTAGAGCAGTGTTTCTCAACCTTGGCCACTGGAAGATGCTGGCTGGGGAATTCTGGGAGTTGAAGTCCACACATCTTCCAGTGGCCAAGGTTGAGAAACACTGCTATAGAGTGACTTCTGAGGGAAGGCTAGAGAATGAGATGAAGGTGGGCTTTGTTGTTGTTGTTCAGTCGTTTAGTCGTGTCCGACTCTTTGTGACCTCATGGACCATAGCACACCAGCCCTTCCTGTCCTCCACTGTCTCCCGGAGTTTACTCAAATTCATGTTCGTTACATCGGTGATGCTATCTAACCATCTCATCCTCTGCCATCCCCTTCTCCTTTTGCCTTCAGTCTTTCCCAGCATCAGGGTCTTTTCCAGTGAGTCCTCTCTTCGCATTAGGTGGCCAAAGTATTTGAGCTTCAGCTTCAGCATCTGTCCTTCCAATGAGCAGTCAGGGTTGATTTCCTTTAGGATTGACTGATTTGACCTCCTTGCAGTCCAAGGGACTCTCAAGAGTCTTCTCCAGCACCACAGTTCGAAAGCATCAATTCTTCGGTGCTCAGCCTTCCTTATGGTCCAACTCTCACAGCCATACATTACTACTGGGAAAACCATAGCTTTAACTATACGGACCTTTGTCGGCAAGGTGATGTCTCTGCTTTTTAATATGCTGTCTAGGTTTGCCATAGCTTTCCTCCCAAGGAGCAAGCGTCTTTTAATTTCATGGCTGCAGTCACCATCTGCGGTGATCTTGGAGCCCAAGAAAATAAAATCTGTCACTGCTTCCATTTCTTCCCCTTCTATTTGCCAGGAAGTGATGGGACCAGTTTGACTTGGTACCCCACTCAGTAAAACATGCTTCAATCTTTATTTTGGGGGGATGGGTTGAGGGATGAGCAAAATGAGCAAAACTTACATGGGGTGAGGTTGTGGAAGAGACTCTACCGAGAGAGGACGGTTGGGGGAACAAACCCCAACCCCAAGAAATAACTTTTTTTATATATTTGTTGTTGTTCAGTCGTTTAGTCGTGTCCGACTCTTCGTGACCTCATGGACCATAGCACGCCAGGCCTTCCTGTCCTCCACCGTCTTCCGGAGTTTACTCAGATTCATGTTCATTACATCGGTGATGCTATCTAACCATCTCATCCTCTGCCGTCCCCTTCTCCTTTTGCCTTCAGTCTTTCCCAGCATCAGGGTCTTTTCCAGTGAGTCCTCTCTTCGCATTAGGTGGCCAAAGTATTTGAGCTTCAGCTTCAGCATCTGTCCTTCCAATGAGCAGTCAGGGTTGATTTCCTTTAGGATTGACTGACTTGACCTCTTCATCCATAAACTACTCAAGCTGCTCAGGGGGTTGGATTTGATCCCCCCAGAAGGCCTTGGAACACGCAGAAACCTGAATATAGCTGTTCTCTGCCACACCGCCGTATGAGAACCTATAGTATAGTTGTTGTCATTATTTCATAATTAAGTTTTGCACACTAATTTTTAATTACTTTGGATTAGCATGGCAGTTGTTTAATATATGCAAATTTTTAAAATTAATTTGGATTAGCTTGATAGGTATTTAAGTATCATTATGCAGTTGGATTTCCCCATCAAGGAAGCACAATTTTTTCCAGGCTCTCCACATTAGTTAACAGTCTTTGTGCATCTCCTCCAAACGGTCACACCTTCTTTGGCTTCAATCTCCGTCCCAATGAGGAGGAGCATTCAATACCCTTAGCTGCATATGGTGTCCTTTTGGAATGCAAATGCTAATGGCACCATTTGGCAACATTTGCTCAGTAAGATAATGCAACAGAACTGCAAATTGGAAATGGTTTGAACTTTCAGATTCGCCTTATGCCATTACACTTTTGATCAGATGGATCATTTGCCTTTTTAATTGTGTGCTGCTCTTATACTTCCTCTGTAGCAGATTTACAAAACAAAACAAGCGTTGCAAGCTATTATGTTCCCCTTCATGCTCGTCCCCCATCCTGCAGGGACAAAAGCATGGGAGCCGAAGTAATTAATGAGGGGGTTGCTCACACGCTAGTAGTGCCAACTGTGACTCTAAGAATGTGCTGTGCGGGCTGGAGATCTGCAAGCAAGCAGGTAGAGATCAGCAAAAAGATGTGTCAGGAAGTGAAAGGAGCACTAAATAAATGGTGGCCAATCGCACATCAGACAAGCCAGGAGCCACCCTCCTGCAGCACACCGTCACAGTGCTGTTCCCCACTGAGTAGAAAGGGGAGATACACATCAAGTGTCTAATAGTCATGAATACAGAGCTCTCCTGAGCCACTTGTTCTGAGAGCTGCATTGTCCTGTATTTTCTGGAGGTCAAGGCATCAATAACTTAACTAATCCATAAAGTTTGGGAAGGCCACTGCCAGCAGCAAAGAAGCAGGCTCCAGGATCTGATCAGGCAACGAACACAAGGTGTGCAGTCAATGTCACCTCTTGTTAACAGCAGCAATACAATGTAATAAAAAGATACTAAATTAGAAGGGAGGGAGGGAGGGAGGGAGGGAGGGAGGGAGGAAGGAAGATCTAGGGAATCATATGTCCCATAGGCTCTGACAGGAAGGAAGGAAGGAAGGAAGGAAGGAAGGAAGGAAGGAAGGAAGGAAGGAAGGAAGGAAGGAAGGAAGGAAGATCTAGGGAATCATATGTCCCACAGGCTCTGACGGACGGAAGGAAGGAAGGAAGGGGGAGGGGGAGGGAGGAGAAGGAAGGAAGGAAGGAAGGAAGGAAGGAAGGGGGAGGGGGAGGGAGGAGAAGGAAGGAAGGAAGGAAGGAAGGAAGATCTAGGGAATCATGTCCCACAGGCTCTGACAGGAAGGAAGGAAGGAAGGAAGGAAGGAAGGAAGGAAGGAAGGAAGGAAGGAAGGAAGATCTAGGGAATCGTGTCCCACAGGCTCTGACGAAGGAAGGAAGGAAGGAAGGAAGGAAGGAAGATCTAGGGAATCGTGTCCCACAGGCTCTGACAGGAAGGAAGGAAGGAAGGAAGGAAGGAAGGAAGGAAGGAAGGAAGGAAGGAAGGAAGATCTAGGGAATCGTGTCCCACAGGCTCTGACAAAGGAAGGAAGGAAGGAAGGAAGGAAGGAAGGAAGGAAGGAAGGAAGGAAGGAAGGAAGGAAGGAAGATCTAGGGAATCATGTCCCACAGGCTCTGACAGGAGGGAAGGAAGGAAGGAAGGAAGGAAGGAAGGAAGGAAGGAAGGAAGGAAGGAAGGAAGGAAGGAAGGAATCATTTGATACTCCTTCAGTTGCTGGGAATCTCAAACAGCAACAAATGGCCCTAGATTAGCCTTATCTCTATTGCTAGATGTTGCAGATATTTGCCTACAATGAAATTCAAGGAAAAATCCAGCTGCCTCCCCCTCTGACACATTCAAACTTTGTCAGGCCCCTGCATCCTGCACTCAGTGGTTGCCACGGCACTCTTACCTTGGGGAGCTTTTACTACAAGGTGGTATCAGATCCTTAAGAGTCAGATTATTTTACTGACCACAGGAGTGGGGAAGAAGAGTGACAGGCTGCAGCCATTTGAGCAAAGTTGGCAAAAAAAAGGAAAAAGAGAAAAAGGAAAAAGAAACAAAATGCAGATAGACCATAGTGCCTTTCTGGCAACAGCACTACCTCGTCCCTTCTTGATATGACAGCATTTTTCTGCACTAGTGATACTGCAGTCAACTTTCCTTTCAGTCCCAGGAAGACATATGGAAAAGTCACATGATAAACATCACAAGCATTCTCCAAATTGTTATGGCTCCTTTTGACATTCCTTGGATGCATGCCCACTTTGCAATCTCAAAATCCATTCTGAATTTCACTTTGAAATCTCACTTAAACTAACTTTAGTCTGAAGTTCATGGGTTTCCTGACTATACTTAGCACTCCAGCTGTAAGGTGGGAACTCGCAGTTCTCAGGCTAGAGAAGACCATCAATTAAATGCATCTCAGCTACCTAAGCTCACCAAATCACATAAGATTCATTAAGTCAAAAAGGTGTGTGGGGGGGAAGAAGCTAGAGCAGTGTTTCTCAACCTTGGCAACTTTAAGATGTCTGGACTTCAACTCCCAGAATTCCCCAGCCAGCACCTGATGTTAACTCATTCTTAAGGATCTGATAGTGTATCTTGCATGCAATCGTCAGCCAATCAACCAAGTTCCCTTTGGAATTGAGCTGCTGATTTTCAGGACATGTTCAGGCATAAATCTTAGGAGTTGGAACTTCTCACTACGTAAGAAAAAAAAGAAGTTTAAAAAAAGACCTTAAGTCTTACATCTGCTTCATTTTTCAGGACGGATGAATATTTGGCATCATTTTGCTGAAGTGGCCAGGTGGTGGATACGTCTATCCCAGATGTGTTTTTTTCACGCAGCAAACTGGAACATATTGGATGCAGCAAAACAAAACTGAGATTTATTTTAGAACATTTCTTTTGGAATAAGCAATGCTATATTCATAAACATAAGGCTTGTCCATTGATATAAAATCTGTTTCCCAACAGGATTCTGGATGAAAGCTTCAGGGATTATGAAACACCACAGTGGGGCTTTAAAGTTTTGTACTGTTTTTCAGAGAATTCACCCCAACTCAGAGACTTTGGCAAGGTGTGTGTGTCAAAATTGACAAAATGGTGGATGGAGCTCCATAACCATATGGACTTCATTATATTTATATTTTTATCACGTATTTATATCTGTTGTATATTATTTGTATTATATTGTTATTAATTGTGCTTTTATTGTAAACCGCCAAGAGTCCCTCCTTGGGGGGAGATGGGCGGTGATAAATTTGATAAATAAAAATAAATAAATAAAATAATAGGAACCCCACCCCTTTTGTATGTGTATCGATGTGGGGCCTTCATCTGGGGTCATGGATGATGCCTGTGGCGAGTGAATTGTAAGTACTGTATGGCTTTATTGTTATGAAAATGGCTTTTAAATTTTACCATGGACATTTTATTTATTTATTTTGTTTTTGTTGTCTTTGTTGATGTGCTGTACATTAGTAAAAGTATCAGGACTGCAGTAGGTAGAAATGCAATGAATGAATGAATGAATGAATGAATGAATGAATGAATGAATGTTCTTCATGTAATGACAAAAGCTTTTGCCCTGCAGAACTTTGGTGCTGCTATATTTACACCGAGATTTTTGAATGTTCAGAAAGATGAAATAGAACTCTTGGGAACTTCATAAAGTTTAAAAAGTAAATGCAACCCCTCCTAACTCCCTAGGTCCAATCCCGTGAATTTCTATAGATTTCTGATGTTTTTAAAAAATTCTATGTGAAATGCCACCCTTGAAAGACTATCCCCAAGATATGTAGAGTGGAGTGGCTTCATTCTATGTCCCATAGGTCAGGGGTCCCCAACCCCCGGGCTGCGGACCGGTACCGGTCCGCGGCCTGTTAGGAACCGGGCCGCACACTTCCATCCGCACCATCCCATCCGCTTACCACTTCCATCCGCGCCATCCCGAAACCACCACCCCCCCCGGTCCGTGGAAAAATTGTCTTCCACAAAACCGGTCCCTGGTGCCAAAAAGGTTGGGGACCGCTGCAGATGATGGACAGAGAAGTTGTGTTGATGGATAATCAGTCTTCTTTATTAAAACTCATGGAAGAAACACAGTTTGAAAAATCCTGATTTATTACCTCTTTGCATCCTGTCTTTCCTCCAAGGATTTCAAGGTATCCTACAATGTTTTATCCCATGCCTAAAGAGTCACTTTAGAGTTACCAAGACACAGAAGACCATCCAGGAGGCCAGGCTGGTTTAGGATTTAGATTCTAGTCTCTCTGGCTAAACCTCAAAGCCCTTCGTGTGAGCTGTCCAATGCAAAGATCTGCTTGTTGTGATTTCGCCTACATTTGTTCTGTCTGTGGAGAAGATGAGGCTGGCGGAGAGGCTCTTGACTGAAACCACTGCACAAGCTTGGCAATGGGACGGAAGATTTCCCAAATCTTAGGAATCATGCTTATAGCTCAAATTGCATGCCAGAAATTTATAGTCCAATTTTAAAAAGAAATTAGCCTCTGTGAATTATTTCTGAGCTTGGACACCTTTGGTTCTGAAGTCTGTGCTGATCCGAAACACTGGTTGCCCAGACTATTCCTTTATCTTGTATTGCCTGAATTCTATAACTGGGCCTTTTAAATGATTGGATTAGCTGAGTTTGAAGCACTGATTAATATTCTCATTATCTGCAGAAAGATCTGTTTGATTGCTTTTTGCTTTTGTTATTTCAAGTAAAAATTGGACTAACAAAGCTGGAAGACTGAGCAAGGGACCTGAAATTATGGTTGATATATAAACATATGGTTCATATAATTCCCTTGCATACTTGAAGGGACTAAGGAGAATATGAGAACATTTAATGCTCACCATATCAGTGCCTTCAAACTGACATGCTGCCCAGCTAAAAGACTTCCTCTCTGCCACCCAAGGTTTAATTTTTTCCCTTTTAAGCAGAATTAGGCACATTTGTGGAGGTTAAGGTCCACTGGCATCTCTTTGGGCTGATTAGTTAATGGAAATTCCTTATCATGAAGCAGTAGCCTCTAAGTGCTTGAAGATGGGGAAAAAGATAAGATAGTCCCTTTGCGTTTTTTTGGATGGAGATCCAGAGATATTCAAGCAGATGTGGCTGAGTGTAGGATGATGCATTAAAAGATCCTAGAGTAAGCCACCTTAGTTCTCCTGGATCACCCTTCTCAAGAGTTTTTCAATGGAATATTACTACATTCATAACAGCTTCTGATTACCCAAATAGCCGTTTTCTAATGGCTATTGCACAAGCCCTTGGACATTCAGGGAAAGTGATATTGAAATTAGAGGGTTGGAGAAGTACTGTAAATTTCTAGCAGATGTAGGAAATCCATTTTAAGTGTCATTTCAAGAAATGCCTGGAAAGTGGAGGTGTTGGTAGAAAGGTCCCCTACATTAATCACCTGTAGAACAAGATTATTGGAGGGAATTAATTCACAGCTGCAGAAATGAAACAAAAGAATGGAACAAAGAAGAATAGAGCGGAAGGAAGTGATTTGAAACAATTGCTTTCCAACGTTAATGCAGTTTATATGTTAATGTTTTCCTACCAATGAGAAGAATTGGGCACTGTCTGTGGTCTTTTAAATGGCAACAACAGATTTGTAATAATCATTTTATCTCTCTCTCTTTCATACACACACACACACCAAGTTTTCCCCTCTTTCACTTTACAACTGAATCTGTATTTCTCAGAATGATTTTGAAAAAGAACATGCCAACACCATCAATGTTGTGATGGTCTGTGGGAATGACCTTGGGAGAGAGGGGGAAGAGCTACAGCCAGGGCAAAGGTCGGATAAGTGGCAGCTGAATTGGAGTGGCCAACGCCTCAGAAGGGACCCTCCCTAGTTTCTTGGGCTGTAAAGGCGAGGGGGGAGAAACGTACTTTCAGGCTTGCAAGATTCTGTTAATGTAACCTTACCATAAAGTAGAGCTGGTACTTCTGGGTGTGCGTCTTGTCTGGATGACCTCAGAATGCATATGTTAGCAGAGTCTTCAAACTGGCATAAAGTCTGGTTTAATTGAAGGGGACCCCCCCCCCCCGATGTCTTTGTTGGTCAGAAATTGCACATTATAGGCATGCATCATGTTAGGAGATCTACACATCAGTGTGCTTTGGACCTATGGTATGACTAATGTTCTTGGTGTTTCCGTCATAGTGATGCTCAGATGGCCTATTTAGAAGTAAAAGGAAAAAGCTATGGGATATTCTTTCTTTCTGCCGGCAAAAGAAGGCACACAGGCGGTCCCCTTCCACCAGTCTGCTGATGGTGACTGACAGTTGGGTCTCTGGATTTTGTCCTCCTTTTCCCGGATATGCCAAAAACTTAACTTGGGGCTTCCAAATGCAAAGCCTGTGTAGACCTCCTCCACAGATGGTGCTGTGGACTACAGTTGAGTAGCTCCTGCTTCAATGGGAACATATCTCCATACCATTCTGCTTGATTGATAAGGCTAAAAATGGGATGTCTGAGGGTAAACAAGGAAAGACAAGTACAAGAGTCAACTGTAATTTCTCACTTACGTGATGGATCAGTTTATGGTCTGGAGTTGCTGGCATATACTACCTAGGCTGACCATATTTCCTTGACACAAAAACGGGACACTGGGATGGCAAAACGGGACAGGTTCTTATGTAATATTCCGTATTCATGAATAAGTAAGATGATAAAAAAAGTTTTTAAGAGTTTTTAAGATTGCTGGTCCTTAAACAGATTACTGTATATATAAAATATTTTTCTTTTCATTAAAATGAAAAAAAAATATTACATGAACATATTGAGCTAACAATTATTCTTCAGTGACAGAACTCATACAAAAATTTAGGTAGACGTAGAGGGGGACTGTATTTGACAGGAGGCGAATGGGGAAAGCACAGCTCACGGGCTTTGTGACATCAGGGATCGCAGGAAGGAGGGGAGGGGAGAGAGAAGAGAGGCAGGGAAGGGAGGATTCAAAAACTCCATGCCTGGCGAGGATTCTCTTCTTTCTGCCTTCCCTCCTCCTCCTCCTGCTTTTTTTTTCTCCCTCTTTCTCTCTCTCCCACAATCCCTCCTGTGCCTCATTTACAGTGTCTTGTTTCCTGTTGTCCAGCCCTTCATACATGGGTTCTCCTTGAAGACCAAAACTGTGCTGCATCCTGTGTTGATGGTATCAGATACATGAAGCAAAAAGAGTGAGCAGACAGACAGGGGTCATACATAGAAAAAGCCCTGTGTGATCATCTTCAGGACCCTTAAGGGGGCTGAAGGGATGCGGTTTGTGAGTAATCCCAAAGAAGTGAATGTCACATGAACATTTATATGTCTTTTGTATGGTTGCATGTGACCCCTTTTCCTGAGAAATTACATAAATCACAGAGGCCAGGTGGACATCTTCTTCATGCCCAGTGGCAGGGGTGTCCACAGAGTATGGTCAAAAAGTCTGGATGATGGCCACAAGGATGCAATCAAAGCTCTGCCTGTTTTTTTAATGTGCATTGGACAGTCAGAAGTTAGCATAGTAGAGTATAGCATAGTAGCTTGACATTAGTTATGTATGTGACCTCTAGAGTACTGAATTTGCATCTCTTATCCTGCCAAATCAGTAAATGATTGCTTTAAATAACATGAAATTAGTTTTATATGATCTTAAAATGAGGTTAATATAGCAAAAAATTTGCTTTGCATATATGGGACACCTCAGAGAATATTTCATAATGGTTGGTTGCAATTGCCCTGCTGTAGGGGATGCAATCTCCGAGTTGGAACATTAACATTAACATATGAGCTGGAATTCTCCAATTATTGGTACGTTTGAGGCTGAAATCCACAGAATTGTTAATACAGCACAGCTCTGGGCCTGCACTGTGTGTTAAAGATGTTTTTCTTGGCTATCTCCCTAGTACTTAGAATCTATTAAGGATTGTGGAACTTTGGGGCATGGAGTGGCTTGAAATGGCGGCTGAAATAATTATTAAACTACTCTGAACTTTGAGTCTGGAAGGAGGAAACTGCAGGACATCTGCTCTGGAGCAATCAGTTCTTGGCTTATGTTGTTGGTCAACCTTCGATCTGGATGTTATTTATTCATTGGACAAAGCAGCAAATAAGACTTTCAAGCAATATGGTTGCTGATTTTTGAGAAGGGAGTTGTAATATAGTATAATTTTCCAGGTCTTTCCCCCTTTTTAATTGTTTATGAGTTGTCATAATAATCCTTACAATCATTTGTTTCAATGTTATATTATATGGGCAATACTGTTATATGCACAGTACATATTCTTTTTCTTTTGTTATTTAGTTAGACATAATAAAATAAAAGACACAATTTAACCAGTTTTTTACAAAGGGATCTTATCATCCTTCAAGCTACAACAGGTCACTATAAGACCACAGAATCTTTACTTTGACCCGGAAAAGATTAACCATTTTAAGTAGATGCGTCATGCGGTGGCTTCAGGGGTGCTCAGCTGCATCAATATAAAGATTCAGGAAAATGATTGTTCAGCTGCATTTGCATATACAATACATTGCTTCGTTGTGTGGTGCCAGCTGAATCAAAGATCAATCATCTCTTCCTCTACCAATGACAGGCCTGATATAAACCTTTAGCAAGTAACAAATTAGACACATTAGAAGCTAAGTGCTCGTATTTTGATTTGCTGAGAAGGACAGATACACATGATGTCTCCTTCTCTGAGCAGGAAGGAGAACGGGTTTATTTTTTTTAAACCATCCAGATCAATAGTTTTGTTCTTTCCAAATGCCTAGGAGGACCTCCAGTTCTCTGCTTATGTAGCTTGAGCAACTGGAGGAATCCGTATCTCTCCTTGCCTTCTGACCTTCTTCTTCCCTGCTTCTTCTCCAGACACAGAATGCCTCACTTCTTTACTGATCTCATCCACTTATCGCCATGTCTGGCACAGAAGACTAAAAAATGGCAAACATGCATGTTTGAAATATGTTCTTTAGTAACTACAAAGTCCGCTGATTCGTTGGCTTTTATGAACCAGCAGTGGCAAATCTTTAAATTTCTTTATACCCAGAGTTCAAATATGGAGATGGATGATAGTCACAATAAAGAAACGATTGCAAGTTCTTCTTTGTGTTCCCATCAAAAGTCAGTGTAGAGAGTATTGTTAATATAATCCTCTTATTGCCATGCCTGTTGGACCCACATTGTTAGAATAATGATTTGTCTGGAAAGTGTATCCAGACAAAGGAGAATCTATGTTGTTTTCTTGGCAACATAGTTTGCCTCTGCTTTCTTTCAGGATGTTTATTCTATTTCCCAGTCTAATCTACAGCTCTGAAATTTTCTGGTGGTCTCTCAACCACAATCCAGAACTCACTCCTGTTTGACTTCCTCAAGGTCAGCTACTTGCTGAGGGGATAGTACACATGACAAACTCTCAAAATAAATTCAGTCTTCACATATTAGTTAGATGAAGAAAAATAGAGATAGCTTACATTTATTCAGTAGATCTGGATACAAGTAGATTCATTGTAGATCTGCATGCAAGTGAGATGTAATGGACGAGAGATGCATTTTGCAGCCCTCCTGCTTGCAGGTGTGCCCAAAGCGTAATGGAGGTTGTTAATCCCCCAAACCAAGAAGAAGGAGGAAGAGGAAATCGGGTGACTCAGGTAACATCTCACAAGCACAATAGAGATGCGTTTACTAGAGAGACCCCCTATTATGCTCATGAGACAATGCTGAGTTGACTCCTGATAATCCCAACAGGGACATGTGCAGACTTCCACAGTTTACGACCCACCAAGCTGAAAATTCAACTCAGCAGGCATGGACTGCAACTTGCCAGGTCCTTGGCCATCCAACTTTGCCTTTCTTTGAGACTTCCAGACAAGCACCCACATTCCCCTTGGTGAGCAGAAGTCATGCACACCTGTGTACACAAAGTTCAGTCTGACACAACGTGAGTTCAGTGGAAGATGTATCTTTCCTAAAATGCACTAGGTAGAATGGAATGTTTTCTTGGCCATTTTACTTGAGCAAAGCCCCATAATCAAGTTGGTTTGGAAGACAAATCATCTTCCACATCCAATTCTGTCATAGCTAGATACTTTGAGAAAACATTTCCGTCCAGGGCTGCTACCTGATCTGTGAAATAAAAGAGGAATTCATCCCACCAGCCTGTCAATATGCTCTAAAATTCACTTTAAAAGATGAAAGATGTCATATTTATACAGATGACTTTCTGATGTGATAGAAGCAACAAGAAATACTTGAAGCTAAAAAAGAAAGCCTCTGCAGAAAACGAGAAAGACAAGTCAATCCAACTTCCCATTATAACCTCATCATCGTCTGAATGCAGAACAGATAACGGGGGTGAAAGGTTACTCATATTTCTGATTTGGAGCTCTGGTCGCTGCCTGCTTCCCTCTCTGTTCAGAAGCTCCCACAGTTAATTTAGAAAGGGATGGTTGCCGGTACTGAGGTGGTGACTTCTTGCAAATTATGATGGTTAGAAGTGGGTTAGGGGACAGGAATGTAGGAGGCAAGTAGCTAACAATAATCCTTGCCTTCGTCCTTCCTCCCCTTATAAAAAGGTAAAGGTTCCCCCCGCACATTTGTGCAGTCATGTCCGACTCTAGGGGCCGGTGCTCATCTCCGTTTGTTAGCCGAAGAGCCAGCGTTGTCCGAAGACGCTTCCACGGTCATGTGGCCGGCATGATGCGCGTGGAACGCTGTTACCTTCCCACCGAAGTGGTACCTATTAATCTACTTGCATTTGCATGCTTTCGAATTGCTAGGTTGGCAAGAGCTGGAGCTAGTGCGGGAGCTCACTCCGCACGCAGGGCTAGGGATTCGAACCTCTGAACTTGCGATCTTCCGATCGACAAGCCTGGCATCTTACCTGCTGAGCCACCACGCCCATTCCTCCCCTTATATTTCTACTGAAATTCATTAGAATCAATAAACATTACTTAGAAAATTATTTCAGCATCAATGTATTGATATTATTTTATGCTGTAAAAGTTAACACAATGTTATTTTGCATTAAGGGGGTGGAATATTTGCTTGTTCTCTTTCCTGTGGGATCACGGCTATGTCATAGGAGAGAGTAACCCAACATCTTGAGACCTCCTGTCAGTTCTGTGTGCTTAGGTTTCCCGTCCTTATTTAACTCAGCAAAGTTTATAAGTTAATTTTGTTTTTCAGTTCTTTCTTGTTCTTCTTCTCTCGTTGTCCTTTGGTGGCTAAAAATACAGGCCTATGTCTACAGGCCTATGTATGGCTCAAGACTTTTGGCTACTGAGCTGAAGGATAAAATGGTGGCCCCTTCTGGTCTGGCCTGTCAGTTGGGTCTGGGTTCAGTACTGCAGATATGATCATCTCATCCACATCTGGGGGCACCAGGCCATGGAGAGGGTCAGGCCAGGGGGTTGGCCTGCTGGGATTTGTCCTCCAACCCAGGTTCAAGTCTACCAATAGCCCTGGAAGATCCCTGGGTGACTTTGGGCCAGCCGTTCCCCAACCAAACCTGCCTTACAACTGACTTGTTGTGAAGGTAACCCCAGGGATAATGTAGGGATGTGGGGTCTTTCCACCCCTCTGTTTAGGCTGCCACCATACTGTAGATCTTCTTTCTCCACCACATCTTTCCAAGTAGCTCATTTGCAGCTCAGAATATTTGAGAATTTGGACTACTGTTCTTCTGAGGTGCTCTTTCATGAAACCTCGGCTGCTTGAATCTTTAGACAAAGAATGTTTGAAGTTCTTTCCCCTCTTATGCCAGGCAACAGCTGTTCTGAATGATATTTGTTGGGGTTGAATAGCAGTTAAGATCCCCTGGGAATTCTTGGGAATGCAGTTCCAATCTTTCAATCAAAGTCTGAGCTGCTATGTTTTGCAACAGAGCAGGAATCTGCCATTTTCAGTATGAAGTGGAAATGGAGGCTGTTTCAAGCAGCGGGCTGAAGAAGAATGAAGAGACAACATAAAAGCAAAAGGAGCAGAAATTCTGTCTAATTACTTTGAGGACCAGGCAGGGTGAAAGGTAATCAGGCTGGCATGCTGATGCCACTTCTGAAATCATGAAATACAGAGGTCCCTCTCTTACAAAGCTAACTCTGGAGATAAATCAGAATGATTTATAAGGGTTCAGGCTAGGCTGACAATGCAGTAACATGTGAGACGGTCAAATGCCTCCAGCTCGTGAGCTTCACAAGAGGCTTCTAGCAGAAAAGGTGGTGGCCAACAGCATGGAATTCCTCGGGCAGACAATCAACCTGCTGAGCAGGCAAACTACAGTATCCATTCCCAATAAAAAACAGAAAGGCTGAGAGAATGAGACGCTGAGAAATTGACATTCCTGTGAGCTTATCCTTATGGCAGGAAGTTCACCTCGCCGGTCCCTTTTGTCTCCCAGTTATTGGATTGCAGTCAAAACACTCAAGAAATCTGAAATAGGCTTGATTAAAGATCAGAGGCTGCAGTTCAGACAGTGAAGCAAACCTGCTCTTATTGAAACAGAAAGGTACAAGAGTGAACAAAATGAGGGCTTTCATGCAATCCATATATATATATATATTTGTTCTTACGCCAGGAAAGGTGAAATGGTGTGCTCAGGAACCCATATGAATGGAACACTGAATGTCACAAGTTGGGGAAGTTCCCTTCTATGCACCTCCAGACAGATAAACCCTGACTTATTGATTGCAAAGTCAGGAGAAGGACAGGAAGGAACAAAGGAGTGTGGTATAATGGACTGGCAGTGACTGGATGTTCAACCATGATAGGCTAGCTTGTGTGGATGATGGTGTTAGAACCGTTGTAGACACTGATCTCATCTCTTGTGTGGAGGGCCAAAGGCTGGGGGGAAACTGCACCTGAAGAATGTCTTGCCACCTGGCCCCTGACACCAGCTAGAGAAATACTACCTGCAAGATCCCCCTTTTTAACCATCTCGCTGCCCTCTAGAACTGTAGCTTGAATCATGTCAACTGGATTTCTATTTTCTCAGTGGAAACGTTTCGCTCCTTATCCAAGGAGCTTCTTCAGTCTGAGCAAAGTTGGTAAGGGAATCCTAAATATGTTTCTAGGTATCTGTGTGACCTTACACCTGGGGTCATGGTTATATTGAGATGTTATTTTAAGTCCTTTTATTATCTAAAGGAGGATCGTTAAGATCACCATGCTGCTGTTGAGCTTGTGAAATGGTCTTAATCTTCCTAGGCACAGAAGACAAAGCAGGGAGGAAGATGGGGGAGAGGTTGTGCCTGAGGCCCCCACCTCTATTCAAGGAAGGATTTTCCAAGTTGCCATAAATGGATTCCTTGACCCCTCTCTCAAACCACCTATCTTCTCTGTCTAAAATGTGAACATTAATGTCCTCAAATGAGTGTCCTTTTTCCTTTAGATGAAGATAAACTGCTGACTCTGGTCCTGTGGTGTTACTTCTCCTGTGTTGGGCCATCCTCCAGGGAGAAGTAACACCACAGGACCAGAGTCAGCAGTTTATCTTCATCTAAAGGAAAAAGGACACTCATTTGAGGACATTAATGTTCACATTTTAGACAGAGAAGATAGGTGGTTTGAGAGAGGGGTCAAGGAATCCATTTATGCCAACTTGGAAAATCCTTCCTTGAATAGAGGTGGGGGCCTCAGGCACAATCTTTCCCCCATCTTCCTCCCTGCTTTGTCTTCTGTGCCTAGGAAGATTAAGACCATTTCACAAGCCCAACAGCAGCATGGTGATCTTAACGATCCTCCTTTAGATGATAAAAGGACTTAAAATAACATCTCAATATAACCATGACCTAGCCACAGGTGTAAGGTCACACAGCTACCTAGAAACATATTTAGGATTCCCTTACCAACTTTGCTCAGACTGAAGAAGCTCCTTCGATAAGGAGCGAAACGTTTCCACTGAGAAAATAGAAATCCAGTTGACATGATTCAAGCTACAGACAATTCCACCTGGATGACTGAGAACCTTCATAGACATGCCCTCTAGAACCTTCAGCTCATATCTGGAAAATGGAACATACCCTAATTTCATCCATCAGCCAAGTTCCCATGTTGGTGTCAAGTAAGGATATCAACTTGGAAACATCATTGAGTGGATATAAGTGCCCCGTAATAAGGGTCACCTGGAAGAGCTGATCTCCTTTCTTTCCTTCTCCCTCCCTCTCTCTCTTTCTTTGTGTCTTCACAATCTGTAAACCTGAGAGGGAGATCTAGCTCTGCTTTTCAACTGACATGAGCCTCTTGAGAGACCATTATTGTGCACAAGTATATTCTGGCATGGTTCATAAAGAGAAATGTACACAAATATTGACTTGCAATTTTTCACGCAATCTTTGTTTTTTTTAATTGACGATCCAGGGCAGTACGAAGGGACCAGGACTGGGAAGATACCCATTCAAGCTCATCCTCAACCATGGAAATTCCCTCGATGACTTTGGGCCAGTCATGCTCTCTCAGCCCAACCTACTTCCTAGGCTGTTGCTGTGGGGAATAAACTGTAGATGAGAGTGCTTCGCAGGCCTTCTTGAGATCCTGGAAAAAAGAAGAAAAGTCTGAGTCCATGAAGGGGAGAAACAACTTTTGCTATACAGAAGCACTGCATATCTGCCATAGATTTTCTCATTGTACCATTGTGCCACTTCCACTTCTCAGTATAAAAAGTTCTTAACTGACCTCGCGGCATGGAAGGAACATGGTGGTAGTGGTATATAATGGGAAGTTATGGAGGAATTTTTCCTTTCAAGTCACTGGCAGGAAATTATTATTTGCTGGCATTTGGAACTGCCACACCTCTGTAATTCCTCTTATGCCCTAAAACAAATGTCTAGGCCTTCCAATAGGGGAAGAGGTAGATCTTGCTCATGTCTAAGCATCTCTGCATAAATCTTTTCCCAAATGGGTTCACCTCCGATGGACCGTTCCATCTGGTGTTTCTGTATTCTGATGTCAACAGGCCGGCATTTATGAGAAACAGGCTGAAGGAACTGCATATCCCAACAGTTTTGTGCAAAGTTCAGTGCAAACAAGGATAGCCCGCAGATAACAAAATGCAGCAGCGGCATCTTGGCAAATCTGGCCATTTCAAATGGCTGCCAGATGGTCTATTTTTATTTTTGCATTCTAGTCCTTCCCTCCCCCTGCATAATGTTAGAAGTAATTTTGTAAAGCTGCATCGTTACTGCTACGGGCTTCCATGTTGGGAAGCCATCTATCCTCCTCCAAGTCTCTTGTTGGTTTCTCCAAAAGCAGCAGATGGTGGTGGTGGCAAAATCATTGCTCAAGACATAAACGCATGAATTAGCCAGGCATCAAGGGGACCCACAGGCCCAGGCTCCAAACGGTCCATGGCATCAGCTAGACAAACATCTTCTTGTCCATGGCTAGACTTCAAAGCTTTAGGAGTCAATTTGATCTTATATACTGTATGCCACTTGATCCTAGAGATGCAGACATGTTCAAAACAAATTTCAAATGGTCTGGCTTTTCCCTGACTGTGTCTCATAATAATTCAGAGTTGCAGGAAAAAGAGAGAGAAAGAGAGAGAGGATGATGATGATGATGATGATGATGATGATGATGATGATGATGATAACAGCAGTGGTGGTGGCGGTGGTGGTGGTGGTGGTAGAGATAATGCTTTCAAACGTATCAGAAACTAGAGAGAACCTGTATGCGATATCTAAGGGATATTACAATTGGGCATTTTACCCTGTGTTGCTGGCCAACCTCCCTGAAAATGGTATTGTCCACACCAATAATCCCAGTCAAATGGTTTTTGTAGATTATAGATTATGAATCTGAAATCCAACATATTTAGAGGGCACCGACTTGGAAAATACTGTTCTGGATGGCTGTTCCTATGGCCCCCACATCTTCTTCATCCAAGGGTGTTCCAGGAAATGTGACATCTTTCACGAGAAACTATAAGTGACTCTATAAGACACAGAGTGAGTATTCATAATAAGAAAAATGAGCATCTTTTCATTATTAGCTTCTGCTGAAATTTGTGAGTTGGATGGCTGTATAAATTAATCCAATAAGTAAATAACTAAATAAATAATTCCCCTTGAATTTCATATTAGGTGAAATTTGATAGCAGCAGTCCTGGGAAAGCCACATTAAATAAAAGACTCTGTCCTTAATCTGCTAATACACAATTTAAAAACTGCAATTATAAATCCTTTGACAAATTATTAATAGAGAAGCACCAAGGCTGCAAAGCTATACTCACCTGCCTTGGATTAACTCCACTGAACACAGCAGGATTTATTTCTAAATTGACATGAATCAGATTGTATAATAAGTCATGTAATAGCAAAAGGCCAAATGGATTTTCTCAAAAATGCAATTAAATATAGAGCTATGTGCTGCGAAGTTTGCAAAAGGTCAGGATTAGGCTGATGGTTTTTTTAGTAAAGAGTAAGTTATACAATAAACCAAATAATTAGCACTATATTTAACTGAAGCTTTTTTAAAACTGACAAATAAACTGTTCAGATTTTTAAAAGAAATTTATAAATAAATCATGGTCCTTTCCATAAACATGAATCTGTAGCTTAAATTTCAAACAGTACCTTCTCTTTTCAACAAAAGGTGGAAAGTCATAAAAAAAGTTTTACAGAGGATTAGAAAGAAACTAGGACACAAGGGAAGAAAGAAACTTCATTGCTGGTTGCTCAACGTTTTATTTTTCTTTTGGTAAGAAATATATTTAGTGTGCATAGATGAATTACAAATACTTTGGGTGCCACCAATATGTCCAGTGTTGACCAAAGATGGAATCTGAAGTCCATTAATGTATTTGAATCTACCCTCAGCCATGAAAACTCCCTAGATGACTTTGTAAGTCACTCTGAGTTCCTGGATGAAAAGGAAGACTATAATTCTAATAAACACATAAAAATTACCCACTTAGTCTTAAAGGTTCCCCTTGGTTTTCCCTCAATTATGTTTCAAGTCCTCTTTCTCATTATATACTTGTCATGATATTTGTATCTTCCACCAGGAACCAGGTCTCTGTGTGCATGAGAGGAAGGGAATATATTGTCACTTGGTCCTGGACACCCAAGAAGGTCCATTGCAAGATGCACAGCCGTTACCACGAAGAAGATGAAAGGGTAAGTTATTACTCAAGATAATATTTATAAAACTCAATTTCTTTAAGTCTATGTCCAAATGTGTCAGATTTCTCAGAGCTAATCAGAAAGCATTACAGCAGAGTAAGCAAGTTTCCCAACTAGCCTCAATAAGGGATTGGTAGCCCATGCAGAGGCTGAGGCCACCCAGGGAAGGTGGCCAGATGACAAGTCCCAAACTGTCCGTTTAAAATAGTATTAACTTTCTTAGGAAGCCCACAGCAACATGGGAGACACAGGTAGGTGTTGGGCATAGAGAAAAAGGCTTAGATCTCAGCAGCCAACAGCAAAGAAAGGATGGATAGGCTCAGCCAAAATGGAGACTGAACCTCAGGAAAACACCTCAAGGGTGATGGTGGTGCTTGCTTAGAATTTAGCCAGATGTGGTTCTTTGCTGGGGAGGTGGAATTAGGTTACCGTTACCTGTGTGTAGATTCTGAACTAATGGGGACCTCTTCCCTGGGAAGAGATGCCTATTACAACCATAGACTCTAATGATCTGGCTTTAGATAGAAGCTGTTCGAGGCTTTCAAAGGTAAGCCAGAATGCATATTTGAGAAACATGCTGATTTTTATTTTACAAGAATAGAGGAATAGTTTGGCTTCACTTTCTTTGGGGATGTGTTTTTTTGACTTCTCAGTCAAGCTACAATCCTGGGAGTTTCTGATCATTTCCGATCCAAATAAGTGCATTTGCTCATATCTATTCTTTACTTTTCATACTGAATCTACCCTCTTTCAATTCTCTTTCCTGATGTTTTATCAACATTTAGTCTCTGAAGGGCCCTGGGGCTGAGATCTTTCTTCATCCACATGATATTCCATTGTGAAGTTTGGTCTAGTGGTCAAGGTGCTGGGCTAGAAACCAGGAGACTGAGAGTTCTAGTCCCGCCTTAGACATGAAAGCTGGCTGGGTAACCTTGGGCCAGTCCATCTCTCAGCCCTAGGAAGGAGCCAATGGCAAACCAGGAGACTGAGAGTTCTAGTCCCGCCTTAGGCAGGAAAGATGGCTGGTGACCTTGGGCCAGTCCCTTTCTCTCAGCCCAACTCACCTCACAGGGTTGTTGTTGTGGGGAAAGTAAGGGGAGGAAGGAGTATTAGGTATGTTCGCCACCTTGAGTTATTTATAAAAATAATAAAGGCGGGATAAAAATTAAACAAATAAAATAAATAAATAAATATTAACAGCACTGTATTATATTCATTCTTTCTATTGGGGGGGAAATGGACCATAATTTTATGTAGGTTCCCTTTCCTGGATCAACAGACCCTACTCACAGCCACTCTTACCTTAGTCTCCTGTTATTTGGGCTACTGTAATGCACTCTTCAGATGTCTGCCCTTGAAGATCACTCAGAACCTACAGCTGGTCTACAATGAGGTTGTGTGAATATTTATGGGGTCACCTCCAGTATGTGAGCTGCTTCCTGTTGGTTTCTGGGTGCAATTCAAGGTGCTGGTTATCACCTACAAAGCCTTTCATTATGTGGAGCCTGGTTGTTTATTGGGCCATTTTTCTCCAATTATCTCTGGGCATTCTCCAGGTCCTGTTGACTAAACAGCGCCATCTTATGTGATCCCGGAGACATGCCTTCTCTGTTGCTGTTCCTGCCTTCTGGAATACCATTCCCCTCATAAGAGAATAAGGTAAAGATGTTCTCTTAAAGCAAACATGTAGGAAATTGAATGGTAGTACACCATTAGTATAGTCTGATCCTAAATTCCAGCTCAACCTACATTCCCACCCCAAAATAAGCTTTTGGAATCAATACGGCAGAAGAGATATTCAAAATGGCAGTAAAGCTGGGCCACGTGATCATAATTTACTCTCCATCCCCATCTCAGAAAATTTCTCACTCATCTGCAATAAATAGAGAATGGCCATTGCAGTTGGAATGCCCTGCACATTATTTCACAGTCTTTTCTCAACCTCCGTATTTAAAGATTTGTAACTGGCAGCAGTAGATAATTCTGCTTTTCAGCCAACGATGCTCTGCTTCTCTGTGTTCTGCAGTTTGTAAGATTTATACGCACGTAGAGGGAAGGAAAGATGAGTCTTGGTTTCCAGAGAGATCACTTGCTTTGCCTTTATATTCTGCCTCTGTCTACCGCTCTTCCTCTTCTACTTCCTGTCATGATCCTGGTTGCTGTGGAAATGATTAAGCTGTCATAAACAAAGCCCAGGTGGGAAATACTCACTGGAAACAAATGTCACAAATGTCCCACCCCCTATGCAAATTACTGTGGAAACAAAGAAACAGAGAAAGACATTAAGTGGCTGTTTTCTCTAACCTGGGGAGAAGCATTTCAAAAAGTCACCCCCTCTTGTTCTTCTCCTTTCCCCCAGATGCATTGCAAAGCTGTGAAAATGCACGTAAAGACTTAGCAAGGACAAGGAACGCTGAACAGGCTCACGCTTGTGCCTTTTTTACAGTTTTGCTAACTCCAGAGGGTCACATCCCTTCATCAACCACAGAAAAGAAGTCTTGTTGCAGAACATGGTGTTCTCTTTTTGCTGGGGCTATGCAGAGCTTTGGATTCAAAGTGGGATTTTGGAGCAAACGGAGGCCCATGGGACCTGCCTGCAACTCTTGAATCCAAATGTGTCTTCTACTTCATCTACTTATTCATTTGCAAACATTTGTATTCTCAGGATGGCAGGCAGCTTACGATAACCCAGTCAAACACAAGAAAATGGCTCTCAAAGAAAGCCATACCGTTAAGGACAATAAATGTTCTTAACTATGAGCAAATCCTGCTACTACCATCAGGACCCCCTTTCCAGGGTTATGCCGGAGCTGAGGAGGACTGCCACCTGATCATGGAAAAGAGGCAGCTGCTTTAAGGAGTCGCCAAGAGGTGCAACGCGAAAGTCACGGATGTTCCAAGACTACCTTTGGCCTTCAGACCGGAAGATCTGCAGAGCCAAATCAGGCCAAATTTTCCACTTTCCCCAGTGATAAAAGTAAGCCAAAGTTAAGATCACCTGGGGTTGGTTGTTCTCTTGAGACGCTGCATCTGTCTATCCGAGAGCTGCAGATTTGCAGTTCCTGCCTTGCTGGGCTGGAACTGGCTCTGGGCTTCAGCCAGGTCTGTTCGTTCCAGCCCCGGCTGAGCTGCTGTTGCCAGCGGTTTTGGACTCCACTTCTGCCCACCTTCTCAGAGTTTTAAGGGATTTCGGGGCATGAGGTTTTTATCGAATTACCGTTTTGCATTCAGTGTTTCAAACATTTTAATTAAATTGTTTTCCTGCTTTGGGGCTGTTAAAAAGACACTGAGACTGTGGGCTGTAAATTTTATAACTGTGCAAGAATAAATAAAATGTCACTCTGATTGCGTGCATCTCTCTGTTAATCTTCCTTTTATTCTTTCTCCCGCTCCTTCGCTTTGATCCCTGATGCGACTCTGCAGTACCATTTTTCAGCGATCCCTTTCCTTCCTCATTATTTCCAAATGCCTTACCACAGCTCCTTTCCTCAGTTGCTTCTTATCTCCCACAAGTCTCTCTCCCCACACTTTTATCCATTTTGCTTCTGCTATCCCTTGCACCTGTCCTCTGTTTTCTCCTGTTTTTCCCCCCTATACAGATTTCTCTCTGTTCCCCTCTTCTGGCTGTTTCCATCTCTACTTTTTGTCACTGAATTCAGAAGCAGAGTTTTTACTCTCCCAGCAATTTGCAGAAAGAGATGAATCTCTGGGGTGAGATGAGAGCCTAGAACAGAAGTACTTGTATCTCCCACTCGACCTCCCAGTTCAGGAGAAGAAGCAGCAGCAACAACATGGCCCTTGATTCAAGAACATTATGTGTCTGCACTCTACATTTTCACTCATGCTGGCAAAAGATCGTATCGCCACATGAAGGTCAAAGATCTCCTCAGCCGCCATGCCCTGGTCTGAAAGTTATTTTCCCCCCCAAAAAAAACCTCCCTCACCCAGAAACATTGAAATGAGCCACCAAAGTGAGACTTGAGAATGAATCAACAAATCCATTAGAAATTTAAAGGGAAAGTTATAAGGAGCTGCCGCAGAAAAAATGTTTTGGTCTTGATGGCATCTGAAGTGTTCTAGAATCAGCTGGCAAGAGGCAACAAGCCCTTCTTCTGCACTGCCCATCACATGTCCAGGTGCAACCTGGGTATTATGCATGAGCACAGATACGTTCTTGGGGCATGAAAAGTCATCATTATTCCTCCCTTGCCAATTACAGCTGATGCCAAAGACTTTAATCTGCTGTCAGTGACAACCAGCGTCAAATGTTGTAATGGTATATGGCAAGGGTCGGAAATGGCGGCTCGCGAGCCACATGCGGCTCTTTGGCCCCTTGAGTGTGGCTCTTCCGCAGCTGAACTCACCCCCGCCCCTTCCACGCGATTGGATCCCGCCCCCAAACTCTTACGCTCTTACGCGCGCTCTCGCTCTCCAAGGCTGGGGCCACCCGCAGCCGCCCACACCTCGCGCACAGCCCGCGGGGCTCTCTGCCGCTCCCTTCGACGGAGGAGGGACCGGCGTGCCTTGGGAGCTGCTGCTGGCGGCATGTCTGGGCGAGGCGCGCGGGCGGAGCTGCCCGTCTGGCACTCTGGCACTTGGGCGCTCCCGAGCCTCTTCCCTTCTCCCTCGCCACGTTCGGGCGTTGAGGCCAGGCAAAGCCGGGCGGTCGCGCAGGGGCGAGGCGAGGAGTCCCGCTACTCCGCCTACCGCCACATCCGTCCATTCCCGGCCTCGTGGATCCCTTCGAGGGGCCGCGGGGCTTCCCCGCTTTCCTCCCAAGGAGGCCTTGACGGCGCACCCTCCCGCCCCATCAATCCCCCCACCCCGCCGTTCGGCGTCCTCTCCCCCCGCTAACCCAAGCCCTGCGGTGGCCGGGGGACCCGACCCAGGCTCCGTTCCGGTGGGGCGACTGTAGTGACCGGAGGCGGCCAAGGGGAGAGCAGGCAGCTTCGGAAGGGGGAAAGGAAGAATGGAAAGGCTGAAAGGATGTGGCAGGAACGGCCCTGGAAAGCGGGGCCTGCGGACCGCCACCTTTGGGGAGGAGGGTCCAGCCGGCGAGCAATGGCGGCACCAGAGTTCGCCGGAGCGGCTGGCGCGCTGGCTGGCCGAGGCATCCAGGCGCTGGGCAAGGGCGCGGGCCCGGGACGCGAGCAACCCGCCTTGGCGCTTCTGGAGAAGCGGCCGCGGGAGGCCCGCCGGGTGCACCCTCCCGCCCCATCAATCCCCCCACCCCGCCGTTCGGCGTCCTCTCCCCCCGCTAACCCAAGCCCTGCAGCGGCAGATACTCCACAGCGCGGTTGGGGTTTTCGGAACCGGGTACCCCGGGGCCACCCCCCGCTCCCCCGTCCATGGAGAGCGAGAGGAAAAGGGGCGCTCGGGCGCTTTGCGCTGCGCCCGGCGCCTTCGGCTCCCGATTGCTGCAAAGGGCACCACCCCACGCCAGCTACAGACCCGACCCGCGGCCCGCAGAGGGCTGCAGGGCTACGGCCACCATCCTGCCTGCGGGAGTCCGAGGAGGAGAGCAGGAAGAGGGGGAGGGGGAGGAGTCGTCGCCGCTTTTACTGCTGCTGCCGCCTGCCTGCCTGCCTGCTCCAGCCCCGAGCGAGCCGCCCGCTCCTTCGGCTCCTGCCTTCGCTGCAGAGGCACTGCGCACTACGAGCGCACCGCCCGGCAAGCCCCGGGCGAGCCTCAGCCCAGCGGGAGGGGGCAGAACGCAGAGGGAAGGGAGACGGCAGAGAGGGCAAGGAGCGTGAGGCCTGCTGAGCTTTTGCCGGCGGACCCGCGCTGTGGCGAGCTCTCCTCTCCCCCCGCTAACTCGAGCCCTGCGGCGGCCGGGGGAAGCCGAGCCAGGCGGGGGTGCAGCGGGGCCCAGCGGCGCGCTGCGGGCGAAGAGCCGCCTGCTCTCCCCTTGGCCGCCTCCGGTCGCTACAGTCGCCCCGCCGGAACGGAGCCTGGCTTGGCTCCCCCGGCCACCGCAGGGCTCGGGTTAGCGGGGGGAGAGGACGCCGAACGGCGGGGTGGGGGGATTGATGGGGCAGGAGGGTGCACCCGACGGGACCGCAGGGACCCTCCGGAGAGGCGGCTTGAAAGCGGTTTCGGGGTGGTTGTTTTTTAAGCGGGCCTATGCGGTGGCTGCTTTTCTCTCCCCACAGACAGCGCGGGCGGGCGGGTCCTCTGGAAGGAGGCCGGCCGGAGTTCTGCTTGCAGCGGACGAGTTGCTGCTGGGCCGAGCAGATGCTTTTGAGACCTAACGGCGGGGTTACATCGGGACCGAGTCCGGCCTATCCCCGGTCTGTGTCGCGTTAATGCCGCCCCCTTTCCCACCTGGGAGGCCAGCTTGCAGCGCAAACGGCAGTCGCTTACTGAGCGAGTGCATTTTAAAATCTGCTTAACCCCCTTCCCCCTGCCCGCACTTCTCCCTCTTTGAAAAAGGAAGGCCGGAAAAGTGCAGTTTCAGTCTTGCGTTAAAGGGAGAAGCTGCCCTTAATGACAGAAGGCCATTCAAGTTGGAGAAACCTCGCGGGATGGGCGGAATCGCTACACACAAGCCACACGCCCCATTTCGTTCCTCCTTCCCTATTGCTTAATTGCCAGGCGCTCCTCCCCTGGAAACCCAGAGGAGGTGGGAGAAAGGCCGCTTCACACAACTCGCCAATCCGGGAAGTCCAAGTGTACACCCAAGGAGATCTGGAGGGTTTCCGGGGGAGCGGGGGACAGGCAGGGCAAGAAGCCAGAGCCTTGGGGTTGCCCAAGCGCCCTCCTCTTCCCTGTGGAACCGCCCTCCTTTTAAAACATGGCAGGAGTGCCCTTGATCACGTGCAAAGTATTTTTTCTGCTTCTAAGCGGCCGCGGGAGGCCCGCTGGGTGCACCCTCCCGCCCCATCAATCCCCCCACCCTGCCGTTCGGCGTTCTCTCCCCCCGCTAACCCGAGCCCTGCGGTGGCCGGGGGAGCCAAGCCAGGCTCCGTTCCGGCGGGGCGACTGTAGCGACCGGAGGCGGCCAAGGGGAGAGCAGGCGGCTCTTCGCCCGCAGCGCGCCGCTGGGCCCCGCTGCACCCCCGCCTGGCTCGGCTTCCCCCGGCCGCCGCAGGGCTCGAGTTAGCGGGGGGAGAGGAGAGCTCGCCACAGCGCGGGTCCGCCGGCAAAAGCTCAGCAGGCCTCACGCTCCTTGCCCTCTCTGCCGTCTCCCTTCCCTCTGCGTTCTGCCCCCTCCCGCTGGGCTGAGGCTCGCCCGGGGCTTGCCGGGCGGTGCGCTCGTAGTGCGCAGTGCCTCTGCAGCGAAGGCAGGAGCCGAAGGAGCGGGCGGCTCGCTCGGGGCTGGAGCAGGCAGGCAGGCAGGCGGCAGCAGCAGTAAAAGCGGCGACGACTCCTCCCCCTCCCCCTCTTCCTGCTCTCCTCCTCGGACTCCCGCAGGCAGGATGGTGGCCGTAGCCCTGCAGCCCTCTGCGGGCCGCGGGTCGGGTCTGTAGCTGGCGTGGGGTGGTGCCCTTTGCAGCAATCGGGAGCCGAAGGCGCCGGGCGCCGGGCGCAGCACAAAGCGCCCGAGCGCCCCTTTTCCTCTCGCTCTCCATGGACGGGGGAGCGGGGGGTGGCCCCGGGATACCCGGTTCCGAAAACTCCAACCGCGCTGTGGAGTATCTGCCGCCGCAGGGCTTGGGTTAGCGGGGGGAGAGGACGCCGAACGGCGGGGTGGGGGGATTGATGGGGCGGGAGGGTGCGCCGTCGAGGCCTCCTTGGGAGGAAAGCGGGGAAGCCCCGCGGCCCCTCGAAGGGATCCACGAGGCCGGGAATGGACGGATGTGGCGGTAGGCGGAGTAGCGGGACTCCTCGCCTCGCCCCTGCGCGACCGCCCGGCTTTGCCTGGCCTCAACGCCCGAACGTGGCGAGGGAGAAGGGAAGAGGCTCGGGAGCGCCCAAGTGCCAGAGTGCCAGACGGGCAGCTCCGCCCGCGCGCCTCGCCCAGACATGCCGCCAGCAGCAGCTCCCAAGGCACGCCGGTCCCTCCTCCGTCGAAGGGAGCGGCAGAGAGCCCCGCGGGCTGTGCGCGAGGTGTGGTTGGCTGCGGGTGGCCCCGGCCTTGGAGAGTGCAACGAGGACCGGCCATGGAAGGTGAGCGAGGGCCGGGGCGGCCGGCCAAGCGCAGCGCAGCCCTTCCACACGATTGGATCCCGCCCCCAAACCCCGCCCCCTTCCACGCGATTGGATCCCGCCCCCAAACCCCGCCCCCTTCCACGCGATTGGCTCCTGCCCGCAAACCTCGCCCCCTTCCACGCGATTGGCCCCCGCCCGCAAACCCCGCCCCCTGGCTCTCGAGCACTTAAAAATGTGCACGAGCATACCAAAATGGCTCTCGGCTCAAAAAGTTTGCCGACCCTTGGTATATGGGAAAGACCTTGGGAGACGGGACGAAGAGATGCTGCCTAGGGAACAGTCAGATAAGAGACAGCCTAGCCCACAGCTGCATAATAGGCAGGGCAAGAGGCTCAGAAGGGACGCTCCCTAATTTCTCGGGCTGTAAAGGAGACAGCGGGAGATTTGTACTTTCAGACTTGCGAGATTCTGTTAATGTAGCCTTACAATAAAGTAGAATGAGCTCATCTGGTTGTGTTTCCTGTCTGGTCTACCCGGGAAGGCTGACAAACGTGAATGGAGCAGTTTGGGAATGAATGGGCAGAAATAGAATCCCAAGATCTGTTCACTCATAGGCATGGCCTCCAGATTCTGACCTCCATCCCTTTTGTTGGGCTGCCCCTCATGAGGAATTTATATCCACAAGGCTACAAGATTTTAGCCACAGTTTGAAGCATCAGAGAGCCCCCCTCCAAGTAACTGAAAATGCTTAGCAGGGGGTGGATATGGATTGCAGCTTGGGTGGCTGACTGAAAATGTCCTGATTTTGACTTGCTCAATGTTTCCTGCATTTAAAACACCATGCCTCGTCTCAATGAAGCAGGATTAACACGGGAAAAGATGGGGGTCCGAGGGACTAGGTTAGGATTCACAGATTCAGGTGAAGTATCCTGGTCACTGCATGGATGAGGCCATGTTGTTTTCTTGACAATGCAGCTAACTCGGGAGACTGAGGACAACCTGGAAGCTCAATGTAGCAGCAAGGGAGGAATTGAACCAGTCTGTTTTCTGGCAAGTGGCTGCTTTGTACCACAAGACGTTGTGACAACTTTTACAAAATGGCTACCATGGAGCGGTTTGCTCATCTGCATTGCTTCCCAGCCTGGAAAGATTGCCAACCACTGAGTTACAGGGAAGAAATGAAATGCTCTGAATGCATATTAGGACTATGGTATCTGGGGTACAAACATTCAGATAACCAGTAGATGGCAGTAAAAATGTGGGGCTTTACGTATCTCTTTGTTGTCATCTAGTGGTGATCTGGATCTTTGTAGCCCAAACATGGAGCTCCAGATTTTACATTTTAAAATTCACTTGCCTCACAGCACCATTGTGATGACCAGAACAAAATGGAATTGGCCAGTGCTACTCTCATGGAAAATTCATTTATTTGAAAAGGAATATCATTTTGCTGCAGAGAAGGATAATATCTTTCTAAAGGAAAAGTATTAGAATGAACCTCCGTAAGTGGGAAAGGGTTGAGCTTTCTGCCCCATCTATGTAATGTTTTAAGCATAAGAGGAAAGTATTCAGCATTGTCCTTGCTCTTAGCCACTTCCTGACCACTTCCTGTATCATCAAGACCAAGAGAATGGTCTGGATTTTAAAGCAGGGCATGTGTCTTCCTGGCGGTGCTGATTTAAGTCTGTTGACTGGCTAGCTGGTTAACATCTCTGGAGAACCCAGAGTCCACTGATTACCTGTAGCTTGAGAAAGACCTCTGAAGTGAAAGCCAAAGAATGCATAAAAAGGAATCTGTTCCCCATCAGATTCCTCCACTACTCACACCACACTGCATGAATTCTTTTTTGACTGAGGCGCAAAAAGGTGTCTTCGTGGCTCGAAGTGCAGCACATGGCTTCATGGTGGCTTGTAGGTTGCGTTTTAGGGCTGACGAGGTGGGTAGTTTTAGGGCTACAAACCAGGAGACTGAGAGTTCCAGTCCCGCCTTAGGCGTGAAAGCTGGCTGGGTGACCTTGGGCCAGTCCCTGTCTCTCAGCCCTAGGAAGGAGCCAATGGCAAACCGGGAGACTGAGAGTTCTAGTCCTGCCTCAGGCATGAAAGCCAGCTGGGGGACCTTGGGCCAGTCCCTGTCTCTCAGCCCTAGGAAGGAGCCAATGGCAAACCGGGAGACTGAGAGTTCTAGTCCCGCCTTAGGTACAAAGCCAGCTGGGGGACCTTGGGCCAGTCCCTGTCTCTCAGCCCTAGGAAGGAGCCAATGGCAAACCGGGAGACTGGGAGTTCTAGTCCCGCCTTAAGGTACAAAGTCGGCTGGGGGACCTTGGGCCAGTCCCTCTCTCTCAGCCCTAGGAAAGAGCCAATGGAAAACCAGGAGACTGAGAGTTCTAGTCCCACCTTAGGCATGAAAGCCAGCTGGGGGACCTTGGGCCAGTCCCTGTCTCTCAGCCCTAGGAAGGAGCCAATGGCAAACCAGGAGACTGAGAGTTCTAGTCCCACCTTAGGCATGGAAGCCAGCTGGGTGACCTTGAGCCAGTCACTCTCTCTCAGGCCAACTCACCTCACAGGGTGGTTGTTGTGGGGAAAATAGGAGGAGGAAGCAGTATTATGTATGCCACCTTGAGTTATTTATAAAAATAATAAAGGTGGGATAAAAATAAAATAAACAAAATAAAATAAATAAATAAATAGTTTTGATAGGAGCCAGGATACTGCTGGGCATCCTTCTGTTTTAGGCTTGGCTGCAATCCAGCATTCAGCTAACTAATAATGTGATTGCCCATACAAGAAGCCAGATTCCTTGTCTTTGTGGAAGGCTGGAGAGTTACCACAATGGGTAGTCCAGTCAAAGCTGTTTTGTGAGGACATTCAAAGCATACCTGATGAAAGCAGGAGTCATTTTGAACAATGGGATGAAAATCCCTCAACCATTCACAATGGATTCTTTTGTACTCTGTTGGACATTAGATGCAGTGATAATCAAAGTGGCGATGGAAGAGAGCGGGCCCTGAAAGTCCTCCCCAACTCCACAGCACTTTGCACTCCTGCCCTCCAGAAATAATCCAAGGGGACAGAGCGTATTCTTTTTACTGGAGGGTGAAATGGCAGCGCCTGTTGTTTGAGAGCCTGTTGAGACCTTCAGAAGGTAAACAAACCCTCTGTTCCAGTCCAGGCCATTACTATTTTGTGCTGCTTTCCAAAGTAATTAATCAGAAGAGATTTCACTCCAAGAAAAATGCATTGCCAATTACTTCAAAAAAAAAAAGTTCAAAGCAAAAATAAACAAAATGAGTGCAAACAAACCTAGTAAGTGCATTCATAGTCTGCTTGGTCAAGTAGGTATCATCAAGTCAGTCCTGCCTCCTGGTGATTGCATGGGCAAATGCATTCCATCTCAACCTGCAGATCTTCCAAGCACGTTCCTCTGATCTTGATTGCATCCATCCTCCTCATCCTTTGTTTTCCCCCTTCTTCTACTTCCCTCAGCCTTGCCACCATATTTATTTTTTTCTAGTCCATCATCAGCTCATGCCCTCATGCCCAAAGAATATGAGATTCTGCTTGCTAATAATTGTCTCAAGGGAACAGTCAATCTTTATTTGATACAGGATTGATCGGTTGATTCTTCCTGAAATCCATGGTATTCTTAGTAGTCATTTCCAAATCCATAATTCAAAGTGATGCTTATTCATTTAATAAATAATAAATGAAGTGTGATATCTTCTTTCTCTCACTCTTTCTTAATGCCCACCTTCCACAGCCATACATTTCCAGTGGAAAAACTGTGTTAATTAATCTGATCTTCTTGCACAGAATATCTTCAACCTTTACGATCTTGTCTTGGTTTGTCTTTATCATCTTCTCTAGGATTAATCTCCTCTTTACTTCTCAAGTACATTGTCCACCCTTATCTATTATTGAGACAAAGGAAATAAACTACTACCTTCCCTTTTTTGACATCAACTCTTAGTTCATAAAGAATGTTACTTTTTGTCTTAATTTGTAACATCAGCCCAGATTTTTCACTGTCCACTTTTTTGTTCATAATGAGCTCTTTTACAGTAGATCTTCTTTGCAAAGTGGTGTCACCTATATATCTTAATATTCCGAGCTCCAAAGTTGATTCCAGGGTCCATCTCTTCCAATCCTATCATTCTTACAATATATTTGCTGTAGAAAAGAAACAGATGCAGGGTCAACATCCATTTTTAATTTTCCCTCCTTCCTTACTCTGAACCATTCTGTTTCTCCAAATTCAGCTCCAAACCCATTTGAAATAAAATTCATAAATGGTGCCAAGCATCAAATGTAGGGCCAGGATTCATTAAACTTTCCCTAGGCGGTGCGGGTGGGGAGAGATTTAGGATTTTTTTTTTTAAAAAAATATCTATTAAGCATATTTTATTTATTTAGGGTTTACGTTTCTGATTTGGAGAGTTTCATATTTCAAAATGGCAGAAAACTACTGAATTTTGCATTTGTGATCAGAAAAGGTTCGGGGAGGTACTCAAACTAAGATTTGGAAATCTTGCAGAGTCTTGGGTACTTGGTTGCCCACCTTTTCTGTAAAATATGTGTGAACATAATTCGAAATTTAGCTCTCTTAGATTGATTATGCCTTTCTTAATCCAGCTGAATCAGTCCAGCCTAGAAGAAAAAATCTTTATCCATCCATCCATCCATCCATCCATCCATCCATCCATCCATCCATCCATCCATCCATCCATCCACACACAGTATGTGTATATCTATCTATCTATCTATCTATCTATCTATCTATCTATCTATCTATCTATCTATCTATCTATCTATCTACCTACCTACCTACCTACCTACCTACCTACCTATCTACCTATCTATCTTGCCAACCTAGCAATTCAAAAGCATACAAATGCAAGTAGATAAATAGGTACCACTTCGGTGGGTAGGTAACAGCGTTCTGCATGCGTCATGCCAGCCACATGACCGCGGAAGCATCTACAGACAGCGCTGGCTCTTCGGCTAAGAAACGGAGATGAGCAACCTTTACTATATATATATATATATATATACAGTATATATATATTTCTACACTCCTTTCAAATTTCAGGTGTGTTTTTCCTTTTATTTTTCAGTTCTGCTGAACTTCATAAGTTCCTTGTATGCTCATAACCTTTTATTATGTCAAACTCAACCTCAAAATTACAGTATAGCTATACCAGAGTTCCCCCAGTGAATGGAGGAATGCACAATTCTCTGTGACATTTCCCCCCTTCAAACATTATATTGCAGTTCATGTGAACTTTTACAATCCCTAATTTACAAAAGAATTGAGGCAAGGTTGCTGCAAAGTCACGGTTACAATATAAACGTGCAAACAGATAAGACAGCAGATTGACTTCTTGGTTGTACCACTGCAGGCCACAGAGGGAGGAATTATAGGATTAAATTAAAAGAAAATCTGTATATAGGAGCTACATGTCAAAACCAATGGATCTACTCTTTCATTCTCTCGGTCATGTTTGTTTGTCATCATCCTCAAGAACATAGTATGGGTTGTTACAAATGCTCTGTTCCAGTCATATCACGTTCTTAGAAGGGATAGTATGGGAGAGGCAATTTTTACTGATTTCCCCACATGGCCCGTTCTAGGGATGTTTGCAGTGGGGTAGTCTGTCCCTTTGGTCTTTATGTTGTGATTTTGCATAGAAGTACATATGGGGCAGAGTTTGCATCAAGACATTGGACATTGGGATGAAAAAGGGTTGAATATGGGATGGAAGGGAACTATGTCATGTAATCTTAAAGAGAGAGGGGGATAATAAGTAAAGAAAGATGTAAAGAAGATTGGAAGTCACTTCTTTAAGTATCTTTTTTCTTTTTTTCTTTTTCTATCTGTATTGTTCTTCGTACCTTTTCTTTTTTCTTTTTCTTAATATATATATATATATATTTCAAATTTCATCACCGCCCATCTCACTCATAGAGTGACTCTGGGTGGTTTACAATAAAACTGGAATAAATAAAGATTAAAATACAATAAAAAACAACATTCTTTAATAAAAATAGAAAATCCAAGCTAGAGGTGTTAAGAAGTTCTTAATATAAATGCATTTAATTCAAATTCATGGGAGCCATTTCAGGGCGCTAACCCATATATACCCCATTTTGTCTTTTTGCACCCATAAAAAATGGTTGTCCCAGGGTTTGGAACAAAGTAGACAAGAGAGCACCAGGATTCATAGAGGAGAAATAGGCTTGCACAAACATTCAGTTCAGAGTTTTAATAGGAAGGCAGTTCAATCAAACCCATTTCTTAAGTAGCATCATATTAAATTAGGTGACTCCTAAATCTGTTCAGGTGATTTTGTTGCTTTGAGGTCTGTGTAGAAATGGCTTTTTCTGAACCGAATCAGAAATCCAAATCAACCTGGTTGATTCTATCTGCCTGCCTCCATTTCCAAATCACTATGGATCATTGAGTCAAAAAACATACCCGCTTTCTGAACTGAATCCATGATCTGAATTGTGTTTTGCTGGCTTCATACTGGCCCATTTTTTTCCAGCTGGGAAGTGTAAGCAACCAGATGGGCTTCAGAGCAAGGGAAACTATTTTACTGAAAATAACTGTAGTGACAGAAATCTGGAAAACAAATTCTTTTTTTATCAAATTGAACAAGAAACGCAGAGCGCTACTCAGGACACATCCTGAGCCTCCTACCGCTGCATTTTGCAGCTCCAGATCAGCAATCAGAATGTCACATTATACAGAAGCACAGTTATCCCGTGCTTTGCCAGGCTTATCCGCACACGATAAGGCCTCAGCAGAAGTTTACAGAGAACTTTCTGCCTTTCTTGTATAAGAAGAACTTGGTTTTCCACATGCTGTTGAGATCCAGGTGCCAATGGCGATGTGCTGCTATGGGCGAACTCTGGTTGCTGGAGTTTAAATATGTTATGGAAAGTCTACGAACCTTTGTAGCAAGCAGCATGTGGGGCAAGTGCCCTGAGCAATCCTCTCCCAGAAAATATCAGTTCAAGCTCACCACGATGCCCCGTTCCCTTTCTCTTATTCTCAGTCACAAAGCTGAAGCAGTGATGTATCTGGTATTATGATGGGGCCATCAAGCTCTTCCTATCAGCAGCTTGGCGGAGAAGCCCTGTGCAAAGAAGCAGCTAGCTTTCTCACTTTTTTCCCCTGGGATGGTTACTTGCCTCACAATATCCCCTGTTTTGCTGTGGGTCACTAGAGGCTCTAATTATATACTCTGATCTCATTCATCTGCTAGGATTCAGGAGGATCCGCCTCTGGAGTTCTTCTTCTCCCTCGTTCACATCCAGGTGATGTCTCCTGTTTGCCAGTGGGGGATCATGTTTGCTTTGGCATGGGATTTCAACATCTTCCCTGACACAATGTGAGGGTTGTGATCAAGCACACTGGAGGCCCAGATTCACCACACACATTTAGGGGATTCAAACAACTGCAGGAAAGACAACTCTAACTCAACCGTTCCTAACTTGGGTACGGATGAGGGGACTAGAAATCTGGTGGATCTAGAGCAGTGTTTCTCAGCCTTTTTCCTCTCATGGTCCCCTTCTGACCTTGTTTTTCTCCTGTGCCCCCCTCCCCCGTCCAGGTCCCATTTCCAGATACTGTGACTGGTGTGTTTTCTGGTGTCACCAGACAATATTTGCAGTATAATACATTTGGCTTTTCTGTGGCCCCCTTGGCATGTGCCACGGCCCACCGTTACATGTATCCCACCTGTGGCCCCCTTGAAAGATCCTAGGGCCTAGACTACTTAGATTCTAGAGGACTTTTAGTTAGGATCCTGTGGTTACAGTTACAGATAATTAATCTCATAATTAATATATGTTTACAAAAAAATAAAATTAGAAAGGAGAAAGAAATTTGCTGGCATTCCTTTCTAGTTAAGAGAATTCGTTTCAGCAGGGCCCTTTATCTCCAAACAGCATTCACTGAGCAAGTATATCAAGATTGTCCTTAGACAAGACTTCGTGAAATCCTCTCAGAAACTTCGATGGGCCAATTGGTGACGGAATGCATGCTTTGGATGGAAAAGTATAGCATTTCCAGGTATAGCTTTAAATCCCATTTCTGATTCCCTGGAATTTTTTTGCCAATCTGGATTATATGGATTTAACATAACAACTGGGTTCCTAGGTTACACTAAACCATGATTATTGTTCAATAAGCTGCAATGGGCTGGGTTCTCATATTGTATGAAGCCAGAAACCATGATTTGCAGACTGAAATGCCTTGGGTTCACACAACATACAACGTGTGAACTCGTAGGTAGCAGATACCTGAAATGAAGATGAAACAGCAGCTTTTCATCCATTTAAGTTTGTTCAGTGACAAACTTAACATATACAAAACCTTCCTGAGTTATTTCTTGGTTCCTTTAGCACATCTCAGGTTTTTTGCCCCAGGAGGAACTGCCTTGACTGAAAGACAATGTCGAGGATATTATATGGATTCTGAACTATGAAAACTATTTCATAGATGCAAGATCTCTTAGACCTGCAAATATCAGGGGAGGGAAATGCTTGCATAAAGTCAAAGATGCTGTAAAATCAAATGCATCAAGGTTGGTTTGTCTGCTTTAAGTGGCTGTGTGACATCATCCTAAAAGATGGACCTATTTATTTCTGTTTGAAAGGGTACCCTTTTGTGAAAGTCTTTGCTATCTGGAAACTAAAGTGGAAATGCCCTGTTTGTCATGAGGCCAGCGGCAGTAAACACAATGTACGTACAGTGAGTTTAGCTAATGAAGCAGGAAGAAACAGATGCATCCTTGCAGAAATCTTATCCTTTGCTTTTTAACCCAGAAGCCACAAATTTCATTTATCCAGCTTTGCAGGGAAAAGAAGCCCACTGGTTGGGATATAGTGTTTGGCTTCCATTATACATCCTATAATGCTTCATTTTCAATATTTTCTCAATATAAGAGCAGAGAATCATGTTTTTAACTAAATGAGAACCATCATATTCCACATTAGTAATTGGACTGCAATTACCAATTTGCTGGTGAAGTGTGTTAAGAATACTAGTGGCCCTACAAAGTGAAGAGGAGGAGGAGGAGAATAAAAGCATTCTATTAAAAATGGTCTTGAATATAAAATGTCAATCCACTCACATCCTTTAATGGAGGGTAGATGTTAAGAGGACTTCATTATCCAGGACAAACCAAGTTCCTCTAACAACCGAATTATAATAAATGGATTTCATATTAGTACAATGTAAACCATTCCTTTAACTCTCATGACGCTTTTGAAACAGTCTCTTACTTCATTATCTTGTGAACTTGCTTGAAGAAAGTTTATATTTGGCAACTCTGGATTTTAAAAGTTAGAACGTGCAAACTTTTCTAGTGGGAACCCAATAAAGGGTTTTACATGCACATGGAAGAAGCTGATTTCAAAATTCAGAGAGACCAACATAGATTCTGACTCTACTAAGGCTCAAGGCAACTACAGTATCCATGTTATAGTTACTTTGTACATTCCCAGCTATGGTCTAACTGGTTTCTTCTCATAGTTCCCAGTAAGGTTGAGAATTGTAGTTAATCTTCAGTAGAAAACATTAGGTTGGAAACAGTTGTTCTTTTTTTTTTTCCATAAGTTTTATTAATTTTAAAATACACATTAAAAGCTAATACAAAAGAAAAGAAATAGAAATACAAAGTAAGAAAAGGGAAAAGAAAAAGTGAAGTCAAAAAATAACAAACAAGAAAAAATATAGAAAATAGATGTCCTCCAATTTATCCTTGAACTTTAAGTACAACAATTAACTTTAAATGTTAGTCCTTAATACAATACACAGAAACTTTTCTTTGTCATATACCCTTTGATTTCTATAATCCAATCTTCTGTTCTTCATATAGGTTTCGCCTTTCTTGATATCTTCCAACAATCCATCTCTGGTTTCTACTCCTTAGAATAGTAATCAAATGTTCGTTGTTGCATCAATTAAATGTTTTCCATTTGCTCTTTCCATTTTTACATCTATATTTATATCTTCAATAAAGTCCAATTAGTATAACAAATAAAGGCCTTATCTACGTCTAATAAAATACAGTATATTCTGTTCATGTTATGACTATATATTCCATTAATACATAATCTAACATATTACATAACATAATACATAATATAGCAAAAATACAAAACCTAACATAACATATAACCTAATACATACAACATATTCTTGTAATAACCTACATTCTAATTCCATCTCATCATCTCATTGTCTTCTCATAAATGTGTCTCCAGAAAGAGTAATATATAATATCAACATATTTATTTATAATCTTGTATCTTACACTTAAAATATCATGTTTTTATGCATCTGTACAGTTTCTCATATCTGTGCTTACTCTGTGTACAATACCAAATCCGCATTTTCATTAACCTTGCATTCCAAATCAATATCAATAAATCTCCTGTTTAGGTTATGCCAATATCACAATATGCAACTTGTTTATTTCTGTAACTCATGCGGGATGTCAAAATGTTTATTTTGCCATATCTATCAATTTGCATATTAAAATCTTCCTGTCTCAGCTGCCACAATGTATTTATGCCCAAACATTTAATAGACCACTTCCTGTAAAATATCATAATCTTCTTCTGTACCAATACATTCAAAGACCTCTTTCCCTGTTTCTCTACTGGTTCGAAAGGTCTTTCCTCTGTTTCTAAATCTGTCCCTTGTATCTTCTGTTCCTGAGCCACCAAAACTATTAATATACGTTCTATGGATTTCTTAATTTGCAAAAATTTTTTGCTGGTTTCTTCCTTAAAATCCTGAAGTACTGTGAGAAAGGCCATTATTTATTGTTCAAAGCGTAATCAACTGCCGTAGACAAAACAAAAAAATTTCTCAGGGAGCAAGGAACAGCTGTTCTATTATTTATCAATAATGTCTATTTCTTTAAGTGAGAAAAGCTTTTAAAGTAAGAGATGAAAAAATTCCACAGAGCAGTATTTCAAACAGTTTGTAAAGGGAAAGATGAAAATATATTCCAAATGAAAAATAGTCCTTTCTAAAAAAAAATAGAAAAGGAGAAAAAAAAAGGTAGAGAGGCACACATTCTCTATACTTTATTCTTTATTCTTCTTTATTCTTCAGGCTGCAAGCTGCTTAACCCAAACAAACAATTTCTCAAAAGTCAGTAAGTTTGTCGAGTGAGAAATACCAACAAAGTCTCTTAAGTCCCAATTTCTCTGATACAAAAGAAAGGCAGAAAAATACAAAACTTGTTCACTATGTTGCCAAAATAAAATCTATCAAACTTCCACCAAAATTAATTATAGCAAAGAAAACACAAAACTAGCCAACATTTTGAACGAAGTCCAAAGATAAATTTTAGAATAATAAAAATGTACTAATCTAAAAAGAAAACTAATATAAGGTGATCTAAAAGCTGGCTGTCACTCTTGTGTCTCCCAAGAGACTTACTGTTCTCTGCAGAGCTAGAATCCTCTTTCGGCCATTTCATTGCACCCCCCGTTCTTCTCCGCGGTGGAAACAACAAAGAAAAACAGGAGTGGGCAATTCCAATGGCTCTGTGAGCAATCTTCTGGTTCCCCCTTCTCCAGGGGGAAACTTCAGTGGTCCGTAGACCCCTGCAAACAAGATAGAAAGTTAGCCAGGTCTCAGAGCTCAGAGCTCTGAGAAACTCTGACTTGTCGAGCTGCCAGCCAGGCTTGGAGTCCTCGGAAACAGTTGTTCTTGAGCGTCACTTTATCCTCATTATGCTCGTCTCAAATTATTATTATTGTCGTTGTTGGTCGTACAGTCAGCCAGATGTTTCGACTGGATTTGGCATTTTTAGCCACCTGTCGAGTCCTTCCCATGACCTGGGATAGGCAGATGTTGTTTAATAATCTTAAAGGCATCGTTGCAGGATGTAAGCTGTGCCAAGTAAAGTTGCCTTTTGCAATGGACCGATGGCGACTTTGTCAACGCCGATGGGGTTCCAGGGGTGCGCCAGACGTTTTGGAATCCCACCCAAGACGGCCGTTACTACGGGAACTAACTTTGCTCTCTTTGGCCACAGTCGTTCTTCTATTTGCAGGTCTTTGTATTTTGTGATTTTCTCCAGCTCTTTCTCTTCTCTTCTGCTGTCCCCAGGGATTGCAGTGTCCACTCTCCAGACTTTTTTGCCTTTCTTATCAACAGTTGTTAACTCTGGGGTGTTGTGCGGCAGATGCTTGTCTGTTTGAATTCTAAAGTCCCAGAGCACTTTGGCTTCTTCATTTTCTATTACTTTGTCTGTTTTGTGGTCCCACCAGTTCTTGCTTGCAGGCAACTGGTATTTCTTGCAGATATTCCAATGCACCATTGTTGCTCCTTTGTCATGCTGTTGTTTGTAATCCGTCTGTGTGATCTTCTTGCAGCAGCTAACTAGGTGGTCCATTGTTTCTTTAGCTTCTTTGCAGAGGTGGCCTTTGCTGTCTGTTGCTGTCTTCTCAATTCTGGCTTTGTATGCATTTGTTCTTAAGGCTTGGTCTTGTGCAGCCAGAATTAGCCCCTCTGTCTCTTGCTTCAACTTTTCTGCTCTTAGCCATTGCCAGGCCTTGTTGTTATCTGCTCTGCCTGCTAGGTGTTTTGTGTACTGGCCATGCGCTCTACATGGGGCTACCCCTGAAGAGTGCCCAGAACTGCGCTGTTTCTCCTTTGTCAGGTGTTGGCTGTTCATTGCAGTCTCTCCATTAATGGATTGGTAGAAACGTCTCTGATTTGACTGAAATTGGAGATTCTGCCTGTAGTGGGCAATTCGAGCTTCATATCTGCTGATTTTCTTGGCTATGGCTGTTATTTGCTGCTTTATTATTTCCAGTGCTTCCTTGATCTTCCTTGTCTCTAGGTGATATTTCTTGATCAGGTATTCTTTGATCTGCTTGTTCTTCGGCTTCTTTTCTTTCATCTGTCCTAGCTTGCTTGCATCTGATCTTAGCATGCTGATCTTCTTTTCCAACCTAATCTTACATTTTGGTGATGCGCTGTTTGGCTTTTTTTCTTGTTTGTTGATTTTGCATCCAAGATCTTCAGTTATGATGTCCATCAGTTGGTTTCTTTCTTGCAAGGAGCTGGTGCTTATCTTTGATATTACAGTATTGGCATCTTTTAATACTTGTGCTAGCTGTTTTTTTGCAACCAGCTTCAATGCAGGCAACCTTATTCTGTTGTTTATGTGGTGTTCCAGATGCTCAGTTATTCTTTGTTTCAATTCCTCTTTTTTCAGTTAGAGGACTTTGTTCTTTCTGAGGAAAAGGCAGAGGAGAGAGTGCCTGGTTTGAGAATAAAAATGGTTCAATAGGCTTCCTCTGCTGCCGACTCTCCCTGGTTTGCCTCTACAGTCTGAACTACTTCTGGCAAGGCTTCTACATATTTCTTTGCCCTGGGGAGACCTTTGCAGTTCTTCCAATTCTACTTCTGTGAATACTTTATTTCATATTATAAATCGATGTTGATCTGCTAGCCTCTGTTCTGTTATTTCTGATATTTCTGGATGTTGTTCTTTCCAGAACTGGTGCATTATTTTCAGATATCCTCTTCTCGTTGGACATGATTTGTAAGAGCAGATCATTATTTCTATTTATTTATTAAATTTCTATGACCGCCCATCTTCCCCTCAAAGAGGGACTCTGGGCAGTTCACAGCCACAATAATACCATTAAAATACAATAAAAACACAGTAAAGATATAAATACAATAAATACAATAAAATCCAAGTGGCAGGTGGTTCGTACAGTGAAGCTAAAACTATTTAAAATATTTGAGGCGGCTCTAGGAAATCAGCCATCCCCAGGCTTGACCACTTTCCTTCTTGCCCCAGGTGAGATCACAGAGCCAAGTTTTTAATTTTTTCCTGAAGTCCAGGAGTGAAGGGGCCCATCTTATCTCCGGGGGAAGGATGTTCCATAGGGCAGGTGCCGCTGCAGAGAAGGCTCGCCTCCGAGACCCCGCTAGATGTTTCTATATTGCTATGTTTTCAGTCTTCGGATATTTGTGATAGGTAAGCAACCTTTCTTCCAGTAGTCCTGCAACTGCTGGCCGTGGTTGCTCAGCCAATGCTCCTGACTCCTGCAGCCCACTTGTCACCAGATGTCCAGGAAATCCAACACCTAACGTGGTCCTTGTTGACCTGGGTGATGACCGATCCAGTATAGGTTTTTCTAAGTTACGTCTCGCCATATTGTTTATGGATTATGGGTGAGACACTCTTTGTCTGGATCCTCTGATGAGACCTGTCCAGTAGGGTTGAACCTCTGGCCTAGCTCTCATCCTCCTCAGAGCACACAAACCCCACAACTGTGTCAAGGTAGTGCCTCGCTGGGGATTATTATTATTATTTCAATTTTCATGTCTGTCCATCTCATCAATCAATCAATTTTATTACAGTCATAGACCAGTACAAATAAAATACGCCATATGTAGCCAATAAAGGTTCTCAGCTATAATAAAATAAATAAAATCCATGTCTAAAATTAGTTTAGCAAAATACTTAACATTTGTATATAAAATCAAGAAGACAGCCTATTTTACATTATGTTGAGTTCCATATCTTGTGGCATCCTATGGTTATTAATTATTAACTATTAAAATTAAGTGTTAATATCAAAATTTTAAATGAATAGTTATAAAAGAAAGTAAAATATTTATGGTAAGTTTTTCACTAAGTTACGTCGGCTCTTTAGTGCTGCTGCGCAGAATCTTGCTACCTGCGCTGTGACTGTAATCCATTCATCTTTGAGCAAAATCTGAAGATACTCGGTTTCAGAACGGCCCGGATACCTCATAATTATCGGGGAAATGAATTTTATTCGAATATCTCTGTAGAATGAACATCGTAGAAGGACATGTCCAGTAGTTTCTATCTCTCCAGAATTACAAGGACAGAGTCTTTTATCCAATGGAATTTTTTTATATTTGCCGTCCAAGACGGCTGAGGGGAGGACATGGCATCGTGCAAGTGAGAAGGCTTTCCGATGGTTCAATGTCTCTAGCTGGCTGAGATATCTCGCAGAGGTAGTAGTATATCTAGTAGAGTCTGGAGCCAAAAATGTCGGGGCTTTCTCTAGATCTGCTTGCCTCTCCATGTCCTCTACCCTTTGTCTCAGGCTTTGTTTTGCCTTGTCGTAGCCCAGCTCTAGTATTGAAGAGGGAGAAAAACCTAATTTTGTGAGATTATATTCAACAGCCTTGATCCATGAGGAAGAAAATTTGTCTTGGAGAATTAGTGGTGTAAGGCCTTGTGGAAAAAAGTTGAGTTTTAGCCATAGATTTAAGGAAGCGACTTAGAGTCTAAGTCATCTAAGTGACTCTGGGTGGCTCACAACAGGTAAAAAACAATCCAACAAAAACAAGTTAAAAAACCAATATAGAAACATATAAAAACCACCCATAAACAGTTTAAAACAGACAATCTTTGTTGGGAAGTGTGCCCTCCTGTTCAGATAAATGATCAATATAGGCCAAGGTGGACTTCCAGTGGGGAACATGGCTGACTGAACAGCTGTGTCCATGAGCTCTGCGGACAGAACTGACAACACGGTTTTTTTTCCAGGCTCGGGCAAGTTTACCTGAAGCCCAGAGCTTTTTCATGAATAAAGCTTGGAATCATCCCATCTGTCCTCCAAAACGTCGCCTTGCAGCCTGTGAATCGCAAACAGCGTTCGCGACAATCCGGTAAGAGACGACGGGAGGCTGGGAAGCCATCATTTCCAACCTGTGCTGTAGCCTTAAAGGGACATTAGGTCGAGCCACCTCATTTCTAAACCACCCAATTTATATATTTTTAAAGTTTTTGTACCCTAAGAGAGGCTTTCTGCAACAAGAAGAAGCAGACTCTCTTGGTGCTTATCGTTATTTCTGGATTAAATTTTTAAATTTTTTAAAAAAAGTTTTGGCTTCATTTCCCGTTTAAATATTAAGGACAACTGAGATAATAGCCGGCCTATTATTATTTTTGTACTGAATTTGAAGGATTTAATATTTTCCTACATGCTGAATCTACCGTTCTGAATCCTCAGTTTTTTGCTTTCACTTTCCTTGGGAGTTGTCTATTAGCTTGTTAACTTGTTAGTATACTTTCTCTTGTGTCAATTTCATTCGGAAGTTTTTCATTAACTTATTAACTCCTGTCTACGTGAATCAAGTATCTAGGAGGCACCATAATCTACTGCCTGAAATCTGAAGGATGTGAAGGAGACTTTTTCAGAGTCTTGTTGTGAGCCTGAACAGACCCTCAAAGAGACTTTTTCACATTTCTGTCAGGCTATTATGCAGAATATTCGGGACATTGGGGAAGAAATTATTTCTAAAGTGTGTCATCTGGTTGAAGACATTATGGAAAAAGATGAAGATTTTCCCAAGGATGGAGAGGTTTCTAGTAACAGTGGGACTGAAGTAATGCTAGAAGAAAATTATATTTTGGGGCTGAAAGGGTTGAAGCGACAGTCTGAGTTGCAAATTGCAAAGGGAGTTGTTTTTCTGTGGAAATGTTATGGGAAAGATGAGGATTTTTTGAGGTATTGTTATGGGAAATAAATGAATCTGTTTTGTGAGAGTTTTTTTCCTGAGAAGTCTGAGTTTTCAAGGGGGGCAGTTGGGCTGTTTGATTTTTGTAAGAAAATTGCCTTGTATGTAACAGGGAGATATGTAAAAGTTTTGGTATATTTTGAAGTGGGGTAAAAATTTAAGAATGTTTAATTGAATTGACAATGAGGTTATTATGATTTCATTTCTCTTTAACAATTTGGCTTAAGATTTATTGGACTTTTTAAAAGGTTTGTTTGATTTGTAAGGTTTATCAGTTATCTATAAGGTATAACAATAATTGCTTGGTTTTTTAGGTTTAATAGGGTTAAGAATGTTGTAGTATTATTAATTATAAAAATAGACAATTTATATGTTTTTATAATTTGATTTTTATTATAGTGGACAGAAGTATATAGAATAGTGGTAGGAAGGAAATAATTAAATAAATGTTATTTTTTTGGGGAGGGAAGCTGAGCTAGAGATTTATATGTTTCTTTCTTATTTTATATATAAGGGGAAGGAGCAATTGCATTAGTGATTTGTATATGTGTTAATGGAAGGATTTATAGAAATAATGTGATCTTAGTTTGATATAGAGTAAGGGATTGAATATGGAAATTGTATATTCTTGTTGCTGAAAGTTGGAAGTCATTTCTTTATGTAATCTTCAAATTCTTTTTTCTTGTGTTTCACACCATTTTAGTTTTTCTTTTTTCTTTTTGTAGTTTTTTTTTCTTTTTTGTAGTTTTTATCTTTGTTTCAAACTTAATAAAGTTCTTATAAAAAAAAAAGGTAAGCCAAGGTGGTCACCAGCATCCTTCAATGGAATAGCCTCACCAAATTCTATTTTCTGGGAAATTCATTTTTTGTGAATAGGCACTTGCTTGTTGATTTTTATTTTTAGGATACTATTCCAGCAAGGAAAATCATTCCACCTTTCTTCAAGGCTGCAAGCTGTTAAAGAAAAGCTGACGATATTGTCAAGTTTAAGTTTAATCCTATTTATTTTCTAATTTTTCCAGGCATCGGTTTGTTCCATCCATTGTTCAATGTCTTTTGGATCTATATACAGTATTCACAGGGGCATGGTGGCTCAGCGGGTAAGATGCCAGGCTTGTCAATCGGAAGATCGCAAGTTCGGAAGTTCGAATCCCTAGCCCCGCATGACGGAGTGAGCTCCCGCACTCGCCCCGGCTCTTGCCAACCTAGCAATTTGAAAGCATGCAAATGCAAGTAGATGAATAGGTATCACTTCGGTGGGTAGGTAACAGCGTTCCGCGCGTGTCATGCGGCCACATGACCCCGGAAGCGTCTTCGGGCAATGCTGGCTCTTCGGCTAAGAAACGGAGATGAGCACCGGCCCCTAGAGTCGGACACGACTGCACAAATGTGAGGGGGGAACCTTTACCTTTTATAGTATTCACATGACAAACGGAATCTTTTGCACGTATGCATTTCATGTGATCTTTTTCAAACAAGCGGGTTTTAGCAAAGTATTTCCCCTAATGGAATACATTTTTGTAGATATTTACACCAAGGGCCCATGTTTGTCCACATTTTTTTCTATCAGATGAATTTTTGTATGAGATTTTCCTCCAAATGGCTTCTTGTAAGCTGCACAGCAGAATCTGGAATCCTGCAAATGTCAAAAGACAATATAGTAATGTCTTAGTTCACGTACAGGCTTGATACAATCTAGGTGAGTTGACATTCAAATGTGAACCAAATTAATAGCTCCCTGTTCCTTACATTTAATCATGTGTAAAGAGCAATAGGCCAACACAGCTGTTATGATCTCTCCATCTCCAACTTTGGCATCCTGAACCTAGGATAGAATTGTCCAGATGAACTGAAATCCTGATAAAACAGAATCCTCATCTGTACAGAACCATTTTTTTCCACATTCAAGCAAACATTGAGTTTTTTGAGTTAGATCCAATCTTGAAACCAGCAGGGATCTATCTAAAATAGTATTAACAGAGAAACAATTGTCCCAATTATAATTAATTTTTTTGGCTATATATCCCTAATCTCCAGTAAACAGAGGAGAATTTTATATGAGTCCCATTTAAGATGTATGCATTTATTTATTTTTTAAAAAAAGAGACATTTCATTAAAACATTGTGTCTTCCAGAGTTTTTAACTTCTTTGATGTTAGACTTATTCTAAAATGTACAAATAAAGAAAATATAGCCCAGGCTTCTGGTGATTTATTTTAATCTGTTTTTTCAAACATGTGCAGACATACACCTGATATATATCACTATCACTTAGGTGAAATTCCTTTGAAAGGCTCATGGATTTTAAGGAATAGAAACCACCCAAATCTGGGTTTCAATAGATGTGATATGTAACAGTTTGTATTGATTTTCTTTACTGAAGCGTTTAGTGTATTTTGTGTTCATTTTATTCATCTGAAACATTCCAAACTCATTATAGATGGCTGGTGTTGAATCCCCAGGGGAATGCCTATTAATCTTTGCTTGGTATGTTTCTGGGAATTTGTTGTATGCTGTTTATCCTCCTGAGATTTAAAGATAAATAAAACCAGTTCCAAAATTAACATCCTGGTCTCAAACATTATTTGATCATTGTGGGCTCCTCTTCTGCCAAAACTGGAGCTAAATCTTAAAAGGTGTTGACTGAGCTACTCTCTCTAATTCCCTTTTGAATTCCAATGTCCACCACTGCATTGCTTCCTTGGACTCAAAAGTTAGCCTTTTGTATTACAAGTATGTATAGTAATGTTGTAGCATCACCATCACAGAATTCCAACAGGCCATCCAGTTACATGGTGCCTTAAAGAAATGGGATTGACACCTGCACATGCTACTTTCTGGAAAGATAGTAATAGATTATTTAATGTTATTATTAAATGCTGTATGGCTTGGATCCGGATTATATTATTTTTATGGATCCCCTTTGAAAGGCCATGTGTATGACTTTGGAACAGGCAGATTAGCAGGAACAAAAGAATAATATATATTTTAGAGTAAAAATAGTTTTAAAAAATCAGCCTGTGCAACTGTAAATTGTGTCATTGTGGACACATAGGATGTTAGGAAAACAGGGGTGACAGTCCTATTTCAGGAGGAGACTGAGAATTCCAGTCCCGCCTCAGGCGTGAAAGCCGGCCAGGTGACCTTGGGCCAGTCGCTGTCTCTCAGCCCTAGGAAGGAGCCAATGGGAAACCAGGAGACTGAGAGTTCTAGTCCCGCCTCAGGCATGAAAGCCAGCTGGGTGACCTTGGGCCAGTCCCTCTCTCTCAGCCCTAGGAAGGAGCCAATGGCAAACCAGGGGACTGAGAGTTCTAGTCCCGCCTGAGGCACGAAAGCCGGCTCGGTGACCTTGGGCCAGTCCCTGTCTCTCAGCCCAACTCACCTCACAGGGCTGTTGTTGTGGGGGAAATAGGAGGAGGAAGGAGTATTAGGTATGTTCGCCGCCTTGAGTTATTTATAAAATAAATAAAAGGCGGGATAGAAAATAAATAAAAATTTTAAAAAATCCCTGATAACCTCACTAGATGTAGCCTTAGTCACCTCACAAGGATTTGCCCTGCTAGCAGCCAGCTCAGGTCAAATCCAAGTGATTTTATTCATTAGATGTCTTTAGGTCAAATGAATGGTATGAACACCTGGGTATATCCTCTACTGGTTAAATGCAAAAGTTTTTTAAGAGGTATGTGTGTTTGCGGGGAAGAATAGAAGGTGAGATGACCAATGCTCACATCTAGGATCGAAAGAAGATTCATACAGTGTGCATACCATTAAGAGAACACGACGAGTCATTAAAAAACTCTGGTAACTATTTTGTCCATGAGAAATATCTACAGTATTTGTGCTTTGATCATACCATTGTGTCCACTGCTCCCCTGCTTTTCTTGAAACCAATGCTCCTTCAAGTCAAGATTGGCACCTGGTCTCCATGGATATATTATTGTTGTTTCCTCAGCAAAAATATGGAACTGACTTGTTATTGCCCTCTTTCAGAATGCTGTTTTCCAACTTCTCTTTCTAATTTATATTTATAGTCCTGGTATTTCCCTTTGATCTCCCATCCAAGTACTAAAAAATCTATCCATGCCTAGCTTTTAAGCCTAAACAAGATCGGCCCGGTGGTGCCTTCTGCTGAAACAATATTTTTCTTGGGATAAAACAACATGGCTTGGGAGAACCTGAAAGCTTGTCAGTTCTTCAGAACTTTTCTACCACTTTTTAAAAGACTTATCATCATACCAGTTTTATTGGCACTGTAGTGTTCATGAGACTATATTCCTGTGGAATTGCCCAAAGTCCAGGTATTTTACAGGCAGTCCTCACTTAACAACCATTCGTTTAGTGATGGTTCGGACTTACGATGGTGCTGGAAAAAACTACTTACGACCGATTCTAACACTTATGACCATTGCAGTGTCCCCATGGTCACATGATCATGATTTGGGTGCTTGGCAACCGGTTTGCATTTATGACCATCACAGTGTCCTCTGGTCATGTGATCACCATTTTCTACCTTTGCGGCCAGCTTCCAGCAAGCAAAATCAAGGGGAACCACGTGTTTCACTTAACAATCACATGTTTTGCTTAGCACTCGTGATGATTTGCTTAACGACTGCCGCAAAAAAGGTTGTAAAATTGGTTCAGATTTGCTTAATGACTGCTTCACTTAGCAACCAAAATTCCAGGCCCGATTGTGGTCACTAAGCGAGGACTACTTGGAATGAAACTGGTATGGGAAATCACATATTGTTCTAATAAAATGTAATATTATTTTAATGCAAGAATTTAAGCCAGACCAAATGGTGGTACAAAACTCTTTGTTTTGTTTAATTATCGGTTTGGAATTAACCCCCAACCTCAGCCAATATTTGAGGCAGGAATGTAAGAACTCTCAAGGTGAGAACATTCTGGAAGGAACTTCATCTCCAAGACTGTTCATCACCTTCAGATTTCCTGCTCTTTCACCAACATTATCATTTCTGTGACAACATTGAACAATATCTGTAACTTTCCAGATATTATTGAGCTGCATTTTCTCATTGATGTCATGGATGGGGAAAGTTGGGGTGGAGATAATGGATTGCCACTCCCCAATAACAGCTGCTTATCACTTTTCCCCAGATGTTGTTCAATCCTCTCCTGTTTTGCCTGTAGGGTCAGCAGCTGGAGGTAGAGCCTTAGGATTGCTACTCCTTCTTTTAGACTGCCAAAACCAGGTACCTCTGCCGATCTTCTTCATATATTTCCAATTTTGGGCAGTAAATATGCTCAAAATGTATTTGGAGACCTGAGGAGGGGGAGAGTTGAACATTAAATACAAATTGCTTTTTGATGTGTTTCAGGCTTGTTCACCAACTCATACAAATCAACAGCAGCTTCACTTCTCTGTTGACCTTCAATGTCTCTTATTACTTCAGCTGGTCATGTTGTTCATGCTTAATGTCACCGAGGGCCTTATATTCATTTCCCCTCTCATTTAATAAAATACTCAGCATTTATGTAATGTATTTCAAGGGCTTGGTGTACTTCAAATATATTATCTCAGTCAGCCTTGCAAATATTGCCACAGCCAAACATGATTGCCATTTTTCTAGCATATGACTAAGGCTCAGGAGAATATCCCACCATTTTATGCATGTCTTCTCAGAAATAAGTGGGGCTCCCAAGTGAGGATGGATAAGATACAGCCTTATCTACACTGTTTAAAATGTTTGCTTCAGAAATATCTCTCCTGAATAAGACGAACCCTAAGGTTCAGGACAGAGATCTTGGAGAAGATGCCATCAGTTCAGTTCAACAGGTCTGTCTCCTCCATGCCCTATTTTGTTGTTGTTGTTGTTGTTCAGTCGTTTAGTTGTGTCTGACTCTTCGTGACCTCATGGACCATAGCATACCAGGCCTTCCTGTCCTCCACTGTCTCTCGGAGTTTACTCAAATTCATGTTCCTTACATCGGTGATGCTATCTAACCATCTCATCCTCTGCAGTCCCCTTCTCCTTTTGCCTTCAGTCTTCCCCAGCATCAGGGTCTTTTCCAGTGAGTCCTCTCTTCGCATTAGGTGGCCAAAGTATTTGAGCTTCAGCTTCAGCATCTGTCCTTCCAATGAGCAGTCAGGGTTGATTTCCTTTAGGATTGACTGATTTGACCTCCTTGCAGTCCAAGGGACTCTCAAGACAGTGCTGACTGCCAGAACCCTCCCCCTCCTCTCAACCTTCTGACATGTCATGTGCGGAGGGAGACCCTCCCTGCCCAGCCCCATTGGAACCCCCCCCCCTTGCAGGAGCGAGGCTGGCAATAAGTCCAACAAGCATTGGCAGCCCATTGTAAGCAACCCCTGGATGGTGGAGTTCCCTGTACCGCTTTACCCCCAGTGTGTGTGTGTGTGTGTGTGTGTGTGTGTGTTTAATGTGCTTAGATTTAATACCCACATTTCAAATGTAACCATCCTCTATATTGATCTTCCTGAATATACTGAATTTTCACCCCTTTCAAAGTGGAGAATGATGCAGGTTAGCAAAGTGGTCCTCCTGTGCCATGGCTGGTCTGTACTGATGATTTTGTGCCTGCTCAGACCGGCTGAAATCTACGGTAGGCTGGATTTCTTTTACGTTTTTGGTAAGAAAAGTGGAGAAATTGGGGAAGTAAAGTGGGTGGGTTTAGGTGAGACTTTGGAAGCCTGATTAGTCTACTCCAGCATTTCTCAACCTTGGCAACTTTAAGATAGGTGGACTTCAACTCCCAGAATTCCCCAGCCAGCACAGCTGGGAGTTGAAGTCCACCTATCCTAAAGTTGCCAAGGTTGAGAAACGCTGGTCTAACCTATTGGCTTATCAGTAACATGACATGGCAATATTCACTAACAATTACTACCAGTGCACTTTATAGAAGCCTTATTTAATCCCTGGACACAAGAAATCAGGAGATTTCCCCTACAATCTTTGATTTTAAAAGATTTCCCCTAAATCTTTGCTGGAAGGAAGATGAAACTGTTTATGTTTCCTTTCCAATTCCCCATTAAGTTGGCAACATTTTTCCAGGTTTGGCAATCTAGGGCTTAATTATGAGGCTGGCTAAATATTTAAGGTTGTGTGATGCTGGTTTCCTTACACAGCAACATAAAAACCAGAAAGCTACACAATACAGAAAAAGAGAAGCTCATGAAATATACATGTTATTTTTAAATGATGTAATATGACACTAAGCTTTATCACAACATTTATTTCGATTACAACTCATCTGTGCCTGGCTTCTATGTATAAACACGGAAAACCTAACCGTGTTTCTAAGAACATGGGAATTCAGGCATTTGACTTCAAATTGTGTTAACCTCTGTGAGTGTGCAGTGAGTTGTTGTATTTTATCTTAATGAGCCGGTTTAATATAGAACAATCTTGATGACGAGAATCTCAGTTTTTGATTTAGTTAAAGAACCTGCTCAATGTACAATCTTTATCTATTATTTCATTACGGTTGATATGAAATCCACTTTAAGATTTATTTATTGCTCTATAGTATTTCGCTTGGCAGCTCCGAGTGGGAGAAGCTATAATTAATCTGCTAATAAGGAAACAGACTTTTGAGAGCTTTGTTCATCAACTCACGAAGAACACATATTCTCACTTAGAAAATTTTTCCCTGGGAAATATAAATCTTTTTTTTTTATTTTTTATTTTCTTTTCATTGATTCAGATAATTTCCTTTCCCAGAAATGCTTTCAAAATAATTATGCTGCTTCTGTTACGTTTTTTTCTCATAACATGAATTAGTCATCCTTTTAGGCTCAAGTGGATGGGAAGAATTTAATCCAAAGAGAAGCAGATTAACGTTGGTCATCAGTGACTCTGTAATGGCAGAGACAGAACCAGCTACCTGAGCCAGGGCATGCATCTCAAAAGGTGTCTGTCTTCCCAGGTATTTATTCAAGATACGATGGTTATACAGGTAGTCCTCGCTCAACAACCGCAGTTGGGATCAGAATTTCGCTTGCTAAGTGAAGCAATCATTAAGCAAATCTGACCAGATTTTATGACCTTTTTTGCAACACTCATTAAGTGAGTCACCGTGAGCATTAAGGGAACCACATGGTCGTTAAGCGAATCATGCAGTTCCCCATTGATTTTGCTTGCTAGAAGCTGGCCAGGAAGGTAGAAAATGGTGATCATGTGATGACGGGACACTACGACAGTCATAAATGTGAACTGGTTGCCAAGCGCCCAAATTATGACCATGTCACTGTGGGGACACCGCAACGGTCATAAGTGTGAAAACCAGTTGTAAGTCAGTTTTTCAGCACCGTTGTAAGTCCAAACTGTCACTAAATGAATGGTTGTTAAGCGAGGACTACCTGTAAAGTCTAAACTAATTACTCACAATCTCATCTTGCACTTAAGCAATGTGCAAGAGATTGAGAAGCCCAACTGGATCAATCTGCGCTCCACAGCTCTTTCTTTAGGCCACAAGATACTTAAATCAAATAAAGTAGGAAGAGCACTAACATTAGCACAATTTAATGTCCTCCTGACAGCTGTTCTGGAGGGCTAATACAAAACAACCCTTTATGAAGGAAGACTCTGCCCTTGTGGAGAAGGAACATTGAATCTATAGCTTTTGTCCTGCTATACTGCACCTTCTATAAGGACATAAAGACCCACTTTATACGCCCTATTTGACGAAGCATCCCAACAACTCTGACTTCCTTTAGATATGGTTAAAATTTCGCCAGATTAGTAAAATTTTGTTTCCTTGAATGTAGCTACGTTTTGTACATTACACCCTCTAATGGCCCCAGTGCAAGTTTCTACAATTTTCTGTTGTCTTTTAACATTTGAAATAGAAAGTATTTAATAATTCTACTCAGTGACTATGAAAAGGTTTCTGTTCTGTTCCCTCTTGATCCATGCAAGAATCCATGGTACAGTAAGAAGAAGAACTCTAATAGATGCCCTAAGACCAGCCTTTCTCAACCTTTTGACCCTGGAGGAACCCTTGAAATATTTTTCAGGCCTCGGGGAACGCCTGCACATTCAGGCTCAAAAATAGGCCAGAAGTTACAAAATGATTATATTCGTTTCATGGGTAGGCCTGTCTAGATGCACTAACAGTGTTCTTAAACTGAAAATAAAGAATGAAACTCACCCCTTCAATGTGAAGTTGCCTGAATTGGAAATAGTGTTTTAAATAAATTCTGATCTTCCAGCCTCTCACAGAACCCGAGGGTGCCACGGAATCCTGGTTGAGAAACCCTGCCTAAGACTATGATGCAGCAGATGGGAAAGCAAACAGGCTAGACGTTTCATCACACCTACCTTTTCAAGGGCAGAATATTGACAGGTAAACTTGGGTACTGGAATTGAAAAGTTGGCTTGCTTATCAAGAAAAAAAAAATCCTTGGCTTTTGGATCATGGTGTATGATACCAATGTTAGTTGTCCCTATCAGGAAGCATGACAAAAGCTGCAAACTAACTTTGGAGCCAAATATTAAGAGCAAGAATATAAACTGTCAGGCAGATAGAAGGAACTGGGCCTGAAGCCCAGTTATTTGCAGATAAATATGGCATGAGAAAGTGGAATAGTTCTATGCTTTATGGTCTTTGGTTTCTAAACACTAATGCAAAGAGCATGGGACACAACATGAGACAGGTGACTTGTTAGGCTGTGTTTGGTCATCATTATTAATTAAATATTGATATCTCACCAGTGAAGCTCACTAAAGTTCCCTGAGCAATAATACAAGCCAGATCTATCCTAGGCATGGGCTTATCTCAAAACCTACAGAAACAACAAGCACAGAATGTATGCCTTGCTAAAATAATAAAGTTTTTATTTATTTATTTCGTGTCCATATCAAACTTTACTCTGTCAAAATGTAGCCACCGCCACAGCTTTGTCATTAGCTTGCTGTAGGTCATCGACAGTACAAGTACGATAACAAAGTTGAAAGGGCTGTTGAGATGTTGAAGGGTGTCAAACAATGTCACCCTACCATGTAGCTAGATATCAATTAGCGCAAAATGCTAACTGACATTTGAGAACCCTGGCAACAGATTGCAGGCTTGCTGCGGTTGTGTCAATAAAATGACACAATATCTCTCCAGAGAGCATCAATTTTCATTCCAAATAAGCACCTGCATTTGACTGCCTTTGAGAGAACTGTGAACTTCGGGGAGAACCCAGTTCCGTGAACATATTAGCTGGTTTACTAAATCAAAGGATCTGTTTTGTCTTTTCTGGCTGGAACTTTCTTGGCTCTTTTTCACTGGCTAAACTTCACAGCTTTGCTCCTGAACATCCTGTAACTCGAGAGAGACTCCCAAAGGTTCTCACCAGAAGCAAAGCAGATGCACTCCATAATGGGTTGTGCCCCACCTCTTATGATGTTGTTGTTTATTCGTTCAGTCGCTTCCGACTCTTCGTGACCTCATGGACCAGCCCACGCCAGAGCCTCCTGTCGGCCGTCGCCATCCCCAGCTCCCCCACGGTTGCTCTTATGATGAAGTGCGTACATTTAAGCACCTTTGAAAGGGGAATAGACCAATCCGTGGAGGATAAGGCTCTCAACGGTTAAAGGGATGGCAACGTGTCTGCAAGGGCTCAGTCTGGTGAGCAGGAACCAGCAGATTGCAGGCTAGGGAGGACCATTGCAAAGATACATCAGAGCTACCCAAGGCTATCAGCCAAGTTGCCAGGGACCCATTCAATCATAAAGGTGGGCCCAGGGAGAATAAGAGCTTTATAAAGGCTTTGACTTCTATGGGATGAAAAGGCAAGTCATCTGGGCGTCCATGGCCCTTTCCTTGTCTGCAGTAAAGAGTCTGACGAAGCCATGGGGAGTCTCAGCGCCCTCTGTTATCTAGGCTTGACACATCTGGAGAAGCAGACTGCGCTGCTGAATGCTAGCATGAAGCCTGAGAGCATGGAGCCAGTTTGAAGCAGTCTGGAAGAACCAGGGCAGGGCTTGAGAGGAGGGCTATGCTGTGCCAGGAATTCAGCATTTGGATTCAGACAATACAAAGGTGTTTTGGAGCAAGTAGGAAAGCGCAGGTCGCCCCATCCTTGCCTTTTTTCCTGGGATTGCACATGGTTGAATTCAAAGTGTTGTAAAGTCCTACTAAACAGACCTTGGGACCAATTCAGCACAGGCTTATCTTCTGCTCTTGTACCAGGTTTGTAGGGAGGTGGGTAAGCAAAATGCTTTTAAGAAATACTGCCACGTGAATATATATCGGCGCCCTCCAATGACAGCGTGGAAATCATGCCATACTCTCCCTCACGGTGTGCAAACTTAATTAATTATTTTTCTGATGGGCGTAGAGAGACGGAGTCAGAGGGAAACGAGAGCTTTCATTGACAGTGAAAGCTGCTTTCTAAACAATAAACGAGTCCTCTGTAATCATCATTGGATGCTCACAGAAAGGAAAGGAATGGGGAGATACAACCACATGCCCTGCAACCCACACAGCAGAGCTATTGTCGGTTGCTAACTATCCTGGAGCTCAATTACTTTCACTGGGAGAAAATGTGCCTTTGCTCAAAACAATCCGGCTGAAAAAGTTAATTTCTTTTTGCGAGGGCATTCGTGATATTTTCATAAAGCCTAGGCTGGCCCTTTTTCCCTGGAGGACCTCTGTGCTTTGAGCAATTGGGGCATCGGTTGAAATTTAACGGGTGAAATTAATCCCACATGGCTTTGGGTCAGGAAAAAGCTGAACCAGTTGAATTTCTGCAGCGGTCAAACAATCCAAGAGTTGTACCAGAGGAAAAACCCAAGATGAGGATGCACAATTAGTCATCTCCTGACCACGCGCAGCAACACAGCCTTGCTGGTAGCCTGAAAGTTGAATGCCCCCCTGATCCCCACTCCCCAAATCTCTGTTTTTTATGCCTGGCAGGCATAAAACTGGTGTTTATTGAAACCCTACTGGGCTACTTGATTTAACCATTAGTTTCCATGGTAACTGCTGACACCCCAGGTTTGTTGTTTCCCAAACCTTGTTATGTCACGCTATCAACAAGAGTAGATGTTTGGAGCCTACCAGTCCCAAGCACATAGCAATTAGTCACACTCAGTAGTGGGTGTGTGCTGGTATGTTTACAAACCTCTGGCCCCGATGCTTCATATCAAGGCCTGAATTAACTTCTTTTACCCAGAGGAAATCCCTCGACTGATTACCATATAAATTACAGGAATATTGGGGGAAAAATATAATGCAATGTATTTCTCCGGCATACATTCCAGCGCACCATCCACTGAGGAATTTATTCAGTGGGTGTAGCCTGCCAGCTGACAAAGGGTGTTTGTTTTTAGAGGGATATGTCATCTTTGAGGGAGAATAAAGTCTAGCCAAGTCTATTCTTGAACGAAGCAAGTCCTTTGTCACCCCAGCTCTTTGCTCAGATTCTTTTGATACACTTGCCACAGAGCACACACGACTTGTTTTTCTCATGAAGAAACCTTTTCTTCCCCAGAAGAAGCCTCTGAAATTCTGCAGCTTCCCTCTTCACCATATCCAAGGAAGAGCATGGTGGAGATGTGCAATATCTCCAGAGGTTGAAGCTTTCTGATCTTCAAATACCCTGTTCTGAGGCTGGGTCAAACCAGACATGGCTCCACCTCCAAGTAGGACATTCAGATTGTGAAAGAAAGGTTGCAACAGTCTACTCTGACACTGGAACACTGAGCTATTCTACAACTCGCGTGGAATATTTTGTTCTCATAACATTTCACACACCTCTAAAGTGTGGAGCCTTAGTAACTTATGGTGCTAGAGATATTTGGAAAACTCACAGAGTCTGGAATATCCCTCCTTCCACTTCATAACAAAGGTTGCTCTGGATTTTAAAAGAGGCTTTTTGGATGTGGAAATCTCTTCTGGAACAAATCCATAATGACCTCCATTGGAGCCCTCTTGGAACATGAGCAAATGCCATGTCCAATTGCCATAACTCCTATGAGATGAGACACACTTAAGATTCTGGAATGTTCCTAATGGTGTTTTCTCTGTTCATTTAAAAGGATAAAAGAGAGAGGTTTGAGAGGTTTAAGAGCTGTATGTTTTGCCTTTCCTTCTGACTTAATATATTCTCATCCACCAAGGAAAAGAGTCTATTTTCTATTAGGTTAACAAACCATGATGAATGAGATTGGAGGCTGGTGGGACTTCATTTCATCTCCTGTTTCATTTTGCTTGCATGCTGAGCCTCTCAGAATTGTTTGTGAACTGATGGCTATAGACTGTAGGGACGTCTGGCTATGTTTTTCATGCACTGAGGTCCTCTTAGAACCATGATATGCAAGCATGGTTCTTTTTTTTTTGTCAAAATGAATGTGATATAATAAATACAAGCTTCATAATCATATGGTACCCCTAAAACGGACCTCTGTAACCTTACAATCCCAATCAGATCCAAAAATCCTTCAGTGGAATGTTGAGGAAAAGTATCTGTTCATTGTTCCCTGATTTGATGACTTCCACATATTTTGAGCCACCAAATCCCACGTGACCTAGACCTTAAAGCCATTGATCAAGCATCTGGAGAACACAAGGTTGGAAAAGGGTATTTAAATAAATATTTTCTTTAGTTGCTGGCCTCAGGTAATGCTAAGGGTTAAAGAGGAGAAACTATTCTGTAGGATCTCCTTCAAACACACAAGCAAGAAGATATGAACAAGAGAAGGGAATTGAGTTGCTCATCTTTGCCACGGTTGTAGAAGTCTTCTGTTCTCTCGTCTATCAATTTCATCTTGCCCCATTTACCCTCAAGCACCAATGTAATGGACGGACTCGACCGTGGGGGATCTGGGGGTGGCGACGGCCGACAGGAAGCTCTGGCGTGGGCTGGTCCATGAAGTCACGAAGAGTCGGAAGCGACTGAATGAATAAACAAACAACCAATGTAACTTGTTCACAATTCTTCCTTTAATCCTTTATATGATTTATATAGCAGCCTGTCTCATGGCAATTATTCTGGCCAGCCTACAAGGATTAAAACCAACAAGAAAAATCAACAAGTGTCATACTACCCTTCCCTGAAACAAGCAAACAATTTTTGCATATGAAATATTTTGGAGGTGATAGAATAAATACATCTTGTAAACACTGACAGATGTGGGGAGTATTTGTGCTGGACCCAACAGATTCTGATTTTCACAGCGCAGGACAATGATGAATCCAGGCTAGTGAGCTCTCCTCGCCCTGTTTCAGCTTTTTAGTATTCTGATGCCTCTTCATGATACATAACAGTACTATCAAATAACAGTGTTCCGTGCTAGTCATGCCGGCCACATGACTGAGGAAGAGTCTTTGGACAACGCTGGCTCTTCGGCTAAGAAACAGAGATGAGCACCGGCCCCTAGAGTTGGAAACGACTGTACAGGGGAAAACCTTTAACCTATCAAATTATCATTCTGTGCTGTGTCCAAATACATTCTATCCACCCCGTAGCTGAGTTCTGGTTGCTACAGGGTTGTTACCTTTTGCAAATTTTCTTTCTCTAAAATCTTCACATCTTTGCATTAATCTACCAGGCCTATCCATGGTCTTGCCATTTTAAAAAAGCAGGGAGAATGGAGGAATGAGTGAACACACTGTGCATAACAATAACACACACACACACACACTAGCTTTTCAAGAAGTGAAGGTACCTCAGACCACACAGACAAAAAAAAAAGAATAAGGGTTCTCTCTGTGAATCTTCTAGCTGTGCTCCTGTCCTCTTAAGATGCCAGCCACAGCTACTGGCGAAATGTTAGGAACAAAAATTGCCAGAACACGGCCACACAGCCCGGAAAACCCACAACAACCATCGGATTCCGGCCGTGAAAGCCTTCGACTTTCATTACTGTTATTTTTCCTCCAGGAATGTCTATGATAAACTTCCTCCTCTCTCTTATGAGATGAAAAGTGAAGAGGAGCAGAAAACTCTCATCAACTTTGTTAGAATAATTCATTTATTTACTATTCTGCCACACTGCCGCAAGACTACTGGAGGTTTACAAGATTCCAAATAAAATATAAAAGTGAATGCATAAATAATAAACACACACAATAAAACCATAACTTCCCAGCCCCATCATCTGGCAACTACCTAAACATTACAAACTCTCCAAAAAAGTGCCTTCCTGAACATCTTACAGGAGGGTACTGTCTGAATCTCTGAAGGTCTATTATTCCAGAAGGAGTGAGCCATAAGAAACAACAACAACAAAAAAGTTATCTTCAGTCCCCCTTTTAGATGAGTAAGTTTGATGAAGTCTTACAAGTCCCATCAAGTTCAGTGGACTTCTACGCAAGTATATTCAGGAATACAGTCAAAGAGTTTTGGGTTACAATACCTGGTATTAATTTCCCCCAACATCTTAGAATGGGATAGGAAATGCTTGATTAGTAAAATGTTTGGGAGTTAGTAACTGTTGTGGGCTTACTTCTGTAAGGCTGCCATATCTTGGCTGCAAGAAACTCCAGGTGACCAACTCCAGGTGGCAGCAAAGAGCTCAGGTTTCCAGGTCTCACTGCTACCATCTAGTGGCTGTACAGCTTTTTACAGGCTAAATATGGTAACTCTTTGCCTGTTGTCAGCAGTCAATAGAACTGATGCTGTTACCATGTTTGTTGTACAGTATCAAAAAACATTTTCTGTATGAGGAGTCTTCTCTAATGTGCATATACTTCTCAATGTTGTTTATGCCCACGGGTATACTAGGTAGTATACTAGGAGATATTCAATGCATATCTCCTTGTAAAAAATCATTTCAGTGAGTTATAAAAGTGCTTTATAAATACAGACAAACTTGATGACTAAATTATAGTTTTGGCCTAATCTTCAACCTTCTCTTGGCGTGCTTGCCCTGGACGGCTTCTTTTTAAACCACCTATAGCTATTTACCAATACAATGAAGCCTTACAAGAACTTTTTCTTGTAAAGGCGGCCTTGACATTAACAGATAGGAATTTGCCACTAACCTAGCAAGAAGATTACAGTGCTTGGATGTCATGGGAAGAAAAGGATTACAGTAATCTTTTTCTTGCTCTACCGAGCCTTCTGTAGGAGGAGAAAGATTGCACCACGCTGCCATAGGAACATGAAAATGATGGGTAAATTATCTGCAACGTTTTGAGTAATGATTTGGCATACATTAGAAGATCGTTTTGCTTCCACTTTCACTGGGAATTGCACGTTTTTCAGGCTGAAGAGTGAGAACAATGCTTAAATAGAGAATGGAGAGCTTCTTGGCGATCACTTGTAGCCGAGTAAGATTGTCTTCCAGGGGTAAAATCTTAACAGTGGATCCGTAAGTGGCTGTAAAGGCCAATTCTGGATCCGCACAACCTCCCACAATGAGGGCATAGGTTTCCAGGTGGAAGACAGTCACGATGAGGGTTTGCTTGACGTGCCTTCCTCTTAGCTCGTTTCTCCCTTTCGCCCTGTACTCGTGCTTCTTCAAAGTCCATAGCGCCTTTAATAAAGGCTGACCTCCAATTGAAACGCTCATGAGTTAGGGCTTCCCAGTTCTCAATGCCGATATTATTTTTTTTAAATTAGCTTTGAGAGCATCTTTGAATCTCTTTTGCTGTCCACCAATATTCCGTTTTCCATTCTTAAGTTGGGAGTAAAGTAGCTGCTTTGGAAGACGATGGTCAGGCATTTGAACAACATGGCCGGTCCAGCAAAGTTGATGGATGATCATTGTTTCAACGTTGGTGGTCTTCGCTTCTTCCACTACACTAACATTAGTCCGCCTGTCTTCCCAAGTAATTTGCAGAATTTTTCGGAGGCAGCGTTGATGGAATCTTTCAAGAAGTTGGAGGTGGCGTTTTTAGAGGGTCCGTGTTTCACAGGCATACCATAGGGTCAGTAGTACAATGGATTTGTAAACAAGCATTTTGGTCTCCCTGTGAATGTCCCGATCCTCAAACACTCTACACTTCATTCAGGAGAAAGCTACACTCGCAGAGCTCAGGCGATGCTGAATTTCAGCATCGATGTTGGCTTTTGTAGATAGATGACTGCCAAGATAAGAAAAGTGGTCGACATTTTCTAGTGACACACCTTTAAGCTGGATTGATGGTGCTGCAGAGGGATTGGTTCAAACTTGCTGGTAAACATTTCAGAGGACGGTTTTGCTCCTTGCATTTTTCTTGAAGCTGTCGTGCAGTGAAGATCATATCTACTGTCCCCCTGGAAGGGCGGAAGCCATTTTGGGTTTCAGGGAGGATGTCTTCTGATATAGATAGAAGATGGTTTGCGAGGATCCTTGCGAGGATTTTGCCTGCCATAGCTAGAAGGGAGATGCCTCAATAGTTTCCACAGTCTGTTCTATCACCCTTTTTAAAGAGAGTGATAATTATGGCCAGATTTTTTTGATGAGCTTATGAAGTTGTTGTGTAAGTTCAGGCCCGCCTTCTTTAAAGACTTCAGCAGGAATCCCATCAGGTCCACTAGCTTTGTTATTTTTCACTTGATCAGTGGCTTTACTGACTTCCTCCAAACTAGGGGGTAGTTTGAGAATGGAGAGCTACAGTATATTTCCAAAGGGTAGGGGGGAATTGGTCCTGGAAGCATGAGGAAAAAACCGCACAGACACTCATTTGGTGTGGTGGTTTCTCTTTCAAAGAAATTCCAAAATTTAATGCATACACTGGGGTGGGTGTATTTTTTTTTTGGTAATAAAAACAAAATGAAAACTAAAGAACAAAGTCGAGCAAGCTGATGGCAACAATAGGGATGCTGTATGTCTTGATATGGACTGATTTCTGCTCATAAATGTTCCCCTTCAATGGAGAGAGAATGACACTTTCCAAGTATCCCAGCTTTTTAACGTTTCCCTTCTAGGGTAACCTTCAGGGATGGAGGGAAATTTTGGTCTTTAAACATATGACACAAGATGGATAAATTATAGAAAGACCACAATCCAGCAGCTGAGGTTCTTTAGAATTGGCCATGGGAACTAATGAGCAATAGGAGGAAAGGGAAGGGAAGGGAAGGGAAGGGAAGGGAAGGGAAGGGAAGGGAAGGGAAGGGAAGGGAAGGGAAGGGAAGGGAAGGAAAGGAAAGGAAAGGAAAGGAAAGGAAAGGAAAGGAAAGGAAAGGAAAGGAAAGGAAAGGAAAGGAAAGGAAGACAATCTGTAAAAATAGGTTTCCTTTAAAACTGGGAAATGTAAAACACTCCACTTCTCTGCTCTATCGATTGGATATTAAACTTCTTGTTTGTGACTTGAGTACAGCCATAAAAATATAACACTAGGGACAATATAACAAAGTCTTTTCTTCATCATTTGACATATTAATCAGTATTTCATTCCAGACAATACTCCCTTTTGTGTTTTCAATTTTATTTTCCTTGAAGGATTGTGCAACAGACTATGATCTCCAGGATCTAAAAGCCTTTGGTACTTAGATAATATGTGTTTATAGCATTCATTTATGTAGCTTCTCCTCACTAAGTAGTCAAGAGAGAAGTTCAATTTATTTTATTTCAGAAATTAAATCTTGAAGATTGAAGACTACCCACCAGCTTCCAAAACTGATAGCATGTGTTGAATTTATCATACCAAATTGTTAATAAATCTATCTAATTCATTTGTATTTAAAATAAGAATTTTGCGCTAAAAAAGCAGTGAGAGGTCAACTACTTATACAATCATTCCCTTGGAAGAAAAAGTCAGTTAAGAATTCAGCATGATACCCTAGAGAAGTGTTCCCCAATCTTGGAAGCTTCCAGATGTGAAGACTTCAACTCCCAGAATCCCCCAGTCAACATGGTCATTGCTAACCTTAACTGAACATTCTTCCTGTGTCTACCAATATCTCAACTTCCCTTTTCTCCCTCTGTGCCAGCCCTATGAGGTTGACCAGATCAGGAAACTGACTCCACAGGAAGACCAGAACTCTACTCTATTGAAATTGGCTACGATAATAGAATCTTGCAAGTCTGATTGTGTTTTTCCTCCCCTCCCTCTGATAAGCCACTGAGACTGGGAAGGGCCAGCCCGAGTCTCTTCTTCATACAGCCCCCTTTCCCAGGACTTAAGGAAAGCTTCTGCCTTCTTTGTTTATGGAACAGTTTCTGAATATCTGCTTCAAGGTCATCTTCCTGGCTCTCTCCACTCTGTTTCTACTAAGTAAACTTTTAGCTTCAAAGCCCCCTGGGCAGAGACCGGTTATCATATTTCTGTAATGTGTATGCTGTAATACCAATACTACTGCTAATAAAGTAGAGATTTTGAAGCAATGACTTTGTTTCCAGCTTATTCTTTACATTGATATGGTAGGTTGCTTAGTGGAGGTACAATCTACTGCCCCACTTTCTGACTAGAGGATCATACTAGAGCTCTCAATGCAGTAGAGTCAGGTGGTTGAGCCAACAGGACTCAATGGGATCCCATCAAGCCATTGACCTGAACTTAGCAAATGTTGCCAGAACCAGGTTGCTTGTGGTTTATCCCTTCCTGCTATTCTAAATCATCAGCAATTTCAGATTCACCACTGAGCTAAAGGAGCTGCAGCTGCAGTATAAGCTTATCCAGACACTCAACTTTCTAATAAAAAATGTAGCTCTGTCTCTTTCTAGTCTCAGGCAATCTTAGTCTGTTTGTATGCATTTTTTTGAGCTGATTTTGAAATATGTTCACATTTCTTGTGCCAGTCTGCTGAATGTTGGTGAAGTGAGAAATTAGAGCTTCTGTTCGTATTTTAGTGTTCTACTATGGGCAATTTTTCTTGCTTCCAGAGATTTTCTACCAAGCTACGTTGCAAGAACTATCTCAAACATACCAAGCCATGCAGAGGAATATATTGTTTTTATTTGTATAATGTCAGATAGGATACTAAGCTGATTTCATTCATTAATCATGCTCGTTGTTGTTGTTCAGTCGTTCAGTCGTGTCCGACTCTTCGTGACCTCATGGACCATAGCACGCCAGGCCTTCCTGTCCCCCACAGTCTCTTGGAGTTTACTCAAATTCATGTTCATTACATCGGTGATGCTATTTAACCATCTCATCCTCTGCCGTCCCCTTCTCCTTTTGCCTTCAGTCTTTCCCAGCATCAGGGTCTTTTCCAGGGAGTCCTCTCTTCTCATTAGGTGGCCAAAGTATTTGAGCTTCAGCTTCAGCATCTGTCCTTCCAATGAGCAGTCAGGGTTGATTTCCTTTAGGATTGACTGGTTTGACCTCCTTGCAGTCCAAGGGACTCTCAAGAGTCTTCTCCAGCACCACAGTTCGAAAGCATCAATTCTTCGGCGCTCAGCCTTCCTTATGGTCCAACTCTCACAGCCATACATTACTACTGGAAAAACCATAGCTTTAACTATACGGACCTTTGTCGGCAAGGTGATGTCTCTGCTTTTTAATATGCTGTCTAGGTTTGCCATAGCTTTCCTCCCAAGGAGCAAGGGTCTTTTAATTTCATGGCTGCAGTCACCGTCTGCGGTGATCTTGGAGCCCAAGAAAATAAAATCTGTCACTGCTTCCATTTCTTCCCCTTCTATCTGCCAGGAAGTGATGGGACCAGATGCCATGATCTGGGTTTTTTTTATGTTGAGTTTCAAGCCAGCCTTTGCACTCTCCTCTTTCACCCTCATCAAGAGGCTCTTTAGTTCCTCTTCTAATCATGCTCAGAATGGGGCAAATCCAGTACTTTTTAAAAGGGAAGGTAGAATATGTAGATTTTAAATAAAAAACATATTCTTTCCCATCTTCTTCCCATCTGTCCCAAATAACAGTTTAAAAGAAGACAACCCTGAATTTCTATGGAAGCTGGTTCATGAGATCTATTTAAGGGTCTCCACTGAAACATGGATGACAACATTCAAAAGAGATCTCTGGTGTCCCTCATTCTCCTGACAAATTAGAAGAAATGAGTCTAGGAAAAGAATGCATATGAGGAAGGAAGGAAGGAAGGAAGGAAGGAAGGAAGGAAGGAAGGAAGGAAGGAAGGAAGGTCTATGTAAAAGAAAAATAAGACTTATATTGGCAAAATGCATTTTTAAAAAGTCTACCCATGAAAAATTAACAAAGAATGCCACAAAAATTCTTGATAGGAAAAATTTCTCCTTACTTTTCTGTTAGAAATATGTGCATTAAGGGAAGTTGTGTGCCCTCTTTGTCAGAGAAAGTTGCAGATGAAAATAGAGGTGTTTCCAGAAGGCCTTTAAATTTATTACTTCATGCTGATCTACTAGGTTGTACAGATAAATGGACCAGATTGATACCAACTGTCACATCCAGTTGAATGATATTCCCTGTTCTTGCAGTCATAAGGAACTGCTTCAGCTTGGTCTCTATAACTGAATCTTTTGGCTTGTAAGCTTTCAGATGTTGAAAAGATGTGTGAAGAGATTAGCGCCACCACTTCCTGGCTATTTCAATTAGCCCGGCCAAGACTGGGACATGGTTGAGGGTATGGATCGAGTCCTTATGGGATACATGTGCTGCTCTCTCTCTAAAAGAGACATTAATAGGGCTTTATTGGGGAAACTCCCCTTTGACCTGGGAAATCTGTGCAATTATAGAGCAACATTAAATGTTCCATTTATAGGAAAGGTAAAGGAGAGGTGGCGACCTCTCAAATGTAGGTGCACACTAATTTTCCAGACCCACTTCTGGGATTTTGTCTAAGATACGGCACTAATTGTTTTGGTCACCTTAATAGAGGATGTATGTCAAAAACTGGTAAGTCTTCCTGGACTTCTCAGCACCTCTTGATGCCATGGTATACTTCTCCACTTCCCCATGGTCCTCTCTATCGTCCTCTTGTGGGAGCTGCTGGAAAAATGTTTTATTTCTTAGTCATGCTATAAACGATTTGCTTCTCTACACAACAGCCACATTCTGTTGTCCACTCTTTTCAACCACCGCATTATAGTACCTTTGAACACACCCTGGCTGGTCTTCCTCACAGCTCAAGTGCTTTGAAATCAGTGGATGTGTTTCTCAACCTTGGCAACTTCAAGATGTGTGGACTTCAATTTCCAGAATTCTGGGAGTTGAAGTCCACACATCTTAAAGTTGCCAAGGTTGAGAAACACTGGGTTAGTGCATTTGGCAGACTGCTGAATTTGACAGTTCCCAGATGGGGTATGTCTATGAAGGTTCTCACAGTTCCCAGATGGGGATTCATTATTCATTCTTCTTGATGTCCTTCAAAGGCCCAGGTGAAGCCACCAAGAGAGAGAGGGGGAGAAACTGCCCTTAGGACATGAGTGTGCATTGCAAACTTCTACTTATAATTTAAGATGTTAAAGAGGCAGCCCTATCATGCTGTAATTATTTATTGATTTTATACACCATCGCCTCTATGCACAGCCCAATGTGATAGTCAGCAAACGTGAAAACTCCCCTATGTGACCTATTTTTACCAGGAGATTCCAATTACATATCTAGCAACAGTGGCATTCTAAATTGTTATAAATGAAGATAAAGTGAAAACAAAGACACGGAGAATAATCGATAACTCTGAGGATTTTATTCTAATCTCCTCTGCCTCTTGAATGAAAGCACCTACCCCATCTCTTCTGTGGAGCACTGGCCTTACTTCTGTTCTCCTCACCAACTCTGGGTTGACCACAAGTTCCATCATGTTTGATAACTCCTTTTTTAGAGTAGCTGATCCCCGTATGGCTTGGGAAGAAAGGTGGTGCCCACACAATGGAAATGCTGCAAAATGTTCTTAGAGGGAAAATTCATCCCTCCTTACATTTGTCGCAGAGGTGAGGATTACGGGTGTCCACAGGAGGGGTCAAAAACTGCAAGATGGCAGGCATGGCCTAATGACTGAAAGTCCTGCCTCTTTTGTACATGTGTGTGGTATCTGGTTTAAAATAACAGCATTGCTAATGTGCTTCTGAACTGTGGGAAGGACCCATGGAACCAAATAGGAGAGATTCTCCTGGAATGTTGCTGTCTGAGAACATGGGAGGTTTTGAACTACACTTTTCTCAGAGCTATCAAGGGCCAAAGCCACAAGTCCATGGCATACCCTGTAACACAATTTCATTATGCATTGCTATAATGTATGAGAACCGTTTCTTAATTAGCTGGATCTAACCTTTTGTTTAGATACACTTTTTAAATTAAACCTCCAAAACAGTGAGGATATGTGGGGTATTTAAAGCTCCATATATTACTCAACCGGCTGCTTGCTTGAAAGAAATGGTACAGGTAGTCCTCACTTAATAACCATTTCTTTAGTGATGGTTTGGACTTACGACGGTGCTGAAAAACCAACTTACAACCGGTCCTCACAGTTACAACCATCACAGCATCCCTGCGGTCACGTGATCATGATTTGGGTGCTTGGCAACCGGTTTGCATTTATGACTGTTGCAGTGTCCCATGGTCATGTGATCGCTATTTTCAACCTTCTTGGCTGGCTTCTGGCAAGCAAAATCAATGGGGAACTACATGATTCAGTTAATGACCACATGGTTTGCTTAACACCTGCAGTGATTTGCTTAATGACTGCCACAAGGAAGGTCATAAAATCAAGTCAGATTCGCTTAATGACCTCTTCGCTTAGCAACCGAAATTCCGGTTCCAATTGTGGTCATTAAGCGAGGACTAGCTGTATTCTGTTGCAGGGCCAGGCGATTCTGACATTGTGCACCAAGATGGGCTCCTCTAATTTCCCGATGCTTTCGCAGGAAGCTTCCGTACCCCAGTGTGCCTCCAAACATTTCTATGTTGTTTTCTTGACACCCACCCAGAGCATGTATTTCTATTTTCTACTCTCTCTCTATTGAAATATAGCAGGTTAACGTAAAAAAAAAAATTACAAATCCCACAAAGTCTACCTTAAAGCTAATGAACATAAGAGACTAATGTCTCTGATAAGGTTGTTAAGCCTTACAAAATAAAATGCAGGAGCCTCACGCAAACAGACCTGATGAAGGAAGAAGAAAATTAGCAGAAAATGTACTTTTATGGAAGCTGCATTAATGAAATAAAGAGAAGAAAACAGTGGTTTAGCATTGGTAAATGGTTCCTGTTGGAATAGCAACATTACCAGTTTGAAACTTTGAATTAGTAGAAAGAAAGTCATTCTTTTCTTTTTTTCTTTTTTAAAGTATGACAAAGTAAAGACAGACATGTGGGGATGCACACATATAAAAAGAAAGGTATTTTGCAGGTCTATCTTATCTCCAATCATTATTGATTAATTTCTGTACTCTGCAAAATCAAAATATCACAGTTCCCTCATTTGAATTATTTTAGGCTGCCTTTAGTAAATTGCTCAGTCAAACATCCCCGCAGGATCAAAACTGCACCCTCAGAACAGAAGCGCATCATTTGAGCTTCTTGGGTGCTGCTGTCCAAAGGGCAGCATTTGGGGACGGGTGCTGCCAATGACACTCAAGTGATTTCTTCTTGTATTTTCGGCCATCCCATTCCCATCAGTTTGGGGTACTCTGCAGAGATTCCAAGGCGGTCATTTTTGTTGTTTATTTGTTCAGTCGCTTCTGACTCTTCGTGGCTTCATGGGCCAGCCCACGCCAGAGCTTCCTGTCGGCTGTCACCATCACCAGCTCCCCCACGGTCGAGTCTGTCACCTCCAGAATATCATCCATACTGAAATATTATCTCTTCCTGAAAACAACAACAACACAGATTAGTAATTTGGAGTTAGTTCATGTCCTCTTAATGGTTGTGGCTGAATAATGAATCATCCAGGAATAGCCTCATCTACTTACAGAAGGAGGTCATCATATCCTGCTCCTTTTTTAATTTGTGGCCTCTCATTATCTTTGGTCAGAAGTTTTAAGTGTAGGTAAGAAGCTATCCATAAATCCCATAATGAAGAGGAAGGAATTAACACATTGACAGCAACACACTTCTTTTGCTTCGTATTCGTTTGCCCTCACCTACTGTGAAATAATAAGTAGTAATTTATAGCTCCTTTGTAAAATACATCCTGACCTGCGCCTTAACAAACTTAATTAAAATGTGTTCATTAGAAAAGTACAGTCTGAGTACTGTGAGGTATTTAGAGAAGTTAGGGAGAACTAAATGTTTCCAGTAAAAGTTTAAGAATTAATATAGTTAGATGGGGCGCGATGGGTCAGTGGTTAAGACACCAGGCTTGTCGATCGGAAGGTCGGCGGTTTGAGACCCGAGCGCCGCATGACGGATGGTAACAGCGTTCCGCGCGCGTCATGCCAGCCACATGACCGCGGAAGCATCTTTGGACAGCGCTGGCTCTTCGGCTAAGAAATGGAGATGAGCAGACACGACTGTGCAGGGGAAACCTTTACCTTTACTATAGTTTGTGGTTTAGATTTTTTTTAAAAAAATGCATTGCTAGAAAATGGAAAATGGAAAATGCTCTTAAGTACATATGAATTAAAAAGCATCTATTCCTCTGAATATCAAATGATGTGGACTAATCAGCAAGAGAAACCTCTATTCGGGGAGATGGGCGGGGATAAATTGAATAAATAAATAAAACCATTACTTCCCATTCAAGGCCTATTTTGAGGGAGATTTCACTCTTGCATTTTTTTATTTTTAAGCATAGAAATACACACATTTCAATTAGCAGGGATCTTTCTTCCAGCGATGGGATTTCTTCCTAGCTCCTTACCTTGGAGATAACCAAGAATTGGAATGAGACTATACCTTCTAATTAATGTTGATGTATTTGCAGTGTGAACACTGATGTACACAGAGTACAAATAAGCAAACAGAAATTTGTTGGAGTTGAGTGGCATCCAAATTAAATAAAAGAAATTTTAAAAAATCCTTAAATCTCTCCCCCATCCCCCAAATCAATGGTGTTTCTGATCCAAACAATTGTCCCATGTTCTTTGAAGTCTTGGGAGCCATCTAAGCTCCAGGATAGACATTAGATCACCATCAAGAAGTCCTGCCCCCCTTTCTGGTGCATGCTTGGGACCTCCTCAACCAATGTCTTATCCTCATTAATGGCCTGATTAAGATGAGAGATACTTTACATTCCTTGCCATTTACAATGCATTCTCAATTTGCATCAGTTAGTACAATGCCCATCCTAAGCTTTTAACTCCTGCAGATTTCTCTTCTGAACTTACCCTGTATTTAAAGCAATGAGGAAAAGTGCTCACGAATATAGCTGTCATCATGTCAGGATGAGAAATTAAGTATGGTTTATTTAATGTACTGCACAGAGTATGCTGTTCGGAATATTATTTATTTATTCACTTATTTACATTTCCCCCAGAATACATCCTTTCAAGCCCTAAATAGCTAAATCGAACAAAACAAAACATTAGTAGCTGTGGTTGAAGCAGTGTTTACCAGCTTTCCCCTAAACACAAACCAAGAAATATGTCTCAAAAGCATCTGAGAATACGATGTCTAGAGAAAGGTCCTTGGCACCATCACTGCTCAACAAACACCCACCTAGTCCCTGCGCTGCACTATTCCAGCTGACCATCATCTCTGCTCTGTCTTGCACTTCCATATTCTATCCTCTCTTCAGTCTTTTCTAATCTTCCCATTTTGTTCTGGTAGCAAACAGGGATGTCCTCATTCAGGGAGGCAGATTGGAACTGGCAGTAGAAATCAGTGCATGAGTTTGATGAAGAAAGAAGTGACTGTAGAATCTTTAACTCCCGCACTCCTTCCTTCCATTGTAAGAATCCAGGACAAGTCTGTAGCTTGAATCATGTCAACTGGATTTCTATTTTCTCAGTGGAAAAAGTTGTTTGGTTTACAGGAGGATGGCCCAACACAGGAGAAGTAACACCACAGGACCAGAGTCAGCAGTTTATCTTCATCTAAAGGAAAAAGGACACTCATTTGAGGACATTAATGTTCACATTTTAGACAGAGAAGATAGGTGGTTTGAGAGAGGGGTCAAGGAATCCATTTATGCCAACTTGGAAAATCCTTCCTTGAATAGAGGTGGGGGCCTCAGGCACAATCTTTCCCCTATTTTCCTTCCTGCTTTGTCTTCTGTGCCTAGGAAGATTAAGACCATTTCACAAGCTCAACAGCAGCATGGTGATCTTAACGATCCTCCTTTAGATGATAAAAGGACTTAAAATAACATCTCAATATAACCATGACCTAGCCACAGGTGTAAGGTCACACAGCTACCTAGAAACATATTTAGGATTCCCTTACCAACTTTGCTCAGACTGAAGGAGCTCCTTGGATAAGGAGAGAAACGTTTCCACTGAGAAAATAGAAATCCAGTTGACATGATTCAAGCTACAGACAATTCCACCTGGATGACTGAGAACCTTCATAGACATAAGTTCATCTGATATTGAGAACAATTTCCTATTCATTAATAAAACCCTGGCCTTGGATAGATTATACTCTGTGCCAGTGATGTCTAGGAACTCTTTGGTCTATGCAAATATTCAGTTTGGAGGTTTGAACAGAATGCAATTATACTGAACTTTCTAATCAAATCACCTTTCTGAATCAAATTGGAAAATCCAAACCATCTAATTGAATGAGAAGCCTTTGACTCAGTTCAGACACTTTTGCACATTAGGAAGAGTGGCATTTTCTAAATTGACAGAAATCCACGCTGATTTGACTTGATTCAGCAATTCGGTCTGAATGTTGAAATTGAAATGGATTGATTTTCTGAATTGATTCACTTAGTATGATCAAATTGGATCAGTGTGATTTTGCCTGGCGAGTTGAGAGAAGTCTCAAAGTTTTGGAGGGAGGGCTTTAATGAAATGGTAGGAATAACTAAGCAAATGATTGAATTATCGCCAAATTAAGGCTTATTACATGTATTATGCAGCAAGAAACATTGTTTATCTGCTTTTAGCAACACAGTCAATATTTGTCTGCCCATGGAAGTATCTGGTTATTTTTTGTTTTGAGCTCCTACACAAATGAGTGAGAGGTTATACAGAGCGAGCGACAATCAGAAGAGGCATCCAGTTCCAATTAAATTGTTCTATAAAGTTGCTTGGATTCATATTGATTCAAAATCAAATCTCAGGAGAAAGTTAATGGGGCCAGTTTCCATGCCTATTTAGGATTCCAGCTGACAGGAAAAGAATTTGCACCCTGTTTTTTATTGCTCTGTTCCTAAAGGATTAATTCAGAAGTTTCCAAATTACTTCTGATTGTGTTCCTTTGTACATGTGATTAAAAAATATATATGGAGGCATCGTAAGCATTAGGCCTGTTTCTTATTGTGGAGAGTTGTCATGTATGACGGCTCGTGCAGGGCAGAAGCATGAGGAAAAGTTCAGGAACACAAACCCACTTGAGGTCAGTTTGAGAGTCAGTTTGGTCTAGTGGTTAAGGTGCTGGGCTAGAAACTAGGAGACTGAGAGTTCTAGTCCCCCCTTAGGTGTGAAAGCTGGCTGGGTGACCTTGGGCCAGTCACACACACTCAGCCCTAGGAAGGAGCCAATGGCAAACCAGGAGACTGAGAGTTCTAGTCCCACCTGAGGCACGAAAGCAGCTGGGTGACCTTGGGCCAGTCCATCTCTCTCAGCCCTAGGAAGGAGCCAATGGGAAACCAGGAGACTGAGAGTTCCAGTCCCACTTAGGCATGAAAGCCGGCTGGGTGACCTTGGGCCAGTCACTCTCTCTCAGCCCAACTCACCTCACAGGGTGGTTGCTGTGGGGAAAATAGGAGGAGGAAGCAGTATTAGGTATGTTCCCCGCCTTGAGTTATTTATAAAAATAATAAAGGCGGGATAGAAAATAAATAAAATAAATGTCCCTGGAAAGAGAGGAGCAGATAACAGAAACCAGGCAGTGGTCTTTCCTTTGGCATGAAGGGAGGCAGTATATGGGCACAATAAATGCAACTGTTTATGGTACATGGTCTTAGTATCTGTTGTTAGGGTGGGTTAGAGTCCCATTGGTAAAGAAGGCAGAGGTACTGGGATAGCCATAGTAAGGTCATCCCATAGGATCATCAGATACCACCTTCTGATTATAAAGGTCACACTATGTTTTATACTACAGGTAATCCTCGCTTAACAACCACAATTGGGACTGGAATTTCAGTTGCTAAGCGAAGCGATCATTAAGTGAATCTGACCTGATTTTATGGCCTTTTTTGCGGCGGTCATTAAGCAAATCACTGCGGCTGTTAAGCAAACCATGTGGTTGTTAAGCGAACCACGCAATTCCCCATTGATTTTGCTTGCCAGAAGCCAGCCGGGAAGGTCGAAAATGGCAATCACATGACCAGAGGACGCTGCAATGGTCATAAATGTGAACCAGTTGCCAAGCACCCAAATCGTGATCACATGACTGCTGTAAGTGACTGCTGTAAGTGTGATCATGTGATGGTTGTAAGTGTGAGCACCGGTTGTAAGTTAGTTTTTTCAGCAAGTCTGAACCATCACTAAACAAATGGTCATTAAGTGAGGACTGCCTGTATTGCCATTTTCAATCCTATGTAAAATTGGGGATGGTATACCACCTTGTTGAGTTTGGGATTCTTTTACATTCTTCTGGCCAGGACCCCAGAGATATCATAGCTGTGCAAGCCAATAAAAGATAAGTGGTTGCATCTCCTCCAAACACTTTGGGGCCTTGTTGAAGTGGGCATTTTCCCCACAACACTATTTTGAGATGATCAGGTTATTCAATAACAACCGCTCTCAAATGGGTTTCTGCAATATTCACGAATGTTGTTAGATTGTCATTAGGCATTACCCTTTGCTAGCTAGCTTTCACTCTCCATAACAGTGTTGATAGCCATTTAATTTGTGGAGCAAAATTTTATGAGATGCTGAATTAAATGACTACCTGAAATCTCTCCATTAAATCTGCCAGGTTCCTCTTTATTTGCTCACGTTTGACACTGTAGCAGTAAAATTCTGGGTCAGTGGAGAGAAATCATGCCTTTTTGGCAAGAACTTTTTTTGTTTTATTAATACATCAATTTCCCCCCTAAATATATTATTCTGAAAACGATACACTCTGTATGGAGAGAATGGCTCCCTCAAGTTGAACACAGTGAATTGGAACCATTATGGGAGAAGGCAAGTCTTCGATGAGCCGCAAATATCAGCAGTTCTGATAGGTGCGCCAGTGGACTGGCTCAGGCATTTGAAGATGCCAGTGAAATTGCCCCTAACGGCAAGATTGCAAGGAAAGAGTCTTGCCAAATCTTTCCATTTGGGACTGGAAGCAATACTTCAATATGGTACTGAACAAAGCTGCAGGAAAATGACTTTCACAAATATATTTGTTCCTTTTGAAAGCAACAATGTCCTCCTCCTCCTCCTCCTCCTCCTCCTCCTCCTCCTCCTCCTCCTCCTCCTCTTCCTCCTCCTCCTCTGGAGGCAAGAACATATTTAGTACAGGATTCCTTGATTTCCTCCTTCATTCTAAAACCAGTCATTTATACCCACTGACCCAGAAATATGGTGCTGAAAGTCTTTTAATTCTATTTCATCAATTTCTGTGCTCTAGGTGGTATGCAACCCAAAATACCAGCATCAAACATCACCTGTAAATAAAATCCCACAACTTCCCATTAAAAATCCCTATAAAAAGCTAACAGCCGAAGAGAACTCATAATAGCTCCCCAGTCATCCTTGGATTATGTCTCAAGTGTCTGCTTCAAAAGCAGGGGCTTCACTACTTTCTGGAATGCCAGGAGCATTTGAACAGGCATTAAGAGGCAGCATTAAAGCGAATCTCTTAATGCAGATGCAGCAATGCATGGCAAGCAGGGCTAGAAGGGAATTGTTGCTTGAAAGCTACACAGGCATCCGTTTTTAATACGGGGGTCATCCGAAAAGGAAATGGGAAGTTGTCGTGGTGGCTCTGAAGCCATGGTAGATCATAGAAACTGTGGCTACAAACAAGTTAGTACTCAAGCAATGAGAAATAATTGATGTCTTTTCATATTAGAAACTCACTCTTTGGCATATCCTCTTCAGATGGCCTTACGGGACAGGCAGAAAGGAGTCCCTAATTTGGTGCTGCACTGAATAGGGCTACATAGGAAATGAAAGGCACTTGGGATTGGGCCTGGAAACCTACCAGCCCACCTGTGAGCAGTGCACTCTTGCCCAATGGGGGCTATCCTAGTAATTCGGTTGCTGCATCCGGGATCAGCTGTAGCTTCCACTTCACCTTCCAAGCTCCAGTAGTATGTATTGCAGAGGTCAAGATGCATGATGAAAGACCATGAGGGCTGTCCGATCCAGGAAGGGCCCAAACTGAGCAACCAGTTTAAGCTGGAAAAAGCCTGCCCAGGCCACAGACATTGCCTGTTGTTCAAGCAAGAGCCAGGAGTCCAGGAGGACCTCCAAGACACTCCATACGCGAGAGCATGTTCCCATCTGGAGCGAATGTTGGAACCAAAGTTGCCATAGCTTATACCAAGTCCTGAGTTATGTTTTGACTCTGGGCCCACGTTGGATATTGCTCACTGTTATTGGCCTGCCAGATGTTGGAACTGTGGGAACAGAGAGCTTGGCAAGGGCCCTTCTCTCTAAAAGCGGGTGATAATCCTTCACTGATCCAAACTTCCTTGCTGAGTGCACTCAACCACTACAATGCTACCAGAATTACCACTTCTGTAGATCAAGCAGTGGCATTTTAACCTATTCCCATTCCAAAGGCAATCCTTTGTTTCATTTTGTTTCTAGCATTGGATCAGCCTGCCTAAGGGAAACCTTTATTTAACAGTTAAATTAGGATCTGTTCTGCCTGCTTAGAACCCAAGTCAGCGCAGTGAATGTGGATTCAATTATCTTTCTTTGGGAACCGTTTTTACCCCATCTGCACATTCAGTTTTAGTCAAATGAATGTGATTCTCCCTAGCATTTATTTTTATGGCTGAGCTACAAACTTGATGACATTCCTGTGCTTACTTTTGCCTAATTAATTATACTCACAATCCAGGGCCCTCTTTGATGTATTAATCATGAATTCGTGACTAATCTACCTATTGAAAATTTAATTTTCTCAGATGTACATTTCTGTAAGGAGTGAACAAAGCATTTAAAATGAAAAGATGCCTCCAATGGTTAGGTGATTTAAGGAAGCACATTCTGGAAACTAACAACAACAAAGAGAAGTGTGTCAAAACATTCCAACCCCAAAACAACTTGTTTGGACCATCAAACATCCATTCTGATGTCACTCAACTTTGACCACTTCTTATAAGGAAGTTGAAGCACTTCAAGTGAAGTCAAACGGGTCTGCTCCAAAATGCTTTACCCCCCTCTTTTAACAAATGCCTCACACATTTTCCAAGAAGCTGCGAAAGAAGCACAGATAATCAGTCATAGATCTTGTGAATAAGAAATGTTTTAATCCTTTCCAGTCTATTAAGCCATCCTTTCTTCTCTTCATAGAAGTTGTTTTCATCTAGTTATTTCTTGGCATCAATTTTTTGTTTCAGACCTTGCTAATGTGAGGTCTATGGCTTTGTTTGACAGAATTTAAGTACTCTACATCCTCTGAAAAAAAACTAAAAAAATAATTAACTGACTAGTTGACATCCAAAAGAGTTCCAAAAGAAGTACTGTAGCTATGTTCGTCTTTTGCAACTTAACAAGAAAGAATCTTGTTTAGAATTGGGTAACTCTAGTCAGTCTTTAGGGGCGTGGTGGCTCAGCGGGTAAGACACCAGGCTTGTCGATCGGAAGATCGCAGGTTTGGAGGTTCAAATCCCTAGTCCCGTGTGACGGAGTGAGCTCCCGCACTTGCCCCAGCTCTTGCCAACCTAGCAATTTGAAAGCATGCAAATGCAAGTAGATTAATAGGTACCACTTTGGTGGGTAGGTAACAGCGTTCCGCGTGCGTCATGCCGGCCACATGACTGTGGAAGCATCTTAGGACAACGCTGGCTCTTCGGCTAACAAACGGAGATGAGCACCGGCCCCTAGAATCGGACACGACTGCACAAATGTGCTTCTGGTTTCTTAATTGTTTTTATTCTTATTTTTATGCTTGCCATGGATATTTTAATGCTTGTTATTTTTGTAAACTGCTTCGAATCACTTAGATTGTGGCAGGAGAAGAAAGAAAGAAAGAAAGAAAGAAAGAAAGAAAGAAAGAAAGAAAGAAAGAAAGAAAGGAAGGAAGGAAGGAAGGAAGGAAGGAAGGAAGGAAGGAAGGAAGGAGGAAGGAAGGAAGGAAGGAAGGAAGGAAGGAAGGAAGGAAGGAAGAAGGAAGGAAGGAAGGAAGGAAGGAAGGAAGGAAGGAAGGAGGAAGGAAGGAAGGAAGGAAGGAAGGAAGGAAGGAGGAAGGAAGGAAGGAAGGAAGGAAGGAAGGAAGGAGGAAGGAAGGAAGGAAGGAAGGAAGGAAGGAGGAAGGAAGGAAGGAAGGAAGGAAGGAAGGAAGGAAGGAGGAAGGAAGGAAGGAAGGAAGGAAGGAAGGAAGGAAGGAAGGAAGGAAGGAAGGAAGGATCTTAAAGAGTAACCAATTAAATTTAATAAAATAAATAAATCTAATCTATAGATCTAATAAGTAAATAAATGAAGTCATAATTATCTGATAAACAAGTGGGTCACAGTCCATTTCATCACACGCATGGAATATATATACCAGGGAGAGGAATATTCTCTACACATACAATTTGTTGTCCCTGAGGATGGGCGAGAAAGGATGATGGTGAAAAACGGAGAGACAAAATAGATAGTGATTAAGTGCCTGTTATCAAAACAATAGTTAGGTGTGATAAACAATCTTGCATTGTTCAGTTAGTTAACATATGTAGTGTGATACTAATAGGAAAGAAATCTTGGTCTCTGTTTAATTGGTTTAAAATAGGGCTAACTTTTAATGAATTTGGTGAGATTGTTTTTAAGAAGCTTCTTTGTTCAAGGACCTTGAGCCACCGCAGGTAGTAGCAGCTAGCTGACAATTGGCTGATCTTGAAAAAAGGTAAGCAAAGTCAAACCTGGTTAGTACTTGGAAGTCTCAGAGCTGTACTTAGACTGGGAAGTTGACAAAGCATCTGAAAGATGATACTGTGGTTGCAAACCACCTTTAACCTTGTTGCTGAGAAAAACTACATGGACATTATAGTTATTATAGCTGTCATCATCATCATCATCAATATTTGTATCTACTGAATCTTTTTAATATTCATGGTGGCTTACAACAACATCAAATACAATAAAACTTCCATGGTAAGAAATAAAAGAATACATAATCCCTAATAATATCATAACACAATACAGGATCATAAACAAAAAACACCAGTAGCAATCTACAATAAATAGATACAAAAATACCGATGGCAAACAATCACTCTGCAGAGGCTCCTTGGGAAAATTTAGGGTTGACTACCTACTGGAAGGACATCCGCAGGGCTGCCATGCTGGCTTCTAGGAGAGGCTGTTCCATATCAGGAATGCCATGACAGAAAAGCAGCACTTTCTGACCGCAACCACCCCTTTCTTGTGAAATTAGGGTACCACCAGCAGCTTCTCCTCAGAGAACGTCCTTGGGCAAGTTGATTCTCTTTGGAAAGCTGCATTCTGGACAAATGCAGCTTCTGAGTGGTCTTCAAAGTAGAGGGTGTTGTGGTAGCCTAACTGAGTGGTGATAAAGGGCATGAGCTCCAACTGGTGTACCAGCTAGGGCTGGACCAAAAACTTCCTAGTATCCACCTACCACACCTACCTTCCGCACTCGCCCCAGCTCTTGCCAACCTAGCAATTTGAAAGCATGCAAATGCAAGTAGATGAATAGGTACCACTTCGGTGGGATGTTGACAGCGTTCCGCACATGTCATGCCGGCTACATGACCGTGGAAGCGTCTTCGGACAAAGCTGGCTCTTTGGCTAAGAAACAGAGATGAGCACCGACCCCTAGAGTCGGACTTCTCACTCAAGGCACAAATAACCAGGCTCATATTATCATCTTCTGTACACATTATGCAAATGGCTCTCTTGACAAGTCTGTAATGCTGGGAAAGCTGGAAGGAATGAGAAGAAGAGGATGAACCGCAGCCAGGTGGATGCACTTGATTGCAGTGGTGATGGGTGCCCCTTTGGAAGCCCTGAAGGGCCAGGCTGGGGACAGATCATCCAGGAGGAGGTCTATCTGTGTGGCCACTAAGAATCAACACCCACTTGACTTACTCAGATATGATACTATTTACAGTGCAGAGCCTTTAAACTCTCAAACCTTTAGCCTTGAGATCCCTAAAGGCCCGGTTGAGAAGAGAGAAACTTGGAGATAATCTAAGTGGTTGCGAAGCATCCACATTGACTTAATGGCATTTAATCAATCAATCAATCAGTATGTATTTCAACAGATGTAACCTTTAAACCTTTAAGGGGCGTGGTGGTAAGACTTGTCGATTGGAAGATCGCAAGTTCGGAGGTTCGAATCCCTAGCCCTGAGTGACGGAGCGAGCTCCCGCACTCGCCCCAGCTCTTGCCAACCTAGCAATTCGAAAGCCTGCAAATGCAAGTAGATGAATAGGTACCACTTCGGTGGGTAGGTAACAGCATTCCTCGTGCGTCATGCAGCCACATGACCGCGGAAGCATCTTTGGACAGCGCTGGCTCTTCGGCTAACAAATGAAGATGAGCACCGGCCCCTAGAGTTGGACACGACTGCACAAATGTGCGGGGGGAACCTTTACCTTTATATCTTAAACAAGTTTGCAGGCAGGATCTGCGCTGGTGTCCCCTGCACCTGAGAGATATCCCTCTTCTGGTCTTTGCTTCTGTGCCAAGGTGTCTCTGCTGGAACTTAGCAAGGAAGATGGCAAAGGGTCTGCTCTGTTCAGAAAGTGGGCAGGGGCCATATCCAGAAGCAAGTTTGGGAGCAGCAGCAGGTTTTCAAGGTCACTTGATTTTCAAAATCTATAGCTTTGTGTGCTTTGATGGCTGCTATTTCCCCCATTAATTGTTTTCAGAGAAGTCAATCCAGTTTTCTGAAAAAACAGAAATAAAAAGGTTGCTTGTATTTTGGGGGAGAATCTTTGTTGCATCTTTGAAAGGCCCAAGCTGTTTGAAAAGCATGCAGCCAGTCTTCTTGTGACCCTCAATTAGAGCAACGGTGATGCTCTTGGAACTGGTGAAATATTGTGGATTGCTTTCTCTCCCTACATTTAAAGCTGATATCTCCACAGCTGCCCATCTCTTCTTTTTCACCTTCCTCCACTTAATTGCCTTTCCTCTTCAAGTGTTTTGAACCACCACAAAGCTTTTTCACCTCCCTTCCTGGATGCTGTCTTGATGGCTCTTATTTTATTGGACATTGTAAGGAAGAAGCAATTCCCCCAGGGATGGCAAGTTCAGCTAAAAATACACAAGATGGCAGGTTAAAGAGAGTGTCATGTCTATTCTGAGTCAGTTGGATGCCACAATGCTGAGATTAAAGCACCTATATATCCATCTCCAGTCTTTCAGAAACTGTTACCATTGATATTGCTTCTTCAACTCTTGGGTGAAAGCTGCAGCAGGGAAAAAGACTCTTTAAATTGTGGGTTGGAAACTTGTGGGACCAAGCTAAGCATCTCTGCAGTCTTCATGACCAGCACCACTTTTAGCAGATGAAAAGCCACAATTAGAGAAGCATTAGCATCATCCTGTATACACCTTGATGCTCTGTTGTAAATAAGGAGCAAGTCAAACAAACATGAGTTGCAATAGGAGAGAATCTCTGTGGCTCAGGGTTGAACTGTGGAGTCCTTGGTGCTCTCTGAGCTTGGTGGATGGCTGGCAGACTTTTCATTACCCAACTAGGTAACATCATCAGCGCACTGATGATCAGTAACCTGCAGCCTGAAGTCCTAATTACAGGATGTTTATGTTGATTTTAAAAACATGGCACTGTTCAAAAAATGCTGAAAGGAAGGAACATGTTTATGAACTTTACTGAGCATATTCAATTGTTTTCTAATTTTGCTGACAGCACATTGATGCATTCCAACAGGGCTTGTATGCTAAAATGTGAATGCAAGTTATATTTTTACCTGAGAAAATATAAAGAAAATACTTCAAGTTTAAGTCCTATTTTTGTATAGCTCTGCCACCTTGATTGGCATCTCTCATTACCCTGAACAAGAGGACAGCATGGGAAGGTGAGTATCAGTTTAAGTGTGCTTGAGTTAATGGGTATTTTGAATCCAGTAACACAATTATCCTGAATCTGTGTGGGATGATGGGAAATACATTCCACATTGTGGCAACTGTGTGTGGATCGTGGTCGGCATGCTGCATGGTTGGAGTTCTTTGAGGTTGGCTTTTGGGTTGCAGACATTTCATTACCCTTAAACCCTCTCCATGGACCTGTCAAAAGGCAAAATCAAAGACCCAACATTAGCGCAAAAGTTCAACACTGAACAATATCCCCTCTCACAGGGCAATCAGAACAACACAAGGGTAAACTAGAGCTATCTCCTAATCCACCTAATAATCAAAACCCAACTGTTATTCAACCATCAGTGCAACACCCTCCAAACAATCCACCCCCTAGTATGGTCGTGAAACAGACCCCATCTGTGTAAGATTCTGCAAGATCTACAGGCAGATCACTCTGGCCAGGAGTTGGAGAATGAGGGAGCATTTTTAAAAATCCTATTTCTGAGTGGTTTTGCAGTTCCATTTTCTCTGTTCAATCCCCTTCCTTTTCTGGCATACGATTTTTAACACAGGATTAGACTCCTCTTTTTCAGAAGCATATTTTTTTTTGGTGAGAGGGGGAATTCTCTTATAATTTCCCTTACACTATCCTTTAAATTAATGGGTGAAATGGACCCTTTGCATTTTGTTACCTTCAATTAGAATAGAGACTTTTGGGAGGCCATCGTTTTTAGAGACCCTCAATTAGGCACAGATTACAGATTGTTCTATTTTTTAAAAAATAATGATGACACCATGATCACAGGTCTTACTAAAATATCCTTACAAAGGTCTGAAGTTAGTTTGGCTTGAACTTACTGTCGACCATTTTTTCTCTCTTTATTCTTTTCTCCCTCCATCTTCTTAGATTTATTCTTCTCATTTAATGACAATTAATAACTCTGTACCTCAGAAAACAATAAACACATTTATTCAAACCAAAGAAAGAATAGACTTATCTTTTTTTTTTTTGTAACAGTGCAGAAGTTTTTATATACGAAACAATAAATGGAAACAGATTATCTGCCGAAAAGTACCTAGGCAATTAAGCAGGGATGTCTTCCTTTATTAACAGCTAATTTGTCAGGATGGGCCTTCTTTCTTCATTGAATAATTTTCACCCACTTATTAAAATGATAGCTTTGTCAGATGGGCAAAATTAAAATGCAAAAGTATCCACGAGCAGTTTAATGCGATGAGAATAAAAAAGAGGGAAAATGTTCTTTATGTGCTTGATCACAATGAAAGATGATATGGAAACCTGGGATCCTTTATCTCCTCCCCATTTCTAGAGTTCACTAGATCAGGAAGAGAAATTTCACCTGAATTCTGCTTCTGTGTTTTCACAGAAAGGAAAAGAAATCAGCCTGTGAGGGGAAAAAAAATAGTTTTGACACTTCAGGGTGGTGTCCTAGATCTGAAGGCCATTTTGACCTCCTTGGCCTGTCTGTTTTCACATTTTAAATTTCATAGATGCTCGAAGTTCCTGCAAGCAATAAGAGAAGTCTTACACTTCAAGCAAGGGAGTGCCACAAGATCAGATTGCACCCAAATGCTGTGGAAAAATTCACTTTATCAGTAATAGGACCTCCCCAGGCTAGAGACTCTCATGACGGACATGTTCAGGGGTGTCTGCAGGATGTGGTCAGAAAAATAGGGCAGAGGGAAGGTGTGTCTTTCTGCCAATGCTCTCCTTTCCAAAAACATGATGCCTCCATGAGTCCAGAGAAATCAACTTCATGCCCAATGAGTTGTTCTGCTGTGTCGTGGCACATCTCCCTCTCCACCCCACCTCTGCTCAGAAAGAAAGGAGAAGAGAGGGATTTATTCTGCAGCCAATGAATGGAACAGCTTGAAATAATATCAGGCACCATTTTAAGCCCCAGCACCCTGTGGCCCATGAACTGGAAGAGCTGCTGGTGGAAATGACCCTGCTGTCATTATGCAATTGTTGTTTTAACTGTCCTTGCCCAAGAGTGGCTTAAGGATGAGAGCTCCCTTGGCAGATAGACCTCCATCTGAGACCCCCAAGCACATCTTTCTCCTTACCATCTAGTACAGCGTTTGCCACTATTCTTGGGTCATATGCACATTAGTAATTATGCAATGATGAGCTAATGTTTAGCCTGTTGAAAAGTCTTCTTCCGTCTTGCAGACCAAACTCATTAGCCCTTACAACAAAAGTCAGCGTTAAGAATGAGTCTCCATGATTTAGAAGTGCTTTTAGACCTCACCATTACAGAATAAAATTGGGGGACTGTGAGATCAGGGTGCTAATGAAAGGAAGTCAAGCCAAGCCAAACAAGACCACCCTAACTGGGAAATGTGAGATACATCCTATTGAAGGCTTTGGAGGTGGTGCCGGAAAAGTTGGATTGCATTGATTTTACACCTCTTCCCTGGAAAAAGGTTTGTGGTTGTTAGTAGGCCATGTTCATTGCTTCCAGAGGGTGTTGAATTGAACCCCTGGAGATCTTCGCTTAACAGAATCAAGAGGTGTGGAGTATACTTTGTCCTTTGATATTGGCCCAGATGGACAGACCCAACTTCTGATGCTGCTTCAATAAAATCTGGCAACCAGTAAAAGGACATAGGGCCTCTCATTTAGATTACTGTAATCTACTTGATATGCTCAGATGCTACTGAATAGAAAGTGGAATTGTCTGTGGATGTGGCTTCAGCTGCCTGCAAATGGGAGAGTGGGCAAAAGAAAGAATTGAAACTTCACTCTCCTCTTACAGCTAATCATTTCTCACCCATGGTTGTTGTCCAGTTGTTCAGTCACTTCCAACTCTCCAGGACCCAAAGGATGTTGTTTTGTGAGGTTTAACTCTCAGTGACTGCTTTCTTGTAACTTGATTCTTGCGTCATCAGTGAGAGTATCTAGCCACCTCGTCTTCTGTCAGCGTCTTTCTGACTGTCTTTGATTTTTCCAAGCTTCAGTGTCTTCTCCAGTGACCCTTCCTTTGCATTTTGGGTGCAGAATACTTAATGCTTATATTTATTAATAGTGCTTCCAGCGAAGAGCTTGGTTTTACTTCATCCAGTGTTAAACAATTTTTTTCTTCTTGCAGTCCAAGGTGTTTTCAACAATTTCCTCCAGCGCCACAACTTCTCTCTGGCAAACCAGGTTCAGGCTGAATATTAGGAGGAATTTCATGATGGCAAAACCTGCAGATGGTCAAGAATGTTTATGGACACTCCCTGGTTGGATTCCACCGGTCAGGGATGGTTTAGTTGACTCCTGCCCAGACCTGGGGTGGACCAGATGACCTCTGAAGTATCTTCCAACTCCCACAGACTACTACAAGTTCAAAGTAGCCACATCACGTTTGTCCTTTGGCCTAGGAATTGAATCTGAACAATTGAATCTGAAATTCTCACCCATTCCTGCAAAAATGAGCACATAAGGCAAGTGTGTAATCTTTCTAAAAAATAAATGCAGCTATTATGAACCAGAATGTTGAGTCAAGTCCCAAACTTGTTTGTGTTCCCCCTCACCTTGGAATATTGTGTCTCACTAAGTAAAAATTAGCAAGTAGCATAAATAATCAATCCTGAACCATTTGCAAATTGGGCATACTCTACATGATGAGCAATTACTTGATACATGGACCACAGCAAATTGCTCAGAGCAATCCATATCTTTTTATGTCTTCCATGAAACATGGGTGTCATAATTCCAAATAACATGTTCTTAAACATTATCCTTCTGTTCAATGGCAATTTGTGAACAGAAAAGTGTTAAATGTGCTGAATTAATTACGATCTGCTCAGATGAGATCGGTTGCAAGGAAGAAAATTTTAACCCTCCCAGACTTGTAAAAAATTCCAACAGCTTTCCTAACCTGTTATAAAGCATCAAATAGAACCTAATTAAGAAATAGTTTATACAAAAATATATCTATTTATATGCTTTATTTATGAGTTCAGCCCATCACAATCACTCTTGCAGTGACTTACAAAATTTTAAAAAAATAGCTAAAATTACAGAATCAGTATAAACACAGCTTTGTAAAACATAAAGCATTTGCATAAATTTAGCTTAGAAACAAAACCTAAGTAATCGTACCAGGCAGTGGATAAGACAAACATATTTTTTTCCAAGGCAGTATAAAGCACAATATTGAAAAGACCAGTGGTTAAAAAGACATCATTATCCTTCCAGCGGACAAAGTCAACGCCACAGTAATTATGAACACAGATGAATACAAAGACAAAATCAGAGAACTACTAGACCACACCACATACAGAACAATAAGACGGGATCCGACCAGCAAAATCATGAAGCAAACCAACACACTGATAAAGAGCTCCTCCCTGCATCCCAACGTACTACAGCGTATTTGCAAGACAGAAGCTCTCTCACCAAGACTATACGGACTCCCCAAAATCCACAAAGACTCGATCACACTCAGACCCATTGTAAGTGCCATTGGCTCCCCAACATATGAATTATCCAAACATTTGGCAACCCTTTTACAGACCCACATCGGACAGACTCCATCACACATCAAAGACTCAGGACACTTCATCAACAAAATCAGCACCCTAAAACTCAACCACACAGACAAACTGGTCAGCTTTGACATGGTATCCCTGTTTACCAAGGTACCAGTAAGGGACACCCTGGCACTCATCAAGCAAATCTTCCCAGAAGACATTATATTTTTTTCCAAGGCAGTATAAAGCACAATATTGAAAAGACCAGTGGTTAAAAAGCCTGTAGGGATGAAAGGCTCTCTCCCTGAAGCCACAAGAATTTTAAGCTGGGTTCCAAGTGAATCTCTCTGAAAGAACATTGCATAAAGGAGGAGAGAAGGCCTTTTCTCACATACTAGCTACTTTTCTTTAATCAGTTTATGCGGGTAGCAGAAAAGGTTTCCCAGTTGAGGACCTCAAGACAGATACACACATACACCTTTCAGTGCAGAGTTGGCATACTTGGATGAACTGCACAAGAGCATATCTTCTTTGAACCCAAAGGACTGCCTACTGTATATAGAGGCTATTCAACCTGAGATGCAAATATGGTCTTTACGCAGATGCTGCTTATAGTTATCATTGCTTATCATTTACTGATACGTCCTGTTGATATTATATTTATATCTTGCTTTTTCTGTAGGCGCTCAAGGCAGCCCATTCATTTCCCTCAATGGAAACAGCTCTTTGAATTAGGATAGGTGGAAAGGCTAGCAGATAAAGCAGCAAATTCATGGCTCAACCGGGATTTGAATCTGGATCTACCCACTTCTAATCCAAGCGTCTAATCCCGTGCACTTTGTTCTTTGTCCCCTTGCCTTTGGAACACCGACAGAAAAGGGAGAGGCACCCTAAGGTCCTCAAGATGTTTGGACTTCAACTCTCTCCAGTTCCAGCTTGGATGATCAATGAAAAGAGACTGTGAGTTATGTCTTAAATTCCAGAGGGCACCAGGTTTCTTAGATGTCTTTACACATACAGTCTTTGGCTAGATCTCATTGTAAACATTTGTATGTGTATACATTGTGATAGATGATTCCAGAAGAGAGAGAGAGAGAGAGAGAGAGAGAGAGAGAGAGAGAGAGAGAGAGAGAGAGAGAGAGAGAGACAATGAGAGAGATCTCATGTTGGTCCACTTCTTTGGGTTCACATATTACACTAACCCATCGTTTCTTGAAGCCCTGGTTTACAGGAGACTGGATTCCACATCATGTGAAACCAAAACTAAAGAAACCAGAGCAGGGTGCAGGAAGAATCAATACTTTTATTATCTGTGACTTGAATGTATGTGTTAGTTGGAGTACCCACAAGAAAAAGAAAATAATTTGTATGTATGGTTATTTTTGTAATGTCTTCCATTATCATGAGGGTCATTGAAATAAAGTGAACAGCTACTTCCTTTATGATATTGGAAGAAATAATTCAGAAAGAAAAATGTGGAATATGGTGAGTACTATATTGGTAGTTCAGTGTGCTGCTTCTTCTTCAGGACTAAATCCAATTATATTCAGTGGATTTACACCTTAAAAAATCAAATCACACACTTTCTTTTGGAGGTAATAAGATGCATATGTTGATTCAATAAATACTGTTTAAAAGCAAAACGTTTAATGAAATCCTTTGAGGAGATGAGTACAAGTTAAACTTTTTTTTCAGATTTCAAGATCAGTTAAGGGTTCCAGACTACCATACTTTTTTAAAAAAAATCTTAGTAAGAATACTAATGAATACAAACTAAAAGATTATTTGAGTTTACTGGAAAGAAAGGAGAGAGAGAGAGAGAGGGAGAGAGAGAGAGAGAAATAGATCTCTCTCTCTCTCTCTCTCTCTCATAGTGTTTCTCAACCTTGGCTACTTTAAGCTGTGTGGACTTCAACTCCCAGAATTCCCCAGCCAGCATGTGCTGTTGAAGCCCACACAGCTTAAAGTAGCCAAGGTTGAGAAACACTGTTCTATAGAGATATAATAGAAATAGGGTTATTGATATATAGACAGGAGATACTGTATATACAACAGGATTAGAAAACCTCTAACATTTTGGAATACAATTAGCCACCTGGGTCAGGGTATTGGGAGTTGCAGAATGCAGCATTAGGTCATCACCCCTTCTAGTGGAGGGGTCAACAATCCATGGGTTGCCCACCATATGTGGACTCCAGGATGCTCCTTACCTGGCCTGTCACGGGAAACTTTCCCATTCTTCTTCAGTGCCCAGCCAATCAGCTTACAAAAGGGGAAACAGTGATCCTTTGCATGGTTAGCACATGGTGAAGAAACTCCATCCCACTTTCCCTCTCAGTGAGCCAGCTGAAGACTGATCTTTCTCCATCGCCATTAGCAGTGGCCAGAGGTGGGAGAGTGAGTTGTTTCTCCTCTTTATGAGTAACCCTATTAAAGATCTCTGGTTTTCCACAGTCATTACCCATCTCGAAATCCTGCTCTAGTTTTGAAAACCAGCTCCCATAATACTCTTGGTCTTCTGTGAGAATTACCTGAAATGGGCTGAAACCAAAATCAGAAACCACCCGACTGACTGGAGTGCATGCAACCCTTCTTTCTGAAACTTAGTCATGGGGCCCATGTTCTTAGAGGTCTTCTGAAAGCAGATTTGCCCCTCCCCAAATTGCTCACTGTCCTATGTGAACATCATCTGTTTTGCAGATTCACTTTTCTGCCTTGAATTTCTTTGCCGCTTCTAAGTCTTCCAAAGCTGAACTGAACAATTATTTCCACTTATTCATGCTATAGAAGTGGAGAAATCTTCTTACACGCACTTGCCATATTGTGGCATCAGATCAAGTGAGAAAACACTTTTTCATCCCAATTTTCTGAAAAATTCCCCATCAAATGCAATTGAAAACAGAATCCACATAAAACCATTTAGCTAACTGAGATTAACTCAGAGAATTTCATTGGCAGCTGGTAACATTTCATTGCTTTCCTGGGATTATCACCTTTTAAAGGGAAATGTCTCAGATTTGATGGCCAATGAAAAGAAGAAAAAGGAGTCTGTGCATTGAAACTGAGCTGTAAGTCATAGGAAATGGCTTAAGGTATGAAAAAATTGTTTACTTGTGACAACCTGTTCTTCACATTTTGAAAGCTCAGGATAGGATATTTAAGACTGAAGCTTTCTGTCCCATTACCTCAATAGCCTGCTTCTAGGTCCCAAGCTGATGCCCTCTAGTTATTGGGCATATTTCTCATAATTCACAGTCAGCAGGAGATTTGTAATCAAACACATATGGAAGTCTCTCAGTTGGCAAAGGCCATTCTGCTAGAATGACTGTAAGACAATCCCAGACAGGGCAATATCTGGAAGAACCACCAGGTTCTCCATGGCTCTCTTCGGATTCTTGGCGGAAAATAAAACACGGTTCTCCTCTTTGGCCTTGCTAGGGCCAGGATGGTCTTCTCCTTCAAACAGGCTTCCCAAACACACCTCTTTTTCTTTTATAAGAACAATGAAGTCTGGCCTGTAACAAGCAAACAAAAAATTAGTTTAAGACATTTGGAAAACATCAGATTTCTTACGCCTGGAATAGACGGTCCTGGGAAAGGGTGTGAGATTTTGCCAGCTTTCTTGCTGGAGTTTGGTTCATTCCTTCTTGCAATAAAAACTTTTCTTTATAAGAAATGCTTGCTCTGTGCAATCTAAAGGAAAATACCAGTTTGTCAGATCCTCAGATATTCGTTGGCAGGGATCATGTAGAGTGATGTAAAGACAAGGGGAAAATGTCAGGGGGATAGGAAAATACCCTTGTCCCTTTTGATGAACTTGGGTTAAAAACTAAAAAAAAATCTCAAACATTCCTAATCAGCCAAATGGAGCCCGGGTGTGAAAAAAAGGAGGGGGGAAGAGAAAAATTGAGGGTTTAATTTAATCTCAAAATGCTGCCTATGCTGCCTTAAAGACAACAAAAGTTATATGTAAAACAAGAGCTGGACAAAAATGTGTGCAATGAAAAGCCAACGGGACCAAGTGCAGCAGCTGCCTGGCCTTCGTCCTTCTTCGTGGGCTCCTTTGAGAAAATAGTAGTTCAATCAGGAATGGACTCTTAAATCATTATGACAGTTCACATGCAGGACAGTTGGCACTTCTGAATTTTTCATCAGCATGAATTCAAAGGAAAGACCAAATATGAGCAAATGTCTGATGGGGTGGAATTAATTGAGACCTGGGTCCACAATCTGTTTTCCTCATAAGGGAGGGGAGAAGAGAAAGCTTTTACCATCGCAAATAGCAGGGGAAGATTTTTATACATAACTGATGAACACACATATGGTGTCTCATAAAAACGTTTCCATTACAAGGATCATCTTGAATTCTAAAGCAAGTCAGGCATTTTCCCATCAAACTCAGAATAATCAAGGGAAATACAGTCTTGTTGGGAGAAACGTTCCTGTTTGGTTGTTAAAATCCAAGCAAAACAAATCTCGTGATACTTTGGAATAACTCCCCATCAGCACTTTAAAAGGTGCACGCAAAGTATTTTGAAAATGATAATCACAACATTTTTTGACAATATTTCAGAATGTGGAAACTGCTGTTTTTCATGATCCAGTCACATGCTTTCACAATAATGTTTTCTCTCCTGTGATACCAACTTCCTACCTTTAAGATGCACACATAATTAACTGAAAAATCGGGAGGATTCAAAAACAAATTAAAAACCATAGGATTGGATGACTGAACGAAAGCCAACTTTAAGGGTGAAGGGAGGAAAAACAATGTTTTGCATTCAAATGTATACTAAATTATGGATCCTTGCTAAATTTAACAAGAAAGCATTTCTTGGTATTTTGAAATCTGACACATTTATTATCACACAAGTTTTTTGTGGATTATAGTTCATAGGAAGCTTATTTAATAATAAATGTTTAGATTTTAAAGGTCACAAAACTCACCGTTTTTGTTGCAAAAAGCTAGTATGTTGATCCTTCTGCAGACAGAGAACTTTAACGATCTTTAAAGTGCAGCAGAAGTGTCTTTTCTGCGAATATATCCTGTTTCTTAGCTATGGATAGGTGAGAATTTAGTTCAGTCTTACCTCATTCACACGTCATCAAAATTGGGGTGGAAGAAATGTGACATTTTTAAAGAAAGAACAAGTAAAAAAGAAATTGAATCTATTTGTCTAGAGCAGTGTTTCTCAACCTTGGCAGCTTGAAGATATGTGGACTTCCACTCCCAGAATTCCCCAGCCAGCCAGAGTGGAAGTCCACACATCTTCAAGTTGCCAAGTTGAGAAACACTGGTCTAGAGAGATGGCTTGAAATGTGTAGCTCTTAAAGGTCTAGGACTGATATGCTATATACTTATATACTATATTCAACCATATTCAAGGTTTCCAGCACATCCATGTCCATGTTGCAAGCATTCACTTTTTATACTGTTCCTTCATTTTTTCTGCATATTATTTGAAGCAAACACACACACTTTTCCCTATCATGTATACATTGTAATGCTTTTGGAGAAAATATTAGTACAAATTGCAGTGTACCAGATCTTCCCAACAATGAACTTTCTATCATAATCTATGTGTCTTCTTCTCCCTTTTTCCCCTTGCCTTTGGAAGGGGAAATACAGCCCTGTATTTATTTACTTGATTTCTATCCTGCCTTTTGTACAGAAGCTCAAGGTGGTATGTATAGTGCTTCCTCATCTTATTTTTCCCTGCAATGACAATTCTGTAAGGTAGGTTGGACTGAGAGGGAGGGTCTGACTTAAAGTCCCCCCCCCCATCTGGAGTTTCCTTAGCTGATGGGGGCGGGGGCTAGAACTCAGATGGCCCCATCCCTTCTCCAGCACCTCCACCACTAGACCACCCTGGCTATGAATGGCCGTTAACTTCTGCTTCATGCCCATTTCTTAGCTAAATTGGAGAAAATCAAAGAGTTGGGCTGGTGGAAAATGGAAAGGCCTCCAATATTTGAAAGAACTGAACGTATTATTATTAACTTAACTTAATTCTGGGAGTTGAAGTCCATGCATCTTAAAGTTGCCAAGGTTGAGAAACACTGGCCTAAAACGATCAACTTAGATTCCTTGGATGAAGGTTTGACTGTATATCTGCCTTTTTTAAGCATTTGCTACCCAGTTTGCCACAAGGGGTTACTGGAGTTTCTGATTCTTTTTGTTCAGATATAGTAGCTATCTCTTTTTTTCTTTTCAGTGTCTTTCCTTCTCCTTTTATCCTCTGTACCCCAAATTCTCTTTGCTTTACACTTGCATTGCTTCTAAGAAAAGGGACCAATTCATCCTCTTTTTTCTATTAGATTGCTGTATGTGGGCTGGGGCTTTATCCCACAGTGCACCCCAATTGGAATTTATTATAAGGAAGAGCTTATAATTATAATTATAAGGAGGAACTTATTATAAAGAGGGGCATGGTGGCTCAGCGGGTAAGATGCCAGGCTTGTCGATCGGAAGATTGCAAGTTCAGAGGTTCGAAACCCTCGCCCTGCGTGCGAAGTGAGCTCCCGCACTTGCCCCAGCTCTTGCCAACCTAGCAATTCGAAAGCATGCAAATGTAGGTACCACTTTGGTGGGAAGGTAACAGTGCTCCACATGTGTCATGCCGGCCACATGACCGTGGAAGCGTCTTCGGACAACGCTGGCTCTTCGGCTAAGAAACGGAGATGAGCACCGGCCCCTAGAGTCGGACACGACTGCACAAATGTGCGGGGGGAACCTTTACCTTTGTATGTGGGCTGGGGCTTTATCCCACAGTGCACCCCAATTGGAACTTATTATAAGGAAGAATGTATACTTCCACATGTGTGTGTGCATGCATGTACATGCGTGCATGAGCAGGAGCTGTGCATGATAACCTCAGACAATAGATTTTTTTCCTTTCCAACTGTCAATTTTGTCAGGTGCTGTAAAAACATCATGAAATATAACAGGATATAAGTGTGTGTGTGTGTGTGTATCTATATCTCTAACAAAGGAACTGAGTCTCAGATATAAAATAAATGAATTAATGTTTTGATGTTCCGTACATTGTATTAACTCAGAATGATTCTCCATGGATTTATAACAGAAATGTTTATCAAATATTTCTCTATAGCTGGTTGTCAGTGGGCAACTTTATCTTCCCTCCCTCCCTCCCTCCCTCCCTCCCTCCCTCCCTCCCTTTTTTCCAGGATAACCCTTCAACAGGCATAATTTACAAAACAATGTTCTCCTCTTTTATCCTTCTTTCCCCCCCAAAGCTGTATTTTAGTGTTGCAGCTTTCTTCTGAAATATGTACATAACTTATGACTTCATGGATTTGTATCTATCTATATCTATATCTGTGCTCACAATCCATTCAGTTTTCACAGTTCCATTTGGACCAATTTATTTTGATGTCTATTTTCTATGATGTGTACCATATCTTACTGAAAAGAGAATGGCTCCAAGAAATCAGAACTCAGCTATTTCTGCTTTAAGCAGTTCATTGCACAATTTTATATGTGTGTGAGGGTAGATGAAAAATTATTTCCATTTCGATGTTTACAGAAACATACTATGTCACACTTCCTAATCCTATAGGATAACCAGAATGCATATACAGATACAGACAAAACTCACTATATTAGAGAAAGTACTTGAACGAGATGAATAGATATGTATCAGGAAGATTCAAAAGAAAACACATACAGATATTTAAGTAGACATGTAGACATATATCACCCCATTTGTAAACTGGCATAGAAAACAAGATTGAACAGAACTTAGTGTCAGTGTAAAATGAGAAACTGAGATTTACAGATTTGTTCACTCCTAGATATGTTTACTCAGAAGCAAGACTCCCTGAATGCACTGAGATGTGTGATTGCAGTCTAAAGATTAAAAGTCTGGAACAACACACTGAGATGCGAGCTGGTGCAGTATAATGGTTCAGGTCTTGGATTAGAACTGGGAAGACACAGATTCAAATCAGCTCCACATTAGCTGAGGGTCGGGCCAGTCATACTTGCTCAGCCCAAGATATTCATTAATATGCCAACATATTTATTCTATTTTTAATAGCTGCTCTAGCAAATAGCAAGGAAATCAATCACACATGCAAACAAATAAAATCAGCCTTCTTTTTCAGCAATTTTCCAAATGAAAGTGCTTCACCAAACTGCTAATAGCCCTCAGATTGATAGGAGATTTCATAACATACTTGACTTTTTCTCCCAGTTAATAAAAGGCACACTTTTTCCTCCCCGGTTCTGACTAAAGATGAAAAAGAGAAATTCAGTCAATCACAATTGTTTTTAACCAATATATTCAACCTGCCAATATATAGGATTACTCAGAATGCGTGCACATCTCCAAATCTGCCCTTTTCGGAATCTTGCAGGAGAAAAAAAATAACTCTTGCAAAAAGAGCAGATGCTTGGGAAAGTGTGCACAGAAAATGCATACATTAAAAGAAGGGTGTGCAAGAATTATGCAAGTGTCTTTGCAAACATTGGGCCAATTTTATAAACACTGGGAAAGAACAAGACGTGGGCCAGTGAGCTGAGAAATTCAGGGGGAATAAAATTGGCAGGATGGTCCGTTATTTAAACTGGCAGAAACATTCACCCACACCATCTGCCTGGTGTGGATCCTCTTCCTACCGCTCTTCCAGACTGATTCCCTCCTTCCCCGCAAATGTTAAACGTATTTTTGTAGATCTATTTACCTCCTATTTCCTTACATTTCCCCTTTCCTTCCCACATATTCCAAAATGGGAGCTGTTGGGCCGGGGCCTCTGTGTGTGTGTGTGTGTGTGTGTGTGTTTTAACTGTAGTGCTCCTATTTGTAGACAGCATATAAATAAAACTAATGCTACCTCATCACTTCTTTGGGAGGTTTATCAGTAAGAGCAAATAATTGCTTTTCACTCTGTAAACAGGAAATGGCTGGTTTTCATAGCCTCCTAATTAAAAAAGAAGCAGCACTTTATAGTTTTATTTGTGTTTCTGAGAGTTTCCTTAAAACATGAAATGGCCTCTGTGCTACAATGGAATCAGAAAATCATAGAACTGTAGAGTTGGAAGGTACCCCCAAGGAGTCTAATCCTCGGCAATGTGTGTGAAAACCAATTCATACCAATTCCTGAGAGGTGGATGGTAGCCTTCTCTTAAGAACTTCCAGAGACAGAGAACCCACAGCCTCCATAGGTTGTATATCCATATCCACATCCACTGTTGTACAGATCATACCATCAGGAAGTTATTGGCAGTATATAAATCCATACATATCACAAAGATAGAGGGTTACAAATCGATTTCATATGCAGGGTTTTAATGTAAAGTCAAGATTCCCCATAGAAACTTTCTTTGTATCAGCTGAGTTGAAAGACCTCAAATGCATCATGAGAAAGTCTCTTTTTCCCCTCCTGCATTTATTTATTTATTTAGCCTGATTTTGGTTGCTAAAGATATTACTCTCTGGCTTGTGGACATCTAGTCTTAGACTGCTTGGCTGTGTCATTCTTGCTCCAGTTTTTCATCCACGTTCTCTTATTATATGCAACATTATGTCATATCCTGTTGGGTTCCCTGTGATAAGATGCCAGGCCAGATTAGGCTATGCTCATTGGAATGCTTTAGAATCAAGGTGCAGCCTCTCTATCATCACGTGGCCTCTCTAGCAGACTGTGGGACTGAACTCTGATGTTATCCTAATCTCTTTCCTTGGTGTTGACCCAAAATTTCTCCCTTGGCCTACCCAACTCATTTTGCTGTTACGTTATCAGTTTGGAATGAGAGAGAGAGAGAGAGAAGCTGAAAAATGGATGATTGCTTTTGTCATTACTAATTTGTTGCTTTGATTTGTTGCTTTTATCAACTGAATACAGAAAAGAGATAAAAAATAAACAAAATAATTTTTAAAAGAAACAAAAAACTAAAAACTAAAAGAAAAAAACAAACCTCCACCACCACCACCACCATACAGGTCCTATGTATGTGGATACATATACATTTATACATCTTCTACAGCATTTCAGTAAATGGTAACCATATTTCATTTTAGTCATCCAAAGCTAATCTACATTGGTTAAATAATTTGTTCATAGGTTGCTAATAACAGCACCTCTGCAAATCATTGAGTGGTGATGGTCACGTGTTTATTTTTCCAGTGCTGAAAAAGAAGCCTTTTAGCTGTAAGTAGGATATGGAGATTCCACTTTCTCTGCCCCGGTGTCAATTTCCACGCAATAGGAAAAGAGTTCAAAAGAATATGAACACCTTGAGAATATGCATTGTTAATAAATTAAGCATTTGCCAAGGAATACTTCAATACAAAAACAGAATATGCAACAGTTTTCACATAATTCACCAACTGGTCAGAAACTTGAGGGCTGGAAACATATAGGAAAAAGGGATATGTTTTTGAGGGGCACCAGAAGAAAGGTTAAGCATGATCTTAAGGATTGGACATCCCATGTTGAAGGGAGAAGGGCGAGTTCCCTACTTAGTACTTGGCAGCCTCCACTTCCATTTGTCCTAATTGTTCCACTTTGGAAATGTAAACTATGGAAGTATCAAGAGGGTATGCAGGGATAACGTCCTACACCAGAGATCCGATAAAGATGTACTGTCTTTTGCCCATCCTGGGCGATACTAGTTGCTTTTCACAGACCTAGGTAGGCTACACTTACTTTCATAGAGCTATCCAGATTTTCTCTTCCCAACTGCTTTCATCTGAAGAGATGTCACCCTTCCTTTTCTCTGAACCTGGATAATAAAACAGGTCCTGAGTCACAAGCCCAGCTATCCTTCACATCTCCTTGAATCACACATTATGCTCCTTGGAGCTGATGAATTGGACTGGACTCCATGAAAGCTAATGTCACAATCGTCTGTAGCTTGAATATGTCAACTGGATTTCTATTTTCTCAGTGGAAACGTTTCGCTCCTTATCCAAGTTTCTCAGTTTCCACTGAGAAAATAGAAATCCAGTTGACATGATTCAAGCTACAGACAATTCCACCTGGATGACTGAGAACCTTCATAGACTAATGTCACAATAAATTTGCAAAGCTTTTAAAGTGACCCAGGAGTCTTTGCTGAATTTTCCTATGAGTTACTTCCTTTGTTAAAAAAAAAATCAGAGAATGATGCAGAAATGGGACTAGATGTACCTGTATGAATTGGTGTGTGAAAGAGACATGGGAAGTGATCTATCCTTCTGTGACTGACAGGATCCCTCCTTCACTAATCTTGTACCATCCGTTGAGTTAAGGTAGAAGAGAATGTAACCTCAAATCTCCATCTTACTCCAGAAGCATGAACATCAACAGGCAATGATGGCTCCAAAGAAGCCACATGAAGAGGACTCCTCATTGCCAGACTTCCAAGTGGTCATCACCCACCCATCATTCAGCCTCTGGAAAGCCAGTGAGTCAGTCACCTTATAGGCATCACTCTGACGATCCTCAGAACAATGCACTGCATCGTGGCTATGATGGTTGCTTAGCTTGTCACTCCACAGAACCTCTCAGATCTATGCAGGAAGGGTAGCTGCCGAGTAATTCTCTAACTACAATAAAACCATTGACCCAGATAGCAGTTTGGTAAGGTAACAAGAGAGGCTTGATTGCAGTTCAGTATCTGTCAGGGTCTGCTGGCCAAACTGATTGCTTCATTATGGCTAAAAGAAGGGCCAGTCCTATCAAAAACTGCTGAAGCAGAGTTGTCTGCATAAGCATGGAAATCCATGAGCCAGCAAGATTGTAAGTGGGAGGCCATTTCAAAATCATACCACCACGCTGCCCTTAATCAGTCTAGTAAGGTTAAAAAAAGGGAGTCATTGCTCAGACGATATATTGTTGGACATCAATCCCATGCTCAAAATTTGTAATTATCCAATAAGCAAGTACAACCTTCCTTCCTTCCTTCCTTCCTTCCTTCCTTCCTTCCTTCCTTCCTTCCTTCCTTCCTTCCTTCCATCCATCCATCCATCCATCCATCCATCCATCCATCCATTTTAGGGAAGAAGTGTCTTGGATAACTGTCCAGATGATGTGTAGACAATAGTGAGGATTTTAAGGCTGATGGATGGGAGTCAATCTTACAGGGTGGATGCTCTGTGCAAATTGCTTTTGTTGCAGGGTCTTGTGGCAGAACTGAGATTAGCAATGAGATTTATTTGCAAAATTTATAGATCTGCCTTTTGTATGGATGATTTTTATATTGTTCTTAACTGCATGGCAGTCTATAAATTACACTTGATCATATGCAGACACACGCATACACACACACTTGGAAAGAAAATGGAGAAATATGCTGTTTGAAGCAAGTGCCAAGCCCAAGAAAAGGGAAGATATTCTGAGCCACAGCAGAAATACACTCACATTCAGGCTTGCAAAGGTTTTCAAAGACATAAAACATCCTTGGTGACATACTGTCATTATCTACTTATCACTGGAGTTATCTCCAAATGTTTTCACTTTCTGGAAATTGTCTTAGTAATCTTGCAGTATTTCTCTCTTTTTTTGGTAAAATACCTTGTCAAAGATTCTCTTCCCCACTTCTGAGATTTTTGAAATAACTTTTTCCCTGCATAGTATTTTCTTTTAAAATAATAACTTGGCAACTAGGTCGTTTTTTGTTTTTGTTTTTGCCTCATAGAAATTGACATTTGTTCCGCTGATGCCTAGTTTTACTGCAGTTAAAATGCTACAAGAAATAGGTTATGGAACACTAGATGGAAAATTTGGGGTTTAAGCTTTGCATGGCTGAGACAAACTAATTTGCATAGATGATGATGATGATGATGATGATGATGATGATGATGATGATGGAATATGAATATCTTCCAGGGCTAAACTGCATCCCTGGGTAGCAGTGAGTGACATGCAGAAGATTAAGGAAGACTAGTACAGTAGCTGGGAGGCACAATATTCATATTTCTGGAGGATGGGAAAGCCTTAGTGGGGTAGGGATTTTCTGATGTCTTTTTTTTCTCCTTGGTTCTGGAAGGGTGTTTAAAGCTTTTATTGGTTTATAAATGAGGATAATCCTACTATAGGGCCCACATTAGAGATTTTATTTGTTTCCCTCCTCAGGAAGTTGGGAAACCATGCCACAGGGAACAGGAGTTGAAAGGGCTCCTCTAGCTCTGGGTCCTTAAGGTTGGCCATTCTTGCAACAGTTGAGAGTTGCAAAGCAAAGTGCAAGATGGCATCACCAACAGGGACTAGCAACAGGCATATGAACGAAAGTCCCATCTTCTGGCTAAGGTGATGTCCCAATGTCTCCAGAGCTGCAGCCTTCTGCACTAGCCGTGCTTCGTAAGTTCCAGTGTGTAAGAGGTATGAAGATCTTTCCTTTCCTCCACCTGCCATCTCTCTTGTAAGGAGGAACACAGAAACATCTCATTAACAACAGTTTGGCTAAATTGAGAAGAGTTTATTTTATTCAAGGGAGATTAAAATGAGTTAAGCAAATTCAACCAACATGAAGGTACTCTGCAAGGGAAAATCAGATTAAGGGGACTTTTGAATTAGACAACTCCCTTTGAAATATTCATCACTTGCTCTGGATTGATTTGTCTCTGAAATCGAATGTCTCCATAAATCTGAGCTCTGAGATGAAGATTCAACAACGACAGAAGCTTAAGATTCTCTGTAGTTTTGTGTTGTGCAGGGAAGACATTCCACAGCACATTGGGTGATTTATCACAGATCTGGCAGTCCCACTGAATTCAATGGTGTGACCTAACCAAAGAGCAGCACCGTCTCGTCCCGATTATATCTACCCGCCTCACATGATCATGCAGGGAGGGCATGCTCCGGATCCCATCACTAAAAGAATTCCATCTAGCGGGGTCCAGGAGGCGTGCCTTATCTGCGATAGCACCCACCCTATGGAATATCTTGCCCCCTGAGGCGAGATGGGCACCCTCACTCCTGGCCTACAGGAAGTCGTTAAAGACCTGGTTCTGCCACCTTGCCTGGAACGAAGGACATAATAGTTCCTCTTGGGGGTGGTTAGCGTAATAATATCCTCCTTTTAAGAACATACCATCTTTTGGGTTTTTATTTTTTATTTTTTATGGTAGTTTTAAATGTATAAGTTTTTAACTTTTATATTGTGATTGTAAACTGCCCAGAGTCTACCACGGTAGAGATGGGCAGGATAAATCCAAATAATAAATAAATAAATAAATTTCCCTACTGGTTTGGATACTAGTTTGTAATAAAATCTATTATGGAAAGTTTGTGACACCTGAGCATGGAGACAGCATTCTTGGAGAGGTGAGCTCTATTACATACATGCCCAATCCTTGTCTTACCAGGCTTATAAAAGTCAACAAGCAGGGTGGGTAAAAGTGAATGTTTTAACCCAAGAAGGAGGAGTCCATTGCCTGGAAGAGACACTGGGGAGAACTTTCCTTGTGATCTAAACTCTTCCAGAACTTTACCTACACACTATTTCCTGTGCTTCTTCCACTTCCCATTCTTGAATGTGTAAGAAAGTGCTAATTGTTTCTCCTTCCTACGTATTTCGGGATGAGACATTGTTATCTTAACCTATTTTGATCTAATTATTGATGGACAACTTTGGGGGTTCCAGTTCTCTCTTCTTAGGGGACATTACTTTTCAGCTGGACCCTTCAAAAGAGGATGCTTCAAAGAGACCCAACCACTTTCTGCAAAGTAGCCCACAGAACCTCCCTCATGCCAATGGATTCCGGCATTCTTTCTTAGATTGCCAGATCTGGTGAAGGAACAGGACAATATGAAGAACTAGAGTGACAGGCTGTTGGCATCTCAGTGTTGCCCAGCATCTGTTGAACGAGTGTGCAAGCTGGAGCCATTATGTAAACACTAAAAAAAGAAAATCTTTACTTTTTGGATAGTAAGATCACTGAGGGGGAGAGGGAGACAGAGCCGTCGTTCACATATTTGAAAACAAAATGACTCTGTTTTTCCTGCAATCTTCTCCTTCCAGTTGCCAGAACCAATCCTTTAGTTGTACAGCTCGAAAACCGTTGAGCAGGCCTCTTCTAGCTACTGTAACTAGTATTGCTTCTGATGTTGCAAATCTGGCTACAGACCAGACCTGGTCAGCATAAAATCATAGTATTGTTTCAAAGGTCCTCTGTGACTTGGGCATAAGCTTCTTCTCTTCATAATAAAAATAATAAAAAAGAGAGATTCTCTGAGGACCCAGACTGTACTTCAGTCAGTATTCAGTATTGATTTCTTTCACATTGAAATCCTCCCACTCCGGAAGTTCCTTCTTCCTTTTTCACTGACTTCAAAGTCAACTCCCTTGTAATATCATGAATACCGCTTGCTCATCCAGAGACATTACAAAGGAGCTCCCCAAAATTTCTCCCCAACTGGAGACCATCATTTTCCTTTGCAGTGCCTTCATCTGATCCATCCAGAGGAAATCAACCCACCGAAATCCATGGCCAGCAATCCCCAGAAGGCTGGGCTGATGGGATTTGAAGTCCAAAACATCTGCATAGCATCAGGTTGTCTACCCCTGGACTAAACTATGGTAGCCAACACCTGCTTAGAGCTCACAATTGAAAAATGCCCCATCTTAATTGACAATCCTAGCACAATTTCCTAGATGGTTTTTCTGCTTATAAGTTAGGAAAATGAAAATGAAGGAAGATACTTAGTAGGTGCTAGAGACACCTGAGCGTGGGATAATTTAGAAGCTAAGATAGTTTGAGCAGCAAATATCTCACTTGGTGGCCTTAGGGAAGTCAAATTCTTTCCCAGGCATTGTCAATACACTACAGCCAAATAATGACATTGGCAAGATTGCCTTACAAAATTGCCACAAAGATTTCTTTTTTTCCCCCATAAAACTTTATTAAGTTTCAACAAGAGATAAAATATAAAGAAACAGAAAAAAGGGCTAAGAAGAAAAGATCAGAAATAGAGCAAAATTAAGAGTGCAGAAAAGCAAAGGAAAAAGAAGAAAGGAAAGGAAAGGAAAGGAAAGGAAAGGAAAGGAAAGGAAAGGAAAAAGAAAAGAAGAAAAGAAAAGAAAAGAAAAGAAAAGAAAAGGAGAAAAGAAAAGAAAAGAAAAGAAAAGAAAAGAAAAGAAAAGAAAAGAAAAGAAAAGAAAAGAAAAGAAGAAAAATAGCTTTCGACTTTCTTTGGTACAGATACAAATATAAGATACATTAACTTCTTACTCTAAAATTAACAATAGTACACAATATTTCTATAACCATAAACAATTCTAATTATCAAATCCCAAAATTAAAGTTTCATTTCTTTCTGTTTCAAGACTGCCACAAAGATTTCTGATATTCCATTCCAGTCCAAACTAAATGGAAGCATCCATACAACATGCTAAGCTTGGTTAGAGGCAACAACGTTAGGTTTTTACATGTATGTCTGTGTATGGTTTGATAGGTCATGTGAATCCCACTCATTTGGCTGGTTATGGATCACTATGTTGAGCAAACACATAGCATGGCTAATTCAAGAAACAGGTTAAATGTGTTGTACGATGTTACCCAAGTCTTGACCATTTGAATGAATGAATGAATCTGTCATCATCCTAGAAAAGCCACCACTTGGGGAGATATACTGGGAATGCTGTGTTCCCAAAAAAGAAATCTTGTTCTTAGAGGGGTTTTGTTTTGATATGTTTTCCAGGCTATTATATTAACTAGATTTATAGCACAACAACTAACATCTTAGAACTGTAAGTGACACAATTCAGACTTAGAAAGATGTCTCTGTACAATGCATTTCTTATCAGCCTAAATGTTACAGAGGTACTTAACACCCAAGAAACATGTTTGGGACTTGAATATAATATTGTGTTGTTTAGTGGTTGCCAGAAACTTTTTGTTCCTCTTCTGTAACATCAATCCAGCCTTTAAAGCAAAAAGTCTTCCATGGAGACAATTCATCGAGCTTCAACAGTATGTTACCCCGTAATATTACATCAATGGGCTTTCTACAAAGAATATAGTAACACACTATATATCAAATTTCCTCCACTGCTGCATTCTTCAGTTATGGCAGTACACGATACATCTGGATAAAAAATGGGGGATAAATTTGTTTAGTTCATATTTGCAGTTCCTTAACTGATACCCACAAGTCACTAAGGTCCAGTTACTGCAGTTCAGAACCTGAAGCATTTATTTATTTATATTTTGAATTTTGTCACCACCCGTCTCACTCAAAAAGGAGTATCCTAAAAAAATGTGTAACTCAGGTAAAAGTGCACCCCAAAATGCATGCAATAGGGGAAGGTGCACATAAAAATACTTGCTGCATTTTCTTATATTAATTTATGTTAGGTCAGATATGTCTATGAAGGTTCTCAGTCATCCAGGTGGAATTGTCTGTAGCTTGAATCATGTCAACTGGATTTCTATTTTCTCAGTGGAAATGTTTCGCTCCTTATCCAAGGAGCTTCTTCAGTCTGAGCAAAGTTAGTAAGGGAATCCTAAATATGTTTCTAGGTAGCTGTGTGACCTTACACCTGTGGCTAGGTCATGGTTATATTGAGATGTTATTTTAAGTCCTTTTATCATCTAAAGGAGGATCGTTAAGATCACCATGCTGCTGTTGAGCTTGTGAAATGGTCTTAATCTTCCTAGGCACAGAAGACAAAGCAGGGAGGAAGATGGGGGAAAGATTATGCCTGAGGCCCCCACCTCTATTCAAGGAAGGATTTTCCAAGTTGGCATAAATGGATTCCTTGACCCCTCTCTCAAACCACCTATCTTCTCTGTCTAAAATGTGAACATTAATGTCCTCAAATGAGTGTCCTTTTTCCTTTAGATGAAGATAAACTGCTGACTCTGGTCCTGTGGTGTTACTTCTCCTGTGTTGGGCCATCCTCCTGTACAAAAGTTATTTGGTTTCTCCAATGTAGAGTTCAGAGCACTCCTCACTGCACTGGATTGCATAATTAAAAGTTAGGTCAGATCTTTTGCAAAAGCAAACATATGGAAGGGCTCATTTAATGCCATCAACTAACACAACATGCAGTAGCTTTCTACTTCTCTAATCTACCCCAGCACCTTGAGAGAAAAAAAATTCTGCTCCAAAAGAATTGAGAATTGCTTCTTCCACTTCTGACAATGGAAGTGATTCTCTAAGTAGAAGGATATTATTAGATTTCACTTATTTTAGGAAAGGTGCATACAGAAGTGTACGCTTTAGGAGAAATGTGTAGAGTTTTTATTTTTTTTAATGCAAACTGACGCAAAAGGAAGGTGGAACAAGTATAAGATTAGGAAAATGGGAAACTGAGCAAAATCACACTTCAGGTTTGCCCACCCCTATGTCTGGAATGATGTTGAATTAATGGGTTGTCTAATGGAGAAAAGTGTAAGCGTGCATGTGTGTGCGCACACACACACACACACACAAACATTAAAACATAACTAAACTCCTGTGTCTGTATAGATACCTCTGAGTGGTTTTCTTGGCAGCAGTACAAAACTGGTTAACCATTGCCTTCTTATAAGATGTGTTTCAACTTCAACTTCCTAACCCACCTCACACCAGTGAATTCCTTGGTGGTCTTACATTCCAGTCAATCTCATCAACATAGTGAGGACATTTTTAAAAATGTAATTCTCAAAATAACAATTAACTCCTTATATGCATGCAATTGGATGTTGGGAGAAGGGGTAGTTTTAATATCCCTAGCAAAAATAGAATTGACCTTAAAACAATTCTTAATTAGAGATGTTCTTTAAAAACATGGAGCTGTTTTTCACATGACGGTGAAAATTGTTGGGTTAAAATTAAACAAAATGGTTGGTGACCTTATCAGAAGAAGCTTACAGAGGAAATGGAGCCAAGGAGAACATCCATCAAAGGTGAAGAAGCAGCAGACATGGCAAGCAGGTGGAGACAAGAGATACAGAAAACAGGACCTTGGATAGCTCCAAAATGAGTCCTGCTGGCCGAGATTCAAATAACAAATCACTGAAGAACCAGTTCAAATAATTTGTTCCCTCCAGTGTGTTGAATAGGTTCAGTTAGAATCATCAATTTGATTCAACAATAAGAGTATATGTGTGGTCCTTCCAATTGCTAAAAGGCACCAAATTTAATGCAACTGTCTACAGTCTTAGATTGCTACAAAGCTGGGGAATATGGACATCTACCTGCTGTGAATGTGGGACAGGCTCTGTCCTGAAGCTGGTTGGGGAAACTGAATATATGAAGGCGTGACCTACTCCCAAGGATTTCTCACTGAAATCTCTTATCAAATATTGCAATGTCCTTGGTTTGCAGAATGTCAATATACTGCCTTTTACTCATCCTTTTAAAAATTTGGTATCTTCCTCTAACTGACTTCTTCTAGCTGGCATGGTACCTGAGGCTTTTAGGCATATCCACTGTCATCTCAAAATCATATTTAAAAATCTGAAATGCTATGCAAGTGAGGTTTCATGTGACCAAAGTTTTAAATTAATAATAAGTCTGATGGCTTTGAAAGGTGAGGATGGGAGATGCCGGGCTTTGATCTTGCGGTCGTGGCTGTCATCCTAGTTTTTTGACTCCCCCTCATGGATGCCCTTCAGAATTAATCCTGCTGGATATTTTCAAGGATCTCACTCTTGAAATATTTCCACCGGACCTCTTGTAAGGCAGAGAGAGCAGGGATGAGGAATAGGCCCCAAGGCAGCCTCTAAATCATCCAGCAGAAAGCTTTGTGGTGCTGAACCAAGGCCACAAGTGTCATACTTTAAAACAAAGGGTTTTATTTTAAAATAAAGTAAAAAATAAATAAAATTAAGCTCGTTCTTTTCCACTTGCATTTTTGGCATGGTACAGACACCCTTCAGTCACCAGTTAACTGCAGGTGGAAGCAGTTTATTATGAACCCTTCACGAGTAAAATCTTGACTCTCTAATCCATAAAAAAAGTGTCCTTGTGTTGTGCCTGGATCAGAGAGAGCAGAGGAGTTGTTACACGGTCCAGTGCATTACCTAGCATCACAGCAGAAATGAGTTCCCATGGGTATTGTAGTAGCAAAGGAGATCGAGCATTTGAAATAAGGGTCAACTGCTATGTTCCATGAAGCTCTGATGTGTGAAAATAAATGACATTCCTATAAAAATAAGGGACAGCCGGCAACTCCACCTTATTCTTACTTTAAAACTGAACATATATTGCAGCATTCCTTTCTAATCTTAGGACATCTTGCAAATCTAGGTCCTTGACCTGCGCCAAGCAACTGTCAGTTGATCTGAATTGGAGATCTGATATTTAAGAAGGCCCTGATTGATTCACGTTTTTGATTCAAGGATAAATCTATTTGATTCAAGATGCTTTGGGGTCTGATTTTTTTAAAAAACAATGTCCATAGACTACAATAGAGAAACTTCAAAACACGGAGGCTCCTATACATTTCGATAGAGTGGACTGAAAACAGCAGAGATGGCAGACCTTAAGAAGAGCTCAACTCTGCCAAGTTTCAACTGGATACCTTCAAAGGTTTTAGTGCAGTCCAGTTTTGCAACTTTCCCCTTGAAATCTTTTAGAATTAGGGATGAGGAAAGGCAACACAGCAGTGTCTAAATTGTCTAAATAAGAGCTGATAGAAAAGTTGGCTGAATCAATGCAGAAAGTGTCCTATTCCAATTGAAAAATATAAGCAGTTTTTAAAAAGAAAGCTGTTACTTTTCTACCCACTTTGCTAGGGTGCCAAGCTCCATCTCCAGTCGCTAGAGGTGACCCTTCTGGGGTGCCAGGGGGGTTGGCTTAGCTGGTTGTCAAGCTTGGTCTCTCCTAGGAAGGATCCCATCATTAATAGCAGGAATCCGTTGCATCAGGTTTATAGCTTGATGGAAATACTCTGTCAACTGCTTAGTAGAGGCAGCAGTCTGGCGCAGTGAGATAAAATGCCACCGGAACAGGCAGCCGATGAAGAAAGGTTGGCATAGATGACATGGTGTTCATAGCTTTTCAAAACATTTGGGCCAGGGCTTGTGTCGCCCTGGCACCCATTCCCTCCTGTCCAGAGACTATAAAATGTCCCAGTCAAGCAGAAGGTAAAAGTAAGTGTTGACTCACAAGTACATCCAGGGCTGGTCAGTTCTGAGCTTATATCCATAATGCTGGGAGCTGAGCTGGACCCCACTGTGTTGGCAGGGATAACAGAGAGAAAATTTAAAGTGTGTGAGCTGGCCACTTTGGAGCTCTTGAGAGATGAGAAAGAGAACGTAGCCCAGAGCAACGCCAGCCTTGATGCCTCAAAAGAACGCTGCCAGGCCGTTTAAGGAGTGTTAAAACTGGTCAGTTGGCTACTTATGTCGGTGTTGGATAGCCCATCGCAGCACTGTCCACCTCCCCCTTCAGTGATCTTTAGCAATGGAGGTTGCAACATCATATATTATCTATATCAGGGGTCCCCAACCCCCCGGTCCGTGGACCAGTACCGGTCCGTGGCCTGTTAGGAACCGGGCCGCCATGCCGGTCTCTGAACCCCGCCCCCTGGCCTGTGCGAGTGGCTCCTGCCTGCAAACCCCACCCCCCTGGTCTGCGCGATTGGCTCCCACCTGCAAACCCCACCCCCGTTCTGCGTGATTGGCTCCCGACTGCAAACCCCACCCCACCCATTCCATACGATTGGCTCCTGCCTGCAAACCCTGCCCGCCCCGGTCTGTGGAAAAATTGTCTTCGATGAAACCAGTCCCTCGTGCCAAAAAGGTTGGGTACCCCTGATCTATATCAATTCCCCAAAGCCATGGAAAACGCATGAAGTCTGCAGAATGCTTCTAAAGATTACAAAGGCCCTCAAGTCCATGTATTGTTATGAAGCAGTTCCTTGCTTTGGTTTGCAAATGGTGGCCCTCAATGGTGGGTCCATCAAAAGTTTGAAGCAGATCTTTTCAGCGAGAGATTCATAAGGATTTTGCAGCAGACCGGTCAGTCTAAATGTGAGTGATGAAGAGTAGCAACTAAGCACCAGCAAGGTCAGTTTTTTAAAAAAATAGCCATCGCTTTTGTAGGCACTGCTAAAAAAGCACTGCAAAGGGAAATGTATCTTGCCATTGCCAGCTGTATAGGTTTGGCTCAATTCAAGCCATAAGTAGTTCAATTATCTTGCCGCTCCCCTTGCCAAAGTCATCTTAGCCAAATGCGTGGATGAAGATTTGAAGTAGGTTGCCACAGTAACGGGCAGTAATTTCCCCCTTCTCTTCTGTCCATATCTGTTCAGAAGTTGAGTTATGAGAAGAAGGAGAAGAGAAGAGAAGAGAAGAGAAGAGAAGAGAAGAGAAGAGAAGAGAAGAGAAGAGAAGAGAGGATATTAAATTATGACCTGGGAGCAATGCCCTACGAAACGGTTGCAAGACATGTAATGACAAATAATAGCCGGCACTGTAAAGGCCCTACAGCTAATTTACATCCTGTGATCCCAAGTCTTTGAACATTCAGTCATGAAACAACGACTGCATCTTATTTGACTCACCTGAAGAGTCAAATTGTGAAAAGTGGAGGTGGGATACAAGTTCCCATTTGAAGCAGGAAAACTTGCAGCCAAATGTTTCCCCTTGAACTGGAATCAAGTTCTGATCTTTTCCAGCAGCTCTCCTTCAAGTTATCACTCAGTTCTTCAAGGAAATTGTCAGTGGTGGTGCACTGGGACCAGGGGAGACCCAGAGTCAAGCCTGCCCACAGCCATGGAAGCGTTTGGGGTGACTTTGGGCTAGCAGTCATACCATCTCCACCCGACCTGCCGCACAATAGCAAGGTTATTGTTGCTCAGATAGAACTGAAGGGAAGGGGGACGATATGCATTTCCTTAAGCTTCCAGGGGGTGGAGGGGAATTGAATTTAACTCACCAAGTGAGTGAGTGGCCATCCTGAAGCAACTGCATTGAGTAGTGAGGATGGAGTCCCATCTAACTAGGCATAGACCAAGAAACAGGTGGACCATCTGGCAGTTGCATTAATCCTTCCAGTGAGGGTGCCTACCTCCTCCTTCTGGAACCTGACAGAAATAAGGAATATATTGTATGAGCACATTGACACAACACGCTTACCCTGGTTGTAGAACTAACCCATTTTCTAGGCATGGACAAGACTCTGAATCGTAAAAATTGCAGAAGATATTGAGATGCAGAGATAAAAGGGGCGCGGTAGCTCAGCGGGTTAAACCGCTGAGCTGTAAGAGACTGCCGATCAGCACGTCGGCAGTTCGAATCCCCGCGTGGCGAGGTGAGCTCTCGTCACTCGCCCCAGCTCTTGTCAACCCAACAGTTCGAAAGCTAAAAATGCGAGTAGATAAATGGGTACCACCTTAAGTGGGAGAATGTGCTGGCGTCCTGTCGGGGGTCGCCTCGGAATGAAAGAAGATCCCGTGAATCCTGTGAATGGCGGCGGAGGACGACGGATCCCGAACGGCAACATCCAGGACATCAGCAGCCGACTCGGAAGCGAGGTATCCTGGGACATGTAGTCCAATACCTACGGAAGAAGAGTCGGTTCCTTTACCCCCTCCCTTAGCGCGCGGTAAACATTGTTAATTATATATGGATGTATAAATATGAAATTGCAATGTATGTAAGCCGCCTAGAGCCCTCCGTCTAGGGAGGGGATAGGCGGGGTATAAATACGTAAAATAAATAAATAAAAATAAATAAAATAAACAGACCCAAAAGGCTTCCACTAACCGAGCGTTGCGTGTTGTTTAAATGCAGCAGCTAGCCTTGTAAAACTGACCTGTTGACTGTGTTGTTCAAAGACTCCCTGTGTCTTTTCCTCCGTTCCGAAGTGAGCGATGCCTCCGAGGGGATGGGGGAAACCACGGTGATGAGAGCTAGAGGCAACCATTTGTAATTTATGACCACTGTCAGTTTTCCTAGCTGTGCAGAACTGAGAATAGTGACCTCGGAGGGAAAGGGGCTCAAAAGAGTTGAAATGACTCTAATTAATTTTCTTCAGCTTTAGCGCTGTCGACAAAGCACCAGGACGTCTGTGGTTTTTTGTAACGGTCTCAGCATGCTCAGTAATTAAAATTGGAAAGGTGGAGACAATAGATTGCCTTAACCTACACATGTTTGGGAATTCATAGAGGCTGAAGAGACATTTTGTAGCCCACCCCCACCCCCATGGCTGCATTTTGACTCCCAACTGTTATTTACTAAAGTGGCTTTTCTCCTGACAAAAAGGATGTGGGATCCCATCAATGTTTGGTACACATGTCTTCATGTTGTGCATTGATTGTTCCTCAATACAGACTTGATTCTGGACAGTTGTATTGGTTCAGAGAAGTGTAATGTTTCAGGCAGGATATTTCTGGCCATGTTCTGATGCTGGGACCTTCTCATGCTTCTTCCAGTCTTCCTTCCACAAGTGAACCAGGAATCTTCATTTTAACAAAAACCCAAAGCATGTCCTGTACTGCTTTTTGCGACTTTAATGTGTATGCTATGATTCTGGACTAAATCTGAGAACTGGGAATCTGCAGTTCAGGAAGAATGGAACCCAGGACAAAGCAAGATTCTGAAACAGTACAAGAATGGAATGTGGAAATTTTAGCTATTCTTTCCCTCAACGCACAATCGTTCAGTGGCATGCTTTGCAGGCGTGATTTCTCTAGAGCAAAGTCACCCTGTTACTTATTAATTTTTGGTACTGAAATGCTAGACCCACCAGCAATTCCAAATATTGCATGCCTGGATAAAACAGAAAACTCTTTGCTTTACTCCGTAGAATCACTCCTGGCCTTTATCTCTTCCCCATGGAAAGTTCACCACACAGCTGAGCTGGCAACATTTTGATGGATTGAAAGGGTGCATTTGCCTATGGGCGGGGCCAATGCAAAGTGGGCAGGGCCAAAACCAAGCTGGATCGCAACTCAAACTTGAAGGTAAATTGAGTAAATTAAACCTGATTCATACTCTTCCTTTCCAGGACTGTCTGCCAAAATAAAAAAAAAAACTTTCAGTGGCAACTTTTAGGAAGTTTTGGGTAGTACAACCTATGGCTTTTAAGGCCCCCAAATTGTCCAGCCCCAATATAAAGAAAAGTCCTGTGTAGCTAACCAGATTATTTGTCTATCTATCCCAGCAAATAGGACTGTGTGTGAAATAATTATTCACCCCTTTCTTGAGGAGGTTCCTTCCCAGCCAAAGAATGCAAAGCTTTGAAAATTTTGATTTTGAGTGTTGCTTATTTTTTTAAAAAATGTTCTGGCTTCAGTTAAGAGTCTAGAAAAGACCAAGATGTTATATGTCTATGAAGGTTCTCAGTCATCCAGGTGGAATTGTCTGTAGCTTGAATCATGTCAACTGGATTTCTATTTTCTCAGTGGAAACGTTTCGCTCCTTATCCAAGGAATATTATTATCCAAGGAATATTATCCAAGGAGCGAAACGTTTCCACTGAGAAAATAGAAATCCAGTTGACATGATTCAAGCTACAGACCAAGATGTTATGTCAAAAAGATAATGAATGATGAATAGGGAAGAAGAGACAGCTGTGTATTGTACTGATAGCTGCCTAATTGTTTTCTAAACAACCTTCAGTGAGGAAAATAACCAGAAGTCAAATTCAGTTCTAAGTAATGGTAATTATGCTATCAGTTCTGTTTTCACTCTCTTTAAATAATTTAAGGGGGTGAAACAAGGATGCATTTTGCCACCATTGCTTTTTAACATTTATATCAACTCCCTGATTAAAACTCTTCAGAGAGTTGATATCCATGCACCTAAATTGGCCGACAGACATCTCCCAATTCTCCTCTACGCGGAAGATGCAGTTCTTCTCTCCTTGTCTTCCATAGGCATGAAGCGGGCACTAAGAACCCTGGCATCCTACTGTAATGAGGAGCAATTAAAAAATAATCATGACAAATGCAGTTTTGAGGCTTGAAGCGAATGTGCCAAGTATCAAGGCTCAGGCCTGGATCAGAATTTTAACTTCAGGACTCAAAATTATGTTCGAGCCTACAGGCCTGATGCTTTTGCTGTTGTCAGACAGCTACCAATCTCACTGGCACCGCAATTGTACAAAAGAACTTTGTAGTCTTGGCCTTTCTCCTGAATATTTAGGCCAACTAACTCTGGAGAAGGCCAAATCAATAGTAAAAGAAAGAATTAGGGACATGGATCGCCAAATTGATATTACCAGTGCTCCCGAATTCTATCGCCAAATTCTAGATAGCAACAAACCCTCAACTGCAGGGTATCTATACAATCTAATCCTAAGCAAATATAGATGGGCCTTTTCCAGAGCCCGCTTTGATGCCCTCCCTTCAGCACTGCTGGCAGGAAGATTTCATGGGACTCCTTATTCACAGAGACTTTGCCCTTGTGGATCCAGGGAGGTAGAAACTCTTGCCCACGTCCTCCTGCGGTGTCCTTTCTATGATGCCCCAAGACGTGCTCTGATCTCCCCAATTATTTCTAAATTTGTGGGTCATACTGATAGAAATTACGTTTATTTCTTTTTAAGGGATGCTGATTCTACACTCACAAACCTGGTGGCCAAATATTTATATCAAGCTATACAATTACACAAATTTTTTAATTAGATATATTGTTTTATTGTTTTATTGTTTTCCTTTTTCCTGACAATGGATTGTTGAATTAAACTATTTTCTTTTCTGTAAAGGCTGGTCAAAGACGGTAATAAAGTTATTCTATTCTAAATAATTTGGAGAGTATCTTTCTTTTCTTCTTTTCTTTTCTTTTCTTTTCTTTTCTTTTCTTTTCTTTTCTTTTCTTTTCTTTTCACAACAATGCATTTATATTACACCTGAAAAAAAAAGCAGATTTTATATTACCCAATTTCATATTTTTCCACCTTTTGCAGGTAGGTCCAGATCTAAAAGAGCAAGTTAATTTTCTGTTGGATTCTAAATCCAATAATTTTACTGTATCACAGATTGCTGACAGAAATGTATTAAACACATAAAGGGTCTTTTTTCTGTGACACAGTAAGTTCTAAAAAGTCAGCAAGATTTCCGTGAGTGTTCTGCAGGATGGAGGTTTCCTTCATGAAAAAGAGCAATGCAGGGCAATGCAATGGAAAACCTCATCACGAACCAAGATGTCATTTTAAGTAATAAAGAAATGTAATTACTGACTCAAAATAGAAGCCATTCATTATTGATTCATGGCATTCTACAGGTGGGGCAGGCTTGATTTGTGTGGGCAGAAGGGAGCCAAGTCTTCCCCAGGTCTGCCAGTAGGATGCATGACCCCTGGAAGTACCTAGGGCATCGTCACAGGAATTGCTTGAGAATCACTAGCATTTCCCCCAACATGCATTTGGAAAAAAGAAGCATCCAATGATATCATTTAAATACCTGGGTGGAGACCTAAAACTGAGGATGGTGTCTAGTAATATAAAATCACCACTTCTGCATTTCTTGCTCTTGGCTTTTAGTTCAAGTTGTAAGATACACCCAGTAATTTTTTCCCTGCTGTTCGTGGCAGGCAGACCTATCCTTAAGAACTTAACTTAAAGAGGCTTTTCCTGGCATCAGTGTGGAACACAGATACTCTCCCAGAGCCAATAAGGCCACACTTCAGCTTATTATAGGTTTACAGTGGACCCTGCTTCTTGACTTCTCCAAAACAGTGAAGGAGATGCTGCCCTCCCAAGATCCATATTGCTCTCTGTCTGGCTTGAGAAGTCAGCTTGTGTGGAATTAGACTGCTGTGTATAATTGATCTGCAAGAAACTTCATGGTGAAGAGGCCAAATTGACAGCGGGGTGGGGAATGAAGGAGGTGCAAGTGAGAAGGGAACCGAATGCCCTGTTTCAAGAGCAAGGGGAAAAGAAAACATAAAAAATGTCAGAGTCCCTTTTTCTTTCAGCACAGACTAATCTTATGGGGTCAACAAGTCAAGCAAGAGCAGCCAGATTCATGGAGCTAGAAGCACATCAAACTGCGGATTTCCTGATAGTGACAGCAGCACACCGTGCACCTGTAAGCATTTTTAATTTCTATGAATGCCCAAGAAAACTCTGAACCAGCTTCAAGACAGCAGATTTAAGGGACTTGTGTATTACCATTGAGAATCATTTCAGGTACCTGTGGACAATTGACTCTTTCAAGGCTCAAGCATAGAAAGCAGATATGCGAGGTGTAGGATCGCTCTCTGGACTCCACAGTATTGTGCACACAGATGCTCATCTATACAACCAGGAACCCTGTTTTTTCTGCCCAGAGTTCCAAACCATGCACACAGAGCCGACATACATGTATCTGAGATGTCAAGAGGAAACACACACAGTCAGTGACTACAAGTTATTGGGACAGGTGTTTCTCACACCCTCCTTTTCTCACACACCTTGTCATTTTGCATGCTTGGGGAATCGGAGGAGGGCTACGCTATTTGGGTTTCGCCATGCAGCGATTACTAGAAGGGCAGAACAAATTTCACAGGTGCTTTGCTACAGGAGAACCAAATGGCATGATACCCAAGTGTGGACCTTCCAGGCCATTCCAAGAACATTTCCAAAAAAGAAGAAGCTGAAAAAGGGGACAAACTCAGGCTATGTTTTACTGCTGAATACATTTGAAACAGGGAATCTGCACACCATGGGCTGAATGAGGTTCCTTACAGCCTTTTTTTTTTTTAGTTCTCAGAGCCTCTAGCTACCATCAAACGTTGGCGATATAGTTCCAAATACTTTTCAAAAGCTTGCTAATGTGTCTAAAAGCCAAGTAGGGTCAGACCTGGCTAGTGCTTGGATGGGAGACCACCAAGTCTATGGAAAACTGGTGTCACAGTATTGTTGTCCACATAGTCTGTGGAACTCAAAGACCTCCGTGCATTGGAAGCATTAGAAAACCCTGGATACACACACACATGCATACTCACACAAAGATTTTCTTTGTCTTTGTGGATTTTTATTTTTGATATGGTCCTCACCCACATTTTGATTTTGACCCACCCCACCCTAAATGTCAACCAATTTGCCCTTATTTTCTTGCAGAAAAAGGACCAGCCCTGATCTAAGCATTTGGCCATTCAAAAAATGGATGGTAAGTCCCTGGAGGACTACCGTGTACTCAGTGGTGAATATGCAGATAACATGCTTCTATCAGATAAGTTATTTCCTCATCCCAGTAGGGGGGAAAAATAATGGGGAAATGTTTGCATCTGTTGCAAATGATGCTATTCCTCATCCCACGCAAGTGACAGCAACCCCACTTTTGCATGAATTGCAATGCATTTTGGACCTGGACCTTTCTCCAAGTGAGAAAGAGTGATAGGCCTGCCTTCCCAAGGAATTGCAGGACCATGTGTTTGAAGCCACTGGTGCTTCCAGGAAATATAGCTTTCACCAGGGTAATTCCCATACAATTTTTTGCTATTGCTGCAAACATTTTAAAGCCTCTCTGGAGACCTGCAGGGCCCTGCACCCCTCTTTCAAAATTGCTTTTGATGTTCTCCCCTTTTGATTTGTAGTATCCCCTTAGGAGTTGATTGAAAATCACTTCCCCCCCCTTTTTTTAATGTGAAAGAAATATCCACATGGAATATCCTGAGTCCTTCCTGTTTTCTTTTCTTCCAATGTTTCCAGTGGAAGCTCATTTCCCTGTTTTCTCTGCTTTAGTGTAGGCTAACAGAACAATTCTGCACAGACCCACACCCTGGAGGAAAACAAACTCACCAAATGAAAGTCTTTAGGAGAAATTGTCCAACGCAGCAAATGTGGAAGCAATAAAGGGTCTTTGCACTCTACTTACAAGCTTAGAAAGGTAGATCAGCTTCCTTTCAGCCATGCTCAGTCTTGGGGACCTACATTTGACACTGTTTCCAATGTTCTACTTACAAACTTTAGTTCTTGCATAAGCTCCTCGGATAAGGAGCGAAACGTTTCCACTGAGAAAATAGAAATCCAGTTGACATGATTCAAGCCACAGACTGTTCCACCTGGATGACTGAGAACCTTCATCGACATTTAGTTCTTGCAGCATGGGCCCTGAAAGCGTTTTGCCACTCCTGGCTGCCTCTGTGGAATTAAAATGCGCAACGATTGATCACAGATAGTAATTATGGCTATGGGCAGGATCGGAGAACTGATAAACAAAATTTAATTAATTAATTTTAATGGGTTGAAAATATGGGGGTTCCATCTCATGAAAAACACCTGAAGTTTTTGCAGGATTGGAAAAGTTTCTTAGAGAGGTTGCACACATGCATGTGATCTATTTCCCTTCCTTTTTCTCTTTTATTGAGTTTTTTGTTGTTGTTTATTATTATATAACCAAGGAATAAATACATGCAGTCCCTGGGTTGTGCATTTTTCAAAAGCTGATGCTAAGTTTAGAAATTCCACCCTAGTCAGAACATTCAAAGACATTAGAGGTGTTTTTTTTTTGGGGGGGGGGGTTTCCAGTTTTCTCCTACTCCCCGCCTATAAAACTATCTGTATATTTATCACAGGTTGTGATTCTTTGCAGAACCACGTTTCCTTCTTTTACATTTCCTGAAGTGTGTGATTTCCCAGGCATTCAAGGAGTAACCTCTGTCCAAAGGAGCTTTCCTAATCGCAGCTGCCCCTCCCACAGTACTTTCTGGAATGATCCAAGCAACATGAGCACTCCGGGAAGCTGTGCAGAAAGAAACTTCTCTGTGAAGAGTCCTCAGCTTCTATGTGCACACAGCAGATTTTAAAGCTTAATGAAACAAGCAAACCAATGAAAAGGCTCATTAGACACCATGCCACTTATAAAGTAACTACTGCATTCTGAAGATTTTTTACAAAAATCTATAAGGAAAATGTTAGGACCACAGGAGATCGTAAAACAAAAAAGATTAGTGATGATCTGCATAACCATAATGACAGCCCACTTAGTGAAATAGTGTAATAGAGTCATTATGGCTTGTTCAATAACTATGGTTAAAATTATTAACTTAATATGTGCATGAACACAGCAGTACCACAGAACAGAATTGGTGGAAGACTGAAGGTCAAGAATTGAAGCCCAAATTACATTGTTGAGACAACATGAGACTTCCAAATCAAAGTGTCAAGAGGAAACACTCTTGAGACACATTTCAGAAGTAATGGAGAGAAATTGCTTTGGATTTAGAGGCCATTAAAGTAGAACTGAGTAACTGGTGGCCATCCAGATGTTGTTGAACATGCAGTCTAGGACCACTAATAGTTCAGCAACATCTGGAGTGCCATAGGCTTCCCAGCCCTGCAGGAGGAGCTTCTGATGTTAGAGCTGGCCAGTTTGAATAGTTATATCCCTTTCAATTCAGCCATGTATGATGGACCAAAAAAGGTTTCATAAACCATCTATTGCTGTCCAGAACTACATAAAAGAGAGCATTAGGCTGGTCAGAACACATGGCTGGTGAACTACGATCAACGTAGGGCTGATTTTACCCAATTATAATGACTGTGTTGAAGATCTGGGGCAGCAATTTAACAGGTCAATCTTTATAAGTATGCCCTACTAAAGATTAGGAGCATTGCCTTTGCTGAGGGAACTTAGATTGAATAGGCTTCTGGCCTTGATGCATTGCTCATCTGTTGACCCTGGTCATCACAGCTCTCAGGAGATGGATGAGGCAGCTGGCAAAGGCAGAGTCATGTCCAGTGGCAGCCCTGGAACTAGTTGAAAGCAACTGGCACTCCATGTGAACCTGGCAATCAATAAGCAACATTTGATTTTTGTGTTCCTTCAAAATTTGGTGCCCTACTAACTTGGCATCCTAGGTGACCACTTAGCTTGCCTATATGGTTGAGCCATTCCTGGTCATGCCCACAGATTGGGCAAGTCCTTGTCACTGCCAGTTTCCTGCCAGAATTAGACAGTGCCTTAGAGTGCTCCTCTCACACATGGACTGAGTTAGACCTTTTTGCCACTTGGATTTTATTCTGATTTTATAATTATTAATAATTGTGTATTGTATTTGTATTTTATCCTTTTTGTTTTAATAAATTATCTTATTGTAAACAACCCAGAGTCCCTCCTGAGGAGGGAGATGGGTGGTGATAGAAATTTGATAAATAAATAAATAAATAAATAAATAAATAAACAATCAAACAAACAAACAAACAAATAAATAAATAAATATTAGACACCAAGCCTGAGGACCATTTTTACATGATTGTGGAATGACCTCATTGCTCAGGAAAGATATAGCCTAGACTTTGCCTCAGCTGTGCTGACTCAGTTCATCAGTGTAACCGCAGCATAAAAGCTACCAAAAGTTTACAAAATGCTTCTTGTATTTTTTCCGCCCTCTTATTCTTCTCTGACTCTCTTCCCTTCCATTCACCATCTATTTCCCGCAACTTAATTGCCAGCCTGAAGCCCAGAGAACCTTGTGAGTCAAGAGATCAGTGACTTCAGGGGCGTCCTACCGAAATGAATAATTTGCTGTGTCATTCTAGCCCATGAAATGGTGACCTTGCAGAAGGAAGAGAGGGAGGCTTCTCGGTGGGGGAACGTGGCCTCAAATTCATCTCCGCAATCCTGGATTCCAAACACACCAGTCCACCAGGGATAATGTTTCCAGACTCAGAACAGGCACAGTGGGATGCAGTGATGAATAGTGCAGTTGCTACTCACTTGAACCTGTTCTGGTCACTTAGTTGGTTTTAAAATTCAGATTCCAAGCAGGGTTTTCATCTGAATGGATGCCAGCTGTCAGGGCATCCCTAGTATTCTTAGAAATGCCACCACTCAAGATTGTTCAGAAGCTAATCCTTGGCCACCTTTCTATGCAGCAAAGGCCTTGTGTTTGACGCGTACTAAAGGAAAGGCTTGTAAGCATGTTCCCAGGCATTTCCTTCTAAATTATAACTTCACTGTTAAAATATCCATCAGTGTCCTTCCCCATTAAGGAAGGAGCCCAACAATTGATACACACTGACGCCACTTTCTCTCAGTAAAGCCCAAAACACACCCTGGCAGCTGAGGAATTCTTCCAGGATCAGACCGGCCTATTGAGGTCCAAGGGCCAATTGCCTGTCTGTAGGGCCACCACAACTGGGCTGCAACATCCAGATGACCACCAGAGGGCAGCAAAAAGTTATTTTTCTGTATCTCTTTGCTAGCATTTCATAGTTTTCTGAGAGTTTGCAGCCAAGGTCTGGTACATCTTTCTTCCTGTCTCCTGTTTCCTTTGTTGTCTTGTTGCTTGTCTCCTTGAGGTTTATTCATTCAGCTTAAAGTGAATCTCCAGCCACAGACTGATCATGAGAAGCTTGTTTGGCAAATAGTGGGTTCCCCAAAGTTTGGGGGCTACAGAACAGATTTAGAGTGTTGAGAACAAGCAGCTGGTGCAGTTGTATGGTTGGCCATTTACTAGATTGCTACCATGAGGGACATTTTTTTAGTTTACAGAATATTACCTGATGCCCCTTCTAGCCCCCAACTCCAGTATGCTTATTTTTGTCAATTTTCTGGGCAGTGGGCACACTTCCAATCAAAGCCCTGCGATGCAGTCACTTGCCATTTTAAAGTGTTTGAGCGTGCCTATAGCATGCGCATGAAAGCCAGAAGCATTTGTATCAATAAAAACATTGCTGTTGAATACCGAGAAGGCATATCAGTGCCCCTAGAAACTATGAAGTTGATCCAGGCTTTATTAAATAATAACAGTTTTTCAGCTCAGTTGTCCTCGCAAACCTAGGACAAACCTAGAAAATCGTATAAGCATTACATTAGTAAGGCATAGTCATTTGATGTAGCTGTCTGGGGGAAAAAACAGTATGTAAGGACTCTTAGTGTGCCAGGATGAAGTTTAGTACAAAAGAAAAAAAACAGGGTTTTTTTTTTTTTTGCAAGAACAGAACAGAACATGGCATGGCATGGAATGGATCATATTTTTACGATGCAATGGCAGAATGCTGCAGCCACTAGATGGACTAATATTGAAGTTGAGCAGTTCTGAATTCTGTGGGAGGGTATGAGTGAATGGAGACAGACAACATGATGCTTTAAAAATACTTGATGAGCTGAAGTATTTGAAACACATGGATTTTAGGGGGAAGAAATCCAAATGGCAAGAACTGTTTCACAGGGGACCAGGAACTGGTGGTGTCTCAGCAGAGGGTGGATGGCCGTCTTCTGGGGATCCCACAGTCAGGGACTCCTTCATTCAGTAGAGGTTGGACTAGAGGATGCCAATCACAAGCACTGGGGGGTGGGGTTTGCGGACGGGAGCCAATCACGTGGAAGGGGTGGGGTTTGTGGGCAGGATCCCCGCGGGCCTTAGGCGGGAGCCCCGCGGGCCTTATACGGCCTGCGGGCCTGACGTTGCCCACCCCTGGACTAGAGGATGCTATGGACTCTGTGACTCTGTTTTCCGCTGTTAATAGGTGCCAAGCACACTTCAGACAAGAAAATCACTTCAGGTTTTTGTCTCTTCTGCTACAAGGAGGCAATTCTATGCTGTCTTTGACCCCAACTGTAAACTGGATACAGTTAAAGTATAACCAGAATATTGGATAAATAAGTTCTTATCCTATTTGTTTACTTGCGCAAAGGTCCACTCTGACTATACTGGGATCTAAAGCAGAAAACCCGCCAGTGGAAAGTATGGCTTTAATGTGAGTGGTATCATGTGTTCCTGAAAAAGGAAAGGCTATGGTATCTCTCTCTTTCTCTCTCTGTGTGTGTGCATGTGTGTGTGAGAGAGAAAGACACACACACACACACACACACACACACACACACACAGAGAGAGAGAGAGAGAGAGAGAGAGAGAGAGAGAGAGAGATGGTATCAGAAATTAGAAAAATTACTGTGTAACATTGCCTGTAAACACACAGATGAAAGGCTCAATTTGAAATGCTCTTCCAGATCAATAAGAATTGTTTGTTCAATTATCTCAGCCATGTATCTCATGTGTTACAGTTCAGCCCATTGATACCATTGTATTTTCGAAAACAGTTTGGTTGTTGCAGCTGGTGGATTACAGAAGCATGTGGTGGAAGGGCTTTCAACAACATCTCCCCAGCCTGGTCACCCATGGAGCCATCTGCCCAGAATTCCCAGTCAATAAAGGGAATAAAGCTGGGCTGCACAGATATGTATGCTACAGAGACACAAACAAGGATAAACATTTAAAAGGACATATTATTAGACAAAGTTTGATAAAGGCGTAGAATTCTATAAGGAAAATAATAAGCCCAACAATTTCACCTTTCCTTCAAATGCTTTTCATGTTGGAGATAATTACAGTAAGAAAAGTATTATATGCAGACATGGCCCCCTCACAACAGATTAAAGACACAGCAAGAATTATTCAGTGAAGGCTGAAACATACCATGGCTGATGTATTTATAAATTGCTGGAAGGATAAAATCTGATCTTAAGAACAAGGTCAGGATATTAAGAAAAAAAGAATCTGAAATGTTTATACAAAACCAGCAAAAAAAATTGGAAATTGAATTTGCAATGTAATCACAAATTTTCAGTTAGGTATAATCCTAGAATATGTCAACAAGAAATATAATTTACTAAGATAACATGCTCATGGCAGCGAGAATAAATTTTGCCCAACACTGGAAGAAAGATACAGTTCTGATGGTATCTGATTGGGAACTTAACCTTGGAGAATACGCAGCAATGGCAAAATTAACAGGATATATTCACAATAGAAGTTTAACCAAATTCAAGCAAGAATGGTTCCTGTACATACAATATATTACACAGCATGACAAATATAAACACTCACAGTATGGCTTCTAAAGGGGCCTAAATGCTTATAAACACCGCAAATTGGTAAAGATACAAAAGGGAGAAGTTAGAAACCAAATAGCTTTTTCTTTTTCTTGTTCTTTTTCCTTTTGCTGTTGTACTTGTGTATTTTGTTTTTTTTTAATATCTTCAAACAATAATAAGTAACAATGCAACGGAGTCTTTAATATTAAGGATTAGGCTTAAGACAGAATTTTTTATTGTATAACCAATAGTTTGATGTATTTTGCAGCTGTTTATTAATGCCACATTCAGCGTTGGATGCAAAATTTAAACAGCTTTATGCTTATCAACATTGATATTTCAGAAATCATAGTTAATACTGGGGTAAACTTCTTCTTTATCTCTAAAGGTTTAAGTTATCTAAATATTAGAGTGTTAATAATCTCTAGTCGATATTGTATAAATACCACTCTACTCAAGTAATATAACGTACTACTTACGTTTTGTAATAATACAATAAAACAAAATATAGGGTGGGAGAAGCACATCTGGTCTCTGGTTGCTTTCCCCGGAGTTTGAGGGTGAAAGAATGCTGCAAAGTTGCAGTTCTAGTGGAAGATAGTTTAAATTTTCTCTTTTAATGCAACAGTTTAGGATTATTACCAGAGAAATTCAGAATATTTGATTCAGTGGTCTAGAAATTGAAGAGCTCACGATAAGCACCATTGACTGACGAAGTCAGCCCATGAACCCTGTGGGAGAAGAGGAGTCCACCACAGAATGGAAGGAGTTCCTTCCATGAAGCACTAGATCAGAGACCTGTGGCCTAATTAGAAGGAGAACAATGCGACTGTAGATGTACATTTACCCCTGAAAAGAAACCGCTGGGCTTTTCTGGCCTCCTTCGGAAAACAGCAATTTGTACGTCTAACAAATCCAACCTTTGTCGCACGGGCTCTTTTTTCAAGAGGAGCAAACTAATGATGTACCTTATTTATGAAAGAAAGACAATGACTCTGCCTTGAAGAAGACCCCCATCCTTTGCTTATTGATTGAAAAGCCTCTTGCCGGCACAATAATTGGGTTTCATTAGCTCATGGGAATGGGAGGTATATTATATTTTATTAAAGCTTGGGATTCTTTCTGCCTATTTTATGGGGAAAAAGGAAAAGGACATCCTCGTTTTGGAAACTGATCTGCAGGCGACCGAGACAACTGTGAGGAAGCAGGAATTGGGTGCACCTCCTTGAAGACAGAGGAGCACCGAAGCTGTTGGGTGGAAACAGGGTTGGCTTCCAAGGTAGCGCTGGAGAAAATAGCTGGGAAGTCTTTCTGCCATGAAGAGAAAAATCCCATATGCTGCTGATCAAGTTGGTAAAGTCACAGGAACCCGTCGGAACTTCTTCTCATGGTCAGTGGTCAATCTGCCCCTCCTTGATTCTAACTCCATGAGGCTGTGCAGCAGTCCTCAGATGGAGAGGGCCTTCCTCTTCTTGGCAGAAGGTGCTGTACAGAGCCTGAAGCTCTAAGTGGGAGATTAAGCAGTGAGTAATGCCAACCTAACAATTCGAAAACATGCAAATGCAAGTAGATGAATAGGTACCACTTCAGTGGGAATGTAACAGCGTTCCACACACATCATGCCAGCCACATGACCGCGGAAGCATCTTCGGACAATGCTGGCTCTTCAGCTAACAAACGGAGATGAGCACCGGCCCCTAGAGTCGGACACGACTGCACAAATGTGCGGGGGGAACCTTTACCTTTAATGCCCGCAACAAAGAAACCTTGTAGGGATACCATAGAAGTGAGGGTGGCTGAATAGCAGGAACATACCCAGGCACTCTTTTTCTCCAAGTAAGTTGAGTTCCTCTCCCTCTTCCAGAGTTTTAAAGGGAAGCCAAATATTAGCTGAACTTCACTGGATGCTGATCTTCATTGCAATAGTCTCTCCACTGGGAATGAAATATTTGAACTTGATCCTAATGGAGCAGTTCTCCAACCCACCCAATAATGAGACAGATTCACTGCTGCTTTGCTCTGAGTTAGCGCTCCTTCTTCATAAGGTGCTGATTTCCTTGCTTCTTAAGGTGGGGGGGGGGGGAGAGGGAGAGAGAAAGAAATCTAAAAATCGACTGTTCCTTTTGTTTCCCCCCCAAAACATTCCTCAAGGGTTTATGAACGTAGTGCAAAGGATACAGTATTTGCCCAAAGGCAACTGGTTTTGCAAAGTGAGTTGGGAGCCTAATGACAACCGGTTTGACAAATGATTTGCTTGTTATAAACTGATGTAAGAAAGATCTTTGGTAAGACTGCTTTTTGATGGAAGGTTTCTCCTGCTCTCACTTCCTGCCAAGGTAGCCCCTGCAGCTGTTTTAGGCATCCTATGCATTTATTTAATCCATAATTAATAAATCATAAGGATTCAGCAACCCTGCCCCTGGGTCTTTTACAGCAGGCTGTTGAATTCCCATGTGTCACGGGATCTGGGCCAGACAGGCCTGGGAGAAAGTTTTTTCTCACCAGAGAAGAACATTCCAAGCTGTGAGACAGGTTCCAATGGTGGAAGAGGCTATTTTCTGACTCTTCCATCTGCAAAAATACAGATGACCTCTAGAGGCAACAAAGCGTTCCCTAGATCTCTTTGCTGCCCCCCTGTGGCTCTTCATATTGTTGCAGCCCAGTTCTGGCAGCCTTACTCAATTAACACCTCTCAGTCTTCCAGGTTCATTTCCATCCCCACCAGATGGCTGCTGCCTTGATGCCCTTGTCTCTGGGTTGCCACTGCTATTCTTTCCATTAGCCTAGATACTCCAGGTCAATTGCTGGATATGGAGCTTAATTAGTGTTCGGATGACGGGTTATCTTCAGAGAGAAAGGTGTGCTGGGTGGAAAGAAAAGGTGTCAGAGAGGGGAAACCTGCGTGAAGGCACTTGCTTAATAACTCAATCTCTGCTAATTATTCAGTCATACAACATAATGTTTCGTGCCATCTGAAGAGAGCCAGAGGATAGCCGAAATGAGCATGTTGAGGGAGCAATGGCATCAAATAATTAAGTGAGGAGGCAGAGTTTAGTTCCAGGGGGTGGGGGGATGAATGTATGTGATTATCACCCATCGCTAGGGAGTTTGGCTAAGCAGAGCATCCTAGGAGCAGCTAGAATAATCCTGCTTTTTCCTCCAAAGTCTGAGCAAGGCATACTGTGTAACTCTACATGCTAAAATCAGCAGCAACCTTTATTTTTTTCCCACCGAGGACGGCTTGCTTGTCAGAATAAAACCGATCAAATGGAAGCATTAAAAGAACGTGCCTCTCAAAAAGGAGGAGACCAGTTTGCATATGCTGATGGATATACTAAGGGGGGAACTGGAATGATTATAGTTTAAATCAAAAGATGCATCTCGCTGTAGCAGGAATATCTGCTCCCTGATCACGTCCTTTGTGTGCCTGCTCAGTTTGTTTTCCAAATTGTAAATGCTGATCGACAACTTTCGAGCAACCTTTGCTCTTTTCCTAATCTTCAAGCCAGAATTGCACCGAGCAGCCTTTTAAACAGGATGCATTTCCATAGATGGTTGTCCTCCAACCGACCATTAAAAAAAAAGAAAGAAAAGATTTACTGAGAAATTGGATAGAACAAAAACATATGAGTACTTGAGGCTCTGACACAGAGTAGATTTACGCTGATTTCTACACCACCCTTAGGTGCAAACCTGAGACAGTTTTCCCGAGCATGCAATATTTCTTTTCTGTACTCCTTTGGACCACCCTGGAATTAATTCGAAGTGTTGCTTCCTTCCTTCAAATAGCCTGGAGTCTGGATGGTTAAAAAAATGAATTTGCCCAGAAGAGATGACCCAACCTGGAGTACAGTCATTGGCAACAAATAGAAGCATCTGCTATGTGGAGTCCCTGGTGCTCTCTGAGCCTGGTTGTTTGCTTGCAGACGTTTCATTGCCCGACTAGGCAGCATCTTCAGTGCCAGAAGGGAGTAGGGTTTGCTCTTTGTTTATATAGAGTAGCTTGCCCTGCCTGTGTTGGGTGTGTGTGTGTGTGTGTTGTTCTCTCCTTGGTAGTTCCTTGATTAGGGTATTGTTTACTGCTTGATTGTTCTAAGTGCTATGTCCCCAGGATATCCAGCTACCTACATTATACCGCCTAAAACTGAATACCTGTTTCTAAGAAAGCAAGAAAGCAAGCCTGGTGTTTTATTTTTATTTAAAAAATCAGGTCTGGACTTGATAAAGTAGGAAGTCAGCATCCACGTTTAGAAGACAGATGCTCACCGGCAGACGACAAGAGTGACGTGTTGGGGGGGAGAAGGATAGACGCTGCACAGACTCTTAAGCTAGTGGTTCACCTTCAGGCAAATGTGCAGCAGCTGATAATGGATTTCAGAAAGGGCAACATCCTGGCACACCCCTTTGGGCACTGCCACCCAATGGAACATGCATCTCTCTTGTTTCAGCAGGACTGTAAGCAGTTCCTGTTATGCTTCCATTCATCTTCTTTGAATGCCTGCTCTGGTTATTTATTTAATTTTTTAAAAATAGCATCTCTTTTGCTTTTGAGATAGTCTGGTACAATCATGGGAGCAACCTTGGATGCTCAAACTGAAAAGGGAACGAAGGAAACCTGTGTTCTAAAAATAAGCCGTTGCTTCCAGTTCCAATCCGATATGCGTATGGCTGGGAATGATCTCCATTAAACTTGATGGAACTTATTGCTGAGTGGACACTTGTACAACTTGCTGGAAGGCTGCAAACCTGAGGAAAACCCTGTCTCCTTTTTTAAAATTATTATCATGTACACCATCTTGTTTACTATATTATTCAAGAAATAAATAATCACCTATCTCTGTTTGAAGCGATGCATATACATGCCAAAGATCAAATTCCTAGTTATGGGGAGAGTAGAGAGGAAGGAAAGAATATGGCTGATGTGTATTAAAATATTGCTTTTTTTCTAATGAAATAGGACGTGGGTGGATAGGGATAATATCCCTTTCTATATTGTCATTTTTCTATTCCCATCGTCTCTGATCTTTGTCTTGCTGACCAGAGCTGATGGAAGTTGGTTGGAAGTCCAACCAGATGGAAGGCCACGGGTCTTTAGCCATGATACAGGGAAACCACAAAGAGGTTCTTCAGGTAGGCTTGTATATATTTATTTGCTCAGGATAAAATCTATTTTAGGGTGCTTATATTTGGAAGACCCTGTGCCCAATGTGTCCACATTTTTATTTAGTGGAAAACTTAAAAAAATATTATTTGGCTTTGCCACTGTAAAGTTTAATGCCTTTGTTTTAATCTCTGGTTCAATTATGCTGCAAAGGCAAACAAGTTTACCTGAACAAGGTGCTTTTTGTCACCTCACATCCTTAGCCACATCCAGCACCTACAAAAAGTTTCTGCAGGAAGTTGTGGAGGAAACAATACATCTGTTTTTATTTGATCTTAGAAGCAACAGGGGTGCCTTGTTCAAGGAACTACCAAGGAGAGAACAGCACCCCCACCAACACAGGCAGGACAAGCCAGGGTATATAAACAGAGAGCAAGTCCCACTCCCTTTTCACACTGAAGACGTTGCCTAGCCAGGCAATGAAACGTCTGCAAGAAAACAACCAGGCTCAGAGAGCACCAAGGACTCCACAGTTCAACCCTGAGCTACAGATATTCTCTTTGATTGGTGCCTTGCTTTGCAAATTGAATCCAAGGGGGGGGGGAGTGTTCTTGGTTTGAACTCTTATTGAAGGGAAACACCCCCTCAGATATCTGCACAACCTTTCTCTGCTTTTTATTGATTGTTAGAGACCTCAGATGCTCAAATCGAGGATGTAAATCAATAAAGATTTTTTCTAAAACCACCTTTTAGCTCACGTGTTGCATAAACCCACCCTAAGTGTTGAATTTCTGATTCAGGATGTTTTATTGAACCCAGGCATCTGAATTAATTGAGTAATTTGTTGGAGAAAAGGATGCACGTTGTCCTGATTCGGGAATATTCCCTTTTCCTGTTAAGTCAAAAGTGGGAAGGGAGTAGTGCTTGAGTTTTCCAAAAAGGCAAATCTCATAAGTCTCTCTGTTTTGTATGGCACATGCAGATGTCATCCATTATAAGCCCACAGAAGAACAGGCAAGAGAAAAGGAAACCTCAAGAGATAGTGAGAAGCATAAAGAAAGCCAAAGAAGATTGTCCAAAAATGGACAACTAAGGAGGAAATCACTTCCTATTTTTTGGACAGACTAAGAGAATTTTTCTGTAGAAGGCCACATTCCTTCAGGATGATGGTTAGTGGCTCCATCTGGACACGGTGGGGGGTTTGAAGCCAGCAGTGGGTGGGCCTTCTGTTGAAAATGCATAGGAAACCTTAATTTTTTCTCTGCCTGCCCTATCTGCTACTCACTCTCTTTTCTTCTCCACCCAGCAGGTTGCCAAAGTCAAAGATAAGCTCTTGCTGGAAGCCTAAATTGCTTGCAAAATTTGCAAAAAAGACTTTTAGGCCAAGGGACAGGGTTGACCACCCTAGTTCTAAGTGGATGTTTTGTGTCTCTGTGTCTGTGTGTGTGTGTGGGGGGAGAGTATGCATGCATTTATGCATGCTTTCTTGCAACTTTACTCTATATAGAAGCTGTGATGCTAGATATGGTGATGAGGAAGGTACAGTACACCAATTTCCTCCAGTTTCCTGTGCAATTCTTTCCAAACTGTGGAGTTCTAGCTTGGAAACAAAGAGGGCAAAGGATGACACAACAGAGGTATGCAAAAACATGCATGGCAAAGATAATATGAAAAGAAAGGCTTTCTCCCTCTCTCATGGCGTTAGAATTTGAGACCATCCATTGAAACTACATTCAGACTGATAGAACAGCTCTTTTTCACAGAGCATATAGTTCAGCTGCGGAATTTGCTGCCAGCCAATTTAGATGGTTTTCAAAGGCTATTGGACACGTTCATGGAAGATAAGCTATGAGTTGTTATTAGTATGGATGACTTTTTCATATCTCATATCCCAGGCAGCAGGCCTGAAAGAATGGAAGCAACATGGACTATCTCCGCCCAGTTTAAATTTGGGAGCTTCCAAATGCACTATTGGACACTAGGTGATACAGAATGCTGAACCAGATGGGCTGAGGTCCTGTTCCAACAGAGCCTTTCTGATGTTCTTACGGTCCTGTGGCTGAACGACTCTGTTTTTCAGAAATAATTGAGCTGTCCAAAATTTTCTGCTCCTGTAAACTATAACAAGAATTAGTCATATAAATGTGTCTGGAATTGAAGGTACATGGGCAAGAAAAGCTTGTAAAGCCAAGGGAGGGAGGGAGGGAGGGAGGGAGGGAGGGAGGGAGGGAGGGAGGGAGGGAGGGAGGAAGGAAGGAAGGAAGGAAGGAAGGAAGGAAGGAAGGAAGGAAGGAAGGAAGGAAGGAAGGTTTTCTGTCTGCCCTTTCATGACACTTGGAAAAAGCTAGTGAGATGTCCATCTCACAAAGTTTCAAAGTAGGGTCTCCTCTGTCCTGCTTCAGTGTCTATGACTAAATGACCAATTTTTGGTTTCCCCTCATTTGTTTTTTTTAAATTATTTTAATAAATTTAATTTAATTTAATTTAATTTAATTTAATTTAATTTAATTTAATTTAATTTAATTTAATTTAATTATTTAATCATTCCCTGGGAAAGAAAAAACAGTTCTGAGTCCTTCCTCTCATTAATAAACAGCTCATTTGATGGATCCTTATAAGTGTGAAAACACTCAGTGTTTTCAGAAAACAACCCTGTGTCAAGGAAGTTTGCTTAACTTCTGAACCTTTATTTATTTATTTATTTATTTATTTATTTATTTATTTATTTATTTATCATATTTTTGCACCCTCCCCATCTCGTATTACAACAACTCCATAAAGTAATAGGTAGAAGTTTCTTGAGCATCACAGAATATGTATCACGTTCCAGCATTTGATTGAATGTGTATGTCTCCCCTGCAGCTTTATGTAGAGACCTTAGCAGTGAATAAATAAATTTTAAAATGTAAATGATACAGGATATTCCAATGAATGTATAGAGCTTTCTGTTGAATTACACTGCGGAAGAAGTAAACACAAAGCAGACTTTCTCATTAATCTTGCAACAGCAAGAGGTGTACCTCACTTTCCAGTTTCCACTGTTTGCCTGTTGGATTATTGAGGTCTGTGGATGTGCTACAGCATTTCAGCATGTAGAACTTCTTTCTGAAAAGCAGATTCTGCTCCAGGTTGATAGAATGTAGCTTTCTTGACATGTACACACATATACTCATGAGCCATATAGACCCAGGAGGCCACCTGATTTTCTACAGAGATTTTGAACTACAAACTAATAAGCTGCAATCAGTGCAACCAACAATCAGGTTTTCCTGTCCATTAGCAAGGTTCCTCTTCCACTGAGTTGCTAACCAAAAGCCAGCAGATGTAGAGAGGAAAAGGAGAGAAGATTGTAGATTTATAGTGTGTGCGTCTGGGGATGGTGACGGCCGACAGGAAGCTCTGGTGTGGGCTGGTCCATGAAGTCACGAAGAGTCAGAAGCAACTGAACAAATAAACAACAACAAAAGTGTGTCCGTGTGTGTATATAGGGGAAGGTCAAAGGACTTTTGTAGACCCTCAGGAGCTCCTTCCCACTAAAAGCCAACCAGCCTGTACAAAGAATGTACGTGTTATCCATGGGTTAGCTGAGTAGGCTTTGAGCTCTACTCATTTGACTACCTTCTTTAAACTATCCATTCAGTTTGGGGATTGGCGTTTGTTCTAAAATCTGGAGTGGCAAATTTCATCCAAGCTCTTGCTTCACCAACTGTTCCACCTGAACCCATCATTTAGATCCTTTCCCCATTAGTCCAAAATGGGCATCTGTGATGGATTTGTGGGCAGATCTAGGCTGAACACGTTGGCATTGTGGGGAAAAAATCCAAGGTTCATTGTCTTCCAACCTGCTCCATTACTGCTCCCTAATGAGCTACTAATCTGTATTTCTGCAGGGGTGGGGTGGCCAAATATACCCATTTCTTTCTTTACTTTCTGTAACAGCCTGATAAATAGAGCAAAAGCCCAGATAAATATGAACTGGCCATCTAATTTCTTAAGGTGTGATGTTTTATATATGCAGACCTTAAAATGTGAAGGAGAGGAATATTTCTTTGAAAGCAAGTGTATTGACTAAGCACATTCACAAGGAAGCTGGAATAGGCCCTGTAGGATATGGGGTGTGCCCCAGTGTTTGCATTTGTACAAAAGTGAATTGGTCTTCAGAATTTGATCACAAGGCTCCTTCGGGTCACCTTTTCTTCCATTATTAAATTCAGGAAAAATAATATGAATCCCATTCCAGCAGCAATGCATATTAGATATTCTTGTCTGGCTTCTGGTGCATTAAGTCAAGAATTTGAATGCTAGTTTGAAGGAAGGTAGTATATTTAAAAAGCCATTATCACTAAATCTATGCTATTGAAATGGGATCAGTCTTCTCAAAAGTCTTAATAACTCATCAGCACCCATTAAGAAGGTGATTGATTTAGGAGATGTTTTGATGAGGAAAACAAAGCTGGTTTCTATTGGTCTCAGAGGGTTAAAATCTGCCAGAAACGGGTTGCTGTGCCACTGGCTGTCTGTAGCAGGTTGCAAATGACTGTGATGGAACTGAAAGATCAATTGGGACAACGGATGTGTAAAACTGTTCCATACTTACTGTAAGCTGCATGTTCTCCACTTTGCATAAACAAAGTCTGAAACCATTTGGGCATTTTGTGGTGTGGAAATCAGGTTCTGGTTCTGTACAGGACACTAGAATCCACAAACACAAGCCATCGTTCAAGCTTTGCACCACTTCCCAGGAAGGCAAAGATAGACAACTTTGGCTTACATATGTTGACTTGCACTTGATTATGGGACCTTGAATGAACCAACTAGTGCCATGTTGAAGAGTTTGAGGAGATAGGATGAGTAACCTAGTGCTAAATATGGACATTTAGAAGCTCATGGTGACAGAAATCCCAGAAGACAACTATGGTAAGTTACTACATAGGCATGGACATGAAATCACCCAGAATTGAGCTTGAGTGAAAAGAGTCAACCTTTACCAGCATCAAGCTAAAATTGCATGTATTATTTTTTTAAGGGGGGGGGGCATCTTCAATCTGGACTACGGAGCTGGTGAGTATAGTATCTTTGTATTCCCTACTATAGTGCATGTGGCATAAGCTCTTTGAGTTATTTGGAGCTTTGTTGTTGTTGTTCCAGAATCTCATTTTCTGTCGTGCATCAACTGGAGAGAGAATAAGTGCTCATTGGATGGCTCTGCCTTTAGGAAAGCCATCCAGATGATCCAGCAGGCATTTCGGGGCTCTCATTTCCAATGGAAGAGCTGGGTTTGCATGACATGTTTAATCACGTCTGGTAAAGCAACCAAATTCACAAAAGGTAAACTTGTTAACTTCCTTTGGTCTTCCATAGTTATCCTGTGTGGCTGTTTTATTATTTAGTATATTGTCCACATCGAGGAAATATTTTAATTTAATAACTAAAGTAAGTACATTGCACAAGCCCAGCCTATAAGCCTATATTTAATCAGAGTTAAACTAATCTAAAGTAAAAACAAACAAATAAATAAGGAGTTCCAGATTAATTGTATTCTTGGATGCTGACTTTATTGTCTCCCTAAATTGGATCACTAAAACTCACCGTCTGTGGGAGTTGGAAGAAAATACATTGTTGTTTTTCAGATATTTCTCCAAATTCAGGATGAAATCCAAGTTCCTTAGTCCTGGTCATCAGGTGGATAATTTGTTTCTTTCTCCAACAGCTTCCAAGTCAAATGGAGCAGACACATTTTGCTCTTAGGGACTAGTGGAAAAATAGAAAAGTTGGCAAGATTCAAAAATGCATATTTATACTCACTGTCAGAGTTGGTTAAACTGAAAGCCGCCCTCCCCATTCTCCCTTTTAATTCTCTTTGGAAATGCTTTTATGTCTATGTGCATTTATTGTATTTTAATCTTGCTCCTTTCTAGTTCAACATGGTGGTCTGAAGTGTTGAAAGTGTATGACTGTCAAAAGTGGGACTCATGTACCATCCTCCTTCTCTGGAGCAGAAGTGGAGAACTGGACCTAGTACAGGGACAAGATCCAAACCAACTTCTGTCCTTGGAACTTGGAAAGAAGCACATATAACATTGATACCCAAAGAACAACAGGATTTAACATTAACTAAAAATTACAGACCAATATCTTTATTGAATAATGACTATAAGATATTTACAACGATATTAGCAGAAAGAATGAAGAATATACTTAAGGATTTTATTCATCAAGACCAAGCTGGTTTTCTACCCAAGAGGCAAATTTATTTATTTTTATTTATTTATTTATTCAATTTATTCCCCACCCATCTCCCGTACAAGGGACTCTGGGCGGGTCATGTTCATGACAATGTCCGAAACATAGTAGACGTAATTGAATATTTGGATCAACACTATGATAAACAAGCTGCCTTGATATTTATTGATGCTGAAAAAGCCTTTGACAACTTAAATTGGCCTTTTATGTTCAAAGTTTTGGAAAATATGAATTTTGGAGGAAATTTTATAAAATGGATTAAATCAATATATACTCCACAATTTGCCAAAATAATTGTTAATGGAGAATTTAGTAAGCCATGTGAAATACAAAAAGGTACTAGACAAGGTTGTCCATTATCTCCACTCTTGTTTATATTGGTATTAGAGGTTTTACTTAGAGATATTAGACAAGATGATGGTATCCATGGTATTAAAGTTAAAAAAGAAGTTTATAAACTAAGAGCATTTGCTGACGACCTAGTCATTACCTTGGAGAATCCACTAGAAGGAATTGAAATATTAATACAGAAACTAAAAGACTTTGGGTCGCTAGCAGGGTTCAAAGTGAATTTACAGAAGACAAAAGTTTTGACCAAAAATATGGATTACCACCAACAAGAGAAATTGAAAGAAATAACAGGATATTCAATGGAAGAAAAAGTAAAATATTTGGGAGTATATTTAACAACTAAAAATGTTAAGTTGTTTAAGAATAACTATATTCCACTTTGGATGGATATTAAAAAAGATTTGGAACATTGGGAAAAACTGCAATTATCATTATTAGGTAGAATTTCAGCAATTAAAATGAATGTTTTGCCAAGAATTTTATATCTTTTTCAAACACTACCTATATTGGCATCAGAAGAACCTTTTAAACAATGGCAGCGAGATATTTCTAAGTTTATTTGGCAAGGGAAAAAACCAAGAGTAAAATATAAAGTCTTGCAAGACTCTAAAGAAAGAGGAGGACTAGGTCTGCCGGATTTGAAATTATATTATGCTGCTTGTTGCTTGGTTTGGATTAAAGAATGGATAGTTTTGAAAAATGAAAAATTATTGAATTTGGAAGGACATGAATTAAGATATGGATGGCATGGATATTTGTGGTACGATAAAGTTAAAGTTAATGTGGACTTTAAAAACCATTATATTAGAAGATCCTTGTTAAGAATCTGGAATAAATATAAATTAATCTTATGTTATAAAAGACCCTTATGGATTTCTACACAAGAAGCATTCTACAGAACAGAAGTAAGAAATAAAGATAAATGGTTAACCTACAAAGACTTTTTAAAGAAAGAACAAGGACAATATATAATTAAATCAATAGAAGAATTGGTATCAGAGGGATACAGTTTTCAATGGCTTTCATATATGCAGCTCGTAGAGAAATTTAAATTAGATAAGAAAGACCTTGAATTTGAACAAACCAAATCGGAATTTGAGATACAACTATGTGAGACAGATGATCATCTAATTGCAAAAATGTATAAATTATTGTTAAAAGGTGAAATGGTAGAGGAACAAGTTAAAGACTGTATGATTAAATGGGCTAAAAATATTGGCCATAATATTCAAATGCAACAATGGGAAGATATGTGGACCAAAGGGTTAAAATTTACTTTGTGTTATAATTTAAAAGAAAACTTTTATAAGATGATGTACAGATGGTATATGACCCCACAAAAACTTTCTAAAATGTATGGAAATGTTTCCAACTTATGTTGGAAATGTAAAAAAAAAGAGGGGTCTTTTTACCATATGTGGTGGACATGTGAGATTGCAAAGAAATTTTGGACTCAAATACATGCATTGATGCAAAATATATTACAAATTCGAGTTCCATTTAAACCGGAATTTTTTTTACTGGGAATAATTGATGGACAACCTGGGAAGCAATTTACAAGGATTATGCAATACATGATTACAGCAGCAAGACTTATTTTCGCACAAAATTGGAAAAACTAGATATCGCCTACGATACAAGATTGGATGTTAAAATTGATGGATATGGCAGAGAATGATAAACTGACATGTTTATTAAAAGAAAATCCAAATAATTATTTTCTTAAAGAGTGGAAACCATTAACTGACTATTTACAAGATGCGGGAGGGGCAAAGCTTATATGGGGATTTGAAGATTAAAATATATATATATTGATGTAATAGACAAGAAATATTCTTTAATGTTATATATAGACCTAGCATGTAAGATAAAATTTTTAAAATACCATGACCAGATACAAATCGGAAGTTGACCAAATTCTATGTTTCAGCTTTATCTTTTTTCCTTTTTTCCTTTACTACACTTTTTTATCTTTTCTTTTTTCTTGATTTGTATTTCCATTTTCTTTTCTGTTTCAAACTTTTATCTATGTAAAATTAAAATCTAATAAAATTTGAGAAACAAACCAACTTCTGTCCTAACAAGCCAGGGACGGGGAAGGGACAGAAAGGCTCCTGGTCTGTTTCATCAACTGCCAGGATGGGGGAATCACAGTGCTTTTCCATGTCTTCCATACCTGGGGGGTCTAGGTGTTCATCTGCTTGCGTGCTTTTCCTAGTTAGAGGACCTGCTTTGCAGCCAAGCAGCCATTCTTTTTCTGATGGGGAAGTAGAAGTGTAATAGCCGTCTCCAAGCCTAGGAACGAGAAGAGATGTTTGCAAAACAGTGCAGAACAAGAGCAGATACATTCCATTTGCATCTCATAAGTGGGTGACAAGCCTTGCCTCAAATCAAGATAGAACTAGAAGGAGGATTGAAGGCATCAAGGAGAATCGCCATACTTCCGATAAAAGCAGGGCTACAGTGCCCACATGCCTAGTTTCCAAGATTCTGTAAGCTAACCCCTTCTCTTTGCAATGAACTGGCTAACAAGACTTTGCTAGAATCCAGCTTTCGCTGTTGCTGCTGGGGACTTCACAGGCAGACAGCCATGATGGGACAACATTTTGGGGAAAGATATCCCTCAGGAGCCAGATAGAATGGATTAGTGGGTCAGATTAGCTCAAGAGATCTAATTTGGTCTGTTGAGCTAATCTGACCAAAGATTCTCCAGCCATGCCCTTCAGAGCAAGTGACTCATTTTCCTCAATTTCCACGCCATCACAAAAGTAGAAGTTTAAAAGACTCCTACCATCTTATGAAGTAGAACTGGAGCTCAGCAATACAACCAGGAGATGCTATCATTGGTGGAAACAGATTTAGGACTTGAGTTTTGGGCTCCTGTTCTTTCAGAGCAGGCAAAAGGGTGCATTGCCAGGGGAAAACAATGCAAAATGTATCTTGGAGGCTTTTCCTGATTGTATGTGTCTTAACGGTAATATTTGCTACCCATTAAGTAATTATACAAAGTTAAATATACTATTCTTTCAGTCTGTTGAACATCACATTTATAGTTCATTAGCATTCAAATGGCTAGAAGGTGATTATCTCCTTAGACACACTGTTCCATAGCTCACAGGATATACGTATTAAAAGTTCAATAATAATAATAATAATAATAATAATAATAATAATTTGCATTATTCCTAAAAGGGATGAATTATTAGTAAAAACTCTGTGTGCATAGTTATCGTAAATTAATGTTTGCTTATTATTGCAGCTGTTTTAATTACGGCATTCTCGCTGTCTTAAGTGTAGACATGTTTTCATTCATTCTTTGGAGTTTGGACAGGATTGCTGTTTCCCTGTTGCTTGAGAAGATCTTCTAACTCCACACCTTTTTTTACTGCATCAATGGATCAAAACAGGTTGGACATCGGGAGATGTATTGAAATCACACAATATAGCTATGGGCATTGTTGGGAAGGTTATGACAGCTCTAGGTAAGAGGGTACAGTGCAGACACATCATACGGACAAAAAGATAGGAATTGTCAAGGCCATGGTTTTCTCATGTGTAAGACAGCTGTGAAAACTAAATCATCAGAAATGCTGCACAAAGAGAAATGGATGCCTCTGAATTGTGGCGCTGGAGAAGATGGTTGAAAATACCTTGGACCTCAAGAGAGACGAATCATTCAGTACTTGATGAAAACCAGGCTGCTCACTGGAAGCATGAAGAATGAAGCTCAAGAATAAATACTTCAGATACATAATGCAAAAGCAAGTGTCATTGGAGAAAGCCCTGATGTTTCGAAAAATGGAAAGCAACTGAAAAAGAGGCTGACAGAAGACAAGGTGACTGCATCCCATCACCGATGACACAAGCAGAAGCTTCCAAGAACTCGAAGAAGCAATGACTGACAAACAATCCTGTGAAATGATGTCCATTGTGTCACGAAGAGTCAGAAGCAATTGAACAATGGAACAACAGAATTATTGGAGAAAAAATGACCCCAGTCCAACTTATGTGGCTTTTGTGTAGCTGAAATTTGGTGGCAATTTTTATCACCAAATAACACTTGGAACAGGTGTGTTGAGCCTCTGTTGAGCTTCCTGCCTTCGTTTTGAGCAAACCTCCACAAATCTCCTTTTTCAAAAAATCAACCTCATCTTCTCCAGGGAGCTCAAGGTAACACTGCCACATATCCAGCAGTTCTCAGAGGCCAATAAAAGTTGCCCTACTCTAATAAGTGCATGAAGTATGCAATTCCAGAAAGTTGGACAACCGGGTCTCATAAGGCATCTTCCTATGTTTCCAGTAGCAGAATTGAAGGGAGTTAAGGCTAGAGGAAAGAGTCCTGCTATTTCATCTTTGGTTTAGTGATTCAGGTGGTGATGGCTCCTGATCTCCCGGCCAGCTTCATCTCTACAGGGGACTCAGCAAGGACTTTTCATCTTGCCTAGGTGAGCGATTCACTTTTTATCTCCTTGAAAACTTGGGATGTCTGTTATTTCTCAGTTTTCTGAGGCTACTATGGTTCTGTCCGGCACTCCAAGTGCATAAAAATTAATGTTTATTTTTCTCCCTGAAAAAAGTGCAGATTGCCTGCCTAAAAACTGTCCACTTTGCTCAAATAACTTGTTTAGGCTTGAGGGGAGAAAAGACAAAGAAAGAAAGAAAGAAAGAAAGAAAGAAAGAAAGAAAGAAAGAAAGAAAGAAAGAAAGAAAGAAAGAAAGAAAGAAAGATTGTGTCCTGATTTTTTAAAAAAAATGTCAATAAATTAGATTCTTCTCAGTTTGAGTTTCCTTTCACGTCAACCCCCCAGCATTACATGGTCACTTCCTCCAATGTTCCTGCTATTTCCACTTGATCAGCTAAGTCTTCCCTACTGTTTAGACTCAAAGACAGTGTAAAAACCTCCTCCTGTTGGTCTTCGGGAGGTGTCTGCAACCAGGGGAGGTTCAGAGTGATAGAAAACTGTGTTGCAGAAAATGACCGCAGCAGAAGCACCATTTGCCACTTCCCTCCAAAAGGATAAGTTCATAAATAGCCCGAGAAAAATTCAAAGAAACGTTCAGTCACCTGAGAATATGGTAGAAAAACAAGTCTCTTTTGCAAAGGGAAGAAAACTGAAAAAACGGCAAGGAAGATTTTGGCCTGGAATTAGTTTGGGATTTGATTAGTTGACTTACAAGACAAGTTCTGAGCTTCCAAATGTAAGATTTAAGATGGCGGTGCTTTCCAAAATGGAAGCATTGGATTCCTGGCTTATGGGTATCATGGCAAATAATGGATTCCTGGAGGCAGAATCTGTACAACTGAGTGCTGGATGAAAAGAACATACAGTGTTATCCCTCCTCTCAGAGGCATCTGGTTAATCACTGAAATTGATTTAATGTTGGGGAGGAAATGGACAAGATCTGATCAAGCGCCCTATAAAGCATAGCAGCCATGAGATGGCCCTGTTTTATAGGGGACTTGACCAGACCATGTCCATTTCATCCTCAATATTCCATCAACTTCTGTATTAAACGTGATGTCCATTATCACCTCTAGTTCATCCTCGGCAAGATGAATCCAGAAATGTGGTTCTTTGGATGGAAGCAGTGTCACACCGTTCCAATGCAAGCTCTGTCCCCTTTGTACATGTGTGCAGTTTGCCCACCCTTGAGCCCCCAGCATCATCTTCAGCATCCAGTCCTCATCAGTTGATTTTAGGCAATCAGCATTAGGCCTTTCCAGTTAGTACAGTTGGTTTTCGGCTGACATTATTTTCCTACTGAATAAGTTGGCACATCTTCCACTCTGGAACAGCTTTGTTAGATTTCTTCCTGGGAAAAGCAGTGCTGTGATTTTACAAAGAAATAATGAATGTGTGGTCAATCAACCATTCTGGAATAGCTGCAACATGAATAAGGCGCCTGTTCTGCTGTCAGCTGAAGAGGGCTGAAAAAAAATAGTTGTGTTCAAATCTGCATTGCTATACTTGGGGGTGATAGATGACATTTTAACAGTTGCTTTTGTCTGTTTACTTGTCTACTAGTAAATGCTTATGCACAAACAGCTGACATTTCTTCCCGAGTTGAGCGTAAATCTGAACAAAATATGCATTGAAAAGGTGTGTGGACCTTTTCTCCTGGGGAGGGAGTGGAGTCTTTAGCTATGATGCTTGAATGCCATTCTCATTCTGCATTAAGCTGAAGGCGACACAAGGCCCTGACCTCTCGTCATCTTCACTGAAGATCTGACTTCTGTGGTCAGTTTATTCACTAGAGTGGGACTGCCAGCTGGCAGGCTGAGAACCTGAGCAGACGTCTGCTGGCCAGTGGTGAGGCCCTTCACTCCGCAACTGTGTTGGTTCTCTTTGCAAAGCAAGTAAGTTTGGGACGCCACTGACCATATTGAGGACACCTGGCCTCAGTATGTTTATGACTGAACACGAACCCTCTAGAACACCCTTTTCCCAAGGGGTTGGGATTACAGCTTTCTGAATTTCCAGCCAGCAAAGGTATCATGAATGCTGTAGTCCCAGCATACTTATAGGTCATTCATTCGGGGAGAGCTACTCTAATTTGTGGTATTAGCAAAACAAACTCTCCATATTCTTCAACAATGCAGTCCCAGCATTGTTTGATTTGATCTTTGTCATATAGCTACAGAGGGAATTCAACCCAAAAATTAGATAAGGTCTCCATGGAACATGGTGGTAGAAAAAATAGCTTAGTATTGGGACAAGTTCATACATGTCTGAACATCACATTCTGCTTCACATACATAATACTTGAGAAGGATTCTATATCCTACTCTGGAACAAAGATTCTAGATCTTTACAGGAATAATGATGATTAGGAAGAGCTGATGCACATTTTGAAAGGTCAACAGAGGCACCAATGGAGTAGGGAGTTGGTATGGAAGGATTAAGAACCAGAAAGTCCCTTGATTTACGCAAAACAAGACAGAAATAACCATGGTATATTCATCATAAAACACATCACAAACTAAAATCTTTCAGCCAAACGCTTTCATAAACCACTGTTTATGAAGGAATAAGGTTAGTTGCAAAGGTTAAATGCCACTATTTAAAAGGACCCACGGTTAATATTTCAGCCCTGCTTTACCACCAACAATTAAAGAATTTAGAGCAGAACCTTGGAATTTAATCAGAGTATACAAACAGAATCATATGAAGGAAGGAAGTTCTTAAGGTATTCCTGTCCCAAAGTATTTAGAGTTTTCTAGACTTTTTAAAAACTTTGAGTCTCATAAATCAAACTAGATAAACAAATGGTGTAAGAATAGATAACGTAGTTTCAGCATAAGAAGTTCACTCATATTTCTCAAGATATTAGAATGAGTAAACGAAGATGTGCTGTTCTGTTGCAAAGGGAACTAAAGAGGTCATTGTCACACCATTTGATTCAGGCCATCAGTTTGCCGATGTCACACTGTGTCTCGAAAGTTGAGTGGTTTCTGTCACTTCAGGCAGTATAAGTATGATAGAGAGACACACACACACAGAGCACAAGAGATTTTTAATAGTATAGCCTCCAAGCAAGCATCAAAGCTTGGAAGTCTCTTGCACAGTTATTACTACCACTGTACTGCAGGCTCACAAAGCATTTTGAAGAAGAACTGGGGCAAGCCATCTATAACAGAGAGTCACACTAGGGAAAAAAGAGGGTTGCAGATAATTCTTTCCTGAAGGTTTCGCTAAAAATGACTCTTTGCAAAGACAAAGACAGAAGCACATTGGAGACTACTGGTCTTGAGTAAATCCAGATCAGTAGCTTTGGAATTCTTCTACCAAAGTTCGGTAGTTTTCTTACCCAATCTTTCTTCTCCTACCATTTCCCCCCAAAAACCTATTTTGTTACAAAGATAGGCTATAGGTCCACCTAGTCTAGCATTGCTTAACCAGACCAATTTTCCAGAGCTTCCGGCAGAAAAAGGCTATTCCGATTCTAATTGAAGGGAATCTTTGTAGCTCGAGGTTGAACTGTGGAGTCCTTGGTGCTCTCTGAGCCTTGTTGTTTTCTTGCAGACGTTTCATTGCCAGCCTAGGCAACACCTTCAGTGCGAAAAAAATCCAGTTCTGCTAACCTGATATGCCTGGAATAAACTTGGACCTTTAGAAGTCAGGCATGGCGTCTTCAATCAACATTAGCATCTTCTTTCCATTAATCTACCCAGGTGCTGCATCAGTTTAACTGTAGGAAGTCAAGCAAAACAATGGAAGGAAAAAGGAATAGCCATGCTCTCCATTTTGACTGCTGGTTTCCTCCCTCTTTGGACTGCTTGATAATGCCCCCTCGCATTTGCAAAGTGTGAGCCCTGGTGCAAAATATCCCCTCTGCTTTCTGAGATGAAAGGTGCATGGTCTTCATTGGAATTTGCACATGCGGGAGAAAGGGAAGTGGTGATGAGATCCCAGCTGGGAAGTCTTTTAGCTTCCATCAGGAATTCTGTTCAAACAGAGCTTGGGTATTCTAGAGGGTCGTGCAGAAGCAGGACCTGGATGTTGCTTCGGCAATCTGGCATTTGCTAGCATTTTAATAGGATGTTTTCTTATTTAGGTCAATGTTTCTCAAACTGGGCAACTTCCAGATGTGTCCCCAAATGTCCCAGTCAGCAGGCCCAATGCTCCGAATTTTGGGGCTTGAAGTCCAGGCATCTGGAAATAAAATGGTCTTGTCCTGTGTTTAAAGTGCCGGCTTCAATTGCATTTAATAACCATAGTAACACTACTATACTGCTACATACACGCTAGCCCTGGTTAGATTTTTTTTTCTGTGTGTCTTTGATATGCTTTAGTGATTGCCCAGATTTTTGAAACCCAGATGTCATAGTTCTATAATACATGAGAACTGAGTTTTTAAATCCTTCCCAGCAACATAATAATAAATTGAATAAATTGAATAAATAAAAAAAAATGAAAGAGTCCTTCTTGTTCTTCATGATCATTATCCCGTTTCATTTGCACAGGATTTTGAGATCAGAGCCTGCCCTGAAATGTGACTTGCCTGCTTTGCTGCGCTAGAAAAAAAAGAATGTTTTTCATTCTCCCCACCCCAGTTTTCATCTTACTTTTGTTCCTTAGGTTGGCCCAGAGCCATAACAGAGACAGGAATCATTCTCTGTAACACTGAACATGCAGGCTTTGCTTGCAACTCTTTGCCTTGGCCCAGCCTTCCCAGAACTGCTCAGAGTAAGAATCTGCAATAGAACTTGAGATATGGATCTGATACCATAAAAGAGATGTGAAAAATGGGGGCAGGTTTGGCTCAGCTCACTGCAGCTCTCCACCTTTAAGGAATTTCAGTGGGTATCTGCCATCCCACAGGAGAATTTAAAAGACCATATGAAGATGACTAAATACTCTCATAGCATTAATTACTTTGTAATTAAAAGAATTAGCAGCTATAGAAGGTAGAGATTGCCAAGTCCACAAAATGCTTCATTGGCAACCTCATTTTGGATACCTATAGAACTGTCTTCCCAACCTAAGAACATAGAGTTGGGGACCACAGTCCCCAGAATCCTGAGCCAGGCTAAACTGGTTGGGAACTGTAACCCTGAGATATCTAGATGCTCCCTGGCTTGGGAGGTTGATTAAGAAGAGGCAGACCGTCCTTGAGGAGAAAACATGATGATATGACAGCAACTCTACAGATCTGAGATAGGCTTCTTTGCAATAAACAGACTTTCTGTACCACATCTCCCAGAAATCTTAGACCACCTTGGTGGCTATAGCTTGGAGACATTTTAGTCTAAAACATCTGGAGCATCCAGTTCTTTATGCCTGTTTAGAAATGCCACCTTGGTCTGTCTAGGATCCCGTTAAAGTAGATTGGTGGCAAGTGAAAATACATACTTCTTAAATATTCCAGGATAGGACTGGTAAACCTGAAACATTTAACCCTTCCTGTTATCAACTATTCTACTTTGCTAAGGTTCTCTCTGCAAGTCAATTTAATGTACAATAAGTCCCCTTTTTTATTTCTCCTTTTGGAGAAAAACAGGAAAAGATATGACAGAGAAAACGCCTCCAGCACTATTTAGGTAGTAGGAAAATGTTAGCAATCTAAATATACACTATCTCCAAATTAAACTTGCTTATTAGGTCAAATCTAAAACAAAATGAAATTCTAAGGGGGAAAAAAAACCCTAACATAACAACTAACTTGAAAAAAATGGCCTAATTCTGTACTTTTCTCTCTAGCGTTTGATGACACCAAATTTAAAAAACAAACCAAAACAGGAAAGGGAAATAAATATGTAGGTGTTAGAGCCATAAAGTATTGTCTGTTTTAATTTAACCTGAAATTGAGGAAATGACAGTAGAGTTTGGGGATATACTGTAAGTCTACTTACATAATTTTATCTTAAAAACAATACTTATCTAAACTCATCTGCTCATAAAGTTCTATCAAATAGGAAGTGCTAATTGCTAAGTAAACAAGTAGACTGGAAAGGTATGAAATAAGACATGACAGTGTGTTATATTGTCTGTGCAAGGCACTGTAGGCATTCACTCTGATGCCTGTGTTGTCTGTCTCCGATACACTTGGTAAAGAATTCTTTCATGAAGAATTGGTGTAGAAAGGTGCCATGGATATAACTCTGAAAATCTGACGCCATGTTAAATTGCTTCTGTATCTTTGGTTACTCTTTCAGTCAGTTTTAGCTTGCAGTAGATTTTTCTTTGGGTAAAAACAAAGAACAGTACATTATGTCTCAGAGAATGTGCTACGATAAAACACGAAGCCCCATGAGACAATGCTCAACAGATATCATGCAGTTTGCTTTAAAACTCCTGTCTATGCCTTGCAAATGGCTTAACTAAAACAGAGATGCGCCAGGCTGCGGCTGCTGTTTTTCAAATTTAGAGCAATTGCGTACAAAAAGCAGGGAGAGGTGAGGCTATACATGCCTGTGGAAAACTGATAGGAAGCTTAGTACCATCTCCCATGCTAATCTTTTCAACTAGGATCAACCTTCATTTTCCCCTCTATTAAAAGTCAGGTCAGTTGGCACCTTTACAGAGAGATGCATATAATAACAGGGTGGAGATAATGGTATGCAATCTACCCCATATATTAAGGAAATTGTATAGATCTGCATATACTAGCAAAGGCTTGGTATGGCAACAGTGGCAGAACACTCTTAGAATTCAATTTATTTGTGAATATGGAATGGACTGGGTTTAGGACCATCTGCTCATCCAAAATCGTCCTTTTACTTTGGCGATACATACAATGGAGGAATGGTTGGTGAAGATGACAGAACTTGTTGAAATGGCTAAATTGACTTGTTTAATTAGAGAAAAGACAATATGTACATTTGTCTGTGACTAGAAACCCCTTATGTACTTTTGGCATAAAAAAGAAAAAAAATGAACTTGTGATTTATGGTTTTGATGATTAGACAGGATAGACTATAGAAAGAAGAGAGTCATGATGTAACCTTAGAGAGAGAGGTTAAAATATAATTGTACTTATAACTGCTGTGAAGAAGATCAGAAGCCACTTCTTTATATCTTTTTTTCTATTTTTCTTCTTTTTTTCCCTTCTTTAATTTCCTCTTATTTTTTTCTTTTTTGCACTTTTAGCTTTTTCTTTTATTTCTCCCTTTCTCTTTCTCCTTTCTCATTCTACTTTAGTTTTTATTAGTTCTTATCATTGTTGTTAAAACTCTCAATAAAAATTATATACACTATATATACAACATACATACTGGACATACATACATACATACATACATACATACATTCCAGATCCAGATGGACAGGCAGGTACTGGCCAATCAACCAGACATTGTGGTAGTAGACAAGGACCAGAAGACAGCAGTGGTGATAGATGTAGCGGTGCCAAGTGACAGCAACATCAGGAAGAAAGAGTATGAGAAGCTGGAGAAGGACCAGGGCCTGAAGGAAGAACTGGAGAGGATATGGAAAGTGAAGGCCAAAGTGGTCCCAGTGGTGGTAGGAGCACTCGGCGCTGTGATTCCTCAGCTGGGAGAGTGGCTCCAACAGATCCCAGGAGCCACATCAGAGCTCTCTGTCCAGAAGAGTGGAGTGCTAGGAACTGGTAAGATCCTGCGCAGAACCCTCAAACTCCCAGGCCAATTGAGGAAGACACATACCACCCATAAGGGTGAGAAGGGAATTTTCACACACACACACACACACACACACACATTCAGATATTTCATTGAACTGTTTCGATTCCCCTTATTATCTATCTATGCCTACTTACCTACATACCTACCTGGACATAGGCATCCATAAGAAGCCACAACAATGTCAGGATGATGTCATACACATCAGACTGTCACCATCATTTGCACAATGCCATCATGACATATGTGATATCCTCAGCAAGTGTTCTTGTGTTCACTAATATTTCTGATTGCTGCAACAATGATCTCAAAACAGTTTAATTTCACAGCTGAAAAAGAGGACATTTTAAGACTATCACCACACTGCTGAGTGTTTAGCAACAGCTAGCTGAAAAGATCATCCAACACATTTCAAGCAGGAAGATTCCTTATCATACAAACAACTGAGTCACTGAGGAGAAGGATAAAGTAAGAATCACTTCCAATTTTGAAATGGAGTCCCAGGGCCTCCAACCTGCCCTTACAAGCCCAAGTGAGGAACCTGTTCTTTGACTCCAACTGGGGCAGAAATAAATCAGCTCATTTCTCCTCTGCCACCGTCAGACCAGGGCAGAATCTCAATGTGCAAATGCCCTGCATTTCAGCTCACCAGCTCCTCTTTATATTGCTCAATGTTCTCTCTTAGGCCTCTTCAAACTGCCTTGGGAATTTGCATGGGCGCTGTGTATACAGTACATTTAGCAAATAGCATAATTAACTATCAGTGTCGAACAGATCACTCCTTTTTTACTTGAATGACGTACTTCACACATCCACATCCCCAAAGCCAACTGCAGAGAGGAGTGTCAGCAGAGGGACTGAAGCCACTCTCTGAAACGAGGACAGCATGAAAGCACAGCCTAATTAGATTTGCATGATTTGCAGATGAGCAGTTGACTTAAGAGGGGAGTTTCGTGCTTCTTGGAGGGTTTAACACAGATCTGAGATCTTCTCTATCCATCTTTTTCCCAAGGCAAAGTTGACATTCCAGCCGGCTCTATAGAAATAAATGGGATGACAACCTGAAGTTTGATTTTGCCTGCTCATTGATTTATACTCAGAAATCTATACACAATATTTTATCTGGTACTTGCCATGGGCTCTGGGACAGGGTTTAAAACTCACAAGAATGTGAAATTAACTTCTTTTTGACTTGTGATGACAGTGATTATTTATTTTTGAGAAAATGTAATGTGGGCAGGATTATGATTAGAGTGCTTCAGGGCAGAAAGAGAAGAAGGAACAATTAACATCAAAACCTGAGAAGAGGAATTAGGCATGATTTAACCCTATTCTGACTCCCTTGCACTACTTATTCTAATTTAGTATAGCAGACTTAAAATAAACTCCTTTTTATTACTATTTTCAAAATTTTCAGCTATTATAATGTCTGATCTTTTCAACATCTTCCCCCCCCCTTTTTTTTTTTTCCTTTTTGGAGATAAGGTGATGATGGGTTTCTAGATCAGCCTTTCTTATGCCCTGCCTGGAAATGATGCTATCTCGGATGGCAGCCCACCTAACCCAGGTTCCATTGTTGTTGGCTCCTTTGTTGCAAGTCAGGAGGGCTGATCAGCTGAGGGATTTTGCAAGCTGCACATTTTCCTTGCATTCTTAAGAACATTAGAAGAGTTATGAGCTTGGATCAGGCCCATTTGTTCCCATTTATTCCACCATTGTGTGCCGGATAAGGAGCAACTTGATGTATCTGAGAAACCTTTAGGCATCTACTGGATGGCAGCAAAGAGATACTTAAACCTTTTGTTCCTTGCAGCCATCGCGTGGTGATCCAGATTTTTATAATTCGGATTTGATAGCTCTAAGAAGCCTGATTAATATTTAAGACTCTAGCCAGCTAGCTATCTCTAGCTAATTTGCATTTCCTATCCAAACAATTTCTCCATACCTAGAGATTCATTCAACTCTCCTATTTTGGGGGGTACCTTCTAAAGTCTGTGGGCTCTGATGTGTTTCTATCATTAGCTCTGCAAACATTCAATTGCAGCAATCAACCCAAGTGGGTCTTTTCCAGGCTTTCTTCCCAGTTGGGAGCCCTTCATTAGCTAAATAGCCAGTTTGGTCTAGTGGTTAAGGTGCTGGGCTAGAAACCAGGAGTCTGTGAGTTCTAGTCCCGCCTTAGGCATGAAAGCCGCCTGGGTGACCTTGGGCCAGTCACTCCCTCTCAGCCCTAGGAAGGAGCCAATGGCAATCCAGGAGACTGAGAGTTCTAGTCCCGCCTTAGGCACGAAAAGGTCACTGGCTGGGTGACCCTGGGCCAGTCCCTCTCTCTCAGCCCAACTCACTTCACAGGGTTGCTGTTGTGGGGAAAATAGGAGGAGGAAGGAGTATTAGGTATGTTTGCCACCTTGAGTTATTTATAAAAATAATAAAGGCAGGATTAAAAGCATTAAATTAAATAAATAAATAAATAAATAAATGGAAACAATGGATTTAATTGTGGCATAATATTTTGCAAAGTTTCTGCATGAAATGGTCTCTTCTGCTGGTAGGTGTGTGTCCACCTAGGTAAGGAGTATACAGTGACTGTCTTCATGCATTGATCTGAGGATTTGCCTTTGGATTAGTCTTCTATGTGAACTTGACTATTATGGTTCATAAACAATGATGTATGGCTTAATCAAATGTGTGCACCCAGCCAATTTCACCTTATTCAATAAATCACGGTTATGGAACTAGGGTTTAGCATAAGGTTTGATCTCAGGACAGACTCATGTGCTCAAATAACTGTACAGGCTTATGTTAGGCGAATTGTGATTTGGTATAGAGCACAACAAATATAAAATTTAAGGGGGAAAAACTAGAAATAGATAAGAGAATATTGGGTTCCAGATAAAATGAGAGTGAAAAGGAAATGAAGAGAAATGGGAATGGGATTTTAAAGAGAGATAAATAATGAGAGGGAGGGAGGGAGGGAGGGAGGCAGTGAATCTACATAGAAGTGCCATAATATTAGGGAGCCCGTTTGTTTTAGCAGTTAAGGTGCTGGATTAGAGGCTAGAAGTCTGTGAGGTTAGGGTTAGGGTTAGGGTTAGGGTTAGGGTTAGGGTTAGGGTTAGGGTTAGGGTTAGGGTTAGGGTTAGGGTTAGGGTTAGGGTTAGGGTTAGGGTTAGGGTTAGGGTTAGCCTTAGGCACAGAAACTGGCTGGGTGACTTTGGGCCAGTCTCTCTCTCTCCCAGGAAGAAGGTACTTCTAAAAATGTTGCCAAGAAAACTGCAGGGACTTGTCCGTGGAATCACTCGGAATCGGGGTTGATTTGACGGACCGTTAGAACAACAACAGTAATCTTGGAGAGAATACTAAAGAGGAGAGGAAAACACTGAAATGAGCAACGGAGGTGAGAAATGATTGTACGACTCTTGAGCAAAATTAAGCACTGCAAACAGTTCAGAACTAAGATAAGGAAAGGAAGAGGAGCTATAATTGTATTGAAGATTGCATGGGACCTCTATGAATAGTTCTTACCTCTTGGATTCTGATCAATGGCTCTCTGGCATGCATACATTTACATTCGGAAGTATACAGCAGTGTGGATTTCAGTGACCAGAGAAGAATATCTCATCTATTCAGAGCTAATCAGTTTGTAAGGTACTTATACTTCCTGCTATTCATGATTTAAATGTGAATAGTGCAGTACCTCTTTGGACAACAGATGGTCTGGGGACTAGACCCTCATGGAGGCAACCAGACCCCCCAAACCATGGGCATAGGACCACCACCCAATGACCAGTCTGAGTCTAATTGGTTGGAGCTTGTGGAGAGTTCTTACCCATTAATTAAGGTGGGGTCCATTTCCATTTCAGAATTGGTCTCTCACTGTTTGATTTGTTCCTTTCATTGCATTATTTAGCTTGGACCTCATTCAGCAATTCCCAAGGGGAAAGAACCATATTTACCAACTGAAAGAAGAGACCCACCCCCCACAGCATCTACAGGTAATCCTCACTTAACGACCACAATTGGGCCCAGAATTTCGGTTGCTAAGCAAAGCAGTCGTTAAGCGTATCTCACCCAATTTTATGACCTTTTGTGTGGCAGTCGTTAAGCGAATCACAGCGGGTGTTAAATGAACCATTTGTTCGTTAAGTGAATCACACAGTTTCCCCACTGATTTTGCTTTCCAGAAGCTGGCCAGGAAGGTCAAAAATGGCGATCACATGACCACGGGATGCTGCGACGGTCATAAATGTGAACCAGTTGCCAAGCGCCCAAATCATGATCACATGACTGCAGGGACACTGCGATGGTTGTAAGTGTGAGGACTGGTCACAGGTTGGTTTTTTCAGCATGGTCGTAAGGCCGAATCATCACTAAATGAATGGTTGTTAAGTGAGGATTACCTGTATTAATTGGGTAGCTCTTCTTCTATCTGCTGATAACAGATGGACTGCAACTTTATTGCTACATAAATGCAAACACCTGGGCAAGCAGCCCCCTCCCCATCAGCAGCTAATATTCAGATTAAACATCAGCTGCTGATGGAGAGGGGGGTGCTCGCCTAGTGAATATGACCCTTTCGGTAATGCCCAAACATGGCTTGTTTTCTCTTCTTTCCTTCTTTCCTTGTCTAGATACTTTCCCCCTCTTCTCATCTGCACTGAGATTTGTTTCGCCCTTCCAGTTCCCTCCTATCATTCTGATGATGCAGTTACCCCTTCCTCTTATTCCATGTCCACCATTTGTTTTTCCTTTTCTTCCTTTTCTGCTAGAAGGAGGAAGATACATCTGTGTGTGAAGGAATGGTCTGTATATACAGAGTGGGGATCAATTTGTAAATGGGTTGGACTTAAAAAAAATGTGTGGGCATTTTAGAAAAGATAGATTTCCTAAATGGTTCTTGACTTAGGAATGTTATATTTGACAAAAGGATGTAATCCATCATCCTGGGTTCATTGTACCTAAATCTATTACATGTGCTTGGTTGCCAAGAGACTTATAGAACAAGGATTACTGCAATTTTTGGAAGAGTTTATTGCATTTTCAGTCTGCCATAGGCAACTGAAGAATGCTATAAATTTAATTTTGACTGCCCTTTTTATGTCTCATAATCAACATTAAAACAGCAAACAGCAAAGTAAACGAAAATGTTTTACAGTTTGACTTTATACGACTTATTGGCATTTCTTCTGGAAATCTAAAAAATCTGAAAGTGACCTTGTTTAAGTGATATGAAGAGATTTTTCTTCATTCCTTTTCTTAAAAAAAAAGAAAGAAACAGATTTAATTTATATGATACAAGTTAAAAAGTGGTGGAAAAATTATTTGATCTCTGAACCTCATGAAAAGATTTAGTAGGAAAAAAACAATATACATTACCAGAGTTAGAAGAACAACCTTTACACACATGTTGTCCTATTGCCTGCTGAAATGCTGGAGGTTGTAATTTAGTGAATCCAGAAGGATCAGTTTAGAGATTCTTGGCTAAAGTGTCATTCTTCATCATTGCAGAGGAAGGTGTAAGATGAATTGATACTACTGTATATATTTGGGTACAAGCCCATCCATGGATAAGCTGACCCTATAATTTTTAACCAAAATATCAATTCATCTTACACCTTCCTCTGCTCTGGAGGAGAAAGGAATTTCTTGCCAGGAATTTCTTGGCAATGATGGTCTCCCAAATGATATTAAGATAATTAAAGTCTCTCATAACTGTAACTTCATGCTTCTTTCAAAGATCTGCATATGTCTTACAACTCACACAGAATGACACTTTAGCCAAGAATCTCTAAACTAAAATTCCTGGCAAGAAATTCCTTTCTCCTCCAGAGCAGAGGAAGGTGTAAGATGAATTGATACTACTGTATATATTTGGGTACAAGCCCATCCATGGATAAGCTGACCCTAGAATTTTTAAACAAAATACCATGAACAATGTGCCACCTGCAGATGAGCCGAGCCCTCAAAATTTTCATGTGTTTTAATTTTCACAATTGGCTTAGAGGTTAGAGAAGAGCAACAAGGATGATCAGGGGACTATCATTTCAGTCCAATGAAGAGAAATGGAAAGAGAGGGGTGATAGCCTTGGATCTCTTGAGAAGATGCTGGGAAAGAGAAGAAGAGGATGACTACCAGCAAGGTGGGTGGACTCAATCATGGCAGCAATGGGGGCATCCTTGGAAGACCTGAAGAACCAGCTTGTAAACAGATCATCCAGAAGGTCTATCTGTGTAGCCACTAAGAGTCAACACAGATTTGAGGGCATATAATCAATCACTAGCCTTGGGAAAATATGACTGGGGGTGATATAGTAGCCGTCTTCAAATAACTTCAAGAGTGCCACATCTTGACGCAGGACATGGAGAAATGGATTTAAGTTGCAGGAAATCAGGTACTGATTGCAGTTTAGAAAATGTTTCTTAGATGTTAGGCGAGTCTGATGTTAGATGTTCTGCAGATGCTTTAGTCTGAATTCTTGCACTGAGCATGGAGTCTAAATGCCCCCTTCCCACTGCCTGATTCTAAGATTTTAAATGCCAATAATTCACCTCTTAGGTAAAGAGTCAGGGCAGGCACCTTTTCACTGCACCAAACACAGGCTTTCTCTAGTACTGAGAACTCCATACCTATCCTTACTGTAAAAAAGTTGCACAGGAATTGATGCGTATGGCTGAAGCTATGCAAAAATGTCGACTGAAACGTGCAGTGATTTCCAAGAACCAAGATTAACCAAGAAAGAGTTGCAGAGAGAATTGCACTCTCCTCCTCCCCCCACTCCAAAGTTAGAAACCTTCAAAATTACTGCTTTTTGGGGAAGCTTCCCCTGATGACTAGTTGTAAATAATTGAAGCGGGGGGGGGGGGGGAGAGAGAGAGACACAAAGCAGCAACAGAACTGTATGGCAACATCTGTTAGATATCTTTAATTTGCTTTCCTGATTATTTAGCAATGATGGAAAATGCTTTGCTCTGTGTTTTGCCTATGTGGGAGAATTGGGCAAATTGAAACAAATTGTTTCAAATTGCTTTTGTGATTGGATCAAAATGTTTGTGAGCTAACATCTGGAAGGCTTTTCCTGAGGGGAGAAACCCAACTAACTGAAGGCATGGGATTTTGGGGAGGAAGGAAATGCAGCTGTGGCCTCTTGAATTCGGTTCAGGCTGCTGTTTTCTGTTGTTCAGATGGATTTTCCACAACTTTTTAATTTTTTTTTAATATTGCTTCTCAATTTTGCATCCCATAGAGATTTAGAAATAAATAAAGCTATGGTTTTCCCAGTAGTAATGTATGGCTGTGAGAGTTGGGCCATAAGGAAGGCTGAGCACCAAGGAATTGATGCTTTCGAGCTGTGGTGCTGGAGAAGACTCTTGAGAGTCCCTTGGACTGCAAGGAGGTCAAACCAGTCAATCCTAAAGGAAATCAACCCTGACTGCTCATTGGAAGGACAGATGCTGAAGCTGAAGCTCAAATATTTTGGCCACCTAATGCGAAGAGAGGACTCACTGGAAAAGACCCTGATGCTGGGAAAGACTGAAGGCAAAAGGAGAAGGGGATGGCAGAGGATGAGATGGTTAGATAGCATCACCGATGTAAGGAACATGAATTTGAGTAAACTCCGGGAGACAGTGGAGGACAGGAAGGCCTGGCGTGCTATGGTCCATGAGGTCACGAAGAGTCGGACACGACTAAATGACTGAACAACAACGAAAGAGATTTAGAGCCCCCTGCTCTACTTGTAGAACGCCTGTGTCAGGCTTGCACTGATTGTAGTGAAGAGGCCCTCAAGTCATGTTCCACGTCTGGTGACTTCATGGACACATTCATGTACTTTTCTTGGCGACATCATGAAAGTGGCTTACCATTTTCAGAGAGAGAGAGGGAGGGAGGGAGGGAGGGAGGGAGGGAGGGAGGGAGGGAGGGAGGGAGGACTTGCTAATCTAGCCAAGAGCCCCGAATTTTCTGATGGTGTCCCATCCAGATATTAACAAAGCGCTTAGCTTTCTGAGTTCAGCCAAGGTCAAATAGGTGAGCCATTGCTTGAGTATGGATTGCAACTCATGTCCTTGTTCTTTGAGTGCTATGCTGAATTTTCATGATATTCCCAGGATCATATTTCATAGCCAGAAGTGCGGAACTCAATGGCTAATGGGTGGATGCTCATCCTCCTTTTGTGGCACCCCTCCCCCAAATCATACTACCAGATTACATAATATTTTAATGGTGCAATTTTATATAACGCCTTTTGGTTTTTTTTTAGCAAGTCCTGAGTACAAGAAACTGAGAAGCGGAGCTCCCAACTGTTAGATTCCAGTTAGTTCCTTTTCTAATTCCCATCCCAAACACTTTAACCGAGCCTGCTGCCAACTGTCTAATCAGCAAAGTACTCTGAGGGCCACTTTCCCCACTCTCCACAGGTCAAAAAGACCCCAAGATACCTTTCTAGCTGTGAAGGGTAGGAAGAAAAGCTTATATGTTAGCCCTGCGAGGTAGTCGAGACAAGAAGCACAATCAGGAGTACTAGCTCTATCTTTATTGTCAGGTTACATGAACAGAATCTTGCAAGACTGAAAGTAGTTCAGATTTCTTATGCTCCAGAAAACTAGGGAGGGTCCCTTCTGAAATATGTTGGCTGAAATATCTTTTACATGCCGGTTGTCCAGCTTGTGGCTCTCCCTTCTGTCTCCCAAGGTCATTCCCACAGAGGATTACAGTAACTCAGGGTTGAACTGTTGGTCCTTGGTGTTCTCTGAGCTTTTATCCCTTCTGGTTGCCTCCCTAAGCAACACCATTTCCTTTTCTTAGTCATTGACTCCATCCTTGGTCTCTCTCTGTGGATCAAGCCTTCCTTTGGGAGGACCCCAATTATGATTCCCTCACACATTCCCCACTGTGTGAGAATCTCTTTATTGCACCCTGTGCTCTCTTACCCCTATTCCTTCCTGTTTATCTTAACATCTCTTCCCTCTGTTCTGCCCCCTGCCAATTACAAATCTTGGAGACCCAAAATCTTAGCACTTGTCACAAATCTTGTTTGTCATGAAATCCCCCCACCAGTTTGCACCAGATGATGATGATTTCCTCAACTCTACTGCAACTCCCTGGGTTACATTTATTGTTTTATTTGCTGCACCTCACTTTTCCCTCAGGAGCTTATGGCAGTACATAACACCCCTTCCTCCTATTATTCCCACAAGAACAATCCTGTGAGAAAAGTAGGGTTGAAAGAGAGTGACTGGCCCAAAGTTTATCCTGGAAGCCTCTGAGGCTGATTTTCCTTGGTGCCACCAAGGCTCTTATTTCTTCTGCAATAAAAAGGAGAAATAAATATGTGAATTCATTCATTCATTCATTCATTCATTCATTCATTCATTCATTCATTCATTCATTCAATTAATTAATTTCTATAGCCAGCCATCTCAACAAGTGACTCTGGTAGGCTAAATAAATCTGCCTTATGTTTTCTAAGAAGCTCTCCCTCAAAAAAACGGGGGAGCCAAAATGTGCGCCCCCTGGCCTCTGGTGACACTTTCCACAATCTTTGTCTGCTTCAAGGAATGGATTCCAAAATCTGTGATCTCTGGCCCCAAGAAATGCCTATCACTGATATAAATAGATTGATATGTTTCTACTAAATTCTGCCTAATAGGAAATGTGAGTTAAATTCAAACAACTGTACATCATTAGAGGTTGATAGAAATCCTAAGGGAAGCTAAAAGGGTCTTGAAATTTTTTAGGATGGAGGTTGTCTTGCCTCAGAGCTAAATTTGAATTTTCAGTTGGAGGAGAGAATTTGGAAGCTCTACAAAGACAACCCCTCTGTAAAGTTTCCAGGTGAAACTAAAAGTTTTGATAGGTCTCTCGGGAATTGTCCCACAGCCAAGGCAGCTTTTCTTTCTTATCTTTTTCTAGTGTTGGGTTGATGAATCATTTCTTCTTATATTTAGGATTACATTCAAGTCCCTGTGCTTTATGGCCAAACCTTAAAGCAAAAACAGCTGGAGGAGGTTTAAAAAATGCTCTCTCATAATGGGGGGAGGGACTGATTCATCCCAAGGTAAGAAATGCCTCATCCCTAAGTCAAGGTTAAAGACTTGGGCAGAAAGATGTGGAAACTACTCCATTCCTAGGCATTCAGGATGTTCTGCATAGTCTTCCTTTAATTATCTTCAACTTGGGATATTATCGGACAACTTTACCTACCAGGTTTCCCAGTTCTATTGGAAGAAGACTTCCTGGCTTAATTTTTCTTTTCCTATTTATGGTATTTTTCTTCTAAGCAGAATTCCAAAAACAAAGCAAAAAAAAATGCCTGCATCACTTACCTTCTCAGGTAACCTGCTACCTCTATCACACATTGCACATGTACATTTTTGTAGCTACATCTTCTTAATCAATTTTCTGTAGCACAATTGTGGAAGTCATGATGGAATACATATTAAGACTGAAATTAGGTTATGATGTCAGCTGGGTCCCTGTAAAATTGCTGGAAAGAGGCAAGATGGCCACATGTTAAGAGTCTAACCTGATTCTAACTTGATTCTACTTCTAAAATGTAGCCTTTGTCTCAGTGGTAATATTCCATTGTTGTGGGTGGAAATGATCCCCACAGATTCCAAGGGATATGCAGTCTAATCCTCAACACATTTTCTTTAAAGTATCACCGAGAAAAGTGACTCTTGTTTCCATATCAGTGAGGAAATGTTTGTAGCCAGACTCCCCCAATATCACTTTCAATCTACATCTCTACTCAATCCCAATTAAATGGACATACCTAGAGTTTGGTTCACTTCTTCAGGTCGCTTTACTTATCCGTGGATGTTCATGTTTCAACAGTCATTTTCACTTTGAAAAAAAGTGGACTAAAAGTGTGGTTTGCTGCTTTTAGCTCTGTGTGCACATGGTCTCTCAAGAGTCTCCACTCTGTTAATCAGCATAAATCTTGGGGAAGGGAGACTCTCCAACAGTAACTCTGGGGTCCAGCCAACACTGTTCACTTGGACACCATTTTATGTTCTGGGTAAGGACAACCATTAAGAAAAAATGTAGTGGAGAATAGTCAGGAAAAAGGTTCTCTTTTTTTATTGGGGGATGAAAGAAAGAAACATTTCAGAAATATTCTTAGAAATCAAAATGTAACCTGAGAAAGCTTGGATTCTTTCTTCCCTGCCCACCCCATCTCTGTACTCCTTCTCTCTTCTTGACATTTCCATGATATAAATCCTTCTTCTCTGTTATCTATACAACCAGCGTTCTTTTGACTGCCGTTTTCATTTCCAGAAGCACACCTCCATTTTATAGATAAGAGTCTTGAAGTAGCTGAAGCTCTGTAGTCATCACAATCAGATACATAAGGTAAAGTTAATGGCTTAATTGTGCATGTTTTTGTTCAGCTAAGCAAATTGCAGATGTGATATGCAACAGTGATTAAAATTGGTGGTGATTTTTGCTGTGGTCAGAATGAGGGCAGTTTCCATGAGATTAGTCTCAGTGCTTCAGAACTGGACAACTGATTGTGCAGTTGAACAGAAGACATTTGTTATGTTTGTGGTTAATACTCTGCATGTAAGAGACAATCATGGTTGGAATCGGCTTGAAGAACTCACATAACTCTTTCCCAGTCACATTCAGAATATGCAGTATCAGCATCTTTGTTTGTGTCCTGTTCATTTAAGTCTGGCTATTAAAACCTCTTAAATTCTTGTCCTAGATAACCCATACCTACACACACACACATATACACACCATGCTGTTGGGTTCCTAGATTTATCATGTACCTCTAATTCTGTGAAGGCTTATATGAAAGATGGAGTATGTGAGACCCATTTAAAGCAGGCCATAGAGGAAGAGAGGTTCTTCTGGAAGATTTCAACCTTTGCAGCATGTAGAAAAATATCAGAATTATGACTGGCAAGAAGATGCAGAAAATGAATTCATTTTCAGAGCAAGAGATGGTTCTTGAGAGATGGCTCCTCCATGAACTGGATAAGATGAGGGCATTCAGGTGGGAAAGTACCAGGAGATAAGCATATGAAGCTATGACTGGCCGAGCCTCATGAGGTGTATTAAAAATGAGTGAAAAATGTAATACTCTTGAGCCATCACACTGAATGAGGTACCATGCATGATGGGTTCTCTACCTTAACTTCTTCTGGAACTCAAATCTAGACTGGCTATCTGACTTTGAGTTCTGTAGATATAGATAAGTACCCTATCAGTATGTGAGTGAAGCTTTTATTTCAGCAAGTGAGCAATAAAAGCTGTAAACCTGCACTTCTTTTTATGTGTCTTGAATCTTTGGAGAAATAAAAAGAAGCAGCAGTAGAGGTGTTGATGCCCTTTGGTGTGACAAAATACCGCAGCAACTCAACAAAATTAATAATGAGGTAGGTCCTGCCTTCAGGAGTATATTGAAAACGTTACAAGAAGGCAAAGGGGGGACAGTAAGAGAGGAGTTCATTTTGTTGCTCAGATGGACATGTCTGCACTCAGGTTTCAACTTCTCTTCAGACCTCAATTAAGAGGGACTTGGCTCTTCCCTCACAATTTCCTGGATGGAGATAAGAAGGAAGTGTAAAAGAGAAGGGCAGACGAAAGTAGCTCCGAGTGAGAAAAAATGGTGGTCAGAGAAAGAAAAAAATAGAGCAATGGAGTAATGGGTGGCCATTACTTTGTGTTCTTGCCTCAGGGATCACTTGCTTCAACTGTGTCCATCAGCTCCAACAATTATCTCTTAGGGAAATTGAGGAAAAAGGCTCTCCTATTCCTGGTGGAGAAAATGATTACCCAAATGTTGCAGTAATAAACCACAATGTCCTAGGGTAGATGTTTGCAATAGTCATGCAGATCCTTTAAAATGTTCACGGCAAGCTATTTTATCATTAAACCTACTGAGATATTGTTCGACAATTGTGCATGACACTGACCGTTTTCTTGCCACAAAAGGGAACTCACTCAGAGAAACCTGCTGGCAGAAGGGTGGGAAACAGTTGCCCTTTCCCACTCCCAAATCCTAATGTCCTAATAATCTAGAGTAAGAAGACATTTGTCCTTCTCCTTCAAAGTTGTCTTTGTTCTATTACACTTCACAAAAATAGAGACACAGACCCAGTGCAGTTATCAGTGCCCTCTAGAGCAGTATTTCTCAACCTCAGCAACTTTAAGAGGTGTGGACTTCAACTCCCAGAATTCCCCAGCCAGCATGTCATCCTTTCTGTCTCCAATGTATCCTGAGCTCACAATTTCAGAAAATTAGCCATTTTCATGGGGAAATAAAAGGAGATACCTTATTTACTTCTTTTCCTTTGGCTTCTCTTTTCATTGGACCCATTCTAATCCACAGCTTCCCTGCTACGGTTAGAACAAAACCTTGAGGACCCTGTTAAGCTGACTGGTTATCTTTGTGGCAGCTCATCTTCACCATAAAACCCATCTGTTTTGTTGAGTTTATATTGTTGAAGGCAGGGCATCAAATATGCTGTGGGTTTTGTTTCTCTATAGAAGGTCATTGACAAATTTGGTCATAGCTTAACATATATAAAAGAAACAAATAGGAATGAATCAGACTCTAAAATAGAAGCTTTCTGTGTTCACAGAGATTGTTCCTGTCCCTTCTCTTTCATCTTCATTGAGTCTACACTACATTGGGGGCAGAAATACCTCTCTAATCAACTTGATGATCATTTCAGTAAGCAGATTCCACTGTGATACTGACAAGGCAAAAAAGAAATCTGCCATGGAATTCTGTGGGCCTGAAAAAAAAAATTGCAAAATTTACCAGAACATGGACAGTCACAATCACTGGAGTGTGTTGGCATCCAGGTCAAAAACCTCAACATAAAACAAACAGACAAACAAAAAGTGTCAGTGGGATATATGTTATGGAACATTAAACCCCCCAAAAGTGTGTGTGTCTGTGTGTGTCAAATTGGGAAATGTACATAACAAAGAATAACATAAAGGAAATGGATTCTCAGATCATTTTTGCACACGGAAAGAATTTGCATATACAAGCTCCCTGGAAAGCTGTGAAGTAAAATAGAGGAGGGATTTTTTGGATCTTTGTTTAAAAAAACAAAACAAAACAAAATAAAAAAGCTTGGAATTCAGTTGTTTTAGTGCAGAGAGCAAAACAGTCCTGATTTGTCCTCATCCACATCTCTCTTTGTGATATAATCCATTCTGTTTGGCAGTATTGCTTAAATCAATCATTTCATCTTGTTTAAGATTTAACCGCTCCCCTTCAAATGACGGATTCTCAAGGTGGCTTTTAAGAAGCTGTAATAATACAAAATAGCCCCTGAATTCCACGTCCACATACAGTCCAACAGACCTTAGCCATGCGTGTGGCCTGGTTGCTATTGGGAATTAATGTCTTCCTGCCTTGGAAGAAATCACCCTGCAGCTGTTCACGTTCTCTTCTGTCCATCTCTTCCATTTTAATAACAACGCTGAAGACAAGGATTGATCTGTATGGCGTCGCCCTTGATATCTCTCTCCAGTTTGATGAGGCACCATTCTTCAAGTACCTCTTTTCAAGCCAGCTGTGGATCCACTTAATCGTCATGCCATCCAATGCACACTTAATTGGTGTGTTAATCAGCATATCATGGGCTACTTTGTCAAACGTTTTGCTGAAGTCAACTCTATCATGATTACAAAATTACCAGAAGCTACCCAATCAAAAGCTGGCAGAATTTGTTCTTGACAAAACCATGTAGAATCACAGTGTTTTCAAGATGCTTATGAATTAATCTCTTTATGAATTGTCCTAAAATCTTTGAAGGCATCAGTGCCAGACAGTTTGCTGGATCTTCTTTTTCCTTCATTCTCAAGAAGGAGATATTTGTTCTCCTGCAATTGTTGGCAATTCACCAGTTCTGCAGGATGTCTCAAAGATAAGCTCCAGTACCCTAGGATGCGATTACTCTGATCCTGCAGACCTAAACTTATTCAACCTAAATAGATATCCCCTGACCAGATTTCTGTCAGTCTCAAGCTTCAATCCTGTCCTTTCATGCTGTTTTTCACAATTTCTTGGTGGAGCCCTTATTTTTTCATTGGAGAAGATTAAACTGAAATACGAGTGGAGTAACTCTCCTTCCTTTTGTTTCCTGTAAAATGTTGCCATCTTTACTGCACAGCTGATTATCTCTTTTTTAATGCTTAGCATTCTTTACTAAGTTCTGAATTCTCTTTTCCAGAGACTGCTTCTAGAGTTCCATACTCCTTCTCTGCACTCTTCCTTTGAGGCCTTCCCATTTCCAGTTCTGAATGTGTCCTTCATTGACATTTTAGTGTAGCCCCATTAGCTTCTGCTTCTCCTTCTGCTGACCTCTGTTTTACCCCCCCCCCCTCATTGGGGTAGTTTGCCATTGTGCTTTTAGTATCTCCTTCTACAGCAACTCCCACCCATCTTCAGCTCCTTCTCCAATTAGCCCTTTCTACCAGAGGGTCCTCCTTATCATTGCTTATTAAAAGCTGCCACATCAAGAACCAGGTTGGACTTTCCCTGGCTGATGGCAGAAGAAAGGTTCTGTTTAATTTCCCCAGGGCACCTTGTTGCCATCCCAGAATAATCATAAAGCTTATCTCAGTAGAGCTTGGCCTGGCTGAGCTTGAGAACTTGGAATCCCAGAGTTCTAGACTAGACTAGACTAGACTAGACTGGGAAGATTTCTTGGAAGGAAGCAATGGCAAATCACTCCAAAAGAACTAAATGGTTGTGTCCATGGAGTCACCAGGCATCAGAGTCAACTTGAGGGTGTATTTCCCTATTTATCTTACTGGAGGGGTAGATGAGATTTTTAGTTTAGATACAGGATGTTTTCAGTTAATAGACAGTGATGCACCTTCATGAAGCATTGAGGCAGAACCCATCTGCTTTGAGCTCAGCTTCTTTGCTTTGAGAAAACCTACTTTTGACAAGTGGAACACTATGGCCATTCTACTCCACCAGATGGTTACAGGGAACCACAGCACTTCACAGGACTATTTGAAATGGGTGCTTTGCATGAATCTTCACTGAAGCAAAGGAACTGCTTTGAAGGTTTGCATAGCCCTACCTGGTGCAAATCCTCAGCCAGTGGCAAGTATGCTTGGACTGGGAAGATTCACAAGTTTGGTCCTGATTAATACTTTGATGAGAAACCTCCAGGGAAGGTAGACTATAGTGGGTAGCTAAAAAAAAAAATTCATGGAAGGCAGCAGTGACAAGCCAGTTCTGTATTGTGGCCAGGAAAACAACATGGATTCTACAAGACCGCCAAGAGTTGAGCAAAGCTTGAAGAAGATCCTAGCTTTATCTACTCACTGAAACTTCTTCCCATTTTATCAGGATGGAGTGAGAGTTAAGTTCATTTTGGTCAGGATGGAGTGAGAGAAATCCTGAAGATCAAAAAAAGTTCACAGTGATGCGAGTAAAGACAAGGCTGCATTGGATGATGCCCTTCTCTGGAGATGGCAAAGTTTGATAATCCTTCTAAATCAGCCTCTTTTCAATTGTTGTCCTATTCCTAAATCCACAGGCCTTTTACCAAACTTACATTCAAATAACCCCCATAGCCCAAGTGGCAAGGAGCCCTTTAATATTCCTTTGGAAGAACATTTTTAAAATATTTGCCTGCAAATGTGTGGAGAATATTGTTCATTATTTGTACAGGGAGTCAAGGGAGATTTTTCTGTCTGTTATTTTAAAGCAGCACTCCAAAGCTTTAATTGTCAAACTCCTAAGAGATGTTTATTCTTATATTAGTGTAATGGTTGCTCTGTTTACCCAGGCCGCAGGCAAAATTCACAGTTGCTTTTTAACAACGTTCAAAAAGTTTTAGCCAATTTTTTTTTAATTGAATATTCTGTGTCTGTGATTGCAATGCATCCCCTCTTCATATTCAGTATGTGGGAGTTTATCATCTGATCTGTAGCTTCTTGTTTTCAATGAACGAATATGGAGAGGAGGCCCATTGTAAAATTGGCTTAATGGTTAGCTTTAGATGATACCTTGCTGGTGCCTCCTGTACACATTTGTGCTCTGAGCTAATCTGCATTCCAGTGCACCGAGTTTGTAGAGGAGTAGGCATGTTTGCTACCTCAGTATCTCAAGAATACATGATTGATGTTTTGCAAGATGAAAATGCAGTTAATTTACTTGGTTATGCAGCAGATGTTTAATCAACTAAGATGCTTCGGATACCGGACAGTCTAATTGGAATAGAGAAGCTTTATATCAGAGTGTTTACAAAGGCCGGGGGATTTATGATCACAGAATGGAAGAAATAACCAGATGGCATCAAAGCCATATTGCGTTTATATCACTGTTACTGTCTCAGCTTTCCGAAAGACTCACTGGAGATGTTGCTTGAGGAGAGGGCAAAAGTCACAGTTGCTTCGGTTTATCCCCTCCCCTCCCCAGTTTAAAACAATAGCCTTGGGAGACGGAAAGCATAGGCTGCTCCAGGAATATTCCTTTCTCCTCCTTTACAAAGTGTTCATTTCTTCTCGTCAGCTGCCCCTTTTGGGTTGTCATCACAAACTCCTCCTGATAGAAACCCCCATTGCCTCCTTGATGTAAAAAGCTTGTGGGTAAAAACAAAGGCATTTGTTGGCAAGTGAGCTACGCACCACACTGAAGAATGCTTTGGGCAAAATAGAAGGAACCAGGACTGAAGAAGAATCCCTACTGCTCTCATCAGCCAACTTTGACTCATCCCTTCTCTGCCCTCTTTCCTTCCTCAGCAGGGCTTAGGCCCACAAGATGTCAGTAGTGGATTGAGAATAGCAAAGGGCAAACACAGCTGCCCATTGTCGAAATCTCCAGAGTTTCAGTGGGAATGCAACATAGAGTGCTGAAAACCAGCAACCGTGTGATCCATTATTAATAATCTATGGGCAAAGAAGCTTTGAGAGCTGGTGTTCATCTGGTTTGGGCAGCCTGTGTAGCCGGCAGGGATGTTCAAGGACCCAAGGAGGACCTTCTGTCCTGTGGAATTGCTAGCAAGTAGATTAGACCAACTGTTCAAGGGCTGGGGAAAGGATTCCTTCAGGGCCAAGTCATCACACCAGATGTCCCTTTTGACCCTGGGAATCACATTTTAGCCTACATTTATGTGAGGGGTGACCTGTATAAAGCTTGCCTGTGCTTTGAATTTGGATGGAGCAGAATTCTTCCCTTTGATTTCCTGCTGTGTTCTGTCTCAGCCTCAAAAGAAGGCTGGCATTCTCCACCTCCGTGTCTTAACCAGCAACGCATCTCCCTGTCCAATCCGTCCCACAGCATAGATTGTTATCACATCCCCCTATTTCCTATTGAAGTGTCAGCTGGCACCATAGCCGAAGCGCAGAGAGGGAGCTCCGAAGCAAAATGAATTTTGGAAACAATGACTAGGCGAGAAAACAATAAAGGAAGGTTACTGAATAAAATGCAATTTCCTGCCATCACCCACTTCAGCGTCTGTCTGTTAATGAAATATGAGACAACCGCGGGTTCTTTTGTTTTTGTTTTTGTAAAAGACATACCAAAGATAGGATGGTTATTAAGAAGCGGGGTGGAGGGAGACCACAAGTGAGCACCCAGGAATGTTTCATAGGCTAAAGATGAAAAATGATTCCAATGCCGATATCCACATCTACATCATCACTCTGCAAAATCTGAACTGATTCTATTTATTTTCCCCAGTAGCTTAGAACAATGCTGAGTGGTCCTCAGGCATATGAACCTTGGCCCCCATTCCTAACCACAATGTCCATTGTGACTTCACAACCAAGCCCTACTTTCCATGGAAGTATGTGAAGGGTGGTGTTCCATCACATCTCCCCTCCCTGCAGACACCCGTGTTTGGGAGTCCCAGTTTTCTGGAAGCTTACAGACCACGATTCAGAGCTAGATGCAAAGTTTATATCTGTGTTAACTGCCCAAACTGAACTAGTCCTTCCATGTGAAAAAGTCTGTCCTGGTTCAACTCTGTCCTGCACTCATCTATCTTCGTATCATTATATTTTTGCCAATGCTAAACTGTTGGGAGAAATGTTGCCTCTCTATGTTAGATCAGCCTTTCCTCTACAAATATGTCATCAGGTATATTTTGTTCATGCCAGCTAGAGAATACTGTGTTGCAATAAGCTAACGACCCTTACCCCAGTTAAAAAAAATCTAGTGAACTTAGGCATTTCAACAGCCCCCCCTCCCTGCCCTCTCCCCCCCTCACACACACTCTTTCCAGGAAGGAAAGTTTTTTGTTTTTCTACTAGTTGAATCTAATTTAGGGATTTTACTCCCACTTATGGCAGTAGCATAAGAAGCTTTCTGCTCATGTCAGCAAATTGCCTGCTGATTACTTCACCCTTCATGAAACCTGAGAACTTTCTCAGACACCCTTTTTCATTTCCTCACACGTATTGCATGGGTTCCAGCCACTGAGGGATAGAAGATGCCAAATCTATCTTTGAAGGCCCATCCCACCCTCTTTCCTGCCTTTCAGCGTCTGTTACCACAAACAGCCTCCTAATGACATAGCATATCTTCTCAGAAAGATCTCGCTACCAGTCCTGTCGCTTTCCAAGACATCGTGTTTCCTCTTGACTGGAAAAGTAGTGGAGTTGATCTGATCTGGGTGCCAAGTCTGAAATCATGAACTTCCTTGGCATTCCTAGTCTGGATGAAGGAATTGATTAGATAAGATTGATTAGAGGTGTATTCTTCAAGGTCCATTCTGCACCTACCCAAACATACATAGATATGTTCCTTTATGTCAAGGAAGGTTGCCTCCCCCCCAGTTCTTGATGCAGCACCCCTGCCCAGATCTCCAGAAATTGTTGCAAGTGGTTGTTTGTTATGTGATAGAAGATGAAAATATGAACATACTGAGAGAAGAGAGTAACCATATTAATTATTTATTATTATTATTATTATTTATTTTTTATTTATCATATTTATATCCCGCCCATCTCCCCCACAAGGAGGGACCCTTAATTAATTAATTAATTAATTAATTAATGTTTAATTAATATCGAATATGTATGAAATTAATTCAAATTTAGTTTTAGACCCTTGCCCCACCAACCATGTTTTGGAATGCATCTCTCCTCTGGCATATCATACCAAAAAATCAATATTGTCCTTGGTTTGGGAACATCTCTGTTTTAATGATGCTTCACTGCTTTAAATTGTGTTGGGGCAATTACTTTGTGGCTGCAAACATTGCATGGATGATAGGTTTTGAGAAGAATGTCCCCAAGGGTCCAATTCCTTTCCACTGAACCTGGCTGCTCACCTTCCTTCAGTCTAAATTCATCTCCAGCTGCATGAGAAGGGTTGTGCCTACACACTGTTCTCTGGAGATATGAGAAGAGCTTGTCTGTCCAGCTCTTTACCACTGACTGTTGATGGCATGTTCGAAAGAGTGAGTTGTTGATCCTGGAGGTGAGCAAATCTGCCAATGTCCAATCTGAATTTGAGACCAGAGGTGGCATGATTCCATCTGAATTTATCCTCTGAGATCTGAAGGCAGCAAGAATTTGTTTGAACTGACTGGAAATTTGATCTGATAAAAGACTCACACAAAGGTTCTAATAGGGATACAACAAAATTCATGCAGCTGCTTTGTTTTTGGCCAGATGGGATGAAAATACCAAGGATGGTAGACCCTTTAGAGAACATTAACACCTTCAAGTTTCAGCTGAGTATCCAAATGACCTTCTCTGCAACACTTCTTTTTTTAATATTCCCTCTCTGCTAAGAAAGCTCTGACAAGACAGAGAAAGTACCGGAAGTGGAACTACAAATGACAGGCCAAGAGAATGATTTGAAAAATGTTTTCTTATTGGATCTACAAAAGAGGCTTGTTAAAGCCGTGAAATCTGTGTGATGGGACAAAGAAGAATTGAAGAGAAATCAAATCCTATGACAATATTCAACTAAATTAAAGATTAAGTCTGTTAGAAGTAAAAGGAAGGAATATGAAGTTGGTTTATTTGATCAAGGTTAAAATAAGACTTTTTTTTTTTTTTGCAATGTTCTGGCAATCCTTTATGGACTTTTTGCTGACACCAGGATTGAAAAGTTGATGTTTTATGGATTTGTTTATAGATAAGGGATGGGATATGGGATGAAGAGATATCTGTTTGTAACTTTATAAGGGGTGAAGACTTACTAAATTTGTTTATACTTGTTGCAATGAATGTTGGAAGTCACTTCTTTCTTTATTTATTAATCTTCTTTATTAATCATATTTATACCCCGCCTATCCCCTCACTATTGGAGGACTCTAGGCGGCTTACAACATTGAATTTATATATTATACAATGTTATTTACCACGCGCTAAGGGAGGGGGTAGGGGAACCGGCTCTTCTTCCGTAGGCATTGGACTACATGTCCCAGGATACCTCGCTTCCGAGTCGGCTGCTGACATCCTGGATGTTGTCGATCGGGATCCGTCGTCCTCCGCCACCATTCATGTGGTCTTTTCTTCATTCCGAGGGCGACCCCCGACAGGACGCCAGCAAATTGACCCACTTTAAGGTGGTACCCATTTATCTACTCGCATTAGCTTTCGAACTGTTGGGTTGACAGTTTATGTATTTCTTTTCTTTTTTTCTATATTATATTATATATTATATTATATTATATTATATTTATTATATTATATTATATATTATATTATATTATATTATATTATATTATATTATTATATTATATTATATTATATTATATTATATTATATTATATTATATTATATTATATTATTATATTATATTATTATATTATTATATTATATTATTATTATTATTATTATTTCTTTTTCTTTTTCTTTTTCTTTTTCTTTTTCTTTTTCTTTTTCTTTTTTTCTTTTTTCTTTTTTTCTTTTTTCCCTGCACTTTTCCTTCTTCTTTTTTCTCTTCTCTTTCCCTAAGTTTAGTTTGTATTAGTTTTTACTATTGTAATCAAAATTCTTAATAACCATTATATTCAGAATATCTACTAAGAAAGATATAGGGATGAGGAAGGTAAAGGTTCCCCCCGCACATTTGTGCAGTCGTGTCCGACTCTAGGGGCCAGTGTTCATCTCCATTTGTTAGCCGAAGAGCCAGCGTTGTCCGAAGACACTTGCACGGTCATGTGGTTGGCATGATGCATGTGGAACGCTGTTACCTACCCACCGAAGTGGTACCTATTAATCTACTTGCATTTGCATGCTTTCAAATTGCTAGGTTGGCAAGAGCTGGGGCGAGTGCGGGAGCTCACTCCTTCACGCGGGGCTAGGGATTCGAACCTCCGAACTTGTGATCTTCCGATCGACAAGCCTGGCATCTTACCCGCTGAGCCACCATGCCCCTACAGGGATGAGGAAAGAACAGCATAATAAGTTTGAAATTGCAGTGATGAAACTCATTGTCCGAGTACTGAGGTCAGAAATCTGCAACATTATTTATGACTCTGCAAAGCCAAAAAAAATAAAAACTTCTAGGGGTTTTCAGCTGCTTCAGAGGAATCTGAAAGTGATTAGGATTCAATTTGAGGGAATGATTTGATTAATGGGTGTTTTGATAGCATCTCCATTGAATCAAATCTAAAATTTTGCAAGGCCTTAGTGGATTCCACATCAGGCTTCCCACAAATACAGGAAGTCTTTGTATAACCGGTATTTGTGGGAATCATTTTAACATTCATATACTGCTTTCCTTGCAAGCAAATCAATGTTCCTAAGAATCAAGAAAATGAGTGGAACTGCTTCAAAGCACTGAAACAACAGAGTTAATAAAAGTGTAACAGGAAAGAACAGAAAAAAGTAAGAAAAGATAAAAGTCAATAATTTATGAGTGAGCTAATCCTACCCAGGCTGTGCTGACTTGGAACTGTGTGGGTTGTAGTCCAGCACAAGAAAGTGAAACTTAAAAACATTTGATCGACTCCTGTCTTCCCAAAAGGAATTTGACTGACTAGAAAGAAAGAAGGAAAGACTGATTAGGCACTTTTAAAAGTCAGATCATTCCATGCTGATGGAGTGGTACATTTCTCCATATTATTACAATCATCCATTAGACAAAACATTTCAAGTGCTAAGGTGAATTTATTTTGGTCCCAGAATTTATCTTTTTTTAACCCCTCACTGGTGAATTAATCAAAATGCCAGGTGGAAAGATGGAATATATAAAATTCCCTTCTCACCCCATGGATGGTGTGTGTCTTCCTCAACCTTGGGTCCTCTACCAGAGGCCTAGGAGTTTGAGGGTTCTGTGCAGGATCTTAGCTGTTCTTAGCACTGCACTCGTCTGGACAGAGAGCTCTGATGTTGCTCCTGGCATCTGTTGGAGCCCCTCTCCCAGCTTAGGAGTCACAGCCCCGAGTGCTCCTACCACCACTGGGACCACTTTGGCCTTCACTTTCCACATCCTCTCTAGTTCCTCCTTCAGGTGCTGGTACTTCTCCAGCTTCTCATACTCCTTCCTCCTGATATTGCTCTCACTTGGTACCGCTACAACTATCACCACTGCTGTCTTCTGGTCCTTGTCTACTACCACGATGTCTGGTTGATTGGCCAGTACCTGCCTGTCCGTCTGGATCTGGAAGTCCCACTCTGGTCCCACTCTGGAAGTCCCACAAAATGCCAGATGAAAAGATTCGAAAGCATGCAAATCCAAGTAGATAAATAGGTACCACTTCGGTGGGATGGTAACAGCGTTCCGCGTGCGTCATGCCGGCCACATGACCGCGGAAGTGTCTTTGGACAGCTCTGGCTCTTTGGCTAAGAAACGGAGATGAGCACCACCCCCTAGAGTCAGACACTACTGTGCAGGGGAAAACATTTACCTTTTCTATATATTATATACAGTATATATAGCAAATTTTTGTGCCCGATGTAACAAAATGACTCCCTATCAATAATAAGTCATTTCCAAAAACAGTCACACCAATGCAGAGTCAGACGAGCATGAGGGAGATTTTTTTTCATTTAAGAGAGAAATAGTACATCAGGCAGGTTTATTCTTCAAAAATTGTAATTGCTTTCAACTTCATTATAAAAATACGTGAGTGAAATGACCTCTCGGAGCTGCTCATACTATTTCATTCCTAGTCTTCGATGTTTGCCAGAGATCAAGGATTCTCAGCTCTGATACTCTAGACCAGAAAGGATCCGCAGTGAACTTTCAATAGCCTATATAATTATATCTAAAATCAGAGAAGAAAGTTTTTGTGAACATTTTGTAGACATGCTTTTAACAATGAAATTAGGTAACATGTAGAACTGAAAAAAGTTTGAGAGATGACAGAAGCAATAACACCATTTCTGCCAGTAGACCAGTGTGTTTCTCAACCTTGGCAACTTTAAGATGAGTGGACTTCAACACCCAGAATTCCCCAGCCTGGGGAATTGTGGGAGTTGAAGTCCACACATCTTAAAGTTGCCAAGATTGAGAAACACTGCAGTAGGCAGTAGCTCACCTTTCTAATAGAATGTCTTGAGTTCAATCCTTGGCATCATCTCTTTGGATCATAATAGGTTCCTGTCTGAGCCTGTGGAGAACCACTGGATTAATGTGGGTCTCCTGCTTGGCACCCATAGCCTCCAGTATGATTGTGGACTCCTTCTTTGGTGTCCTTGGGTTGGGTGCATTCAAGAGTCAGAAGACTGGCCTGGAGAAAAGAGACAAGGTTCTAAAGAAAATTATTTAAGACACGCTATAGGTTCATCGGTGATATCAGCTGATGATTGTAAGGAGCACTGGGGAATATCTGGATTCAGTAATTTCTAAAAGCCACCGCTTTGTAGGGATGCTCCTACAAAATGTCACAGCCGACCAGCTCAGGAAAAGAAGTTGGGATGGGATGAGCTTCCTGGGGAACTAGGAGGCAGCAGTAAGATGTCATCCAATCATTTTATGATCAGGCGATATGTTACTTGACATACTTCCTATATCAATTGTTTCTTGAATGGGTAAGCTTTGCCACATTCCATCCATTTTGCAGTAATATCATAATGTCCTTACAAAATTCCCAGCTCCCAAATTTTAGCAGCTTTGGATATATAGAGACAAGAGGCTTCCTTTATATCTATTTAAACTCTTTATGCAATTACTTCCTTTGTCTCTACTGTCCTTCAAAAGTTCCTCATTGGTGGAAGAATCTTGACTATTTGCAATTTCTAGGAAGTTCTCATTAGAAATGAAACCCAACAAAATTCTCATTGATTTTCATCAACCAAATTCCCTCTATGGAACAATCTATACTCTATTTGTTTGGGATGGAGCTGTTAAAGATGGGGGTCCTATCAGGAAAAAGAGAAAAAGAGGCAGAAATGTTAATATGGAACCTTAATTACATGCCACAAATATAGTTTAATATCATGGGGATTCAAGCCCAGATTTTTTAACTAGTAAACATTCTAAAATAGGCTGTATCTAAATAGATTTATCAACTCTATTTTCTTCTGTACTCACATATTTTCTTTAAGTCTTGTCAATGTATTTATGAAGATATTCTCAAATGTTGATAAGTTCTTATTTAAAAAGAAAAGAAAAAGAATTCCCCACTCATTCCTGCAATCAGCTAAGAGTTTTTCCTGACTATATCATAATAGATGTCAGGAGCTGAATCTGTGGGTTTACAACCATAGAGCAAGTGTTCTGCCACTATTCTATATCCCTTTTCCAAAAGGAAAGAGAATATGTTATCTAGTATGGCTTTCCAGTGGCTCAGCGGGTAAGACACCAGGCTTTTCGATCGGAAGATTGCAAGTTCGGAGGTTCGAATCCATAGCCCTGCGTGCGGAGTGAGCTCCCGCACTAGCTCCAGCTCTTGCCAACCTAGCAATTCGAAAGCATGCAAATGCAAGTAGATGAATAGGTACCACTTCGGTGGCTAGGTAACAGCGTTCCGCGCGCGTCATGCGGCCACATGACCACGGAAGCGTCTTCGGACAACGCTGGCTCTTTGGCTAACAAATGGAGATGAGCACCGGCCCCTAGAGTCGGACACCTCCGTAACGGGGGAAATATATTTCTGACTAGCAGTTACTGTACATAACAGTAACAGAATAGCAGGCCATTTCCCTGTGAACTGTGGAGGGCGTGGTGGCTCAGCGGGTAAGACGCCAGGCTTGTCGATCGGAAGATCGCAAGTTCGGAGGTTCGAATCCCTAGCCCTGCGTGCGGAGTGAGCTCCCGCACTAGCTCCAGCTCTTGCCAACCTAGCAATTCGAAAGCATGCAAATGCAAGTAGATGAATAGGTACCACTTCGGTGGGTAGGTAACAGCGTTCCGCGCGCATCATGCGGCCACATGACCACGGAAGCGTCTTCGGACAATGCTGGCTCTTTGGCTAACAAATGGAGATGAGCACCGGCCCCTAGAGTCGGACACGACTGCACAAATGTGCGGGGGGAACCTTTACCTTTTTTTTATGGCTTTCCAGACCCCTGCCAATATTTTCCTGTGACATCCACTCTACAAATGCATGACTTTAATTGTAACTGTGTTTGTGCAAGGCCCTTTAGAGAAATTTACAATCCTTGGGATTGTAAATGCCACCACATGTCAACTTGACCCATGTCCCTCCTGGCTGGTGAAATCAGCTAGAGAGGTGACATGTGGCTGGGTCCTGGCGATTATAAATTCGTCCTTGAGTGAGGGGGTGTTCCCGGCTGCCTTTAAGGAGGCGCTGGTGCACCCCCTCCTCAAAAAACCATATTTGGACCCTACTATTCTGGGCAATTTTCGCCCAGTCTCCCACCTTCCCTTTTTGGGAAAGGTGGTTGAGAAGGTGGTGGCATTGCAACTCCAGAGGATTCTGGAGGAAACGGATTATCTGGACACTTTTCAGTCAGGTTTCAGGCCAGGATATGGGACAGAGACTGCATTGGTCGCGCTTATGGATGATCTCTGGCGAGGGCGGGATGGAGGGAGTGCATCCATCCTGGCTCTCTTAGATTTCTCAGCGGCTTTTGATACCGTCGACCATGGTATACTCTTGGGGAGGCTCAGGGAGTTGGGGGCGGGCGTGGTTTTGCGCTGGTTCGCCTCCTTCCTCCAGGGCCGTTCCCAGTCGGTGTTGATAGGAGAGGAGAGAGCTGACCCGCGACCCCTGTCTTGTGGGGTGCCGCAGGGATCGGTTCTCTCTCCTCTCCTGTTCAACATCTACATGAAGCCACTGGGCGAGATCATCCGTCACCACGGGATGAGGTATCACCAATATGCTGATGATACCCAGTTATACATCTCCATCCCGGGTGAAGTAGGTGATGTGGTCGATGCCCTATCTCAGTGTCTGGAGGCTGTGGGGCTCTGGATGGGGAACAACAGGCTTCAACTGAACCCTGGTAAGACGGAGTAGCTGTGGATTGATTGCCCCCCTAGATCCGGGAAGTTGTCATCTTTGGTTCTGGGTGGGGTTGCACTACCTCACTCGGATCCAGTGCGGAATCTGGGGATCCTCCTGGACTCGCGACTCTTGCTCGAAGAGCAGGTGGCAGTCGTGGCCAGGAGGGCCTTTGCACAACTTCGAGTTGTGCGCCAGTTACGCCCTTTCCTGGATCAGGAGGCCCTCCGAACAGTCACTCATGCCCTTGTCATCTCCCGCATAGACTACTGTAATGCGCTCTACATGGGGCTACCCCTGAAGAGTATCCGGAAGCTTCAGCTGGTACAGAATGCAGCGGCGCGAGCAGTTACGAGTGCCATAAGATCGGCACATGTAACACCTCTGCTACGCGAGCTGCATTGGTTGCCAGTTTGCTTCCGGGTCCAATTCAAAGTGTTGGTGATTACCTTTAAAGCCCTATATGGCATAGGACCAGGGTACCTGAGGGACCGTCTCGCCCCGATAACGTCAGCCCGCCCCACCCGTGCGTGCAGAGAGGGCATGCTTTGGACCCCCTCAACAAGAGAATTCCATCTAGCGGGGTCCAGGAGGCGTGCCTTCTCTGCGACAGCGCCCGCCTTATGGAACATCTTGCCCCCGGAGGTGAGACTGGCCCCTTCACTCCTAGCCTTTCGGAAGGCCATTAAGACCTGGCTCTGCCGCCTGGCCTGGGACAACGGAGGTGGTAGTGCCTCCTGGGGTTGGCTGGCCCCGTAGCAATATGACCTGTGCTACGGTCCCCAATCCATCTTGGATTTTATTTTATTTTATTTTATATTTGGATATATTTTTATACATTTTCTATCTTGTATGGTTTTAAATATTTTAAATTTTTAAGTTTTGATTATTGTAACCTGCCCAGAGTCCCTTGTATGGGAGATGGGCGGGGAATAAATTAAATAAATAAAAATAAATAAATAAATAAATAAATTTACCTTCCACACATGAGAAGCAGCCTTTTCCACATTTGTTCTGGATTTTTGCATTTGGCAAAATATAACGATAACAATAACTTTGGTATGGAGGTAAAGCTTTTGACAAATTTCACTGAACTTCTAAATACCCTTTTGACATCTCTTTAAAGCATCTGAGAAGTAGAGAAGTAAATATTTCATTTGTAGAAACACGAAGAAGTACTATCTTAAACCTTTTCATAGAAGAAGAAAGGAATTACCCAAGAAAAGATTTTAATAATAATTCTGGGGGAAAAAAGTTTTATTTATTTTATTCATCCACTTTCCAGGCTGCCCAGTTTCAGAAATGACTGCAGGTGGCTTCAAAGAATTAAAAGCAGAACCCAAGGCCTGAGGGAATAGATACTTTTTAGGGCTTGCTTGAAGATAGGTAGAGTGGGGACCAAACAGATCCCTCATGTAGGAACTGTTAGGATTATCGGAAGTCAACTCAGCATTGTCTCACAAACAAACACCCAGGAGGTGCCTGGGTCACCTGGCTTCCTGTTTCCTGCTCCTTCTTGGGTCTTTCGGGGCCATTCTCCATCTTCCCTTCTTCCTAAGCACATGTGCACACAGGAGGGCCACATGGCTATGTGGGTCTCGTCCGAAATATCTCACTTGCACGCAGACCGGAGATGATTAAGACTTTCTAACATGAAACTGCTTGTAACCAAGATCTACTGAATAAAAATGTAAGCTATCTTTATTTTTCTTCAACTAACTAATGTGTGAAGACTGTTTTATTTCTGAACGTTAATTAAGCTGTATGTGCAAGTCTTTTCTAGGCGTTTCTACTCTGCAAGATTGTCGTTAGCTGCTTGGAGTGTTTTTCTAACCTTCCAGACTCCAACAGGAACTACTAAAGAAAAGGCCCATTTCTTGTGTCTTGCTACATAACATTCCAGGTTGAAGTTGGGAAATTTTTGTTCTTAGTAGACTTGTCCCTACGATCACTTCAGAAACTGCAGCAACTAATTCCATCTGATTGTAGAGGATGGGCAGGAACTATGGGAGACAGACGGTACTCAGATAGCTAGATCCTATGCCATGTAGGGCTTTATGGGTAATGCATACACAACTACTATAAAACAGTTACACAGAACCTTCTCCATTTTATCAAGCTATAAAATCCAGCATGATAATTCTTGTATGTATGGCATCCCCAAGACATGTACTGCCATCAAGGAAATTCTTTTTGGTCAATTCCTTTAGATCAGTTTGATTGCTAAGTGTGCCTCCTGATATCCTCCCACCCTGATTTCCCCTCTTTCTCCTCATCTCGACAAATCAACAAATAACTTTTCTTAGAACAATGTTCATCATTATTATAGGTTAGATGACCATGTGCCCTTGGAAGACCTTTGGAAGACGTTATGCATCTCTGTCTACACTCTTCACAGCTGGGAGATGTTGGATGCCAGCTAGGAGAATTTGAGCTAGAAAGCACATTATCTCCTTCCTGGGAGAGAAATGCTTCATTTATCTACATACACAGAAGTGTAACCAATATGATCCAATGATTAGAACATGTGAACCATGGCATTCCTGGGTCACTTTATCTCAGTACAAGGTACTCACAAAGTTATTATTGTAAGAATAAAATGAGAAGTATTCTACATAAGCTGCCTTGAGGTCTTTAGAGGAAAGGTAGGATATGGACTTAAGAAAAAAAACACTTAAAAAAAATCTGTTCTTGTTTTCCCTCTCATTATGGTATTGCCCCACCTGCTGTGGCCTTTGTTGTGTATGGATATATGACCTTATTTTTTTTTATTTTACATAAATTGTACAAATGCTGTATTGTAAACGATGTTCACTGCCTGGTGAGTCAGTAAATGTAGCTCTTGAAGAAAAATGACTTCCCCACAGTGAGGACTGTCAATTCTTCTCTTCAATGACTGAAATACCTGATTAGCGGATGGAGCAGGTGCCCAGAGAAGATAGTGGCTGCATTTCTAAATCCTGATAAATAGTCAGATGTCCTGGTAAACATGAAGCATTTCATCCAAGACCTGAAAATTAATCAAGGATGGGGGAAAAAATATCTCCAATCTCCTCCTCCTGGCTCTGCTTCAGGATAGGAAAGGGATAAAGGAGGGCAACGCTCCGTGTTTGCCAACAAGGGTTTATTATGATCTCTGAAGTTGGCAAGCTTCTCTTCTTAGTAGATCTGTCCTTATAATCACTCCAGAAACTGCAACAGAATGGAAATTATGCACAGGACCCCTAGTGAGAAAATTGTCAAGTTATTAATTTCTGAAAAAGGGATGCAGCTGCTTAAAAGATGTGTTTACCAGATGGGTAAAATTAACCAGGTGGGACCTGGTTAATACTTGAGTAGGATATCAGTAGGAAATGCCAGGGGAGTAGGTTAGATAAGATAAACAGAAAGAAGAAAGAAGAAAGAAGAGAGGAAGGGAGGAAGGGAGGAAGAGTTAACCACTCAGTCCTTTCAGAGTGAAGCAGTATATACATTTTAAAAATAAAACAAACAAATAAATAAGCAGATAGTTAGATGGATGGATAGATAATTTAAATTTTATCTTTGCATTCTGTGTGTGGCATTGCAAGGGGAGGACAGGGATTTAAGCAAGTATAAGAAACAATTCTGGGATCTCTTTTGTCTATAAAAATAAAAGCAAGCAAACACAAAGAAATACCTTTCTCTCGTTCACCCTTGGCATTTCATGCCAGTATCATTCAAATATTTTCTGACATACGCACATCCCAAACTTTCTTTCAGTTGCTGGCAGATGTTTCACCAGAGTAAGACCCTTTGCACAGGCTCCAAAACCTGAGTTCCCAAATGTTTTAGCACTCTGGTTTAAAGCAGTACATTTCTGATAAAGGCTTGACCCAAACGATCCATTTGAAGTCATGAGTGGAGACATTTCTATTTGGCTGAAAGTCTGTTTTGGGATCAGACGTTCAAAGAAGAGGAAAGGACACTTACATTATTTTCCGTGGCACTTTGTCTGACTGTGTCAACAGGAACCCAGGCTGATGATTCCAAGGTGATGACCCCAAAGCCTCCAAGAAGAGCTCACTATCAAAAAAAGGTTCAAATATTGCCTTAGCACAAGAGCGGAGAAAGATGAGAAGAAACTGCAAGGTCTCTCAAAACATCAAATTGTGGCATGGCAACTGTGGCCCACAGACATTCAATGCTTCTCTGAGCAGCCTATCAAAGCAGAATCTCAGCAAGCACCAACACCACCCTCTGAATTGCTAAGGAAAAGCCAGAGAGAGAATTCTGGTTTAGAGGTTAAGCATCATACAGGTAGTCCTTGCTTAATCACCACAATTGGGACCAGAATTTTGGTTGCTAAGTGAAGTGGTCATTAAGCGAATTGACCCGATTTTAATTGTGGAGTTTCTGAGTGCCTCTCTGAGAGCAGTTGATCCTTCTGATAGGGATGAGCCACAAGATTTCGTTTAGGCCTGGATCCAGCAATTTGGGAAACAGAACCATTCGGAGGTCACGTTTTTCAGTGTGGGGGCACTGATTTCTAAAAAGTGTGCCTGTAGTAATTTAAATAATAAGCAGCATTTTATAGTTTTCAAAGAAATAATCCATGAATTTGGGAGCATGCATGATTCCTGCAATTTCTCCTCTTCCTCTGAATCTAATGCCAACTGTTAATAGCAGAGTCACTTTTAATGACAGCTGTTTTCAGTGCGTACTTGGAACTAATTTCTGGGCTAGCCCCATCTTTTCATCAGCAGGTAAGTTGGAGGTAACGCTAATATCCAGTTCACTAAAATCCCAATTTTCTTTTTCTCTTTTTCCCTTTTTCCTCCTAATTACATTTTAAAATTTCACCCTGCCCTCTGTGAAAGAGAGAGAATATGAATTATTAAACCCCCTTGAATGAAACATTTAACATTCATTTCAATGCTTAAGACATTTTATGGGATTAAAACACCAGAAGGTCATCATGAATTAATATTTGCAAATGAAACGTTGCTTTATGAAACTATATAACTCCACCCAAATACTACTTCTTAGAAGGGACTTAGTTCTGGTAGAGGTATACTACTGTAGCAGATCTTCACTTAAGGAAAAAGTACCATCAACAGTAGCAATAAGGGTCCTAAATAGGAATTTCATATGTTGTTGTAGATCTAGTAGATTCAAATTTATTCAATCCTTCCAAAAGGGTTCTGCTTGGTCACTTACTTATAGACTCCTAAATGTTCACCAGGACAATTATCTTCCTTTGTAAATAATTGATTTTTTAAAATCCTACTCAACTAGAGTAAAAGAAATTCACTCACCACAATACTACAATAATCATATCACCATTATAAAGCTTATAGGGGCAAGGATGTATCAGTAATTGCATCTTGTGGATGACTGGATGCCTGCCTTCAACTGAGCAAGCAGAGACTGCTATATAAACTCTAAGAAGAATATAAGGTAGTCATCTTCTAGGGATCAACAAGCTAATTTAGCAGCTTAATTAGGAGAGCTAATAGACCTTTAGCAGCAGAGTTTAAAGGGGAGAATCATAGCATTTTTCTACTCTGTGTTGATAGAGTGTGTTTAAGTAATTAGAGAGTCTGAGAAGGGAACAACAATATCAACAACACTTTTTACTAGTGATGCCTTAAGAAGCAGAATATGATTGGAGAAAATTCTGTAGGCATGACTTACAAAGTTGTTGAGGCTCATCATATTTTGGCCAAACATATTTTTCCTTCCTAGAACTCCAAGGTCTGTAGTGATTTAGCTATAGGTCAAGTGGCCTTTAGACTGCATCCTATGCAGGTTGGATCTCAGATAAAGACTTGTATACTGTGGAAAAGTGGGACAGATATTTCTAATAGGGCCTATTAATTCTCTCAATGAAAATCATTATAAAGCTTATTTTGGTTGCTATTCTTAATATAGTGATGGTTAGAATATTAGGAAATAAGCATGGTCCTTCCAAAAATTGCTGGCTCGTTTTGCTGGCAACTTTCTCCTTCAGACAGTGGAAGAAAGAACAAAAGTAGAACCTATTCCTGACTTATTACTAATGAATATGGAAGGGTTAGTAACAGAATTGGAAGTGTCTGTGAAATATTGGAATTCTTGACTTTAATAGAAACCAGGCTGCAGTCAGACACATACTATACAGAATGCTGGATTTGCTGAAAGTAATCCCTAATAAATGTAGAAGAAGGCTAGGCTGAGATCCTATCCTATCCTATCCTATCCTATCCTATCCTATCCTATCCTATCCTATCCTATCCTATCCTATCCTATCCTATCCTATCCTATCCTATCCTATCCTATCCCAGTTCATTAATTCAACTCAGGAGTAGGGTTGTCCCTCCAATATACTGGAACAATTTTCTAAATACAGGTAGTCCTTGACTTACAACCATAATTGGGACTGGAACTTCCAATGCTAAGTAAGGTGGCCATTAAGTGAGTCACACCCGATTTCATGACCTTTTTCGCTACAGCCATTAAATGAATCACGTGGATGTTAAGTGAAGCTTTATATACCTGGGAGTGGTATTGCATGCCTCTAGCTCTACAAAGGCCCATATTGGGTATGTAGCCATAATAACGCAGAGATCCTCAAATACCATTCTGAAGTTTCTGTGCACCGGTGTGTGTGTATTTCATACCAGAACCCTAGAAAATTGCCTCCCCCTGGTCCTCCAGGACACGTACCAATCTGGGTTAATTCTAAATATTAAACAGACAGAGATTATGTCAAACAGCATACTTAATTAAGCCTTACTGTTAGGTAACAGGCACTCAGATTGCTTTGCATCCAAGATTAGTTAGCTAGCTAGTTAGGTGGTGTTAATTTGGACCAGTTCTTGGGAACTGTAGGCCTAAACGCCCTCCTTCTTCACCTGTTCGCAGGGATAATCTGGAATTTCGTTCTTCCACCTTATCCTTTGTCTTCTTCTATTTCACTCAGCCTCGACAAGCATAGTTGTTTTTTCTCCTCCATCATCCTGTTGCATATAAACCCACAGTGTCAGCCTTAATTTACTTCAGGACTGATTGATTGTTTCTTCTTACAGTCTGTGGTACTCTTAATAACTTTCTCTAAGTCCATAATTCAAAAGTGTCTACCCTTCTTTCTCCTGCTTTTTCTTTGTACACAAATTTCGCAGCTGCACATTAACACTGGAAAAACAGTGCTTTAGTGATTCTGATATTTATGGTTATTGAAATATCCTTATTCTTTATTATCTTCTCTAAATTTCCCATTGCCTTCTTCTCTAGGAATCATTACTTTTTCTCCAGTACAACGTCCATCTTGATCTATTCTTGAGGCCCCAGACCACAAAATAAGAAAACTGTCCACAACCTTCACTTTTTTGTACTTGGTGGAAAGGGTTTTTTTGTTTTTATTCTTCTTTTTACCAGTTGCTGTGAGCTGCCTATGATCATTATATGAGATAGACGGCCATATAAGTCCTTTAGCTAGCTAGCTAAATTAATAAAAACAAACAAACACGGAATTCATTAAGTATGCTGTTTGACATATTCTCTGTCTATTTAATATTAGCATTAACCCAGATTGGTACGTGTCCTGGAGGACCAGGGGGAGGCAATTTTCTAGGGTTCTGGTATGAAATACACACACAACGGTGCACAGAAACTTCAGGATGGTATTTGAGGATCTCTGCATTATTATGGCTACATACTCAATATGGGCCTTTGTAGAGCTAGAGGCATGCAATCCCACTCCCAGGTATATAAAGCTGGTAACCTGTTCAATTTGGTGCCCATCTTTGTGCCATGAGTGCAATTTGGACCTCTTGGCAAAAGACAAGACCTTGGCTTTCAATAACTGATGACAAGGTGGTCTCACCTACAGTATTCTGTCAGCTTCCTCAATGCCCTTCTCAAATCCACTGGCATCTGAGAAAGAACTACAGCACCATCCGCATAAAGTAGGAGGGAGAAATGGTGGCCTCCCAGTTTGGTGTGTGTGTGTGAAAGTCTGCCTTGCTAAGGCACATCTCACCCTAAGTGCAATCTTGATGTAGAGGGCACGGATCAGCAGCAGAAGCCTACTGGCAGTTAAGAAGCCTTCCAGCTTCTGCCAGAAATCAACTCTCGAGGTGGAGTTGAAAGCTGCCTCCAGGTTCATAAAGGCCACATGCAGAGATACTGTAGATTTGAATGAGTATTTTTCTATCAGATGCTGCAAAATCAGGCATTGGCCTGAAGAATAGAATAGAATAGAATAGAATAGAGTAGAGTAGAGTAGAGTAGAGTAGAGTAGAGTAGAGTAGAGTAGAGTAGAGTAGAGTAGAGTAGAGTAGAGTAGAGTAGAATAGCTTTATTGGCCAAGTATGACTAAACATACAAGGAATTTGACTTCGTTGCAAGAGCTCTCAATATATTTACCTAACATCAGAAAAATAAACAATAATCAATTATACAATCAAGAAAAGAAAAATTAAGAAAAAATAATACTACAGCTATTTAACTAACACATATTCATATTTAAGGGAGAATTAAGGGACAATAATACTGCATCTGTTATCTAGCATATGTTCACATTAATTAAACAGATATGGGGACAATATGCATCCTTATCTGTTTTTCCAAACTCAGTTCTTACGGTAGCCTTCTGTTCATTGTAAAGGTTCCTCAGAAGAATCATCAAACACTCTGTCACACCTATGAACCTTTATAAATTTAATATTCGACATGGTTTGCACAAAGACCTTGTTCTAATCAGTAAAACTGTGATTGCCTCTTTCTTATATTCTCTTGGAGTCTTCATTGACCACTTTATGTTACCTGTTTGATTTCCTATTCCACTGACTTTTGGCATTTCTCTCTCCTAAGGCCCTAGTTTTTTTGTAGGATCGTAAGCAAACTTCTCTTGTATCTCCTTTTTTCAGGAAAGGTATATATGTCAATCTCTAGGCCACACAGCCTTTTCCCATATTTTTTACATAGAGATGTTAGTACTTTGACTGCCTCTTCTGCAGCTTTAAATGCTCTCCTATTTGGCAGCTAAGCGATTGCTCCCTTTCTAGTGGAGTTGGTTCCTGAATATATTCTCTCTTTCAAAAATTTTGTCATCCTATAATTGTGTTTGTAAAGTGTTTGCATACATCTTTTAAACTTCTTTGCTTCTCCTAGCATTCTTTGATGATTCTTCTTGATAGTCCTACTTTAGGTGGATATTTTCTTGGGATTTCTCTAATCTTATTTTCTTTTTCTTTCCTTCTTATATTCTTCTGTTGACATTTTTTGAGATATCCTTCCTTGTTCCTTCTTGACTGATGCTGAAAATCTGCATTCAATCATAATACCATCTTCTCCTTGACCAAAGCTTTTACCCCTCTTTCCCTGGCTATCCTGGCAGTATGAAATATATCCTACTATACCACTCATCCTGGAAGCTACCGATGGTCCAGAGTGCAGTGGCATGGGCAGTGATGGGCATGCCTTGTTATACCCATGTGACCCCGCTGCTGTGTGAGCTGCACTGGTTGCCGGTTGACTTCTGGGTGCAATTCAAGGTGCTGGTTACCACCTCTAAAGCCAACCATGGCTTAGGGCCTGGCTATCTGAAGGGCTGAGTATCTCTGGTAATTTCTGCCTCTCCAGTAGGACTGGGCAGAGGAGGTGAGCTCCATGTCCCTTTGATTAAACAGTATCACCTATTGGGGCCTAGGAAGCGGGCCTTCTCCATCACGTTGCCTGCTGTCTGCAACACCATCCACCAGAGACCTCTATGGCTCTCACCCTAGTGATGAAAGTTACTGGGAACCTGGCTCTTCTCCCAGGCCTTGTGATTTTTTTTCTCTGTTATGTAGTTTCCTTTTGGGTATGTATGGTCTATGCTCTTACTTTATTGTTTCTTGCTTTTAAAGTTGTAAGCTGCCCTGAATGTGTGGAGTGGGGTTGCCTCTAAATTGTACTGAAGAAATAAATACATGCTTCTTCAAAGCCCCAGGGATCCTTTGAAACTTTGGGATATTTTTTTGCTTCGGTTTCCACCATGATGTTAATCTTTGCCCACAGCTCCTTGTCTTCTCTTTAACATAAACTAAGCATACTAAAACTGTTCCTCACACTGACTTTATACCCTATAGGTTCTGCTTGTTATTCTCTTTCACTTTCTAAGTTTAAGTCTGGCTTTTTGTGTTTGTGCTCAGGCTGCAATTCAGTAATGATTCTAAATCACGTGAGTTATGGAAGGCTCTCTTCTTCTGCAATATATGTTGGATGGGATCCAGCAACCTAACTCACCAGTTGAATGGCCCTGTGAAGCTCTTATCCTACCACTCAACCTCAAATATGCATGAAAAACAAAGTGTGGGCCTGTATGGGGAGCATTAAAGTAGCAGTGCAATCAGATTTGCATTTCTTAGCTCAAGAGTAGTTCTGCTTTTGAATGGCCTTTGCCCTCTCCTCTCTGAGGCTGGTTTCCCCACTTTTTGAGAAGCCAATTTTGAGCTTGCCGAGTGATCCCTGAAGAATTCCCCCCTTCCCAGCCAAGTGCTTCTTTCAGCATTTCTCTATCAGTATTACTCTAATTTCAATTAGCAAGCTGAAAGAGGCCATCAAGCTGTCTAAAGGTTATAACTTATTCTCCAAGGATATGCTTACGACTCCCGAACCCGCGTAAAAGATTCTTTTGCATCCATTGAACATGAGCAAGGAGAGAATATCCAAGTCTGAGTTCTGTATTTTATTGAATCTCTTCCTCTGCGGATGTGCAGTTCTGAGATATGACGAATATCATTTCCACAGGGTGCAGTTCGAAAGTAATAACAAAGTTCCCTGCTTCTGTTGGAACATTTTCTTCCCTTTCTATACGATTCCTGTGCAGCAACCTGTGGCTACAGTTCCATTATTTTTAAAATGGTCTCCCAGTACAGAAGAGGCTTGGACACCTGAAGAAAGCACCCTGTGAGAATCAATGCAAGAAAGCAGAGGAGAAGGTGACTCTGCCCTTATTTAACTCTTTTCTGAATGAAAATGTCAAACATTTTTGAATGGAGAGGAAGGTAAGAAAAGGGGATATAGACTCTGGGGAGGTGGGGAGGTGGGGTAAATAATAATAGTGCTATTTAATTTGGAATGGAAAGTGTGCAATCTTGTGGAAAATGAATCAAGACCACTCACTTGTAGATGTTCAGAAGGAACACCTAGTCTTTCAGAAAGATATGGCTGTGGAGACGTGATCAGGTAAAGTGCTGTTTTGCTTAGCAACCTCTTCAGCAGCTTTTTAGAATTTAGTTATGAAAACACCAACATTCTCTTTTTAAAAAAGTAATAATTCACAGAAAATCCTGCTCTGCTTCATTCTGTCAAGAAGTAGTCTTGCTACAAAGTCAGACAGATTAAAGGAAAACTGTTTGTTATTTATTTTTTCTTATGCATGCACTTCCTATCTCTGTTTCTCCATGTGGGCTTGACCTGGAATATGTTGTCATCATCGTCATTGTCATCATCATCATCATCATCATCATCATCATCTTTCTATCCTTTATCATTTCTGATCAGCATCTGGCAAAGGATACACCCTCCCCTCGTACCCTCTGCAAGCAGGATGCCAAATACCAACTTGGATAAACCATTTTTGATGTCAGAACAGTAAGTTTTCCCTGCTAACCTTAACATTAGGTAACCTACTTAAGTAATGGTTTGCACACATCAGTGTCAAATGTGAAATCATACTGAAGAGATTTGATACTTCTTGATTTGGGACAAGATTTTCCAGGCCTTTCCTCAAGAACCTGTTTTCAGCACACATTTTGAATCTAAAACTGAAGAACAGAAAGGATAGTTGACCACAGCCATGTACAGAGTTAATCTTCTTTTGATGTCAGGACATTTGAATCAGATCAGTCTCAGAATTAAGACTACATTTTTTATTCTCTTTTTTGCTTTGATGTTAGAATATTTAAACTGATTCGTCTGGAGTCAGTGAACTTTTACTTTCAACAATCTGCATTTTAATTCTCCGACAAATAAATATTGCTTTATTATTATGGCACTTTGAGATTTATTAAGGATTTTATAGTCTAAATGTTATGCTTCATAAAAGAGGTTGTGTGACAGCTTTTCAGGTGGAAGAAAAGATTAAAGTAGAAAAGATTCAGAGATGAATGAAGCATGAGCTAAAGAGGCAGAAGGAAAGAACTAGGAATAGGATGTCTAGTGGAGAAGAAGCCAAAACAAGTGAACTGCAACCACTCCCTGATCCCAAATCTTGTGAGGAAGAAGGGTAGCAGTGCAGTAAAGGGCGGGCAGTCAGATGGAAAGGGGAGCAACTTCATAAATAGACATGAAAATAGGACTATATACATTCTAAAGCCTGCAACAGCCTTGGCCAATCTGGTGCTTTCCAGACCTGTTGGAATGCAATTCCCGTGTTTACTGGATGAATGGATGACTAAGGATTGCAGGAGTTGAGCTTGGCATATCTGGTGGTTACCAGATTGGGGGAAACTATACTGCAGAAAATGAACCAAGGGACCTCTTGACGCCCATGAAGAGGCACAAGGGAATCACCATGAAGGATGGCTCTGAACTTCTTTCATTCAGCTTCATTACCCTGCATTTAAACTGGAATCCAGGAGGAGCAGAATGCAAGGAAATGTAAATCCACAGAGAAATAAAGAAACGGGATGTGAGATGGCACATAATTAATATCAGGGAAAGGAATGCAGGTGTTTTTTTCTTCTCCACGTAAAATAACAAGACTTTCAAAAATGAGTTCAGAGCTATTCTAACTGATGCAGAGGTGCAATGGGCAAACTCCTGGGGAAAAGTTGAGTATTCGGGTTTTAAAATATACTGTGTCTTTAATCCATATATTACTTGCAGCATTCTAGGATTTTCTTTTTCCTGGCACATTTATGTGCCTCAGCACAAGGTCTGTGAATTAATGTGCTATCCAACTGACACTTCAGACGCTTGACATGGCTGTGCTTAAAGTAGTAATTCTAGTTGGTCTAGTGGTTAATCAAATTCCAGTTTGGTCTAGTGGTTAAAGCAACGGGCTAGAAACCAGGAGCCTGAGAGTTCTAGTCCCACCTTAGGCACGAAAGCCGGCTGGGTGACCTTGGGCCAGTCACTCTCTCTCAGCCCTAGGAAGGAGACAATGGCAAAGTAGGAGACGGAGAGTTCTAGTCCCGCCTTAGGCACAAAAGCACCTGGGTGACCTTGGGCCAGTCCCTGCCTCTCAGCCCTAGGAAGGAGCCAATGGCAAACCAGGAGACAGAGTTCTAGTCCCGCCTGAGGCATGAAGGCCGGCTGGGTGACCTTGGGCCAGTCCCTGTCTCTCAGCCCTAGGAAGGAGCCAATGGCAAACCAGGAGACAGAGTTCTAGTCCCGCCTGAGGCATGAAGGCCAGCTGGGTGACCTTGGGCCAGTCCCTGTCTCTCAGCCCTAGGAAGGAGCCAATGGCAAACCAGGAGCCTGAGAGTTCTAGTCCCGCCTTAGGCAAGAAAGCTGTCTGGGTGACCTTGCGCCAGTCACTCTCTCTCAGCCCATCTCACCTCACACAGTTGTTGTTGTGGGGAAAAGAGGAGGAGGAAGGAGTATTAGGTATGTTCACCACCTTGAGTTATTTATAAAAATAATATAGGAAGGATAGAAAATAAGTAAATAAACAAATAAATAAATTTCTATTGAGCCTGGCTTGCAAGATAATTATTTCTCATACCTACTGCAATAGAAAATAAAATAAAAATTGAATTTATTTTCTCTTCTGTCGGTGACTTGGGACACACACGACAAGTATTCAGGAGTAACAACTCTTTGCTCTTTGGCTGGTATTTAAAAATTCTGGTGCTGTTTTCTGTATCTGTATTTGATTTCACTCAATCATGCTAAACAAGCAAACAAACCAACAAACCAATTAAAAAGCCCCAAATCCAACTTCCTCCCTTCCCTTCCCTTCCCTTCCCTTCCCTTCCCTTCCCTTCCCTTCCCTTCCCTTCCCTTCCCTTCCCTTCCCGGAACTTATTTATCTTTTCCAACATGGGACTTTTTTGGTAGCTGAAGCTGTGCTGGAAGGAAACATCTGATGAATTTTAAACAGCATTTTTCTTTCTTTCTTTCTTTCTTTTTGAAAAGAAAAAACAATATTGTGGACTGGCTGCAGGTAATCAGGGCAAGTGCATTGTGCTACATCTTCTTGAAAAGGAGAAGAACAACATCTCTTATTTTATACTTCATCTATCCTGTTCCTATTTGAAAAAAGGCCCAGCCAGTGGTGGATAAATCAGTTCTGATCTGTGTCTGTTTCCTACCTAATCATAAACCTGTTTGTTGCCATTTCCACATTAGTCTTCATTTTCCCCTAACATTTGCATCTTTATCTACACCTTTCCGTAATATATGCAGGTTTGCATGCAGTTTTCCATAATATATTAATTTCTGTATACAGAACAGCCTGGAGGAGCATACAGACTAGATCTTTACACAGAGGAGACAACAAAAAGAAACAGAAGCCGCCCAGAGTCGTTGTATGCGAGATGGGCAGTAGAGAAATATGACAAATAAATAAATAAACAAACAAACCAGGGGAGAAGAGAGGATGAATAATTATTTCAGTTACACATTCTGAAGTTTAAATTGCAAAAGCAACATATACATAGGACCTAAGCCAACACAGGAATATTTTTCCCCACAAATACACCTTCTTCCTTCTTCCTTGACTCTATTTAGAATATTGTAATCAGTGCTGCGTTTTATCTTTATTTACTTGTTGCATACATATCTGCCTTTCCTCTGGAATGTAAGGTGACAAAGATGGAGGTTTCTGCTAATTTTGTTCTTCACAGGAACAGCTCTGTGTGTGAGGCAGGTTGAGCAGAGAATGAATGATTGGCCCAAAGTCATGTAATGAGTTTCATGGATGAATGGAGACTTGGATCTGGAAGACCAACTTCATAACCTCTATGTTATACCAAATATTTGAGGGAGTAGCTTAAGACAAGAAAGATGCATGCAGGGAGAAATAAAAAATAATGGAGAAATGTACAGAAGGATTTCTGGGGTCTGGTGCTTATTTAGAAAAAGAAAGAGAAAGGATTAATCTGGACTTCCAAGCTGAGTATGAAACACGCAAGATCCTTCAACATACCTCCTTAAGTCTTGATGTTTTACTTTACATTTAAGGTGACAGGAGAGACAGAAGAACGGCACCCTTCCCATTACAACGGCAATGAGGATGCACTCCTTGGCATGGCCATGTAAGGGCCCAGATGGTTATGCCAACCCGATATCTCAGTGCTCTACAGACTGCTCTGTATATACACATCAGGATACCCCCTCATCCAAAGGCCTGTGAGAGTATCTGGAGAGTATCACCTTGCAGTAAGAGGAGAGGAGAAGTACACACTAGAAGACAGTGGTGGTCCCCATGTTCTCAAATATGCTGCCCCCCTCCCAGTTCTAGCCTTCAAGAAATAGGCATTTAAAGGGAACCACCTTCTTGATGGTATAATCCCTCACAAAATATTTTCCAAAACAATAAATTTCTTCTCAGCTTTTTGAGAAAAGATCAACGCGACCATGTCATTTTATGGGGAGGTTCTGATGAATTTCCAGTCCCCCAAATTCAGAGTTGTTGAAGAGGTTTCTCCTCATGTCAAACAGCTGAGGAATTTTAGTGGAAGTTAATAAGAACAAGAATATTTTTAAGTTAGTTCCAGAGTTCCTGCCATGTATATTGGCAGTAATATGAAAATTTGTTGCTGAGAAATTTTTTCTTCTTCTTTTTCTGATGTTAGGACAACATGTATCCCATTATCAGTTCATATTTCAGAATATCTTGCTGCCCAAGAAATAGTATTGTAAAACAATTGGTATGAGCTTAGGAAATTAAAAAAAAACAGAGGGGATAAAAAAACAGGAAGATTAAGGAAGCTGACCAATATAGAAACCATGACTGGGTGATCAAAGCCCTATTTCTGTTTTACATGTGTCTCATGCATATAAGGTAAAGGTAAAGGTTCCCCCCGCACATTTGTGCAGTCGTGTCCGACTCTAGGGGCCGGTGCTCATCTCCGTTTGTTAGCCGAAGAGCCAGCGCTGTCCGAAGACGCTTCCGCGGTCATGTGGCCTCATGCATGACTCACGTAGAAACAAAAAGGGGCAGGGCTTCAGTCATATGCTTGTGGCTGCCATCTTGACATTTATGACCCTCCCCTGTGGATGCCCCTGAAGCATACAAAAAACCGTGCAGTCTTAATCCAGAGGATGGCATGGAATCTAGATACGACAAGACTGGTGCTGGGCCTTGTAGATATATGAAAATTTGTGCTTGAGAATAAAAGGGGAGGCATCTCGCTATTTCACTCTGGACATTATTATATAAATTTAAATAATAAATAATAAAAATTATTGCATCCGGAGATTAAATTGATTGACTGTTCTGTTCATCCACATCATCCATTCTTGACCCCGTAAGGAACGATCAGTAACTGCTGTGTCTGCTAAGGAACGGGATTCGAGGTGGCGCTCCAGCGAAGATGCCGATGCAGAGGCCTGTTCAGCTATGAGGCCGCTTGGGCAATTTAGGATGATTTATTGTCCTTCCTCCCTTTCGTTCCCTTTTTACATTTGCTCTAATCCACCCCACATTTGCCAGGGCTCTAGTTTCTGCACCTCCATTTTGTTCTGTTTTTCAGCTACTGACATAGAAAGGACCTGGCTTGACACATATGATTCCCTGATACCAACCAAACCCTTTATATAATAAGGAGACTCCGAGCCAGCTATCTAAAAAAATAAAATAAAATAATCTTCCAGGCTCTTCCTTCCCCATCTGACCTACTTTTATACTTCCATCTCCATTTGCTTTTAAGCTGCTTCTCTGGCTCTAGTATTAAATAGGAGTTTCCCTTCAAAATGCGAATGGCTTGTGTGCTTGGAGTGCTGAATCCACAAAGCTGTTCATGCCTGTAAAACCAATTCCTGTCATTTCCATCTTAAACCAGGAACATACACAAGAATTAATTTTGCCATTTTCTGTCTCCCCTTGGAAGTTTCAAGGGAGGCTGATTCTGTTTACAATGAAAGCAGCTCCTTTGCTCCACTGCAGCTCTTGCCACTTAACCAGATGCAACCCAAGAGACGTCCCCAAACAGTTTGTGCTTAATTAAGCAATGTAAGGTATGACTGATGAACGTTTAGGAGCAGGCTATGCTACGCGCAGGTTTTTAAAAGTCCAAAGAGCTTTTGCACTTAGCCAAAATGCTAAATTCAGTAAAGGAATGGGAAATATTAATTCTGAGTAACTTAAGCCATGGATTTCAGTGGGTATGCTCTAAGGATAACTAAACCTGGATTCAATCCTTTATCTTTAGAGCTATTGCTTTGTAGATATTATATTCCCACCACTTTCACTTTTATAGGAGTAACCATTTACATGGAAATAATATCACTTTTTAGACTCACTGAAGGCATTAAACCGCCCAGAGTCCCCTCTGTGGGGGGAGATGGGCGGTGATATAAGTATGATAAATAAATAAATAAATAAATAAATAAAAATGTTATAAAAATCCATTAAAAACCAGAGAGATGTTAATTTACATCTATATGAACTTCTATATTTAACATCTATATAATTTAGCATCTTCTTGTTTACTTCTGCCAGATCTCATCAAATCATGGTGGCAAAAACTTATAGTTGGGTTCAACTGTCATCTCCACCATTAAACAGATTGCCAAATTTAGGCTTTGTTTATTTTGTATATATATTCGTTTGCATGTATTAAAGCTGATGGCATAGATGGATTGGCACAAACATTCTTCCTGATTTAATCCTTCTTCCTTTCTTAACTCAGTTTAGTTAAGAAACTGAGATTCTTAACTCAGTTAAGAAATCCTTCTCCCTTTCTTAACTCAGTTTAAGTTGTACAACTTAACAAGTACAATATTGGTTGCAGAGCCAAATTTCTATCCTTGCTTCCTTAACAATTTAATTGGAGGTTAAATTCCAAAGTGGACAAAACTTGACTTTTCAAGAACATGTTTAGAAACTCTTTCTGGGCATTGAAATTTGGGCTACAAAAATATGGTCAACCCCTAGATGGCAGGAAAAAGTTAGAATTCCTAGTGGGATTGCCTCAAACCTGCATCCCAGAAATTACCCAGCCAAGCAATCTACTGATGATAATATTTTGGTCATATTTATTCATTTATTTATCAAATTTATACCCATCACAATTGACCAGCTCTTAGCAGTTTGCAATAATTAAGAACATCAACAAAACTAAGCAATCAGAATTAAAGCACAGCCAGTAAGACTAAAACGGACACACAGGACCTTATATCTTAATCAGTATCCTATCTCTCATTACAGGCTCCTGTGAACAACTTTTCTCTAGTTTCTGGGTGGCTAATAGACATCCTATCTCCCTAAACCAGTGGTCGGCAAACCGCGGCTCGCAAGCCACATGCGGCTCTTTGGCCCCTTGAGTGTGGCTCTTCCACATTGCAGGCGCAATGGCAGGCATGATGGGCGTGGTGGCGAGCATGCTGGGCATGGCAGCCAGTGTGGCGGCAGGCATGGTGGGCATGGCGGGGGCAGGTGCGGAGGCGGGCATGGCGGCCGTGGCAGCGGCAGGTGCAGTGGCGGACATGGCGGGGGCAGGCGTGGCAGCGGGCATGGTGTGCATGGCGGGCACTGCAGTGGGCGTGGCGGGCATGGAGGCAGCAGGCCCTAAGTGTGCGTGGTTGGCTCCCGCCCACAAACCCCGCTCCCTTCCGCGCAATTGGCTCCCGCCCGCAAACCCTGCCCCCTTCCACGCGATTGGCTCCCGCCCGCAAACCCCGCCCCTTTCCACGTGATTGGCTCCCACCTGCAAACCCCACCCACTTCCACGCGATTGGCTCCCACCCTCAAACCCCACCCCCTGGCCCTCGAGTGATGTTATAAATGTCAAAATGGCCCCTGGCATAAAAAAGTTTCCCCACCCCTGCCCTAAACATTTAGATCAAGAGCTAAATTCCAATGTTATACAATCCCAAAGGGAGGATTGTGTGTTATATTTGCTAAAAATCTCTGCCTCTTAATTTGAAGCAGAGAAGATTTTCAAAAGAAGCTTGCAATATAGTGAAAAATTGCTTTTGGTCTCAACCATATCTCAACAATTCTGGGCATTAATTAGTATCTTGGAAGGACTCCCTAGTAGATTGTGTTAAATTTCCTTAGCAAGAACCAAAGTTAATATTTCAATTACAGGCAGCAATCCCATTTTTAAAATATTGACTTATTTCCCAAACAGTCTTTGTTATCATGCTGTAGACAATACTGTCTTCTACTCATGGACTGATCACAATGAAAAGGTTGCCAGTTCAACCCACATGTTTTTATTCCAAGGGATGGTGAAAAGAATTGAGTGAATGGATAGATGTACTAAAGGTATTTATAAGCATTTGCTATTCTATCTTGTATAAGTAGAAGAAATGTGAGGAATAAATATTACAAATTGTCCCTAGTTTTTCATTCATTTCATTGCAAAACAAGGCCAAACCTCACAATGTTATACTGTAGTTTTACTGGGTGAGGGTTCTTTAGATAATACAATATTTTTCTTCATTAAATATAGAAAACTTTGAATAAGGGCTCCAACGTCATGCTCTCCTTGTTCTTTGATTCAGCCTTACCACCTTCATGTCTCTATCCTACCCTGGAAATAATAAGCAAACTGTTTCTACTGTGAGCAGCTGAATACAATGAGAAGAAAATTCTAGGCCCCTTAGAGAAGAAGCCCAACCCTGTATTCACCCACATAATTAAGGTAAGGATTGTTAAAAGAGATGTGGGCAGACCAGGTTTGATAAATCCAATCTGAGCTTGTTTGTTTTATTGGAATACTTAAGACAATTCCACTGAGGAGCAAAGGACATGGAATAGATACACAGTATACAGATTGATAGATGAGAGAGAGAGAGAGAGAGAGAGAGAGAGAGAGAGAGAGAGAGAGAGAGAGAGAGAGAGAGATTTGATAGTTGGTATTTTTGAACAGTTGGGAGTCAGAAACCCTTGTTGATCTATTTGAAACAATTCAGAAATCTACTAGGAAATGCTGGTCTGCTTTTTCACATTTGCTATGCTAAACAGGACAGGAAGAGGTGAAGTGGCCAGCGATGCCCAGCAATGTGGACCCAACTCATCTCATCCACAAAACTATATGAAATTCAGGCAGCCAGTTCTCTCAATTGCTGCTGAGAAGTAAGCACCACTTAGGAGTTCAATTCTTTATCCTCTTATTTGGCTGTTCAGAAAATTGGGTTACTTGGTGGTGGAGGGGGCAAACAGAAATTTCAATGGCAGTTCAGCTCTGGCTGAAAGAAAAATGTATTTCAAACAATTACTCCCCAACTTAAACGACAGCAGAAATGCAGTAGCTACTCTAAACTCAAAGTCTATGTTCAGGATGGTGTTAGGTTATTTTTGGGTTAAGAACATTCATTTTCTTCTCCATGATCCTTTCTGTGATCATACATAATCCCTACATGTCCAGGGGTTTACAAATAACCATTGTGTATTCATTACTGATAGGATTCTTCCATTTGTAATGGGCAGATGAATTCTTTGCTCTGTGTTTGCATCATAGGTACTAAGCATTCTGTCAAATAAATTTGATTCTTTCTAAACCTCTCAAAAATCCATATTTACTATCATTCACAACCTTCCCCTATTTACTTTTTATTATATTTATAACCCATCTCACTCCAGAAGCTCTAGGTGGTACTTTGGAGATTAATCTTAACCATTCCCCAGAAGGCTATATGAGTGGGGGGCATTCTTGCCCCAGGGGAATATTGGTTCCAGAGGAGGGGATGGGTCAACAAGAATGGCCACCTCTTTGCCTATTGTAACTCTGATAGGAGGTGACCTATGTACATGGACAGAATTTATTGGGAGTAGCAGTCTCTAAGAGCCTGCAAGAGACCAAAGAAGAATGGATTACTTGGATAGAGGGTTCTAATTCTTCTTTAAGTTATGAAATGAGGGGGACATGTGCTCCACAGAGATAAAAAGAAACTTCGGATAGATCATATAAAAGAGAGGACCAAAAAAGGTGGTTGCCTGAAAAAAATGTCACTTGAAAGAAAAAGAAATGATGGAAACAAGAAGTTCTAGGGCAGAGAAGTCAAGAAGATTATTAATATGGGGTTACATTTCATATACAACCTGGAATCTGAATAGCTAGACTTAATATTATGGATGGAAGGGCTTGTGTACAAGCAGTGAGACGTTGAAGAGGCAAAGAGCTACAGATTCTACAGATGCTGCAGCTTTTTGATGCTAAAAGCCTCAAGATACAACGAGGGCTGCGTTCAGAGTGGTGAGTTTCACATATTAAAGGGTTCCAGTCAACCAACTGTTCAGCTGCAGGCTTCTGGTATCTATAACTCCCTAGAATGTGCTCTATATAAATTTGTTTGCAGCCAGAAATTTCACAAGAGGAAGGGGAAGTTCTGTACCTCCAGAAAACCAATACTACAATCATGGTGGGTGGTTATTCTATGTAAGTAACCTACAGGGTGCTTCTCCTTCTTCCTTTACTGTGATAAATGTTTACATTCAGTAGAAAGAAACCAGTCAGGCAACAAGAGTCCTTCTGTGTTCTACAAGTTCAGCCTTTGACCTTCTTTCAAATAACACATTTTCCAGGTATTCCTACTAACAGTGTCTGTAATGGGAATTGTTTTGTTTCCTAGAGTTTTTCCCGCAGGTGCAGGGTCCATTTTTTCAGATCAACCAAGTGTTGATCTGTTGGTTGTGATAGGAATTGACTGACCAGCTTGTCACGCGAGCCTGACGTTGTGGCCTGAGAGAGAGTGACTGGCCCAAGGCCACCCAGCCGGCTTTCACGCCTAAGGCAGGACTAGGACTCTCTGTCTCCTGGTTTCTAGCCTGGAGCCTTAATCACTACACCAAACTGGCTCTCCAGTAATGGAGAGTAATGGGAAAAATGATTTGCCATAAATCTCTTCAGTAAGAGGAAGAGACTGAGTGATTCACACTATATCCTACCGATCCTTCTTTATGGCCAGTTCCCTACTTTCCTCCAACAAAATTGTTGATGGACACCAATGTCCCAGCTAAAGTTCTCCACTCATGGACATTATATCTGAGAGGATGACAGCCTGGTCTGGCCACTTCAGTTAAATGCTCAATTTATCTTGAAGCTGGATCAGGGCCTTTTCATGCAGCAAACGTTGCTTCAAAGTTTCAGGGACCACAGGCCTGTCTGCATCTCCTTAAAGCAGCTGTGTCTTTCCCCAGGATTGTGTGTATCTGCCAGGAATAATATGTTGCCAACAGGTGCTACGTTTTTGCTCCTGCATGCTCCAAAACACTTCTTGGAGATCAAATCCAAAGTGTTGCACAACCCGCTCCACATTTCATTGTTCAGTGTCAAAATCAGTGCTTTTCCCAAACTTTATTGCAGCCAGAAACCAATGGTTGAAACAGACATTGTGGCATGACAAAATGTAATAACTATCCAGATATAACTAACTTGCAGCTTTAAAAAACTTTACTGCCTCTTCCAAACTAGGCCTGTTACTTTTTTTGCAGTCTAAGTATGGAAGTGGCAGTTACACTAAATTCTGCCGCACTGCTAGAAATATTGTGTGTGTATGTGTGTGTGGTCTGTCAGTACATAAAACATGTCCACCCTACCTCCCTAGCTGAAATATTCCTTTAAAAAGGCAAAACCAATATTGTTGGCCATCTCTGCAAAATGGGCATTGCAAAAGAATGAAACCAGCTGGGTGACCTAGTCACTTTCTCTGAGCCCTAGGAAGAAGAAGGCAATGGCAGCCAAAAAACTGCAGGGGCTTGTCCAGGCAGTCGCCAGGAGTCAACATTGGCTCAAAGGGACAAAAACATAAACAAGCATATCAAAAGCTGATCTGTTCTGAGCTCAGCATGGGATATCTAACTTCCCTAACATAGATATTATTGTAGAATCAGATTTCACATAATGATTTTGTATGTACGATGGCAAGGATATCTATAGATAGAGATGATAGATGATGGAGATGATGGAGATGATGGAGATGATGGAGATGGAGATGGAGATGATAGAGGGAGAGGGAGAGAGATGATAGAGAGATAGAGATAGAGATAGAGATAGAGATAGAGATAGAGATAGAGATAGAGATAGAGATAGAGATAGAGATAGAGATAGAGATAGAGATAGAGATAGAGATAGAGATAGAGATAGAGATATCCTAGGGCCCTATCACCACTTATCCAGACTTGGAGTCATTATTGCAGGTAGCAATCTCTACACCTTGATTACCATAGATCTTTCAGTCTTGTCCTGAATATGCTAACAATGCCCTAAATTGTTGGGGGCCATTTCCCTCTCCCTTGTAGTTTGTGGTCCAACCATGATGCCTCTGCAGATCTTCCAAGGGGTGCTTTGCTTTATGAGAGATGGGGGGAAGCAAAGTGGCAGTGCAAAACCCACCGGTGCCCCGGTCCTAAGGTCCAATACCAAGGTGACCAAGGTGCATTGCAACTTACCTACGTGAACTCTGGCTGTAGATAATGGGAGATCTGTGGAGGCCTACTAAATGGGCTCTAGCTGCAAAGAAGGAAGGGATGCAGGAGTCAAAATGGTGGACGTGACCATTCAATCAAAGCCCTGTGCTTTTAGGGATGGGGCTTAAAAAATAACTGAGAAGGTGAAATCAATTTTTTTTGCTTCCCTGAACCTAGAAAAATATAGAAGATCCTGAATGACTAAGAGTACCAGAGACTATTGGAAACCTTGATAAAGAGAAAATCTTCACATCTGCTTTTCAGAATGGAAGCTAAAAGATTAAGAAAGACTATCTTCTCCCCTTTCTCCCTTTTTGATGTTATATTTTAAAGTTTGGAAGAGAGAGCATCTGAAGAACTTTGTTCCATTCCCTGCCCAATCCTCCGTATGTGTAGTTATTTCTGTTACATCTTAGAAAAGCCAAATGATTAAATATTCAGTTTGACGTTGGTGTTGCACAAAACCTGGGGACAACATTCAGCTGCCAGTTGCGCTCCCACCTTTCCTGGTGATGCCTTCAAATTCACTCGGGGAGGCTTCAAGAAGACGCCCGCACAATTTGCTTAGCAACTGTAAAGAGGTTGTATGTTATTGCCTTCTTTGGATTTTTGTTTTGTTTTGTTTTCCCAACATCCCAGTCTGCCTACCAACCAGATATTTCTTAGTGGTCTCCCCTCCAAGTACTGACCAGGCCTCAACTGGGTTAGCTTAGGCAGGTGTTGCCAGTGGTGGAGAGTTTGGTGTTACCGAAATAAACAGACACGAAGTTCAGCTGTAAAAGAATCCCCATTTCAAAACCAGCATGAGAAGCCAAACAGGTAACAGTGGAAACTTCAAAGTCTGGGGCACAAGAATGAGGCCAATATTCTTTTAAATATTTGATAGGCTAGAACAGAGAGATGTCTTCCGTTGGGGATTTAGCTAATCTGTTTCACTTCACTTGCATAATGGCAAAGGGCCCATCCTTGCTCCAAAGCATATTCTCCTGATTAGATCAGACACATTCACTAGTCCTTCAGCTGAAGTGAAATCATGGAATTGCTCATGTAAAGTGTTCCATATCTTGCTTGACAAAGGATGGTATTTAATGGGAAAGCATCTACTGCTGATGGCTGGTCCAGTTGACATGTAAAGATCAAGAACTTTAAGAAGGAAGGAACAAGAATGTTGCTCATAAATAAATTATCTGCCCATAGCCTTCTTTTATTATTATTATTATTATTATTATTATTATTATTATTATTTTAAACAAAATTTAGATTATAGAACTCTTTAGAGTTCCAGTCATGGAGAAAATCTAGCGATGTGGTCACTAGGAGTTGAAAATGACTTGTTGGCACATCATCCGTCAATCAGTTCCAAAGATATACATACAGCGATGCATTAATACATGGAAGCATAATTTGCCTTCTTTGCCTATTTGGTTGTCTGCCCTCTTAATTTTTTTTATCCCCCCCAACCCCAGACCCCTTGGTTCCTGCATAGTTGAGGAAGTGCAGAGTACAGCTGGAAGGCATAGATATATAGGTATACATTAAAGAGATATATAGGTATACATTAAAGCCAGCATTGGTTTGAAACAGTGGCAAAAGTGAGGACCGTCTGCATCTGACCCATGTTCCCCAACTAAGTGACTAAATAAATATATATTTCTTCCTGGAGCTGCACACCCTCTTGAGAAGTTTAATTTTGTCACCCAATTGTTTTCAGCAGCATTCCATCCATGTCTCCATGTTTGCTTGCCAGTTTCCTGGTCTCCACCATTCTCCATCCAGACTGCAATTATTGATAGTAGCAATAATTTCAGATATAAACTGAGTGGAGCTCAGCGTGCCTTGAAAAATGCTGCCCAGCCATGTGGAATATGCATTGGTATCCCCACGCTCTCTTCGCAAACCACTAAGATGAGTAAAGTGAAGACTGAGCTTTGAACTATTTTTTTTTGTTTTGTTTCCCAGTAGCAACTTAAGAGAAGTTAAGAGAAGTTCATTGTCCCAATACTGTGCTTAGGAATGCAGAGGTTTACTTGGAGTTTACCTCTGGAGGAGTAGGAGAAGTGACTCTACTAAAATCCAGCCATGACTACTCAGGCAAATATTGGTAGAGTTGCTGCTAAGGAGTAGTTTGTGGGCTGAGTTTACCCCAGGCCATAGTCACATAGTCGCCTGTAGAGCCTGGATACTTGAAGATAGTTTTCTGTCCCAGACTTTTGAGTTTTTCAAACAGAACAAAAATCTGGAAGAAAGTACAACCAGTATACTACCAATTTGTCACTGAAAGTACATCTGCTCTTACCTTACAGCACTCCAACCAGTGAATGCCAATGCACTTTGATCATCTAGCAGGCTCCTTTGATTTTATTAAATATAAATGATATTTGATGAAAGAGGTAAGGACTCCATCAAGCCAAGCCTGACTCCATGTAATTACATGAACAGGTCCATGTGATTTTCTTGGCAACCCTATGGAATTGGCTAACCCTTGCTTTAAAAACAACCACAACAATAACTTCCCAGTCTTACCAACCATCCAGAGATCCTCCGGTGGTCTCCCGTCCTAAGCAAGGCTAGACTTAGGCAAGGTTTAGTTTTTGAGCTCAGCCAATATCAGATGAGTGCTGCCACTTAACTGGAGCTTAACATTGTATATCCCAAACTTTGCTGTAGATGTTAAAGAAGTGGACATGATCCATAAATGCTTATGTGCCAACTTCAATTAAATAAGTTTAATTAATCTTTACGTATCGTAAGGGTCTTTAGATTTGTTATCTGCTGCAGAAACAAATATCTCTACCCTTTGGTATTTTATCCCAGTTCAACCAGTTCACACTAAAATCTCAACCATGTTGTACCTGATCACATGTACTTTCTGGCTCAAGCTTTGCCTCCAATAAACCAGCAAACAAACGTATGCTAAAAGCAGCCCTGGAGTTAATGCCACCATTCACCACATAGAAGATCTTGCTAGATTTAGAACATTTCATAGAAATCTCTCTGGTTTTCAAGCAGCTGGCCCTTTTTGAATGCTAGCATTAGTCTGACAGCTTCTGATGATACTGCAGTGGTGACGTTCTCTGTTTTACTGCCTACATGCCTAACCAAGGCACATCCTGATAGTCTTTTCTTCAAAGTTGCAATTCCCCTTTCCCCTGACAAGATGAATTTTGGGTTGAGAATAATACACATTTCTCTTCATAGATTTTCATGACACAAGGCTAATTTATTGTGGATGCACCTCTTGCCCTCTGAAGGTCAAGAATCAAATGGATATTCGCTACAAACTATAATATCTTTTCATCAGAAAGGATTTTCCTGAAATTCTTTGCCTTTTTCTTGATGGAACAGATGGATTTTATTATTCTTTTGTTTTTTCTGCTCCCTCTAAATTTAATATTGTAGGAAGAATACTTTGCTATTACAACACCAAAAGTTGGACTTCTCTCACTTGTCAATATTAACAAAAATGGATTGATTGGAAGAAGCAAAAGTGTTGTCTTTGATGTGTTGAGAAAAACTGAGTTGATTTTCTGGGCTATGCTATGGTTCTTTGATTTGGGCAATATTTTCTATTACTGATCTCTGTGTTTACCAGAAGAAAAGAGAAAGTTCAAAATTTTCTATACTGTTCCATCCAGTTTAAAAATTGTGATAAGTCATATTTTTTAAATTTTGTTTCTTTTAAAAGAAAAACAAAATACTTTTAAATAATAATTAGATCAGGATCAAGGAAAAATATTAAAAAGCAAGCTGGTATTGTGTTTTTAGAGAAAGTATTCCAAAGTATGATGGCATTACTGGCTGGCTGGGTGACCTTGGGCCAGTCCCTGTCTCTAAAAAAATAAAGTTTGTGAACGTGTCAAGTAAGAGAAAGAAGGCAGGATATTTTATTTATTTATATTATTTATTTAATTTTTATCCTGCCTTTATTATTTTTATAAATAACTCAAGGCGGCGAACATACCTAATACTCCTTCCGCCTCCTATTTTCTCTACAACAACAACCCTGTGAGGTGAGTTGGGCTGAGAGAGAGTGACTGGCCCAAGGCCACCCAGCCGGCTTTCATGCCTAAGGCGGGACTAGAACTCTCAGTCTCCTGGTTTGCCATTGGCTCCTTCCTAGGGCTGAGAGACAGGGACTGGCCCAAGGTCACCCAGCTGGATTTCGTGCCTAAGGCGGGACTAGAACTCTCAGTCTCCTGCTTTGCCATTGGCTCCTTCCTAGGACTGAGAGACAGGGACTGGCCCAAGGTCACCTAGCCGGCTTTCATGCCTAAGGCGGGACTAGAACTCTCAGTCTCCTGCTTTGCTATTGGCTCCTTCCTAGGCCTGAGAGACAGGGACTGGCCCAAGGTCACCTAGCCGGCTTTCATGCCTAAGTCGGGACTAGAACTCTCAGTCTCCTGGTTTCTAGCCCATTGCCTTAACCACTCTCTACCATCTCTGTCTTTGTCCTTCTCCAACATAGTCTTGGGGCAAGCAAGGAGACCTACAGCTAGCTTGCCTGCATAATGCTTGAGACTTTATGGATAACCATAGCTGCCGTTGCTGTAGTATTCTCCTGACACCCCTGTAGCTGGAAAGCTAATCCACGCCCCTTCCAGCATTTCTTATCTTGGTGCTTTGCACATGTGTCGGATTCCAACTCATCATTCCCATGCTCACTGGATATGCTGGGAGTCATAATCCAACACCTTTGGCGGATACCAGATTGAGGAAGGTTGCAATAGAATTTATGATGTTTGCAGATACTGGCTATTTTCCAAGAGTATCTGAATATTGCTACCTATCTGAATCTGCATCATTGTTCTTTAAGATTCTAAAACGCAGAAGCAGCTTACCTTCTCTGTACTGTATGTTATTCTTTATGGGGAAGTAAATTTGTCCTCCCTGCATGCACATTTAATAAACAGTGTCGCTCTCCATAAATGTCAAAATCACCCGTCACTAGCAAGAAATCACTCAAAGGATATAATTTACAATATGTTGCTAAATTATTCTACCTGGACTTGGTGTGTTAATAAAGTACATGTCAGGGAGATAACTGGCGGAGAAGGAGGGGGCTCCCTCCAGGGGCAGAAACGCATGCGTAGTCCTGAATCGCTTTGCTCTCCTCCCAAGAGGCTAAAGAAGGCCCCGCCCTGATTTCTTGGACTCTTTCTCTGAGCATTACCAGTTCATTTTAGTTTAGCTGGATTCTGTCTAGGAGAGTAGGACAATAAACATTAGAGCTTCAACTTCAAGTCTCAGCGTGTTTTCCTTCACTTGAAGTCAGGACAGTACAGTCCCCCTGGCTTTAAATCCCCTTAGGAGACAGGTAGGGAACCACATTTCCAAATCAGAAAGTTCGCATCCTAGAAAGTTCTCCTTCTCTCCCAAGGAGAACATGTCTAAACTGCTCTTTTGAGGGAACTGGCACTTAAGAGGACTTGGCATTTTGGATGGGGAAAGGATTGATTTAATATGGCTATAATACTCATAGCAACACCAGATCTGTATTCTACAATGTATAATCTCAGGAGGACTGTTACTGTGTGTTTCTCAGCTGTCTGATGTTTTGCAATCTGACCGAGGTTACTCATTCACATCCACTGCTTCCTACTACTACTACTTTCCTTAAGAATCATTATTACCATTTGAACTTTCTTCAGGGCTTCATGGCCTAGAGACATATTATTTACTTTTCAATTTTCCAGCAGAAAGGAAGAAAGACATGTTACATTCTCTGACTTCAATTGTATTTAAGTGAAAACTTTTCTTCTTCTACCGATGAGACATTTTAGTGTCACAGAGGTAAAATGCTGGAAACTTTCCAGATTGCCCTTTGGTCTGCTGGAGTGAAAATACTACAGAAATCAGCAGGGAGGAATGGTAATGGAAGAAAGGCTTGTGACACAGATGAAAAGAGCCTTTGGTTTGTAAGTTGTCTTCTCATTTTTCGCCTTTTGTTTGCTAGCAATAAGAAAAGATGATTTGAAAGAATTTGGAAGGGGCATTGCTCAGTTCTGTTTTTCTCTTTTAACTTCATTCTCAAGAACTTTTCTCATTCTATTTGTTTTTCTCAAGTAAACAGCTTCTGGGGAACGAAGATGACCTCTTGAATTCAATGGGGAGAAAATGTTACAGTATGTCTTTGTTTTAACTGAGCAAGATGTTATGTGCAAATGGGAACAATTTCTCCTTATTCAACCTAGCCTTCATCTGCACAAGAGGGGAACATTTTTTTTTCTCCTGAATTCAGAAACACTCATTGCACAAGAGGTGAAAATCCCAACTGAGAAATAATTGAGTGAAAACAAAGAAGGTGAAGAAAATTAATTGTGTACGAGACATTCCATGTTCTCATGAACTTCATATAACAATATGTCTATGAAGGTTCTCAGTCATCCAGGTGGAATTGTCTGTAGCTTGAATCATGTCAACTGGATTTCTATTTTCTCAGTGGAAACGTTTCGTATAACAACTTCTGAGGTTGTACCAGACATGTTTATAACATGGGCTCCATTTATGCTATTGTACCATCAAGAATGTCAATGGGTCCTTTCGATTAAACTGTTCAGTCTCTTGCTCATATATATGCTTGCAGCTGCACTGAATATCAAATATTTAGCCTGAAGGCTATGTGAGTAATTCTGATGCACATCTATTTGCCTGCAATCATCAGTATCATCAGCAGCATCTTAATATGGTAAAGATGATAAAGGTTTAAAGATTGCAGAGGCATTGGCTCACAACACTAAAACTATTGTCAGCATGCAGATACCATGGGAATATCCTTCCATGCAATGCTGGTTCTGGAGAAAACAAGATGGATTACAGAATGACAACGTCTAATTCCTTCATTAGAGGAATGGCAGATTAAACTATGGGAGTGTGCATCAATGTCAAAAATAACTTCATATATGAAAAACAAGTCTCATATTAGCTTCAACATAACCTGGAAACCGTTTATGGATTATAATTCTGTACGTAGCTTGCTGCCACATCCGAGGTTTGGGTTCTCTTAAAATAAGGTTTCTAAACTCTTCAAACACAGTTGTTACACAGATGCCTTAGCATCTTGCATTTGATTTCAGTAACGGCCTTGAATGTGTTAAAGTGTTAACCTGTTGTGAAATTTTCTTTATTTTTGTTCTAACCCAAGTTGAAAAAATAAGGATTGATGAGTTCTGAAGTTCTGAAGAACTGTTTGATGTAACTAGTTTTAGGGATGAAGGATGCAAAGAATGAACCAGAAAATTCAAGGCGCAGAATCATTCCCACCTAAAGTGCATCTTCTTCTCCCTGAAACCAATCTTCCTTTCCAATTTCATTGGGATTGGAAAGAAGAGGGCAATCTTACCCCACCCAGAACCAGAATCCTCCTTCCAGCAATCTATTAGTGCATGGCTAGCTTCCCATAATCCCCTTGCTCAGTTTTGGCAGGGTGCAATATGTGTACCTAGCAATCATGGTTTATAAATCAGGCTTATGGCTTAGTGTTGGCTAAGGCACAGTTCAGTGTGCTACATCAGCTCCACCATTATGTGTATATGTAATAAAAATAACTACTATATTGGGTACACTAAAAATAACCCTTTGGCCTCCTTCTTCTGTAAGGGGTAGATAGTGCATTTGGTTCCAACCCATGATCCACTCCCAGAAGAAAAGGCTTTCTTCTGTTTCTGATCGTTGGTTGGTTTTGTTCTCCTAGGTGCACCTAATCTGTGAGGTTTTATTTTTTCTTCATGGGAGATTAATTTTTCAGACTTTTTGACTGCATTTTGCCATATGACAAGAACCTTTCCTTTCTAGGCAAGTATTTGTTTGATCAGATGGATACATTTTATCCTGTATCTTTGTTTTGTCTGCTACTTCAATCTGTTTTTAGCCCTTTTCACACATTTGAATGTTTATTGTATCTCTTTATTGGTTGTTGGCCAAGCTGAGTGATGCATAAGCAACAGAAGAGGGGGATAAATTTTCACTTTCCTAATTTCCCTGCAAATAACAAAAATGTCTTTCTCCTCTCTTCCAGATTCATATATGATTTTTAAAAATATTACAAAAGTGTGCATTTCGCATGTTTGTTTTCTCAACACGTATGTTTTGAAATGCATGTTCTCTTTGAATCAGCATCACCTTAGCACGTTTCCATATAGGTGTTTTTATATGCTTTTGTGTGTGCATATGTATTTGAGCCATGAACAGCACTGCAGTCTTTGGAGAAGTGCAAAATCCAGTGAATAGCTACAGTCCAATCTGCATATAAGAATTTTCATATATGAGTTCAGGAGGGCAAAACAAATTAGTTCATATTGGAATGTGCAAAGACTGGATTCCTCAAATCCTCCTATCTGCCCCCTTAATTCTTTATAAATTCCTGTTTGTTTATACCAGAGCTTTCCAAACTGTGTATCGCGACACAAAAGTGTGTCGCCACACACAGTCTGGTGTGTCGCCACACAACCCGGAAGTGCTGATCATCATCAGTGCTTCCAGGTTTTCCCGTGGCAACACACCAACTGCAGCGTGCAAAACCCGAAAGCAGCAGCAGCGCTTCCGGGTTTTTGCAAGCTGACACACTTCCGGGTTTTCCCGCGGCGACACACCAACGCCGGTTGGTGTGTCGCCGTGGGAAAAACTTTGGAAAGCCCTGGTTTATACTGTTAGGCATCTAATTTAAAGAAGAAAATCATGAAATCTACTATAGATCAGAGAGTAATAAAGTGAAGCTTCTCATTCGATATTTCAGGTTATTATTTCTGATGGCCCTGGAAAATATGCTTTTTTCCAGGGATGCTCCCAGGAAGTTGTGAGGGCCAGAGTGAAGTTGTTGCACTTGGCCTGAAGGAGGACCTGGTTGAAGTCCATCCTCAGCCATGGAAGCATTCTGGGTAACTTTGACCATTGTTTTCCGTCAGCGTAGCCTACCTCACAGGTAGGGTTATTGTTATGGCAGGGATTAAATGAAGGAAAACTCCCATGTATAAGTAATACAAAGCCACAGAGGTTCAAGGCAAGAGATAAAAACAGAAAGAACATTTAGCTTAATCTGGTTTAAACAATTCCATTCACTATACTTGTCCATCCCTTTCTATCCTTGCAAACCTTTCTTGATTCCACCATCTCCACATAGAAATCGATACATACTGAATACATGCAAATAATTACATAAATAAATTTAAAGGTTGGTGAAGGTCCTCCAGCTGAAGATATAAGATGAATTCATGCTACAATTCTGAATACTTCTGAAGAACTCAGGAAAGAAAGATTTACTAGTAGAGATGAATATAATTTCCTTACATATGCCATGATAACTTCTGAGCAGGATTATATGTAGTCTTTGTTTAGTGACCACCTCATTTAGTGACCATTCACAGTTATGACGGTGATGAAAAGTAACTTTGCGACCAGTCCTTGCATTTATGACCTTTGCAGGTCTATAAAGCAAAGGAAAGCTGAAGTAAGATCATAAGTACAGTCATGGTTTCACTTTGCAACTGCTTCACTTAACGACCAGAGTTGCCAGTCCCAATTGTGGTCTCTAAACGAGAACTACCAACAGTTATGTGAGACCACCACAGAATCCCAAGGCTGTAGTCTAGGCTGGGAAGTTTAAAAAAAGTTCTAGAAGAAGACAGTCGCAAACTACTTCCATCCTGTTGCCAAGATAACTGTACTGATGTGTCCACATAAGTCATCAAAAGCTTTGCTCAACCTGAAGCCATCTTTGCCTTTAAAGCTTTCATTCCCTCCTTCTTTCTTCATAAGACTTTGTTTTGAGGCCCCTAATCATCTTCACTGCCCATCTTTCAGCCTGTTCCAGCATCTGTGAAGCTTTCCTAAAATGCGGTACCCAAAACTGAACACAGTACTGAAGGTGGAGTCTGACCACTGCAGAGCATAGTGGAATGATTGTGTGTAGCTTGAATCATGTCAAGTGGATTTCTATTTTCTCAGTGGAAACGTTTCGCTCCTTATCCAAGGAGCTTCTTCAGTCTGAGCAAAGTTAGTAAGGGAATCCTAAATATGTTTCTAGGTAGCTGTGTGACCTTACACCTGGGGCTAGGTCATGGTTATATTGAGATGTTATTTTAAGTCCTTTTATCATCTAAAGGAGGATCGTTAAGACCACCATGCTGCTGTTGAGCTTGTGAAATGGTCTTAATCTTCCTAGGCACAGAAGACAAAGCAGGGAGGAAGATGGGGGAAAGATTATGCCTGAGGCCATTTTTCCCCCATCTTTCCCCCATCTTCCTCCCTGCTTTGTCTTCTGTGCCTAGGAAGATTAAGACCATTTCACAAGCTCAACAGCAGCATGGTGGTCTTAACGATCCTCCTTTAGATGATAAAAGGACTTAAAATAACATCTCAATATAACCATGACCTAGCCCCAGGTGTAAGGTCACACAGCTACCTAGAAACATATTTAGGATTCCCTTACCAACTTTGCTCAGACTGAAGAAGCTCCTTGGATAAGGAGCGAAACGTTTCCACTGAGAAAATAGAAATCCAGTTGACACGATTCAAGCTACAGACGATTCCACCTGGATGACTGAGAACCTTCATCGACATAGTGGAATGATTACTTCCCACCACTGGAAAACTCTACTTCTGATGCTGCTGTCTAAAAGTGCAGTGCCTTTTCAGGAACCTGGCCACGCTGCTTACTCCTCTTCAGCTTGTTTCAACCACAATTCCAGATTTTATTTGTTAAAAAGATGCGTAATTACTACCTCAATCAAATGATAGTTCCTGAACTAATTATTTCACATCCTCTTGATGTGATTTTAATAGAGTTCTCATAAAATATACAAACCCTACACATTTTTATTGCACCTCTAGGAAAAGTACGTAAGATCTCTGTGTTTGTTGGCTGGAGGAGAGATAACATTTAAAATGGCCTCTCTCTTGATGGTTGACTGACAGATTGTGTCTTTCAGAAATCCATATGGGATCTCACCAAAGGTACATTTTTACTCAGCTGAGCAAGACAAACCCACCCAGAGTTCCCCATGGGGGGAGATGGGCGGTCATATAAATTAAACAAACAAACAAATAAATAAATAAATAAGACAGCATGAGACTGTTAAATGAACTGGTTCTAGGAAAGATTTTGATGCATTGTGACAATGTTCTGAATTCTCAAGTGAATCAGAAAGGAGATAAATGCTTTTCTTCCCCATCTACTTTCTATTAAAGATGTCAAAATAAGTTATACATAAAGGTATACATAAAATGATGAAATTCCAGAGAATTCCATTGAATCTATATCATAATCAAAAGGAGGGTCTGCAATTTAAAATGTCTTCAGAAAATGGTGAATCAAAGAAAGCAGGAAACAGCATTCAAAGATATGCCAGATTCAGTCCCAACATTTCAAAGATTGGTGACAGCGAAGGTAAAAGAGCCCACTTGGGGAAACGTATCTATATCTATACATGATTAAATTACAAGCAATGACCTAAAGCACTGAGTGGATAGTTTTTTGATCCCCCTCCAAAACCTTTCATTATGAGAGCTACAGTGATTGCTAAAATCTAATTAAGAATTGATCCCTTTGGGGAGGGATATCTTGAACAGAAAATCCACAGCTTTCAGTAAAACACTAACATTTGTTTTATTTGAGAAATGGGATTAATCACAACTGCAAAGGCTACACTTTGATGTCCATTAGGACAAGTAGTCTTCATTTAAAAAAACGAAAAGTGTGTTGGATGGGTGGGGAGGAAAATTTTTAGTTTAAAAAGAAGCAGTACAAAGCACAGTCCCCCCCAATTACATGTAGTACCTTCCCCCCAGCTGTGTGCAACAGAGAAGAGCTATTGTGAACCACTACAATAAATACCGCTCTGAACCTTGACACTTATTGAGAGGATACTTATCCTTCTCAATTTTCCCTTACTACGGCTCTAGGTTGTGGGTTCAGCAGTAGGCTTGTATTATATTCAGAAAAGCAGTGCCAGATTTTATTATTTAATTGAGAGATGCCCGTCTAATGAATTCATGAAAGGATGTGTAGATATCTCTTCAGTGAGAGGCAGAGGTTCAACAAGTTGTCTGCTTCCTGGAAGGTCCATCACCTTCTTTCAGTTGAATCCTCTTCCTAAACAAACATAAACCCTTAAGTAAAAGTTTAGAGATGATTTTAGAACAAGGATAAGGCATCAGCATACTGTATACGTGAACAAATAGCCAAAGCATATGTGTCACGGTGGCATCCATGCCACCCTGCCATGGCATACTACTCCGCCAGGCCACATCACCCAGCCAAGGCGCCAAAGCACTCAATAGGAAGGAGCTCAGCAGCAAAGCTGCCAGACGGGATAAATGCTGAGAGGTGTGTATTAGCCGAAAAGCATTCAGCACCATGGAGAGATCAAACGGAATGCGCCGGCTGAAATGGAACAGGCGAAAACGTGAGAGACAAAGAGGAATGTAATTGATTTAACACATTCTAGAGGGAGGGGGGAAATCAGGAAAAAATTAAGCCGTAAAATTTTGCAACTATGTCTCACTTGAATCTTTAAAGTGAAATGGATCACTCGCTGTAAAATAAAGCTTCCACATATCCTACGTGGCTTGTGTTGGAACTTTGATTTATTAGTCACAGGATCGGACTCTCACAATATGAACTTCTCTATAAATCATCCCCTTTCTCACTGACTCAACTTCTCCTCTCCAGTTCAATGGATCAGTTCCTAGACATTAGACTGCACTTCATGAGCTATAGGTGGTATGGAGCAGTGGAGTAGAAATCCTTGGTGGCTTCCAATAAAGCTGATGATACATTCTAGTTGCTGCAGTCAGCTGATGGAGATAATCCATCCTGAACATAGAACATTTCCGTCCATGTATGTGGAGTGCTTTGGGGAGAAAATACAACTTTTTAAAAAAAGTTCTGGGGTGATGGTGGACATGCACATACCATCTCCTCTCGTGCTTTCAAAGACTGGGAAGGGTAAAGAAACTTCTGAGAAGTTTATGTGGAAATAGTAGAAGACACACAACTACTAAAAAGTTAAGTTAGCTAACCTTAATTATTATCTCATAAATTCCTCAGGACTTTATTCAGTGATTGCTTCTGCATCCAGAGCCCATTTTCTTTTACCTCTGCATACATTCCATTTTCTGCTTCGAATTAAACTACAGCACATCAATCTCTGTTGCTGGAAGAGGTTAAAAGAGGGCAAGGGAGATAAAGAGATTATAATGCATCAGCCAGACCAGGCTGGATTCAGTCAAACTCCATATTTACATTTTCAGAAGAAAAACAATGTACAAAAACAAATGAATCGTGTTTTTTTTAGGAAGGCAGCCGAATCTGGATTACAAATAAAGAGGTGTATTTGTACAGGCAAACAATGTGTTGTTGTTGTGTTCCTTCTGTGGTCCATATAATATTGATAAGTGTTTACATTCCCTGGGTGACTGCATTTCTCAGAAAGTTGAATTTATTGTGTGTCCTGAGGTCCCCTGATTGCTGTGTAAGAATACAGTAAATATCCTAATTACAAATTATTAAAGTATTGTAGCAGAGGCAGAAGAATACTGCTTGAATGCATCTCATTTTTATGAGATGAATTTTCCACCAGTAAACAAACATGTTATCTGATCTTGTTGGCATGGAAGCCATCCATTGACTCAGAGCTGTCATGACTCAGGGTCTCTGCAAAGTCAAATTGTCTTCCACAAACAAATAATAAAACTGAGCGACAGCTATAGGCTACGGCTTTCTTTCACTTTAACTGGGCAATCCAGCTCAGCAGCTAGCAGCACCTGAGCAACCTTGTCTAGTCTTAGAAGCTAAGTGTCCTGTCCCACATTCAAAACACAATTAGCCAAGGGAGTCCAAGAGTCGAGAGTCAGGTCACGAGGTTTCCGATGAGGAATCCAGGCACATGGAGTCCAGTAAGCAGACGGTTGTCTCCAACGAAGGGTCTGGGCTTGCGGCTCTCTTTTTATAGAGGCAGAACCGGGTGGAGCTTATTTAGGAGGGTGGGGCTACTTTCTCGCGCATAGCCTCACCAACCTCCGCTGTTCCTCCCTCCTTTCCGCTCTCCTTTCTCGAGCGCCAGGAGGGGGCGGCAGCTCTGAGTCTTCGTCCTCACTAATCAGCGGCACCTGTGCCTGCTGCTCGCTGACCAGCCCCGCCTCCTCTGACTACTCAGGTGGCTGTTCATCTACAGCTGTCTGCTCGCCCTCCATCTCTACGTCAGAGGCTGGCCGCCCATCCTCGTTGTCTGACTGACTCCGAGCCCGAGCCCCCCATGACACTAAGGGGGATCGGCTTGGGAATTTCAGTTCTGTAGGCCACGTTGGGTAGCCAAAATAACATACAGGAAGAAAATAGTTTCAAACTATTCTCTTCTGCAGTAGTTAAAAAAGGTATTCTGGATACACGTGCAGGACAAAAGCCTCTTCTATCAATTGAAATTATCAGTGGTTTATGTTTCATTTTGCTATTAGTGGGGGTCTGTGTTGATTGATGAAACAACTTCAGATAGGTGCATTGTTCAAATCACTGGTGAAATGAAGTCCACTCCTTCTTCTTTTGATTCTGTTTATTCAGATGTCACACATTGAACAGGATTATATCAGTAGGCTGCTATCTCAGGTGTCCTGAGGTGGTAGACATAAATTAAATAATGTAAGCTAACACTGGGCCCAAATCCATATTCCAGTTTCTCCAAAGTCTTATCCTCCTTCAGATTCTCAGAATTCTCCTCATATTCTCAGAATGCTTCAGAAATTCTTTTGATGGTGTTTCTGGGGTTACCTTACTATTATGAGGTGGGCATGGGTTGTCTTTGCTTCTCAGGTCTGTCCCTCTACAGCTTCACTGCTGTTCCTGAACCAAAAAAATTCCATGGGAAGAATTTCTCATCATGATGTCTTCCTTTGGGATTTAATTGGAGTAGAAAATCCCCCAAAATGCTGTAGACTTTTGGAGAGACCACTAAACAATAAAAGGTGAGACATCTTCCTTTTGGCCATCTTGTAACTAATTTATTTTAATTTATTTTATTTACATTTATTTTCTTCTCAATTGAAAACATTATTAAAACAATTTCTATTTCATTACATTAAATGAGAATGGGGGAAGGAAGGAAGGAAAGGAGGGAGGGAGGGAGATCCAGAGAATCATTAGTTCCACGGCTCTGACACAGGAAGGAAGGAAGGAAGGAAGGAAGGAAGGAAGGAAGGAAGGAAGGAAGGAAGGAAGGAAGGAAGGAAGGAAGGAAGGTCAATCTATTTGGCACATGATTAGAATAAATAGGTTTTTTGTAATATGGAAAAGTTCTGAAAAGTAACATTGTCAATAATTGTGAGAAACAGTGAATGAAAGTGAAAATGTTTCTTGATAAGTCATGTACTTTGATTTATCTTTGGCACTCACTTTCTCCATATCATGGATCAGAATTGTTCATTTTCCTTCTCAAGTTATGGTAACAGATCATTTTAGATGCAGCAGACAAATAGTAGCTGTTTACAAAAGTCTAGCAGTGCTTAAGAAGTTTGAGGGGCGAGAAGCATTTCTTTTCTAGGCATTTGTTTCTCACATCCTGGGTCTGCAATCTGACGCCAACCTATCTGGGAGCGAAGCTCACTCAGTTCAAGAGGACTTCCTTCTGAATAGGCATTGAATCCTACATGGGTGATTCAGGTAAAAAAAGAGAGTCACAATGCATAATTAAAACAGTTGGAAATAACTACACCACGAAGAGTATTTGTTGATTAAATGACCTTTACTTAACTAATGTTGCCCTGTGCATTGAGCTTATAAACATTTATTCAAAAGCTCTGCACTGAAATTAGTACTGCATTGAAATTAGAAATGAGCTACTGGATGTACCTCATAAAGATTCTAAGAATAATGTCTCCTTCCATCTGATTTTAATTAATGGGAAAGCATGTAACACATTTTATAAACAAATAAAATTACATTGCCCAATCAGATCCATATGTCAGGCTTGTGCTCTTATAAGTAGATTTACTGTAGAAAAGATAATGAAGCCATTACAAAAGAATTCTGCTGATTGCTATATATGACATTGATTGATTGATTGATTATGTGCCATCAAGTTGTTTTTGACACCTAGTGACCACATAGATAAATTTTCTCCATGACAATCTGTCCCTAACCTGTTCCTTCATGTCTTCCACCACTCGTCACCACTGTAACTGAGTCCATCCACCTTGCTGCTGGTTGTCCTCTTCTTCTCTTTCCTTCCCCCTTTCCCAGCATTAGACTTTGTTCAGAGACCTAGGTCTTCACATAATGTGTCTGAAGTAGGATAATTTGAGCTGTGTCATTTGTGCCTCAAGTGAGAACTCTGGGTTGATTTCTGCAATGATCCATTGGTTTGTTTTCTTGGCTGCCCATGGTGTTCTCAGGAGTCTTCTCCAACACCAAAATTCAAAGGCATTAATATGCTTCCTATCCTGCTTCTTCAAAATCCAACTTTCGCTTCCATAGAGTGGCACAGGGAATACCATGGCTTGCACAATTCTGACCTTCGTAGGTATAGACATCATGGCATTTGAATATCTTTTCCAAGGCCTTCATGGCTGTTCTACCAAGTGCTAGTCTGTGGAGTTTTTCTTGACTGCTTGTTTCTTTACCATTGATGGTTGATCCTAAAAGGCAAAAGCTATCCACCACTTTGATATCTTCATTGTCAATTCTGAAGCTGATTGTTCTACCTGTTGCCATTAGTTTGGTCTTCTTTATATTTAATTTTGTCCCAATTTTTCCCTATGCTCCTTGATTTTTATTACTAGAGCTTGCAGATCCATTGTATTTTTGGCTGTCAGGGTAGTGTCATCAGTATAGTGAAAATTATTGATGTTTCTTCCTCCAGTTTTAAAAGCACACTCACCTTCTTCCAATCCAGCTATATAAGGGGAGAGTAAGGGGAGAGTGTGCAGCCTTGTCTCACTCCTTTGCCAACCTGGAGCCAGTCTGTTTCACCATGTTCTGTCCAGACTGTAGCTTCCTGACATGTATATAAGCTTTTCATGAGGACAATGAGATGTTCTGGGATCCCCATTTTTCTGAGCATACTCTACAGCTTGATGTGATTAGCACAATTGAAGGACTTTCTATAATTGATGAAGCACATAGTGACTTATTTTTGGTATTCTTTGGCTTTCATTCATTCATTCATTCATTCATTCATTCATTCATTCATTCATTCATTCATTTATATAACCGCCCATCTCCCCCAACGGGGAACTCTGGGCGGTTTACAATAAATAGATTAGATAAAAATATAAAATAAAATTAATTTATTTATTTAAAATTAAATCAATTATCCAGCAAGCATCAGCAATAATGTCTCATGTTCCTCGACCTTTTCTAAAACCTGCATGAACATCTGGCATCTCTTTTTCCATGTAGGGCTCTAATCTGGGCTAGATGACGCTAAGCATTATTTTGCTAGCATGTAAAATTAAGAATATTGTATGATAGTTTGCACACTCTGTTAAGTCTCCTTTTTTTGGTATTGGAATGTACAGTAGATTTACCTCTTCCCGTCGGTTGGCCACTGTGTTGTTCTCCAGATTTGCTGGCATAGCTTGGTTAGAACCTTGACTGATTCTTCTTCTGTTGCTTGGCGTATGTCAGTGGATATTCCATCAATTCCTGTAGCCTTCGGACTTGGTAATGACCAGAGTGCTAATCTTCTAGTACTAGAGGTTCTTGACATATGACATACTCTATTTGAAATCAGGGTTTAAATTCTTGTGCCACTTTCTCCCACCACACAATAGCTTTGGAGCTTCCCCTTTGGGTGATAGGAATGGTTTCTATCTGTCTATTGTTTGGCAAAGATTAGCCAGGTTTCAATCTCTTTGCTTCTGACATTGTGAGAACTGGCTGTCACAATTCATGAGAATGTCTAGATACAACTATATTGATTACTGTATAGAAATATGGGCCAACATGTGTGCAAAGTGTTTGTCTGTTACAGAGAGTCTGCATATTTCATACCTAGCTTTATTTTTCCTGCAATGATGATGCCAGATTTTCAATATTTTTCTTTCATACATTCAGTCTTCAACTTTAAAGACATCTTGACCACATGCATTTGGAATCAACTTTATTCCTGCTTGGGAAATTATCTAACTTTTATTAAAAAGGTAAAAATGGTAGGAGGGAAGGAAAACAAATATTTCAGGGGAATTTGTTAGCCTCTGTTTAAGAGAGTGCCAGTGAACCATTTGATCTCTCTACATATGAAAGAAAGAAAAAAATCTCTGAAATTAGAGGAATGTAATTTCAAGTTAAAAGATACACAAGTTTATACCTATATATCACACTAAAGAGATCTTGTGCTAATTTAGATGGGGAAAAAATCTCAGTTCTTATGTGTGCACAGTCAAGATGGTTGGCAGCAGGTTTCAGGATGTTATATCCTGCCATGGCGACAGGAGGTGACATCCTGCCAGTCTATCGAAACCCACAGGGTCAGTGGGACGCTTTGGGGTGGGCATACCTGCAGGGATGTTGGGAGTGCTTTGTGGTGGAAACTTGCCAGACTTGTAGAGTAGGTGAGAATGGGGTATTCTTGGGGGATTCGCAGGACTACAAAGTATGCTGATTCGGGTATTGTGTCAAGCAGTCCAGCACCAAAGACAGATCAAAGAATCAAAGATAATCATGTTGGTTGATTCGGGACTGGGAAGACCTAGAAATTATGAGATGAAGGGGGGGGGCTGTCAAGCCGTGGATCCCCGATGGGGGGGGACCCCGAAGAGTTTAACTGTTGGTTTGCGCGGGCTTCCTTCATTCGAGTCTTTAAGATGTAATAGATCACTAGTGTTAATAAAGAACTCTTCCTATCCTCAATGGCTTGTGTCAAGAGTTTCTGGCTTAACAGCTAAAGATCACGACCATGACAGCAGGGATTTATGGGATGGACGTGTCCCATGTTCTCCTTCCTCTCAGTGGAGAAGGTGACATCCAAACCACTTCCATTTGTCCATCTATACTAACAGATCAATTTCCCAGCATAGGAAAGCAGGTTCCACTTAAAAGTTAGGAAAAACTTCCATAAGAGGAAGAGGAGTTTGGCAGTGGGGCCAGTGATGCCGACACGGATGGGCTCCCCTTCAATGGACATGTTTCGACAGAAGCCGAATAGCCGTCTTCCTGGCATGCTTTCATCTGGCTTCCTTCACTGAGCAAGGAGTTTGATTAAGTGGCTTCAATTGTTTCTTCCAACTCTATGAGTTTATGATTCTACAGTGTGTGTGCAAGTAAGTAAGATTCTTCATTCTTTTCACATTATCTCTGGAGATTTGGGGGGGGGGGGGAGGAAGTAATGAGCATTAGTTCAGCAGTTCAGAAGTGCATGAATAGAAAAGTGCCCAGAAGACATCATCTTAAGTATTCTGCCTCTGACATGGATAAAGTTGGTTCATACATGGCTGGAGAACGTTCAACAGTGGAAAAGGGAGCTATATAGCTCACCTCTTTTCTTATCTTTCTGGCAATCCTAACCTTTTCCTATCTAGATACCAATCAAGAGTATTCTGAGATAGTGCAGAAGTTTCATTTTTCATGACTTGAGACTCATTTTCTGCTTTAGTTGAGAGTCTCTTTTTCTCAGGATAAATCTTTTTATCTTTTTTTTATTTTCAAGGTTGCATTTAGGCTGGAGAAACCTAATAGCTGGGCCTTAACCACTGACTAGCTTTCAGTAAGCAGCTGAATGGAATCAACGCCTTGAGTATTTTGAAGACTATATTGTGGACTTTTCTTAGAGATTGCAACAAGACAGAGAGACGAGAGAAGGCTTTGTATGACCCATCAGTACTTTATTGGAGCATTGGAAGATTGGAAGTGATTTTAGCACTGCTGGATTAAAATAAGCATCAGCCTTAAGTAAAACTTCATTGTGTGAATTGGCTGAATGTGCCAACTAGCCAGAATTCTGTATGGGTTAAAAAAGGCTTTGTATCTTGTCTGTGGGATGGTCCTCATCTGACAGATGGAGAGCTGCAGGGAGACGAGAAGATAATCATTTGCTGCCTGATGGGCCACTGGTGATTGTTGATTAGGAGAGCACTGAAATAAATGCACATTGTTGAACATCTCTGGGATAGCCAGAAATCAAATGAAGCTATTAGCTCAATTGAGCATTGCACAGAAAGCAGTGCATGTTCCCTGGGTATATATTGAATGTCAACACAGTTGAGAAGCAGGGAGATATTCTAAAAGAAGCAACATCTTTTATAATTATGTAGGGAATTATAAATATCAGTAGAACTGAAAATGCTAGGGAGGGGGTTAATAATCTTATTTGCTAACATACTGTGTTCATATCATCCTATTTAAATTTCCAATATTTCCTTCTTCTCAGAGTTAGAATATTGTCTGTTTCTTCCATGGTTTCTTACTTCCCACTTAAATGGTATTTGATGCCAGATAAAAGTGCCAGATTTCATTTCTTCAGAGAGAATGGACAAGAAGAAGAACTGTTCAACAAAACCTGTGGATCTGCTCCCATCAGCTAGTAAAATTTCTAGAGACCAGAATCATAGAATATACAGGTTCAAAGGTACCTTGGAGATCATCTAGTTAAACTCCATGCCCACTGTAGAGTCCATTACTACAGCCTCCTGACAGATGGCCGTCCAACCCCTTGAGTGAAGGAATGTCCACAAGGCAAAATCACAGCACCCCAAATCACCATACAGCATGGATGTTCATATTGCCATACCTCTACGTCAGCAGACCCCCATCGCCTTGCCCCTCCTTCTCCCTGACTTTCTTCACATTGAGGGAGAGGTCTGAAGGACAGCTTCACTCACCCTATCAACACAATCTCTGCAGCCTCCTGGATCCTGCAGAAAGTGGTCCTTCTGTACTACTGATGGTTCAACTCCTTGATAAAGTCAGGGAGAAGAAGGGAGGGTTGATGCATGGAGGACTTCATACATTACTGGCTTATTTTGTGATTTGTAGAATCTCTTCCAGAGCCAGTGAGACCAATATTTTCAGCTTTTTTTTTTTTTTTTTTTTGCATTTGTGGACAGTTGTTTAGCAATGTGTGAAGGTTGGGTCCCCCCCCCCCCGGAATGAAAACATTTTGTGAAAGAACCAGAGAGTTGATTACCCAGCCAATCAGCCATGCCAAGAAGGCTACCACGAAAGCATAGGGAGGGAGAGGACTCTGTGACCTTTAAGAGTTTACTTAAAACCAAGAGTGCTGTTGGACATTTTTGTTTTAAAGTTAGTCACGTTTTCTGCATTAGTTCAAAACATCTTCTCTTAAAGTTGTTCACTGGACAGTTTGGAAGATACCATGCTCTGCTTCCTTCCTGCTATGTCTGCCTTAAAAGGATTGCAGGGAGGAGTTTTCAAACATTAATTGTGAAATCCTACTAGTAGGTTTAATATCCTTCCAAAGGTCTAACTTCCCATCTGAGCCCAAAATGAAGTAACTGCGGGCATCTTGATGCTGTTTCATTATAGCTTACGCATGAATCTTTTATGGAGTTGAATCAATTCAAATCTAATGTTGTTGCCTTCAAATCTTGAATCTCCAATTCAGATTGAATCTTGCCACCTTTAAATCTTGAATTCAAACCAGATCTTGGCTGTCTCCCACATCCCTTCATAGGTTGAATGTATGAGCAGGACAATAGGAATGCAGATATTGCAAGCAGCAAAGCGGGACTCAATTCAATAGTCTTTAAACTTTTACGCATATATTATTACCCATAGCTGTATTCTGTTACATTCTGGTAATAAGATGAAGCAGAGATGGATTTAGCAGTGCATGAAATGACTGGGTCATTTTGCTGGCATAATTCATTCAGTATAGATTTATGCATAACTACTTTTTTCAGTGTCTGACAGATTTGTGGAATAAATTCACTTCAAATAGCTTTGGGAATGGGGCAAATGTGGAAACCACCATGGCTGTTTCCCACTGTGTCAGGAAATGTAAAATTCCCATGCTAATGGGACAGGCAGCTAAATTCTCCTACATCCAGAACCTTTTTCAGATTCAGAAAAGAATGAGGACAGAATCCTCATCATAGGCCCCTTCCTGCCCCCCCTCCCTTTTCCATAGCACCCTTTGTCAGTGTAAATTTTGCTCAGAAATTTATTGTTTTCACTTGTAAACTATACGACTTCTGCAAAAGGTCATCATTTTCATTTTTCATAAGCTAATATAAACCAAGTTTAGACATACTAACAATGAATGCATTACTGGCTTATCATCATGCCCAATATAGACAGAAATTGTTTTACACTGAGACAAAGTTCTATCAGCTTCTCATATCTCTATTTTTAATGTACTATGGAACTCGAGAACCAGAAATCTTGCATATTGTTCTGCGACGTTTCGATTGGAATAAATGTATTGGCCCAATTTTGCTTTATTGGGGTTATTGTAAAAGATACGCCTTCCGTTTCCTACTCTCTTTTGGCAGCAAATTCAGACATGAAATCAACTAATGACATATCTCTGAAGATTCCATTCTATAGAGAGAAGAGAAAATGAGGACAGGCTGGACTGTTGCATTGTAGACTGTAATTTATTCTCATTTGTAGATTAACTGTCCTGCCACAAGACATCTCTGGAATCAAACTCCACCCATCCACCCCAGTAGCAAGACAGGGAAAGCTGCTCAAGAGGTTCCAGAAAGTCTCTCCAGGACCAGCATGGATTCTACCTCTGGAGCTTGGCAGACTAGTTCAGCATCCTCCCCGTTGCCCAATTCAACACAGGTAAAGGCACCTGAGGCCAATTAGATGCGAAGCAGGATCTCCCCAAAGGGTAGTAGCTGTGCTGCAGCAAGCAGAGGGAAAATCTGGGGGCAGTTCAAGAAGAATTGCAACAGTTTTTTATGAACTAACACTTGTTTTCTCTAGAACTGGAGGCAGAGTGAATGCAGGATTATAATTTCTCACATTGCATGCCTGCCTTTTTTTATACCTGATAGCAAAAGGAGGCAATGGAAGAACCACGTGTTATGGTTGTTCCTAAATTATTGGATATAATTTGCAATGAGGAAGGAACAACTGTTAGTTTAATTGCTCAACTGTGGGAGCAGCAGATCCCCCTACATCAGATGCCTCCCACCCCCACCCCCACCCCCACCCCCACCCCCCATGTGTGTTTCTAACGTGTGTTATTGGTGTTCTTACTCTGCATAATGGGACTGAGGTGTCTGGTGATCTTTCCTCTCTTAGATGCCATTGAATCCGTTTTGGCTCCTGGTGACTCCATGAACAAATACTTCCTTGAACTTCCATCAATGTGCAGCTCTTCCAAGGACATTCTAGCAATCTTCTGATTACATCCATCCACCTTATCCATTGCCTTCTACTTCTTTCAGCTCCACCAAGCATAATGACTTTTTCTACTCCATCACATTTACCCTATGTGCCCAAGGTATGAGTTTCTGCTTGCTGATTGTTACCTCAAGGGAGCAGTCACTTTTTATTTGTTAGAGGATAGATTAATTGGTTCTACCTGCAGTCCCTGATACTCTTAATACAGAAACTCTCCCCAAATCCATCTTTCAAAGGTGTCTATCTTCTTTCTCTTGTTCTTTCCCAGTGCCTAGCTTTCACAACCTTATTTCACTTGAAAGGCATTGCTTTAATTGCCCTGATCTTTGTTGTTATTGAACTATCCTAATCATCCTTGATCTTCTTTAAGTTGCTCATTCCCTTCTTGCCTAAGATTAAAGTGTATGGCTATATCAGATGATGCATGCTTGTTTACTAATGATGCAGTTATTGGGACTGCAATGCAGGTTTAGGTTAAGACATTTTGAATTCCTTGACTGGCATTTGCCATAGAGTTTCTCAGGTATCATCATGTGATGTCTGTGACACAACTGGTTTTTTTTTTTGGAGATCAGGCCTATTTCAGACTTCAGTAAGTGTGTTACTTTGACACACATTTTGCTCCATAAAAGGGAATGTAATTGTCCATGACTATTTGCTAGATTGATAGTAACATAGTGAAGATGACAAAGAGGGATGTGCTCTAGCCAGGAGATCCATAGGATTATCTGGCTGCCTCGTATGTGATAGACCATTTAGCCACTCCCAAAAATCTTAGGAGGCCCAGTCAAAGCCTACCCTGCATTACAGCGAAGCCTCCTGCTTTCAATCAACCACGCAGAATATGGTCAGCTATTAATAGAGTGTGCACTAACCATGGTAGGTGTGCAGATTCCCTATAGAAATGGAGTAAGATACTATCTCCAAGGTGTGACTGTGGGGCTGACAGGCAAGACTGTAAGACTAGAGCCTATGATGGGAACTTTGCTGATTTCCTGATGGCAACTGATGCTGCAAAAGACTATATTTGTAATCTTAATGTTTGTTTTTAGTTATAATTGCTTTATGAGTAATGCATATACAGTACCTATATGTAGAATCTATTTTCTATACACCTTTTTATATTTCCAACTTTTAATATAATATGTTTGTAATAATATGTATGATGTGCTGCCATACGATAAATAAATAAATAAATGCTAGACATATTCAACTGTAGTTAAAAAATGTATCAAATTCTGTGTTGGATTAGGCCAAACCTTGCACCTTGCTTTCTAAGTTGATTTCCCTTTCTGTCCAAATACAGGAGGCAATCAATCTTGGGTGAAGAAAGTGGCCTGGATTAGGCAGCTGGATTCTGCAGGCATCTGCACAGCATCTTACCCTCTGTAGTTCCTGGGAAGGAAGGAAGGAAGGAAGGAAGGAAGGAAGGAAGGAAGGAAGGAAGGAAGGAAGGAAGGAAGGAAGGAAGGATTTTGACCTCATTTTTTGGGAAGCTAGAGAGGGTCTTGTCCACAGCAAACCCTAATGAGGGCAAAGTGATGACATGTGTGGGGCAACATCATAATGCAAATTCCACCCTTACGTATTTGCAACCCAACATCTGACCCAAGTATATAAATCACATTGGTGTGATGACATCATTGTGCACATCCCATCATTTGCTCCTCTTGCTGCCACGCACCCCTTAGATGCCCATGGCTACAGAAGTCTCATACCAATAGTAGTTCTGGGGTAGGGGAGTCAATCAATTTTATTTCAAAGCTTCAAGGCCAATATTATAATTGTATTATAGAATATTATCTCATAAAGTTCTAGTCAAGTAGACAGATGTGCAAAAGACAGAGGGGAAAACGCTGGGGTGGCATGCCTACCAGCCCTTGGAGTTACCTGAACTCCACCCCTCCCTCTCCTATAATGCTAGGACAGCAGAGTCTGGGAAATGCAATTCTCCCAGCATCCTTCAACAGGAATGCCAGATGCCATAAAAACATCTCCTTAAGCATTTTGCATCTAGAAAGCAGCTTAAGGTCTTTAAGGAAGGAAGGAAGGAAGGTCTTCAGGTGAACTTTTAAAATAAGCACTAGCAGACAAATGTGTGTGAAGTAAGTTGGACAATATTTGAGACTTTTTGGAGCTGTGAATATTGTAGGTAATTCAGCGATGACTTTCAAACCTATTCTGCTTGCAGTGGGAAGGCATTGGGGTCCAAATTCTAAATTGGTCTGGGGTGGGGTATGGAATATCATTTTCCTTTAAAAATGAAACTGTGTGTTGAGCGACATTATGAATCATTCCATATTATTTTTAATGTTTTGCATTAAGCTAGTTAACAGAAGAAAAAAAGATATATACAGTACATGCAACAGTATTAATAATATAATGTAACCTGAAAATAATAATCATGATAATAAAAAGGTGAAATCATGATATATTGCTTCAGGATTCCGAAAGGATGAAAAGCAACCCGGGATAAGTGCACTTGACTATTTTCTTTCCACCCAGGTTTTCTGCCCCGATGTAATAAAAATGGTTGAGGAATAACTCTGTTACATGCTCAAGCATATGCCACATATATACAAGAGGCATGGACTGGAAATAGTCTCTATCTGTTTTAGGTCGTCCAGTCACTCGTCCTGAGATTTTTACAAAATCAGCGCAAGCCTTCAAGCCCAGGACGTGGGATGTGGGGTGGTTTGGAGAAGCTATTTTTAATTCAGGGCTGTCTGGAATGCCTCTCTGCAATCCCCAAGTCTATTTGGTGGCAGGCTATTGTAAAACCATCCATCAGTTGCAATTCCCAGAAGACATTCTATTGCCCCTTGGTAAATACACAACACAGCTCCCAAAGCGTGATCAGTCATAAGTATGGCTCAACTGATGTTGTTTGTCAGGTCTCTATCTTGCAAGTGACAGGCTCAAACCGGCTGTGGTGACCCTGCCTATGTGTCTCCTTGATAAAGCAAGCCGAGTGACCTTTGCTTCCTAGTTTAGAAAACCACTTTGTGTGGTTCAAATGAGGCCAGAGGACAAGTGGTTAAATTACTGAGGAGCTGATATTAGTTCCAAGGAAGCCTCATGGCCACCAGGGACAATATGAGATCTGAGCAACTGCATACTCTTATGTTGTCATACCACTGTGATCTATGAAGGAAATGCTTTCCTTTATGTTAGACTAAGGGAGGACATTCAAGGAGAAAATATGTGTGCCTCTACTGCACCATGGCTTATATTCATAGATACCATTTCGTCTTTTGAAGGCATTGCTCTGTCTGAGCACTTGGTTCTCACGAGAGAAAAAGAGAGAGAGGGAGACTGTGGTTAAGAACACCAGAAGCAATAGTCAAAGAGAAACTGCTGTTGCAGTGCACAGATTCTGTAGCTGACAATTCTTACTTGGCTTATAAAACTGGCCCCTTAGCCTTTTGGGGAGAAAGAAGACCATGCTGCACCAAAATAGGGCTGGGCAATTCTAGAGGATGATTGCAAAAGGATGCTTTGGAGCCTGTGAGGGCCCAAACACTGCAGATATCTGAAACTCTTTAGCAGTTTCTTTTCCCCCAGGCGAAGCAGGTCTTTTCTTGGGGAGGGCAGACATCCAAACCACTTCTCATCCCTACCAGAAGCTCGCTGATTTCCCATGCTTTCCCAAAGAAAGAGATTGTGAAGGAACTCTTCCCATTCTCCCCCTCCCCCCACCGCTGCCCCTGATGAGGAAGTATGAACTCCCAAGGAGGGTACAATGGGATAGAGAGGTGTGAAACAGAAAAACACTACCAACAATGTTCTCAACCACCTTGCAGCAATAATGCAACCTCAAAACTCTTCAAAGAAAGTTTTTTCAATGGGAGAAAATTTCCAGGAAATTGGAAGATAGCTTTTAATACTATGTTAATTTAAACATTGCATCCTTGTGAGGAGAACACCACTCTGAGGAGGCAACCCCTTTCTACACATTAGCCCTGTTGGAGGTCCCAGCAAATCAGCATGCCTCATTAGCATGTAGATGAGCGCTCTAGGATGACTCTCTATATGCTTCCAGAGGAAGCTGTTGTTGCTCCTCCCACTTCCTCTTTCTCTCCCTCTCTCTCTCTGCCTTTTGCCACCATCAAAGGAGCATGCGGCTGCTGAGCTCCTCTCCATCTTGAGGCCATGCAGCCTAGAATCAGGAGGGTTTTTTTTTCTCTTTCTGCATGCAGCCCCTGGCAGCAAAGAGGGCCAGGGGTCTACAAACTGTTTAGGGAAACACAGAAGAAGAATCATTCCTAACAGAATGGATGTAACTGTAACTGGACCAAATAAACATAAGAACTCTCTTGTACTTACTTTTGTAACCTACTTTGCCTACGCATGTAATTCTTTATGCTTGGGTGGGCTATGTGCTTAAGATCAATAACCTATATTTCTCTAGCATGCTCATTAATGCTATTAAGATAAAAACTCCTTTCTGTGTGCGCTTATTGCTCAGCTGCATTACGCTCTGCCCCATTCAGTGGTCCTAGCAGTCCACTAATGGCAACAAGCCCAACTACAGGGACTGTTGTGTCCTGATGTCATGCAACCTTGGGCAGCTTAGATGATGTTGGTGTTGACAGTGCATATAGTTAGGAATTTTGTCAACGAAAGAGTTTATTTTCACTGTTCCACAGTCTTCACTTGCAAACAACAAAAGATATCTCACAGAACACAGGCCGTTTAGGCTAATGTGAACAGAAGCTTGAATTCAGTAAAGTTTCCAATTCAAGTCCTACTGACACTGTGAAAATATCTGGTTTATACAGGATGATTGCTATATGCCCAAGAGCATAAGTATGTTTGAGTGCATCCTTTCCCACGGGATCTAATTAAGAAGGTTCCTAAAGATGATTTTGCATCAGTAATGTTATACACTTGGTCCCAAGCAGCAGAATAAGATAACATGAGTCTTCTCTTCAATGAGAATCGGGGACTCCAGCAGGAACCAGTTGGAGCCTGACATATTCCCCCCTTGTGAACAAAGTTTCTGGCTAATGTCTTTCTAGTTAGTTTTGTCTGCATGTGCTTATGGAAGAAATTAAGACAAAGGATTGGTCCCCATTGTCTCTTCTTGTACAAGATGCTTTAGGACAGCAGACATTTCTCCAAGCAGAAGGAGGGAATGGACAGATAAGGGAAATATCTAGAGCTAAAAGAAGGGACTAAATATTATAATGTAGCAAAATCAGTTCCACTTTCCTAAAGAAAATAAGAGAGGGGAGAGATGGGGAGGGGAAGAAAGAGGAGACCATTAATATTGCAGGTTCTTATACTGTGTGGATGGTGGTAGTCCAGGGATGAAAACCTTTGCCTCTAAGGAACATCGAAACAAGAGGAAGAAAGGGTGTGACTTAGAATCACAAACTGAAAGATTATGTTTGGCTGGGAAAGGCAGTTGTCATCTCCAAGACAAGTCTTTGGGACAGAAATTGTCTCCTCCCATATTTCAATGAGCAGGAGAGCCTAAAGGTAGCACGGTTTTATTTCCAACATTTGAAATATGCAAAGCAATTCACTGTAATGTCTATTGAGGGGACAAAAGGCCAGTTCTAAAATGACCCAACTGTCCCTCTGAGGGGAACAGTGTGCAGAGAAGAAGTGGCAGAGGAAACAGGGCACTTCCTGCAAATCTTTGTTTCCTTCTTCCTGTCTTCTTTTCTTTCAACTGCCATGAAAACATGTCTGTCGGCTCTTGGCTGGGGAACATAGGTTGCAGAAGGAATTCCCCAGCCTGAGGGTTGGCAGAAATGCTTTTCTGATAATTGAGAGAAAGACAGCTGTGGGAGGGAGAATTCAAGGAAAAGCAGCAGAAGAAACCCAAAGGAACTTGGAAGGGACCCACTTTCTTGTTCTGCTGTTGAGTTCTTTTTCTTCCTAGAGTTCCCTTCTGCCCCGCCTCCCACCCCAAAGAGCTCTGTAGATGCTGGGTGGTGACCAGGAGCCCTAGTCCATGTCTGCAACACATGCCCACTTTGGCTCTAGAAAGAGCCACTGGTGAGGTTCTCCTTGGATCTAAGGCATTCTGTGGGTGGAAAGAATGAAATCTGGACTTGGAAAGTGTGTAGTTCATTTAAAAATGCAACACAAATCTGTACTGACTTGTGACCGTCCTACATATTCTGCACATTGGTGATGATAATAACAACGGTATCAGTTAATTGTGAAGTTTCTCATAAAACCACGAGGTCCTTAAAAAACATAAGATAGGGCCTGCCTATGGGCTTAACAATGTAATTAAAGGGAGGAGAAGGTGAGAATGTTAATAAATAAATGGATAAGGAAGGGTCAGCCTCCAAAGTGGTCAGTCAGAGGAAGGGTAAGGGATGGGTCTCTAAGAGGATAAATTAAATAAATAAAAGGATGTTAAAAATAACGGAGCTACCTCATTAATTCATTCATCCCCTGGGATTCCCCAGGCCTGCTGGCATAACCAGGTCTTGTGGGACCACCAGAAGCTCAACAGTCATAAGGCGAACCACACCTCAGGGGGGAGAGGATTCCACAACGCAGGGGCCACAGCAGAAAAGGCGGCTGCCTAGGGGCCACCAGATGTAGCTTCCCCAGCCAATGGAACTCATAACATACACTCTCTGCTGGATCTGGTAGGACAGGCAGATGAAATCCGGGAGAGGCAGTCCCTCAGGTAACCTGGTCCCATGCCATGAAAGGCTTTAAAGGTCAACACCAGCACCTTGAATTGGACCCGGAAACAAACTGGTAACCAATGCATTATATAAATTAATATTTATATATATATATATATTTCCCAGAAATAACTAAAAATATTCATTTGCTGATCAGATAGTTGTTTTTACCGCTGATAGGCTAGGAGAAAGTTACCAACCTGCTACCACGTTTTCAACAATAGAGCCCATAAGCTCTAGTTGGCACAGCTCACGTGCAGATGAGAAGGTCTACAGGTCTACAGAAGGTCTACAGGTCTACAGATGAGAAGGTCTACAGGTCTACAGAAGGTCTACAGGTCTACAGGTCTACAGGTCTACAGATGAGAAGGTCTACAGGTCTACAGAAGGTCTACAGGTCTACAGGTCTACAGATGAGAAGGTCTACAGGTCTACAGAAGGTCTACAGGTCTACAGAAAGTCTACAGATGAGAAAGTCTACAGGTCTACAGAAGGTCTACAGAAAGTCTACAGATGAGAAGGTCTACAGGTCTACAGAAGGTCTACAGGTCTACAGGTCTACAGATGAGAAGGTCTACAGGTCAGAAGCGATGAGACCTCTAGTCCAAAATGACTTCAGTCTTTCTGTCCCTGAGTACTTCATTTTAATTTGGCTTTGTTTGTTCTGATGGGCCTCAGTATGTGGTCAAATCTTGTTGGCTGTTAGCAGCAGCAGCAGATCATTACATTCACTATTAGCTGGAATCACTCTGAGAAAAACCGAAGGAGCAGCAGATACAGAAACAAACAGTGTGAACAGAGTAGAACAAAAGTAGAATAGAGTCTGGGAGAAATTGTTTCTATCCCCAGAGCCTATTTTCATCTCTAAAAGAGAAATAAGCAAAATTCAATATCACGCTAATAAAACAAGTGAGCAAATGTGATAATAGACAAGGGAAAGAGGCGAAGCCAAGTAGTGGGGTCCCTCTTGATCCCAAGTCACTGTAAGCAGAGGCTAGAAATGTCAAGACATTTTGATCTATTCCTGTGCCTGTGGCATCAGATCTGGGAGGAATATCTCTGTTGTCACTGGAGGAGTTTCTTGTCTCACCCTGCTACCTAGCTCCTGGGATCTTGTGGTGTAACTTTTGACATGATTAGGTAAAGGGACCTAGTGCAGACCTGCTGACATGCCAGTATTAGGAATCTGAAAAATAACAGAGGTTTGGCATGACAGGAGGCATAGAAAGACAGAGAGGCAATATTTTATTTTAACTTATTTGTTTGTTTTTGTGAAGAAGGGAGGGGACATTTGAAGGACAGGAACTACATCTATTAGCCAAAATTCTGCTTGGGTTGCTATGCCGGTTGATGAGAAAGAACTCATTATTTCTTATCTATGGCATACTTAAGAATTGTGGACTACTTAGATTTTTTAATGATGATGCAAAGGTCATCTACATGTATACATCTTTTCACCACCTTTATGGTCCATTCCCTTCAATGCTGAATGTGAAGCTCCCAAGTGTATTCCCAAAAATTCATTGCTGTTGGCTTCATAACCCATGGATATGGCTCTGTTTAACCCCCTTGGTCTGTATTTATGTGATAGTGTAATATCTGCAATTCTGCATGGTTAACCACAGTTGCTGGATTTTTTGTTGACAGGATGAAATGTGCATTGCAACATCATGATGCAAGCTCCATCCTTTTGGTGTTTGCATGCAACATCACTCACAAGCACAAAACAGATGGAGTCTGCCCTACCGTTTTCAGTCTCTGACTGTCTTTGAAGGTTCGCAAATGCATCACAGTCACTGAATTAGTACAAAGTGCTTAAATGAAAAATCTCAGCTGTCAAACTGATAGTTATAGTTATAGTTATAGAATTCTTTACAACTTAGCCTTTAGCATCTATAAATAGTCCAATGATTCATATCATTAAGTACACTTGACTAGTTCAAAGGATTGAAAGCTAGTAGTTAAGCGATTGTTTAATGTTAATTTAATGGGAATCTTGCACTAAAATCCCCCAATTCTTTGCAGAGGTAGCTTGAAATTCTGCTCTTGGGATAACCCTTGAGGGTATATATACTTCACTGGCCTCCAACCCTTTCCTTTGGTCTCTGCATCTTCTGAGCAGGGGCGGGGGCGGGGGGGGGAGGACAACATTAGGACTCAGACACTTCATACATGATAACATTGAGAGAGGTTACATTTAGCAGTTGTTAATACTATTCTTGTAACAATGACAATCAGTGCACACTCACACTGAAACATACGATGTCTGAGTTCTTCTATGTGGGGATGAATTGAGTGGCTTTGATGGGGGAGAAGGGTCATCATATTTTTCACACTGACTCAAAAACCACTTCACGGAATGCTTGCAGTCCAAAGAAAGTAAGATAATCAGTCATGTGAAAGTCTTGGAAATGCAAAGAACATGGCAATGGAAACGAGAGCTGGAGAAAATATTTTATATCCTTTATTTTCACCAAGTTTAAAAAAAATGGAAAAAAGATTTAAGAACTTAAAGGCAGAATTGTGTTAACAGCATTTCACAATGCTTAAAGGATTCTGAGTAACTTTTTGGTTCATGAAATTAGTCTGTGGTAGATGAGAGAGAGGGCGAACTCTTAATCTCTTAATAAAACCCTTTGTTGTAAGTGTATAGACCTTGTGCCCCAACACGATTGGGTTCTGCGTCAATCTTCATTACAAAGTCACAGCCAACAATTCATCATGTAGCCAAACTAAAAATCAAAGCCTCCTCCCCCACCCTCTCTCTCTCTCCCTGTGTGTGTGTATGTGTACACGTATATATACTAGCTGTCAGTGCCTAGCCAACCTTGGCTGATCAAAAACAGCTAAGCAGGGACAGGATGGGTTAGTACTTGGATGGGAGACTTGCCTTGATGGTACTTCACGGAATGCATTAATTTATCTAAAGGTAAGCACAGTTCACACCTAGAATGAATCTGAAGAAGTTCCATCAACAAAATCTCCCTGTGGATTGGTGAAATTCTGCAGGTATGGACTTTCCCATGACTTCTGTTGGACCTGTATGGTTCATCCAGCTTAAACCCTGGTAGGAGATTGACTAGCAGAAGCCTACACAATGAACACTGAATGAGCTAGCTGGATGGATAAAAATGATCCAGATTCTTTCCCCCCCTAAAGATCTGGCTAATACTGAACGATCCTTGGAAAGGCAGCCGTGGTTCCACTATTGAGTCAGCTGGCCTGAGAATCCTTTCTAATAGGAAATCAACCCTGCAGGAGCCTTCATTGATTACAAGTGCCATTTCTGTACATTCCCACCAGATGTTGAGCTTGTCATGAGGCTGCTGGGTTTGAAATAGGTTACTCCTGTACTGAGACCAGCGTGGAAGGTGGTGCGAACCAGGAGGAATCCACTCAGCAGGAGCAGCAGCTGGCAAGGGCAACCCCATCAACCCAGAACTAACCTGGTCTCACCTGCTGAGACAATGATCCAGGAAAGGGCTGTCATTTCAAGAATAGATGCACAGCTTGGGGACCCTGAGCAGAGGCAATGCCCACCTTTCCTTATGGGCACAAGCAGTGTCACAGCAACACAAATATTTCATATTGTACTGTATATTCCACTGGAGCAGAAAACAGCAACTTTCTTAGTTGTCCTTAGACAACTTTGGCACGGTTAGGATGACTTCAGGCTTTTAAACTCATCTCACTGAAATGCCTAGTTGCTACCCAATATGAGCTGTCGCAACTGGGAGTAACAGCTCTAATGAAGCTAAAGAGAGTTTCTAAATACCCAGGAGGAGAAAGATGGAGGACCTATGGCCTCCACGATGTTGCTAAACTGTAATTGCAGGTCTCCACGCGAGCTGAGCTGCTGGGAAATATAGCTCTGCAACATCTGAAGAAACTATGACTCTTAAAACAACTGTGCTTGAAAGCTATCTACTTTGATGGACCCTACCAGGAAACCTCAGGGTTGTAGCCTAGATTGTAAAATAAATACCCCGCAAACACAGAGAGAGAGAGAGATCCCAGAAAAAGGCAATGGCAAACCAATTTTGTGTTTTTGCCAAGAAAACTGCATGAACTTGTCCGTGAAATCGCCAGGAATCAAGCTTAACTCAAAGGACATATTACTTTTCTACATTCAGAAAGCCACCCATTCCTCACCTGAAAGCACAGATAAAATTATGGAGATTGTAGCAACCAGAGCACTTGCTTTTAACAAGTCCTGCAACTCTTCCTTTCCCACCCACCCCACTTTTCCCAAGTTGCAGGATGTTCCCGGGTGAGTTTCCTCATTGTCTTGGGGAGAGACTCTCAGAATCCTGTGGTGCTATCCGGCAATCACAGTGGATGCCCATTGAAAGTACTGGGCAAAATTTCATTGTCAAAGGATTATCTTGTCATCAGATGATTATTCCTTGGGACCTATTGGGCTTGATTGGAAAATCATATAGGTCATATAGGTCATATATATATCAATAAAATCATATTGATAGGTCATAAATATTAAACAAATAATAATTAAAAAATAAAACCGAAAAGTTTGGGAAACAATCCAGTCTAATTTGAAAAGTGCAATATTAAAATGGGGAGCCCATTTGAGTCATGTGCACCACCACAGCAATCTGAAAAAAGGGAAGTCTAAAGATATCATTCTTTGAAATTCCAATGAAAACTGATCCTCAGCTGATTTGAAACAGAATGACTATGATGACTATCCTGTCATCTGTTTCGCATCTTTTGGAGGCCTCCTGTGCCACATTGAAGACTTGGAGAATATTTGCTGTTCATACACATTTCATATTTCAGTAACTGACCCATTCTTTTTAGGTTCTTCTCTCTGTAGACTGTCTTGTAGCTGATTGTTACAAGACATTTATGTCTCCAAGAATAGGAATCTCTTCAACTGAAGAGTGGGATAAACCTTCTTTCAATAAATAAATGTTGATCTTAATTTTGAAGCAATCTAATAATATATGGCCCTAAAAAAAGGGATCAATTCTCGAACATCTCATAAAGAACCCATAATCTCTCCCTTATTCCTCCTTTCCCCTAGCAGCTAAATACTGGTTGTTCAACTTTATTTTGTTGGAGCCCCCGAAACCGCACTAAGATGTGGTAGGCAGTCCGAACCCCACTTTCACTACACATGTGTGACCTTGCCTTGCACTTGGTTCTGGTTCTTTTATCATTATTGTCATCAGAAGTTAATCTTACATATTTTAAAGAATTACCCAAGTTGGATCACAGAGTTTTATCTCTGAGACAAAGATGCAAATAAAATAGCATTGTCACATTTTATTAAGCAACTTACAGCAGTCCAAAACAAGCAATAAGGATAAATAATAACTAAACTAAACAAGATTTGGGTAGTTAGCAATAGGGTTTTAACAGTAGAAGTGAAAGATATCATAACTATGGATATTATTAGTAAATATGGCTCCTTAAATATATACTCCTTGTATATAAAATTCAGTGTGTTTATTTAAATTTATTTTTGGTTTGGGGAATGTGACTGGTCCTAGACCATAATAAATATTGATTATTATGATGATTGATAAGGAAGATCCTACTCATATTGCTGGAAAGTAGATGTTAATTTTCCTTCTTTGAATCCAGGAGTTTTGCTTTCCTCTGCTTTGCATGCTGGGAAATGGCCATCCAAGAATCTCATTCCTTCCTTAATTCCTCACATTTTATTTCACACCAAATGGTTCTATGCCTCCCACAGTGAAGGCCACCATTTCTACAGCAAGCCGCACACCCTTCAGGACTGCATTCATTTCTGTGGGTCACAAGGCATTCTACGTATCCCTTTCACGAGAAAAGGAGCAGTGGTGATAAGACAGACCTCCTGTTGGTGAAAAGGGGTCTGAATGACAGGCTTGGAAGCAAAGCTCCTAATTCGTGACTTCCCAGGCACTCCAGGGAACCAGCATGTCAACTTCTACTCTTCCATTTCAGTGCCTCTTGCTGAAAATGGAAAAACTAATTTGGTGACAGCTTGTCTGTGAACCTAGCAGTTGTCCATTCATGTGCACTTATAAAGCAAAAGTTTCACTAAATGAGACATAAAGTTCACCTTGCCTGATGAGACCAAATGTCCATCTAGTTGAGCAATCTGTTTCCAACAGCAGCCCGCCAACCGCCTTTGCCAAGATAAGGACTGGCTATGCATTCACTGGCCATGACAGCTCCTGAAATTTCACGTAGGCACACTTGGGGGAACCTCCCTGGTGAAAATACCTAAGGAGCTACAAATGTGAGGAAGTGCATCTCCCAGAAAGTACTCAAGTTTCATGCAGGGAAATAAAACTTTCTCTCTTGTGGGCAGCCAAACCCAATATTATTTCAGAGGAGGAACATCACAACAGTTCTGATGGAACCTAGAAAGATGTGACAAAAATTCATTCCATTTTTATTTATTTTCTCATTTGCAACTTTCACCACATTGATTTGGGAACACCAATAAGATGAGCTGCTCCTTATAATTTGAGCTAGCAAGGACTAGTTACTGAGTGTGATGCAAATTTAGCTGAAATTTGTCCTGGCCCAAAGGAACATCCTTCTCTGCCCCTAGAAATCATCATCAATTTGCTCCAGAGACTGTATAGAGCTATATTTAATGTCCAAAAATGGAGAGGGGAGAGGGAAGTCCATCCTGCCTTTGAAATGTACATGGTCCCATCTAAAAGTTTTATGAGCATTTTTTCTCCCTTCTTCCCTGCAAAATCTCTTTGAATATTATTAGGTGGCTTTTGAATATCCCAATAGTTTTGAGGGCTTCTTCCCAGCAGGTGGATTTCAGACATGCTAAAGACAAGATCTTTCTTTTGCAGTTAAAAGCCAATATCTTTGGATACATCCCCAATAACTTTCTTTACTCCTTTTCCAAATACATTTAAACTTGTGTCCATTTACGTGTTCTTAGGATATTCCCTAGGGATGTCTGCAGGGTGTGGTCAAAAGGTCAAGATGGCAGCCATGATGGTGCAATCAAAAAAGGATTTCCTTGCACTATCCTGGCTTCTATCTTGATTTTTTTACTATACTCTGAGGACACCCCTTTTATTACCAACCCCTAAAATTAATTATTTGAAACAACCTAGTGTCTCACTGCCTCACATCTATGTCTTCCTGATTTTGTCAGACCTCATTGTTACGAACAATGGATATCACGGGTCAGAATCCACAGTTTAAGAAGACTGCAGTCTGCCTTCTTGTAAAAAGTTGGTGCTGAACGTCTTCCCAAACTTGCCATGCAAAACCGTCAGTCATTCCCAGTGGGTGCTCTCATTGTGACTACAACTATTATTAAAACGTACCACTTGGTTACACCCCTTCCATGATTTGTTTAACAATATCTTAGAGGAACCCTGGTAAGCCTTCAAGGGCATGTTGTGTTTCTGAGACATTTTCAACCATTGTTTTCTTTTTCCCTCCTGTTCTGACTAAAGGTGATTGAAATGCATATTAGCCAAATAGAGAACAGGTGCATAAAAACTTTAAAAAAAAGTGTAGGACTAATTGCCTCTGATTTAAAATATTTGTCCAAAGGGGAAGTTACCCTGCCATTTTGATTATAAAATATTTGCTTCAATACTGGCTGAAAGAATGAAGAAAATTTTACAGGAATTTATCAATGTGGGTTCTTACCCAAAAGACAGCTAAAGGACAATATAAGAATTGTTTTGGACCTTATAGAATATTTACAATATCATAATGAATGTCAAGCGGCTCTTATCTTCCTAGATGCAGAGAAAGCTTTTGACAATTTGAACTGGAGTTTTATGTTTAAAGTCTTGGAAAACATGGACTTTCGAGAGTATTTTATTCAGGGAATTAAGTCAATCTATATACCTTATTGCAAAATTTAGAATCAGACTAAAGAGAATAGGGAAGACCCACAGATCAGTTAGATATGAGCTCACTAATATTCCTAAGGAATATGCAGTGGAGGTGAAGAATAGATTTAAGGGACTAGATTTAGTAGATAGGGTCCCGGAAGAACTATGGACAGAAGTTCGCAACATTGTTCAGGAGGCGGCAACAAAAAACGTCCCAAAGAAAAAGAAAACCAAGAAGGCAAGATGGCTGTCTGCTGAGACACTGGAAGTAGCCCAAGAAAGAAGGAAAGCAAAAGGCAACAGTGATAGGGGGAGATATGCCCAATTAAATGCAAAATTCCAGAGGTTAGCCAGAAGAGATAAGGAATTATTTTTAAACAAGCAATGTGCGGAAGTGGAAGAAGACAATAGAATAGGAAGGACAAGAGACCTCTTCCAGAAAATTAGAAACATCGGAGGTAAATTCCAGGCAAAAATGGGTATGATCAAAAACAAAGATGGTAAGGACCTAACAGAAGCAGAAGAGATCAAGAAAAGGTGGCAAGAATATACGGAAGATCTGTATAGGAAGGATAATAATATTGGAGATAGCTTTGACGGTGTGGTCAGTGAGTTAGAGCCAGACATCCTGAAGAGTGAGGTTGAATGGGCCTTAAGAAGCATTGCTAATAACAAGGCAGCAGGAGACGACGGTATCCCAGCTGAACTGTTTAAAATCTTGCAAGATGATGCTGTCAAGGTGATGCATGCCATATGCCAGCAAATTTGGAAAACACAAGAATGGCCATCAGATTGGAAAAAATCAACTTATATCCCCATACCAAAAAAGGGAAGCACTAAAGAATGTTCAAACTATCGAACAGTGGCACTTATTTCACATGCCAGTAAGGTAATGCTCAAGATCTTGCAAGGTAGACTCCAGCAATTCATGGAGCGAGAATTGCCAGATGTACAAGCTGGGTTTAGAAAAGGCAGAGGAACTAGAGACCAAATTGCCAATATCCGCTGGATAATGGAGAAAGCCAGGGAATTTCAGAAAAACATCTATTTCTGTTTTATTGACTATTCTAAAGCCTTTGACTGTGTGGATCATAACAAATTGTGGCAAGTTCTTGGTGGTATGGGGATACCAAGTCATCTTGTCTGCCTCCTGAGGAATCTGTATAACGACCAAGTAGCAACGGTAAGAACAGAGCACGGAACAACGGACTGGTTTAAGATTTGGAAAGGAGTCCGGCAGGGTTGTATACTCTCACCCTACCTATTCAACCTGTACGCTGAACACATCATGCGACATGCTGGGCTTGAGGAATCCAAGGCTGGAGTTAAAATCGCTGGAAGAAACATTAACAATCTCAGATATGCAGACGATACCACTTTGATGGCTGAAAGCGAGGAGGAGTTGAGGAGCCTTATGACGAAGGTGAAAGAAGAAAGTGCAAAAGCTGGGTTGCAGTTAAACCTCAAAAAAACCAAGATTATGGCAACGAGCTTGATTGATGGCTGGCAAATAGAGGGAGAAAAAGTGGAGGCAGTGACAGACTTTGTATTTCTAGGCGCAAAGATTACTGCAGACGCTGACTGCAGCCAGGAAATCAGAAGACGTCTACTTCTTGGGAGGAGAGCAATGGCAAATCTTGATAAAATAGTTAAGAGCAGAGACATCACACTGACAACAAAGGTCCGCATAGTTAAAGCAATGGTATTCCCTGTAGTAACCTATGGCTGCGAGAGCTGGACCATAAGGAAGGCTGAGCGAAGGAAGATAGATGCTTTTGAACTGTGGTGTTGGAGGAAAATTCTGAGAATGCCTTGGACTGCAAGAAGATCAAACCAGTCCATACTCCAGGAAATCAAGCCAGACTGCTCACTTGAGGGAATGATATTAAAGGCAAAACTGAAGTACTTTGGCCACATAATGAGAAGACAGGATACCCTGGAGAAGCAGCTGATGCTAGGGAAAGTGGAAGGCAAAAGGAAGAGGGGCCGACCAAGGGCAAGATGGATGGATGGTATTCTGGAGGTGACGGACTCAACCATTGGGGAGCTGGGGATGGTGACGGCCGACAGAGGGCTCTGGCGTGGACTGGTCCATGAAGTCACGAAGAGTCGGAAACGACTGAACGAATAAACAACAACAATATACCTGAAAAGGCAAGCATAATTGTGAATGATGAGTTAACTGAACCGTGTCATACAGTATACAAAAAAGGACAAAGCAAGGATGTCCTTTGTCGCCTTTGCTCTTTATTTTGGTGTTGGAAGTTTTTAATAGAGATATTAGAAGATACGAACAAATAAAGGGCTTAAAGATTAAAAAAAGAGGTCTTTAAGCTGAGGGCTTTCGCTGATGATTTAGTTCTGATACTACAAGACCCTCTGGATACTGTGGAGCATCTGATGAAGACATTGAGAGAATTTGGGTCATTGGCAGGACTTAAAGTAAATAAACAAAAGCAAAGATGCTGACCAAAAATATGACTCTATCTGTTCTATGTTCTGTATTTTGTATTTTAATTATATTTGGAAAATTAATAAAATTCTTATAAAAAGAAAAGATGTATGGACTTCAACTCCCAGAATTCTGGGAGCTGAAATCCACATATCTTAAAGTTGCCAAGGTTGAGAAACACTGGTTTTGGGGTTGGGGTATTTTATTTGGGATCAGCCTGGCATCTAAATTGTTTCATTCTTTCTGGCTTGGCACAACTACAGCTTAGACAGGGGGATACCAAGGGAAGGATTCTTTTCTTTTGTCAAACCTTACATCTGTTCCCTCCCATTTCATTCATTGGCGATCACTCGTAGCCGAGTAAGATTGTCTTCCAAGGGTAAAATTTTAACAGTGGATCCATAAGTGGCTGTAAAGGCCAATTCTGGATCCGCACAACCTCCCACAATGAGGGCATAGGTTTCCGGGTGGGAGACGAACATGATGAGGGTTTGCCTGACGTGCCTTCCTTTTAGCTCTTTTCTCCCTTTCACCCTGTACTCGTGCTTCTTCAAAGTCCATAGCGCCATTAATAAAGGCTGACCTCCAATTGAAACGCTCATGAGTTAGGGCTTCCCAGTTCTCAATGCTGATATTACATTTTTTTAAATTAGCTTTGAGAGTATCTTTGAATCTCTTTTGCTGTCCACCAATATTCCGTTTTCCATTCTTAAGTTGGGAGTAAAGTAGCTGCTTTGGAAGACGATGGTCAGGCATTCGAACAACATGGCCGGTCCAGCGAAGTTGATGTTGGATGATCATTGTTTCAATGCTGGTGGTTTTCGCTTCTTCTAATACGCTAACATTAGTCCGCCCAAGTAATTGGGCAAGGCTTATAACAGAAGCTGACTGTGAGCAATTCTGCATCCGTTTGCTATTACTGTTATTGCTGCTTTAAGCTGTATAAGAATACATATGCATTTTTGTATACATTTCTTCTAAGACTATACTTTATAAAAGTATTTTGCCCAAATTATCTGCCGAATAGAGTACTTCACTTTTTCACATTATTTACATTAATAAACAGAGAATGGGGAAACAGATCTGAAAAGTGCTGAACTATCACATTGTTTGGAGATTTGGGGAGAAATAACATCTGAAAGACCACTTTTTCTCTCAGACATGTTTTCTCCACATGTTTTTGTTTATTTGTTTAATTGGCAAGGTATTTCAAAAGTTCTTCTCTTTAATTTTGCTTACATTATTTACAGAAAGGTAAAGTCCTCTCTAGTCTTTCTCAACTCCTGGTGTCTTCAAGAATATCTCCACACTGTTATCTAAGCAAAAGTACTTGTGGCTGTGAACTGCCCAGAGTCCCTCCTTGAGGGGGAGATGGGTGGCGATAGAAATTTAATAAATAAATAATAATAATAATAATAATAATAATAATAATAATAATAATAATAGTAGTAGTAGTAGTAGTAGTACAGAAATAGTTTGCCACTGCCTTCTTCAAGGATTTTATTTTCCACTTTTTAAAAAAAATGTATCAATCGATTTACCCGAAGCTGGTCTAAATCTCATCAATTCAGTTCAGATGTCCAGGTTGATTCAGACTGAACCATCCAAACTAGGCTGATTCAATTCAGTTCAAAAGGTACGTCTGCATACATGAAAGCTGCTCAGATTGAAACAGTCCCGTTAGGAAGGGTCCGTCTCACCCAATCAAATTGCGGGTTCAATTTTAAAACTCGGTTCAGTACAGAGATTCAGTCAAATTGCCTTAGAATGCAATTTCATATTCTTATCTATCTTATCCTTATTTGCAGTCCACTTGCAGTGCAACGTGTAGCTTGTAATGTGTAGTTTATAACATATACACATGTAGGGTCAGAAACAAACAATAATGTTTATCATAAAATTAAAAATCTACATCCTTTTTAATACATAGGGTGGGAGTCAAAGATGGACTCTTGCTTGCACTGCAGAAATTATTACCAGCCTGGAAAAATAATGTAAGAGTGAAGAAGATCGAGATGATTTGGGGTTGGGGAAAAATTCACAACCCTCCTCGTTTTGCTAGATGGACTATTCCTAAGAGCATTGTATGAATATCCCTTTAATTCTTCCTTTCTGCAGTTTCAAAAAATGACTGTCTCAGCTGCTTAGACAGGTCCAAGCAAACAGCAACAAACTTTTTGATGCCATACAGTTCATCTCTGGTTATTCCGCGGCTTAATTCTTTTGAAGGCCTGCTGAGAGGTATGCAAAGTGCCAAACTTCAGGACTCTCCAAGCAATCTCTCCAGACAGCTCCTTAGCCAAGCACTTCAGATGCTGTAAATATAATCATCTATTTCTTGGATAAATAAAAAAAGACAGACATAGAAGGAAAAGGGAATCGGCAGCATTCTGTCAGTTCCATTATTTAGTCAAAAGCTGCAGCTATTTGGTGAAGCACAGAGTGAAAATTTGTGTCCTAAACCCTGCAGGTTTAATTTGGACCCTCCCACTGAGCTAGGATTTAGATCTTGAGCTGCCAGCTCCACTTAAAATACACCAGATTCAGCCACATACAGAAACAGTTCTTTTCTTTCTCCTTTCGCTGCCAGTGATTTCCCTGTGCTCCCCCTCATTCAAAGATGATGTTTTAAGTTAAACCGAAAGGCTCCCACTTTATTAGCATTCTTCTTCTTCTTTTTTTAAATCCCAATTGTAGCCTTCTGGAAAAGTTACACAAAAGCCATTCCTCTAAGGCAAACCATTAAAAAAGTAGAAATTAAATCTGATTTCTGCAATTCTCATACCCAAGAATGCTTTAATGCTTTCACATTTTTGACTTCCCTTTTAAAGGGACCTATTTTGGGGTGGGGGGGCATCACTTACCCATCCCAGAGTTTATAACAGTTATTAACCGTGGAAGATTATCAACCTGTCAAATACTGTTATCATGAGAGCCAGTTTGGTCTAGTGGCTAAGGCAATGGGCTAGAAACCAGGAGGCTGAGAGTTCTAGTCCCACCTTAGGCATGAAAGCCAGCTGGGTGACCTTGGGCCAGTCCCTCTCTCTCAGCCCCAAGAAGGAGCCAATGGCAAACCAGGAGATTGAGAGTTCTAGTCCCACCTTAGGCATGAAAGCCGGCTGGGTGACCTTGGGCCAGTCCCTGTCTCTCAGCCCTAGGAAGGAGCCAATGGCAAACCAGGAGACAGAGAGTTCTAGTCCCGCCTTAGACATGAAAGCCGGCTGGGTGACCTTGGGCCAGTCACTCTCTCTCAGCCCAACTCACCTCACAGGGTTGTTGTTGTGGGGAAAATAGGAGGAGGAAGGAGTATTTGGTATGTTTGCCGCCTTGAGTTATTTATAAAAATAATAAAGGCGGAATATAAAACAAATAAAATAAAAATAAATAAAATAAATAAGACATTTATTTTCCAAAGTCATTGTAATGAGCAAAGATTTTTCCCAACAGTGGATGACTCTTAACCATATGAACTTCTGCCAACTTTGTTTTCTTGTGATATCAACTGTAAGATTTTTTCTGAAACAATATATTCCAAATATTGTTGGAAGAATTACAAATGTTGCTGAACTCCAACAAAATGTGCATAATTGTGTTGTTGCAGTCATATTCACAGTTCAATCCACTGCTTTCTCAGGATGAAGAGTGATTTCTTCGGTCTTTCTAATTGTCTCTGCTCTGTTTCAGAGCAGAGGTTCCTAACTTAAGCCTTCTTAACTCAGTGCTCATGGAAACAGAAATACGTAGAAAGAGAACCAAACAAAAGGAAGAAGCCTATAAGACTATAATCAAAAGAGAAGAGACTTCTTGATGCTGGGAATGAGGAGGGGGGCAGGGGAAGCACAGAAATTAAACATTGATTGCTATCTTGCTATTTGCTTCCTGAGTTGACATTAGAAATCAATAGACTAGGAGAAGCGGGCTCATTTTGACTTTCCACCTTTGGAGAGAGATCTCTGGCCCAGCAAATTTTCTTGCTGATCTTTTCATTCAAAATCCATCTTGGGGTCACATGGTCACTGCAGGAGGTGGCCAGAAAGATGATGTATATTCTTCAGTGGGACCAAGGCTGGTACAACGTGGAAGAGACTTGTCCAGCGGTTACTGTTTATCTCAGCATTGATCTGCCCATGAAAATATCCAAATTGATACAAGGAAAAGCCATTTGCAGAGTACAAGTCTCCTCTTAAAGCTCCTATGCTGCCTTCAAAAATATTTCATTCCACATCTTACCTATCTATCTATCTGCCATTCCCACCTTTCTGTCCAGAAGGGAGGTGGCTAACAATAACAAATTAAACATAAGTACAGATAGTCCTCACTTAACAACCATTTGTTTCATGACGGCTCAGACTTACAACGGTGCTGGAAAAATTGACTTACGACTGGTCCTCACACTTACGCCTATTGCAGTGTCCCTGTGGTCACATGAACATGATTTGGGCACTTGGCAACTGGTTAGCATTTATGACAGTGACAGCAAACCGTGGTCACATGATCGTCATTTTCGACTTTCCCAGCCGGCTTCTGGCAAGCAATATCAATGGGGAACCATGTGATTCATTTAACTACCATGCAGTTCGTTTAATGCCTGCAGTGATTCACTTAATGTCTGCCGCAAAAAAGGTTGTAAAATCAGGTCAGATTCACTTAATGACCGCTTCTATTAACAACCAAAATTCCGGTCCCAATTGTGATCGTTAAGCGAGGACTACCTGTAGTTAAGATCTATTTTTTTAAAAAAAAGTCATTATTAGCTAAATTAAATCTAGAAGGCCAGGCCATAGATGACTCCTTTCCCAGAGATTGCAAGAATGAAAGAAAGTTGTCCATTTTCTTTTTCTCCAAAAGACAACCATTTTCTCTGTCTATTGATTTTTAATCTGTTTTGTCATATGTGACTTTAGAAGGATTGTCACTGTATCTACATTTGGAGAACTGAGTTTGCTATTAGTATATACAGTAGGTTAAAAACAATCCTGGTCCACAAAGCACATCTCCATTTCCTGTTTTCCCCAGATCTGGCTGTATCAAACCTCTTCCTGGAACTGCAGATACAATTCTACCAGTTCTCCACAGCAGAGGACAAGATGTCATCTTAAGCCCTGTAAGAAGGTTGGAAAGAAGTAAGTCCGTTGTTTGGAGCCATTGGTATGTTCAGTCTATTTATGAAGAACACGATACCACTAATGTAAATGGGATCTCAAAGTATAAGCAATAAAAAATCTACCCATGAAGACAAATTATATGGCAAAAAGAGAAAGGGTAAGACTTTTCAGAAGAACAAAGTAACTCCTCTTACTAGGCCAGATCACTTGGCTTGTTTCTACAAGTGGCCACTTAGTTGCCTCTGGAAGCTTTAAAATAATTATGAAGTCTTCTGAATTATATTAGCATATTTATCATCTCTCTCTCTCTCTCTCTTTCTCTCTCTCAATATTGGATATATATCTCTATCTCTATCTCTATCTCTATCTCTATCTCTATCTCTATCTCTATCTCTATCTCTATCTCTATCTCTATCTCTATCTCTATCTCTATCTATCTTCGAATTAGCTGCTGGGTGAATAGTCATTAATACACCAATCTTCCCCTTAAAAAATCCTTAATTCACCTTTGAAGCCAATGTCTACCACTATTTGTGGAGGTCATAAATTTTATTAATTGAATGCCATGGTTTCTAATTATGCCACTTTCCCATTGTTCTAGCATTTGATTCTCCTTAAATCACTCCTGCCTTTTTGGTGAATATTTTTGGAGACGCTGGACTGAAAATAATGGGTGAGAGTTAATTAATTTTAGCAGTGATGACCGGCGAGTGAAATTGTTCTGACTGAATTGTGCTCTCCTTGTCAAAGGACTAGACTCTAGTATGATTTCAAAGCAGATGTGAAGTCCGATTGCAGTGTCAATATATAAAGTCTGGTTGTGATGTTACTATATTCTTTGCTCTATTCAGCAACAGCTGTGGCACAGCTCTCATGAAAAATTATTCCACAAAGATACTCAGCTATGGATTTTCTCTATGAACTCTGACTGTCTCCAGATCTTTTTCTGTTTTTTTACTACAGCTACTTATTTTTTTTCTAGATAAGTACGGTATCAGGTTTGCCTTGATCCATGCTCTGCTGGAACTTCTCAAATCACTGCCAAATTCTGCTTTGATATTGGTGGAGCTAACTCAGGACTTCTGTTAATCTTACCCAGCTCTCTTGACTTCTCTTGAAATTCCTCAGGTGTTTTGTGTAAATAACTATGCCGCCACATTAGTGTTGCATTTTTGTTCTAAACAAATTCAGCAGACAACGTGGAACTCTGTGGAATTTCTTGGGGTGAGGGAAGAAGCAGAATTTACTTAGTTTGGAAACCATTTGGAAGTTGAACATGATCCCAATTCTGTCAGCCCATTCCATGTGTCCTCAATTCACACTGGGTCTTGCATCTAACAGAGTTGTTATGTGCAGGCCAAAATTAAGAAACAGTGAAGAAAATGAAAATTGTTCCACCTAACTAAAGAGAGAATACAGAAAGACCAGAATTGTAATTATGGATTTGTCATGAACTCTGGTTTCTGCTTGACTGAGAGGTCCCTGTGGGGGAAGGTGATTTAACTAACCTTTCTTGGTACATTACTGGCCACCACCACTATTTCTCTATTTTTTTCAACTAGGCTTTGCCTAAATCTTCATATGATTGTAACAGTGAGTTAACACCTGCATCTTCCACAAGGGGCCAGACTTCTTTGCAAAAACTCGATGATGATGATGATGATGATGATGATGATGATGATGATGATTTCTAGGTCTGGAAATTCTAACTACACTTTGCTTCAATTCCTTGGCCACTATGATTACAGGAAGAACAGCCAAGGTATTTTTTTTAATGTTCTCGTCTCGTTTCGTGTCAGAAATGCAGGAAATAAAAAAGGGAAAAATATTAATTAAAATTTAAAAAGTTAAAACATTTAATAAAAATATAAATTTTATATAACTCTAGCCCAATGCTGGGCCACATTGATGGCAGAGGTGTTTCCGGCCAATAAGTCACTCTGTGTGCATGTTGGTCCCAAAGGGTAAAAGTTTGAATATTGCCGCATTCGCTGCAAGTATCCTTGCCCTCAGGGAGGGACCCCCATTTTTCCATATTATCTTTAGTTCTGACCAAACCAGTGTGCAATCTGTTTAAACATCTCCAAACCGTCCACTCCTCCTCCGAACCTCCGGGCAGCTCCTCAAGCGGTTCTATCCAATTGTGAAGATGTTTTGCTTGAGAATTCCATCTTTTTAATCGTTCTGTTTGAGGTGTAATAGCAATCTCCACAGCGCAGTCTAAGAAGCTCCTTCTTGACTTCAGTCTTTTTGTAGGAGGTACTCGGTCAAATAATGGGTGTGCCGGATCATGTAACACCTTTCCATATTCCACTCCTTGTGCCACACTCCTTCTAATGCCTGGCGGGGTTATTCCCACCAAGATATATAATTTATCAAGTGGAGTGGGGCATAAACATCCAGTAACAATGCGGCATGTATCACTAAGCACCCTATCCACCTGCGTAGTGTGTGCAGAGCGGCCCCAAACAGGGCAGGCATACTCTTCCGCCGAGTAGCACAATGCAAGGGCAGCCGTGCGTAGAGTAGTAGGATGAGCACCCCAAGAAGTACCAGCCAACTTTCTGAGGAGATTATTACGGGTGGAAATCTTTTGTTTTAAATTGCAACAATGTCTTTTAAAGGTTAACGTTCGGTCCAATTTTTCTCCGAGGTAGCATGGCGTCTCACAATGTACGAGACTCACTCCATCCCAGATAACAGCAATACTTTTTTATGTTAACAACGCCATTAAAAACATTAACACCACTACCAACAGGACAGGACGTCAGACTATGTCTAGACTCTTTCAGCCATGGTAGTTGATGGTGAAGAACCTTATCTCAAAGAAAGGCATGAACCAAAAGAGTAAAGAACACCCTCCCCCTTCCTATTTGGTGACTCTTTAGGCCAGAGATCACAGCTTTGGAGCACAGCACAGATTTCCTTCTCCAAAGGAACCCTAAAATTCCCTCACCCCCTCCCTAATCGCGCGGGTAATATAATATGATTGTATAATTGAATTTACATGATTGTAAGCCACCTAGAGCCCTCCATTAGGGAGGGGATAGGCGGGGTATAAATAAGATAAAATAAAATAATAAATAAATAAATAAATAAATAAATAAATAAATAAAATAAAATAAAATAAAATAAAATTAGGCAATTTGTTCCATTCTGAAAATGCCTGAAATCTCATAAAATCTCCCTATCTTTTGGTGTGCCCATCTGAAATCTTGCAAAATTTTGAGCAAGAACATTAACTTCTTGAAAGCTTTAAGGATGTTTTGAGATTCTGGCTCCTTTTTTAGAAAAAAATATTATTTTGTTGCCCATGTCTGGTCTACCTGCTATATCCCCGTGGTCCCCAAACATACAAATATAAGTCAAATGCCCCTCCCCCAAGTGGGAAAACGTTTCCCAAAGAGTTTTGATCTTGGTTGTTTCTCTAGGATCTGCGACTACTGACTAGGTTGAAAGTGGTGCCAGTAGGCAGAGTAGAACGGTTGTCTGACATTTCCACTGGAGAGAAAATTGTGTGGCTTTATCAATTTGCCTGTGTGGATCTGCGGTCCTTACCTTGTCATACATAATTTCCTGCACAGCATGCCTTGCCCTTTAATCAATCATGATTTGTTAATCAATCACAATTTGTTCTCTGTACGAAAGTTCAGCATGATGGCGGTGCTACACCACTGTTCAGAGTAGCTGACTAGCGCAGTCATGGTGACGACTTTGATGGCATTATATAAATAGGGGCTTGCCCGCCCTCCACAAAACTTACCAAGCGCATGTTAGGAAACCGATCATGCAGCTTTGAGCAATAAGGTTTATGAAGTCCCACGAGCCTACGCTCCTTTATCATTTTCCCAAAGAGCTGTAGGAAATTACTGGATATTCCACTTCTTATAATTATGGCCTATGAGAGTAAAATTAGCATCCAGCTCATACTGTGAAGGAACACAATAAATCTGTCATCAACTTTTTGTCAGGATAAAATAAACGTATGTCGGATTCAGCAGTTACATTTGTATAGGCCCTGACTAAAGAGAACAATGATGTGGAAAAGCAAAATAAATGCAAATTCAACGGGAGCCCCATCATATTAGAATATCCGTGATACTGTGAGCTAACTGGGTCTAGCCTTGTTAGACATTATTAGCTCCAACAATATCTGGAACGATTAATGATAATTATCCTGTCATCATTCTCTGTAAGGTTTTGTTGTTTTTGTTTCCTTTCTGTAGGGTACCAAACCTTTGAACATTATCATTTGTATTTATCTTTGAATTCTTGACTTCCCAGATCATCTCCCCACACAACAGCTTGTTTCTCCTCCACGTTAGATCAAGCAGTGATGCTTATTTATCCTCAATGCCTCCAGAAAGAAATGCTCATTTCTTGTCTGAATCTCATTGGGAGAAGTCAGACTGAGTGTCGAGCCTGAAGAAAATATACTACACGCAGGAAGAGACAACTGAGGCTGTGTGTTGTTGGCTTCCAGTTTGGCATCACAAGTAATAGCTCCTCGCTGGAGAAATAGAAATATCAGTTCACTGGCCTTGTTGGCCTGCTGTGTATTTGAAAACGAGACTTTAACCATGAATAAGAAGTCCAGATCCAGAAGACTGGGGCTGTAAAAGGTAAAGGTTCCCCCCGCACATTTGTGCAGTCGTGTCCGACCCTAGGGGGCCGGTGCTCATCTCCGTTTGTTGGCCGAAGAGCCAGCGTTATCCGAAGACGCTTCCACGATCATGTGGCCGGCATGATGCGCGCGGAACGCTGTTACCTACCCACCGAAGCGGTACCTATTCATCTACTTGCATTTGCATGCTTTCGAATTGCTAGGTTGGCAAGAGCTGGGTCGAGTGCGGGAGCTCACTCCATCACGCAGGGCTAGGGATTCGAACCTCCGAACTTGCGATCTTCCGATCGACAAGCCTGGCATCTTACCCGATGAGCCACCACGATGTCAGACTAGGGCTGACATTCCTTTAAACTTCTAGGAATTTGCCGAAACTCTTGAGCTAGGTTTGAGCTGATTCCCCTCCCTAAAATTTGGGTATGGATAGAGTACGTTCCATTTCATAGTCATAAAATCAATGTTTGATCCATATCATGGCTATATTTCTGGGTCTGAGGGGACCCTGGAAAAGTACTTATTTTGATCATCACCATTTTTTCCTCCTCTGCAAGAGAGCTGGCTAATTACTTAATTAAATAATCAACAGCCCTCTATCCTCCCTTTCTGCCACTACATGGCAGTCAAAGTTTGTTGGGATATAGAACTGGAGGTAGAGAAAGGCTTAGTGATGGATGGAGAATGGCAGGTAGGAATGGGGTTATGACCAGTATTCCTTTCCACCCCCCACCCCACCCGCCTTTCTGGATTCCTGACCTAAAAATATCTCCTTGCTTCTGAGGTCCTGGTCTCAGAGGCTGACTCCAACCCTTTTCTTCAACAAATCCTTCAAAGCACATCAAGAACTTAAGTTCTGCTTTAGTTTTATTGCAGAGTTATCTGTCATCCGGGTGATAAATTAACTGTGCTTTTTTATTCAATGTTTCTCTTTCCATTTATGTAGGATCTCATTTCTTCCCAGAATTTAAGCTCAGCTGGAAAGGATAGTCATGTTTTCAGTTCCATCACCCTGTCACTTTCTACTGATCTGTTATCCAAAATTATTCTTCTGGTTGCTGCATTATATACTTTGAAGTAGAAAGGAAGGTTATCTCTCTTCTTTTTTAAACTGAGAATTGCATTTACTTCTAAAATAATTCGCAAAATCCATACACAAGAAGTAAATTAAATAATGGCAACAGCCAAACATGATTTCTTATGGCAACATAATCTCATTTTATTCATTTTGACAGAATTCACCAAGCAATGTCTACTTGCTTTTCTGCTAAATCGTTATGAGGTTTGCGAAGTTTGGAACAATATTGCAAACTGGGCACTTGCCTAAACAACTTCTGTGTTCCCTCAAGAGCTGAATAATTGTAAATCAATTATTTCAACCCCATTTTAATATTTGTTTTAATAGTTGTAAAGTAACATCTCAGCTTCAGAAAATAGGTGAAAAAAAATACTGGCAACACATTTGCGCCATCGTGATTTAATTGGGGCATGGACTACAAAATTTTCACTGCTGTATCTCAAAAGGATCAAATTAGTCTTGGCAGCTTCATGATATCAGTTTTGCAGAGTTTAATGAGATTATGCTGTATTAGTTAACTGGTTTTCAATAATATTTAACATTAAAAAGAGAAATGACTTGTAGCAGTTGTGACCATCCTTATTTCCTTGGATGGTTAGTTTAATCAGAAAAGATTAGCAAATAATGTCTGTGGAGTTTATTTAAAACAGTGATAACCTCTGAAACACAACATGCATAAGCTGGAGTTGTTTATAACCAGGCATCTGGTGAAAATTCAGTGAAAATATATTCATGAGAGAGATACTGACCCAGGTGGGGTGGGGTGGGGATCTCAGGAAGGGTCTGCATGGCTTGGAATGGGCTGACTTTCCATTGGGGCAGCAATGAAAGCAGATCTAGTACTCTTCCCTGTTCCTTGAGTATTTTGGGGGAGGATATGAGATGATGACAGTTCTGTTTTCAACAGCCCTCCCCCCATGACTTTGAGTTCAAGCTACCCCACTTTTTCAGGAGCAATCTAATGTACAGTATATAGGCACAATGGTACCACAGTGAATTTAAATATGAATGTGTTTGCTGCCACCGTGGGATGTGTATTGTGTTTTTAGGGTGTTTAATTCTGTAAGCTGCCCGAGTCACCATGTGTGAGTTGGGCGGCCTTATAAATTTAATAAATAAATAACAAATAACAACCTAATCCAGAGGTGAGCTTTTCCTGAGGTTTCTCCAAAGAAGCTCTTACATTCTCAGCCAGTTCTAAACCATGCCAAGGCAAGTTGGCCTATCACTACCGTATTTCTTAATACTTCTGTGCCTCAATTACTCGTATTCTAGTAAACTACCAATAATTATTTGTGTTTCTTTTGCTGATTTATCAATGCTCCCATAAAAGATTTCTTCAGTGCCCAGACATTGGGAGCAAGAGCCTGGATGGGTTGTCCCAAGAGACTAAGCTAAAATACGGTTTGGAACAGAGCTTCAAGATGGCTTGCTCAGCCCTCTGGAAGTTCACTCCCCTTCAAATCCAGATGTTCCCCACATTTATCATCTTTAGGGAAGCTGTTAATATTTGGCTTTTCTGGAATCTTTTGGAGACTGAACACCTCGTGCGTTGCATGGCTGCTTTAATCCAGGTCTAGTCTTAGTTTTAATTTGTTGACTTTGGGGATTTGGGAAGTAATGGTTTAAGGCGTGGTGTTTGTGAACCACCTAGGGTTTTCATAACATGACAGGATACAAATACTGAAGTAACATTATACTCTAATCTCCTTTCGCATCTCTTTTAGGAAAAAAAAGCTTCAATAATAAAGATGTGTTTAAACACCGTCTTGGAAAAAATGGGATGATCTTACTTGTAATAATTGATAGTGTTACTGGGGCATGAACAGATCTAGTAATGCATCCTGTATTTCATTGATTGATTGATTCAACTGAGAGCCACCTCTGACCTCATCCCAGTGGCCCTCGGCCTACTTGATATCTGGGCTATTTTAAGACAGAAGCCAACCAGTAGACTAATTACTGGTCTTCGTTCATTTGGGCTAGCCTGGGAAACTGGCAGGATGCTTGTCAATTTCACTCCGGCTCCCAAACTTCCTAAATCGGTCAGTAATTGTTGTGTTTGCTAAGTTAACATACCTAAACTAGGGATGTAAAAAACAGCACGCGGACCACTGGATTTCTTGTGTGTGTGTGTGTGTGTGTGTGTGTGTGTGTTGTGTTGTTTGTTTGTTTAAAAAAACACTTCATTCCCACGTTTGGTTTCACTGCCTGTTAATTCAAGATGAATATTCCAGCAGCCCCAGAGGATCTATGAATGGCAGACTTTGAAAAATCAAGGTTATAAGCTCATGCCTTTATACCTTACAAGAGCAATCCTACTGCGCTGTTGGCATAGGATGCCAGCTTATTTCTGGCAATCTCAGACCGGTGATTAAATCGAGGAGTTAAAAGGCACTTAGAGAGCCTGAGGCATAATGTTCTCTACAGGGGGCGGTTATAATTGTATTCCTTCTTGCCTCCAACTCTGCGCATTTCACAAGCATTGTTTGCTTTGAAGTGAGCAGCAGTGAGGCTCACCTCATGTGATGGAAAGAATAGGAATAGGTCCTCACTTGCCCAGGGCATGTGAAAAATTACTAGCTCTGTATATGTTATTAACAGGGGACTTTATTATTGTTTTGAGGAACTGGAAAAACTAGACATATAATCATGGGGAAAAACACATTCACTGCTGTTGATACCCACTGCCTTGACTTTTATTTTCTTAGCTCCCTTCAAATCTGGCTTTCCAGCTCAAGAGAGGTTGCCTTTGTTAACAATGTCCTTAGTGCTCTTCAAGCATTAGTTAAATGCAGACATGGAGATGTGACAAGGGGCGGGATTGCTCTTGTTCAAACCTCCACACCTCACTTTTCAGAGTTGAGAAGCTCTGAAGAATCCCTGACCCAGCTATCAGCTGAGCCCCATCCCAAACCTTCATGGATTGAGAATCCTGGGCCCTTAGGATTCAACCTGTGGAGGATCGTAACCTGTTTCAGTACAAACCTGTATGGTCAATACAGAGAGATTGGGATGAGTTACATATCCTTAAAGATGTGAAGGTCTGGCCTGGGGTTTGTGTGTGTGTGTGTGTGGGGGGGCAATAGAAATCAGTCAGAAAAGAATGGAGTTTAAAATAGGAGCAATGGGGGATTATATAAAATACTTCCTAATATTTTTGCTTTAAGTTACTCTAATATTTTAAGTTCCACTTTAAAACTGGAAGAAATCAGTCTCTCTTTGGATAGATTCACAACAAATCAATCAATAAATCATCTTATGGAGGGCTAGAGAAGGCTGTGCCTGGATCTAACTCTGCTTGGTGCATATGTGCTGAAACATGACTCAGGAATGGCATATTTTACAGAAACAGAACTATGCTGTGTTTATCTTTTTCTCCATGACTTCCTATTTATGGTCTGATGAAGGACCGTAGTTCCAGAATAAAAATACTTATTTTGTTACTTAACACCCTTCTCCAGAAAGTAACTTGACAAGTAACTTGCCAACAACAGGTTCCTACGTTCCATAGATCAATCTGAATTGTTTCTCTAATATGGCATATATGGCAAGTGGAATGTATGACCAATAACAAAAACACATCTGGAGAAATGTCCAACTCAATCAAGCCACTGTGCCCTATTTCTGATCTTCTAGAAAGTGCTCCTGGGGATTCATATGGTCAAGGCATATGAATGAGGAATTCCTTCTCCTCATCCCATCTATTAAACCAGAGCTTTCCAAACTGTGTGTCGCGACACAAAAGTGTGTCACCACACACAGTCTGCTGTGTCGCCACACAACCCGGAAGCGCTGATCATCATCAGCGCTTCCAGGTTTTCCCGCGGCGACACACCAACGGCGGCACGCAAAAACCCTAAAGTGGCAGCAGTGCTTCCGGGTTTTTGCACGCTGCTGCAACGGCAGCACTTCCGGGTTTTCCCGCAGCGACACACCAACGGCGGTTGGTGTGTCGCCGCGGGAAAACTTTGGAAAGCCCTGAATTAAACTATGTGTCACATTCCTATGGATTAGCAATGGGTTGTGTTTGAAGGTCTCCTTCCTGCAGATGAAACTGTTCTAACTAAGAAAGGGAATTTGTATACTAATTTCTAACAACTCACTGGTTCCACAGCTACATACACATTCTTTGAATCAACATGTATGCCAAAGCCCAGACTATTTTTGCTGAACAAACGGATGCTGGAAGAACATACCTGATGTGTAATGATAACATCCCTGCAGTTATTATGAAATATAGAAAATAGATGCTCACAATGTGTGTGTGTGTGTGTTTGTGTGTGTTTGTGTGTGTATCTCACCAGACCAGTTAAGGACTCTATGCTTGCCATATTTAAATATGAACAGATCTTGCCAAAAAACCATGCTTTGGGTGAATGAGAATGGAAACTCCCTGAAACACAGTGTAAATTATTTTAAATTGTAGCACTTCTCCATGAATGAGCCATTCAGGATGGTTGGCTTGTGCATACATTTGATAAAAGATTTGCAAAAGAGAAATGTTTATTGCTGTTTGGTGAACCCTATACATTGTGATTTATTAGGTTTCTGGGTTTGTATGCAGATGTGGAGTCTAGATGACATGACTTCCGGTGGGGACATGGCGGACTGAACAGCTGTGCCTGGAATCACCCCATCTGTGATCCGGACGGAGCCAGAAGATCGCAAACAGCGTTCGCGCTCCACTGGAAACAGCAAGCCGGGAGGCTGGGACGTCACCATTTCAAAGCCGCGCTGTAGCCTTAAGTACGCATACCCTAAGAGAGGCTTTCTACAGCAAGGAGAAGCGGGTTCTCTTGGTGCTCATCATTATTCTTGGGATCAATTTTTTTAAAAATTAAGGGTTTAAGAATATTTATCTGGATTGCTTTTAGGGTTTGGCTGATTTTATTTATCTTTAACGATTTGGATTAAGATTATTAAGGTATAATAAAAAAACAGTGTCTGGTTTTGTGATGGAATGTGTCTCTGAGGGGGAGGTGATGTTATGGAGCTTGCAGGCGAAGGAGAAGGGGGTGCTTTCCAGGGAGAGAAGGAAGTCAGGCCAGATCTGCCTTAGAACACCTGGGGTTTTTCCCCAGAGAACTGGTTAGCAAGACTTAGTTTGGCAAGATTCTGTGTAAGGTAGAACAATAAAGATCTAGAGCTTCATTCCGGGCTCAGCGTTGTTTCTTACCCTAACCCACAACATGTTTTAGGTTTAATATGATTAAGATTATTAAAATTGTTGTATGATCAAGTACAATGGCAGACAATTTATATGTTTTTTAGTTTGATCTTAATTATAGTAGACAGGAATGTATAGAATAGTAGTAGGAGGGAAATAATTAAATAAATGTTATCTTTGGGGTGGGGAAGTTGATTAGGAGGTTTATATATATATTTTCTTTTAATATAAGGGGAGGGAGCAACTGTATTTAGTGATTTTTATAATGTGCCAGTGGAATGATTTATAAAAGTAATGCGATTTTGGTTTAATATAGAGTAAGGGATTGATTATGGAAAATTGTTCTATGTCCTTGCTGTTAAAAGTCAGAAGTCATCTCTTTTTGTAATTTTGAAAAAAAAATTCTCTTGTGTTTCTATACTTTTTGAGCTTTTTTCTTTGTAGTTTTTTGTTTTTCTGTAGCTTTTATCTTTGCTTGAAACTTAATAAAATTCTTATAAAAAAATGAGTACCTGCATTTTGAAAATGCTCCACTTGCAAGCTTCCTGCACACAAACACCATTTCAAGATAGCATATGAACAGTGCGATGATAACAGACCTCAGGAATTGATGCAGATGAGTGCCTATTGAAAATGTTGTTTGTTCTTCATTTTCAAAGAACATAATTTGTTGGGGAAAAAAGCTTGAAGCCATCTGGATGGTGTCTGATGGAAGGAATATCTTTTGGTTGCACAACAAAACTCCTAAACTCTATGTAGGTATAACTTAAATTCATCTCTTACTTTCTATTTTGACTGCCTATCCAATAATTTTACATTTTCCAACTCCTCTTGGGATGAGGGAGAAATTCATTTATTTATTTCAAATCCAGTGAGTGTACCAGTTAAAAACACATCCCATCCAATAAAAATGAAGAAGGCCCAGGGACTAATACACTGGGCCATTTAATAAAATTCCCACAGAGGTACATTCTCCCTGATCTACTGCCTGGGGAAGTCTTCAAGGCCATTTAAACAATGGCAGGGATATTGTTCCAGATGGCAGGTGATGCAACAGAGAAGCCATATTGCCTGGATCCCATCAGATGACACTGTTTTAAAGGTGAGGCCTGGAGGATGCCCACTGTGTCAGATCATATTGGATGAGCAGAAGCACTTAAAGGATTATTTGATTCCTGGATTGATTTAATTTGCAATTCCCTGACCAATTCGCAAACTGCAATATTTTCCATTGTACTTTTCTGAGGAAAAATTGCATACACACATGTGCATAATTGAAGGCACATTCATAAAAATGCATATATTAATGAATGTTGAAAGAAAAAGGTTTACCTTAGCAGAATTCTGTATGTTCCAAAGATGAACAGAACTGATTCAGAAACAGAATTGAGAGAAGTTTAGGAAAATTTTAGCTGAGGAAAACCAAAATGGATAGAACCCTCCTGCTCTTGATACCAGCTTTGGAAATGGATTTGTCACAAGTGGTTAGGTTTCCATGACTGAAATGGTTTTGCACCTTTTGTAAGGAAGATAATCAGTTCTACTGGGAAGCAAGCATACTAAGCAACTCCACTGTTACACAGCGGAGGTGAACAATCTGCAGCCCATGGACTGCCTCCCCCAGCACCCCATTGATGGCCCTCAAGATCCTTCTGCTGAAGTTGCAAGTTGTTGTTGCTCACTGAAACAAGTCCTCTGCTAAAGTTGCTTCAATCATGTTCTTGAATTAATTCCCATGATGCCCAGTGGACCTTCCTGTGATGAAAAGGTGCATAGAATTCTAACCTTATTCCTTCAAATCTTTAGATTCAAGCAATGGATCCATGCCCATTGTCCAAGGGTTGCACAATATTTCTGCTGTACTTGTTAACAATATTGGCTGTCCATTTGATCAAATGTTTCCCTTGCTATATAAAACAGCTGATGGTATAAAAGTGTGACATGCATCATGTACACAGAGCAAGATGGATGTGACCTCATTTTCTCTGGACCAATTACAGTAGATCTGGACTAGCACTCAAGTGTAAGAAGCAGAACATCTGGTGTTTGTGCTACCAGTCCATTCCTTGCAAAACCAGAGAACTGATAGTTCAGGAATGCATTAGATAAAGCTGATGCAATTATCCAAAGTTGCATCACTAGCAGAATAGTGAGAATATTGGATTTTGGAATATGCTACCCCCAGGGGTAAGACAGGTCCCCACTCTCCCGGCCTTCCAGAAGGGGGTTAAGACATGGTTATGACACCTTGCTTGGGATGGGAGGGGGGATAGCCATTCGCTGGGGTGGTTGGCACCGTGATGGTGCCAAGAATAAGATCTTCACTTGCCATCTTGAATTTTATATTTTATATTTTGTATTTTTACATTTGGATTTGTATTTATATGTATTTATATTTATATTGTATTGTTTTTTAACTATTTGTGATTTTTATCATCTGTAAGCCGCCCAGAGTCGTTGTGTGTGAGATGGGTGGTAGAGAAGTGTGACAAATAAATAAATATGTTTGCTAGATGCAGAGAATTTGTGCAACAGATGGGCAGCCACATAGACCTGCTTTGTGGGCCTCAGCTGACCATTCCAGATAACAAAAGTAGAATTTCTTGCACTTGACTTCTCATTAAATCTAAAAGTTAATCAAAGATTCAGAAGTAGTCAAATGTGCCTTTCTCCCCCATTCTTACAAGCCTTTGAGGAATTTTCAGAGATTCATTCTGTGAGATTTCTATCACGAAAAGATTGCTCCTCTGCTGGAGGAATTCCCAGAGAACTAGTTAAAGTTGACACTTTGGCCTCTGGGCTCTACAAGATAGGAATGACTGGGACTTTATTTACAACTGAGAATTGGGCTGATAGGAACCTGGAGCTGTTTTCAAGTCAGACAGCTTTCTCCCAGTTTATGCTTGCATACAGCTCTTTTTTGTAGCTTAGGGAGTTATAAAGTATGCCCTGCTAGCCCTGTCAAGTCTTCTTGTTTCAAAACCATGTTTCCTAACAAGTGTAAAAGCCTACAAATAATGAGAAGGAAATAAGAGATCGGAAGAAAGAGATGTATGATAGGGAAGTTGGAAGGACATCATATTTTCTGCTTTTTATCATAAAAGCATATTTGCTCCTCTACAGGCAGAATAAGGATGCAATCAGAAAACATGCGTACAGCAAATCCATGGCCATACATCAATCTGGCCAGGTGCATGTTGCACACACAAATACTTCTCAGCAGTCCTGGATAGTCAGGAAAAAGATCAAGGGCTACCATGCAAGGGGGAAGCTGTATAACAAAAGGACATCTGCACATTAAAGTCTCAGTTTCAGTCATTGGCCTCTCCAGTTAGAGTTATAAATGACACTTGATAGAACTCTTTGAAAGTCATTGCCAGTCAGGTAAGCAAATCAATGGTTCTTTTTGATACTCATATGTTTGCCTGGTTTGATTTCAGTCCACTGCAGGCTCAAAGCAACATGTTTGCCAATATAAATCACGAGAATTCAGAACATTTTACCTGTGTTGTACCAGAATGTTGAAGCCTCCCATGCCTGAGCTGTCAAAAGGTCCCTTTTCTGCTCCTCTAAGACCCTAGGGCAGTGTTTCTCAAACTCGGCCTCTTGAAGATGTGTGGACTTCAACTCCCAGAATTCCCCACCCAGCACATCTTCAAGCAGCCAAAGTTGAGAAACACTGCCCTAGAGATCAAATGGGCAAGACAAGAGTTATCAGTCAAATCTTTTAACATCTTCAGACACAGCCCCATTTAGAAAATATTAAGCACTAATTTATCTGCAGGAGACTTGGTGGAACTGAATCACAACATACAGACCCAACAGTTAAGAGCTGTACTTTATCTCTTAATAATATTAATATTCTCCCTTCCTGATTTACTAGTTTAATATTTTATGTCATCATCACCAACAGCTATAAACACTCTCAATATCTGGGACTCAAATAATATTTAACAATGTTAAAGCAGAAAATAAACAAAAGCCTTCACTCTTGAGACAGTAGTTTCCTGGTGAGACTTTAAAAGAAAATCAACTGTTGATGATTGTGAAATGTACATTTCTGTTTGTCCTTCCAAACCTCACATATTCCCCCAAAGGTTAAACTATACATGGGCACTAACAAATTTCCTTCCTTCCCTTCTTTTAGATAAGTGCACCAGGGAGCCAACACTGCATTTTATGTGTCATCTTGCTTTTGAAACAAGTCAGAAGCTTGGAAGATATTTGCTGATCCTATCATGGATGCAAAGGTAAATGGACAGTGACTGATTCAATTAACCGATAACATCTATTACCACCATGCCAAACAATCTACTCAGAGTCAGTAGCAAGATGAGCAAACCTAAAGATATGTGCATGGCATTACTTCTTGGAATTTTCCTTCTTAACTCCCGTGTTGGCCCAAGGTGGACACTTAGAGATAGTGGAAGAGAAGGGAGGAAGAAGCTCAGAACATCTTACGTGAAAAAGGAGGCTACGATGTTTTACTGTAATTCACTATATTTATAAAATCTACAGTGCACTAGGGAGAGTTTCCAAAATGTTGTTTCTTCTAGAAACTATAGGGAAATATTATCACTGTATATTCATGCTTTCCAAAGACATCAACAACCATGTCAATGCCCACCCCCATATCTGATTTATTTGAATTCTTAACATATTCTGCAAAACTGGATGCAAATGAGAAAGAATAAAAATGATGCAATTCAGTAGGTAGGATCACCCGCTGTCATTGTCTGTGCTCAGCTGGTACTTGGATGAGAATCTAGGACAGCAAGCTAGACTTTGAAGTTGAAAACTCATCCTGGGAGAGTGCAATAACTTTTTACATTTAGGCAACCAACAAAAAGCCAGTTGGCTACATCCTGGATCTGTGAACATGTTTTAAAACAAAGAATAGCTTGGAGAGTTGTCAGTTAAAGATATGCCTGAAAAACACCTAAACAAAAGACAGAAGTTGGTCCATGATTAAAAAAAGGAATGCAACATCCACTCTTCTCCAATACTATTTTTTTTTAAATCAGCAACCAAAATGCATCCTTTCCCCTCACTCCCGACAATGCACAATCTTTTGAATTTCCCAAAATCTCATGAGCCTGGATAGTAGAAGAAGCAGGATGTGAAAGAAACTGCAGAAAAATCCAAGATTAGGTCAGGTGCTGTGACTATGAGGTCTCCTGTTTAGATGGAAATAGTCCTTCCTAGTATTTGAGATTCCTAATGACATGGGAGAAAGTCCTATACTGCACAGATGTCCTTACAGCTTTAATGATTTTGCTTCATGGTAAAGAATTGAAATACAAAGAATGGTAAATCTGATCTCCATGTGTGCCCACATCTAAGATCCATCCCTCAAACTTCTTCAGAAAGGTAAGATAGGGACATGTGTCATAGAACTCTTCATATTAAAAGGACGGTTGGAATATATGAAACAACTGCATTTATTGCAGCATAAATTGTCCATTTGGAAAATATTTTCATTTGCTACAACAGTAGACAAATCCAGATGGCCAGCTCCAATTAATCTGAGTTCAGTTTTTAATATGCAATCAATCAGTAGAGCATTTAATCTCATCTGTTAATTAAACAAGACTTTTTTCTTCAAAAGAGAATTGCATGGCACTTTAAAAACAAGTTCTGCCAGACTTCTGAAGACATTACTCAAACTGTGTTTATTTTTATTTTATTTTAAATATTTATAGTCCTCCCAATATCCAGAGGATTTCATAAAGGACTGAAAAATAAGATGGAGTGATGACTGATTGACTAAGCCCAAAATTCACAGCAGAAGCCAATATGCACCTGCGTGACATCGAGTCTTGAGTAGGTACCAATCAAAGAGAATATCTGTAGCTCAGGGTTGAACTGTGGAGTCCTTGGTGCTCTCTGAACCTTGTTGTTGTTGTCTTGAAGACGTTTCATTGCCAGAGTAGGCAACATCTTCAGTGCGAAAAGGGAGTGGGACTTGCTCTCTGTTTATATACCATGGCTTGTCCTGCTTGTGTTGGTGGAGGTGTTGTTCTCCCCTTGAGTAGGTGCATAATGGAAGTTTAGCAGGAAAAAATTAAAGTAGCAAGCCTGAATTTCCAATCTGAACTTGCAGTGTCATTTTGCCTGCAGCTGAGACGGTTGCCCTGAATAGCTTCACTGTTAAGAACCAAGGATGGCAACCGTTGAACAGGTGTTGTTCCTTCAACATCTGAATTTTGAAGCCTGACTTTAGTGTTCCCCTCCATTAGCTGCTTCCTTCTGAGCCAGAATTGCCAGCTAATTAAACACAAAGTGAACAGTTGAAGATTTATGCTCAGGTCAAACATCTGTGGAACTTTAGGGATGCCACCCCTATTACCAATTTTCCAGCAATAAACAAGACAAAATTTAGCAGGAGTTTCATATGTGTAGAACTGTAGATATAAGAGAAGAGGTGCACAAAAAGACAGTTACCATTTCTGGTGTTCACGTCTCTCTGATTATAATGAACAATAAAAATAGCGATGATTGTCAGATTTCCCATATGAAAATTGTTTTGGCAAATTGCATCCTTTACCAGCGAGGCTTTCTCACGGTGACGTGAAGTGCAGGTGCAGATAACAACGGTCACGTGTGTCTTGTTATGGCTAGTGCCCACACAAGCAATGGGAACTTCCCATGAGAACAATTCCCCCTGAAGCCTCCGTGGGAAGCCCTGGGAGAACCGGGAGGGGGAGATCACGTGCTTGCTTAGATGCAGCACTGCCACCTTGTGCTATGGCCTACACAAAGGCCTGGTGTGTGTCACACCCAACTTCCAGCCAATCAGAAAGCTGGAAGAACTGAATATCTAACCATGCAAAATGGTGTTCTATGCTTCTTGACTTTTTGTGTCTTTAGCCATGTAGTTCTTCACGTGTATTCTACTTCTGAGGACTGGGCAGTGTGAGCTATGCCTGGCTTTGGGTATAGGCCGTGGCATCAGCTCTGGCCCTGGGATCAATACACGGAACTCTGCTTATACATTTGTTTTTGTTTTTCCTTATTGCAATAATGTAACATATGCATTTATTGCCTTAACTATATCTGCATTTAGATATAAATGCAAAGTAGAACGGGAATTCAACACAATGTTGAATTCCAGGAAATTTGCATTGGATTACAGCCTCATGCCTAAATTTGCACTTCGATGAAAATGTACATGTTCCAAAACTGAAAATAGAATTTTGGAAAGGGAAAGTTTAGAATGAAAATTTAAAGGTAACATAGAACACCATGAAATGTTGCACATTAATTTCATTTCAAAGCTCTGTGACAGAAACTGAAAAAATCAGGGAGAAACTGCAAAACTGTGAAAGAGGCAAGAATATTGCAACATCCTGAAACAGTTATGAAAAGTCTTGTATTTAAAGGACCAGAAAAAGCATCAAACTAAATGGTTTGTTGTGAATGTGGGATGTGACTGAATGGGGTGCTGAAGAGCAGATGCAGGCCAATATGAGAGTGGGAGATTTGGGGAAATTATTCTTCTTTTTCTTCAGGAAACTCCTTTCTTAACCTGGGTATCTCCAGATGCATGGATTTCAGATCCCAAAATTTATCAGCCATCAGGGGTGGAACTAGGGTCTGTGTCACCTGGGGCAAACATGGATTCCGCGCCCCCCCATGGGTTATTTTGTTGTGTTGGCGCCCTCCCAGCGTGGCACCTGGGGCACATGCCCTGCTTGCCCACCCCCTAGTTGTGGCCCTGTCAGCCATTGTGCTACTGCACCCAGAGTGACATCTACTGCTCACTAACTGTATACTGGTGGAGGCTTCCCATTGCTCATTATTTTGTAGACAGCAAAACAGTGTAGTTCACTGAGTCCCAGACAGGACACTATTCTTGTTTGGGTAACCTGCTCAGGTGTGGTCTGGGGGCTGCACACAAACCCGTCTGGTTCTGACAGTGAATTCCTGACAAAAATGAACATAATCCCAAGCCCTTTCAATAATCAGGTGAAGACTTTCAAAGAGAACATTGTCCTTCAACCAGTCAACCTGTAAAAAAAAGCCTGGGAATCTCAGAATATTTCAGTGAAAGTTGAGTCATTTCACTTGAAGATCAGTAATTTGAACAGATCCTTGCTTCAGCAGTGGGGGGGGGGGGCAGTTGTCATGGCAACACCTAGAAACTATGCATGGTTTCCCTGCATCTTGCAAAGCTAATCAATTAGCTGAGGGTTCTTGACAATTGTAATGAAAACAGACACTTGTCACTTACTGGTAGTTGTCTATATCTTTGCAATATTTTTGTGAATGCAAGTGGGGTTCAGCTGTTTGTATGAAGTTGCTTTCCCTGAATGAATCGGATGGAGCATATATCCTTCTCTCCCCTGCTGCTACCTCTTTAGAAGGAAACAAATCGCTCTCCTGAAAGAAGAAGCATAATTACTGCCATGAATGATATTCACATTTAGCAGGGTATATTCTCAGTACAAAGAATTAGAACATAGTTGTTGTGATAGGTGAGTGCTTCAAATTCCCAATCACGCACCCAGTTAAAGGACACTTTTTCTTACTTTTCACACACGGCACGGGACCATGACTAATATTTCATCCTCTTGTCATTTTTACTATCTCGTCATTGAAATAGTTCCTTGAAATGTGCACAACTTGGACGATCTTGGCACAGTGATGGGTATCTCTCTCTCTTTTTTGCATGAAGTGGTGAGTATATCAAGCATCATCATTACTTTATGCTTTGAAGCTATGACCCACTGATGAGAAGTCTAGGGCTGTGCAATCAGGGCCGATGGAATGGAATGTGGGAAAGACCTTGGGAGATGGGGGTGAAGAGATTCTGCCCAGGGAATGGCCAGATAAGAGAGGGCAAAGCCCACAGCTGCATAGTGGGTGGAGCAAGAGGCTCAGAAGGGACCCTCCCTAGTTTCTAGGGCTGTGAAGGTGACGGTGGGAGATTTGCACTTTCAGACTTGCAGGATTCTGTTAATGTAGCCTTACAATAAAGTAGAATTAGCTCATCTAATTAGCCCCAGGTGTAAGGTCACACAGCTACCTAGAAACATATTTAGGATTCCCTTACCAACTTTGCTCAGACTGAAGAAGCTCCTTGGATAAGGAACGAAACGTTTCCACTGAGAAAAATAGAAATCCAGTTGACATGATTCAAGCTACAGACAATTCCACCTGGATGACTGAGAACCTTCATAGACTCATCTGGTTGTGTTTCCTGTCTGGTCTACCTGGGAAGGCTGACATCTCAGAGCGCTCTGCAGAAACAGAAGGGCATATAGCATCTTTACTTGGCCAACAGTCAATCCTTGTGGGGTGGTCAAGAAGGGAACCCGCCCCTTTGCTCTTCTGGCTCAGTAGAGTGGGTTCTTCTGCTTTTTGTCTCTGCGATTCACTTTGAAGATCTTGATTGGAAGGGTGGTCCTTCTCCATCCCAACTGGGTCAGCAGTTTAAACCCGTAGCTGGGCCCAGCTGTGAGGTCCCTTAAGAATGAGTGCTAGTCCTCCCATTGAAGCAGTTTGGGAGGGGTTTGAAAAAACATGGCAGGGAGAAAATGGCCAGTTATTTATTCATCATTATTCATCATTACATTTTTTTTCCTTACAGAGAAAGGGAAGAGGTGGTTCTGAGATATTCAACCAAGGTGACCCAATAACTTTACAGGATTGGAAGACCTGGAAAATGTCTCAGAACGTTCTGGTGGGGGAAGTCTTGAGAGTTAATTTCACTTTTTCAGTGTTTCTAGAAGGCTATCACATATGGCTTTGGCACCTCATAATCCAAAGACACATCATTCTAGTTGGCCTCATACTTCAGAAGTTCAGGGATCCAAAGAGGGCTTCATCCATGGATCATTCATATACTGTGTGAGTCTTGACAGTAGACCAGAATTTTTTTCATAATAAAGAGAATATTTATTATGAAGTTCAATGTTGGGGTAGGTAGCTTGATACTATCTATCACAAGATACTAACAAATAATTATTTGCTATTTTTGGTTCAAATTTCCACATTAAATATTGTTCATATTTTTTCAATATCAGATTTTTTTTTTTTGCCTTAGAGGCAGGGTTCCAATATATAATTATCAAAGGAAGGCTATATCAGTTTTAGCATTGTTCAAACAAAGGTTATATGGAAATATAATTAAAATAAAGTAAATCCCATTGGGGATCTCTCATTTAAGTTGAAAGGTAATGAAGCATAATGTTAAAGATCATTAGAGTCCCTGATTTAAGTCACTTGTACTTGAACTCATTAAGTGTTCTAAAAATACATTGTCTCAATCATTGTTACCTTCTATCATCAACCAATTGAAATATTTTGCATGTACAGTGAAGTGATAATCATTAATAATATTCCTTCATTGTCTTTCTCCAGGCAGGAGTATAAGAAATATTAATCGTTGTAAAAACGTTTTGAAGACACTCTGAAAAATGTTAAGTATTCACAGGTATTGCAAATTCTGATGGTCCCTGTATGTGTTAAGCGTTCTCAGCCAGATCTGGTAAATATTTGTTGCTGCGCTGTCATTAAACAGGAATGTAGAACTTTTAACTCTGAACCACCCACAGCTTCTGAATATTTCTTAGAAGCAGAAAATCGTGTAACACATGAAGGAGTTGACCTCCACAGGCCCAGGCCAGCCTTCCCTAATTTGATACCTTCCATGTATGTGCGATTACAACTTGGAGAATTCTGGGAGTTGAAGTCCACACTGGTCAAGACTGAGAAGTAGCTGGAGGCATATTAGATGAAGCCACGGACGTCTGTTATTCTCTCCAACATTATCATTCTATGAGTCTCTATATTTTTGAAGAAGACTATATCTGAGCCCAGATGACCCTTCTCTGCCTGATCTCACTTTCCCTGCCCCTCAAAGATAGTGGGGGAGGCTGCCCTATCACACAAAGTGATGTAGCATTCAACAGCCAGCCTGACTGGCTTCTGTACCTGGCATGGAGCAGAGGAACCATCTTGAGCTTTGCTTCAGACAACAATCTGATGGTTAACATCTAACGTGAACCACAGAGTGCTCCACAAGCACTTCCCAGAACCTCTTAGAAAGAACAGAGATCCCCTGGGAGCTGTACAGAGGGATCATGGAGATCTTTTGATGCAAAAGGTTTCCCTGAACAAAGAAATCATTGCACTGCATCATTGTCTCCTCAACTCAGCTAACATCTGCACAGCATATTATCTGTGAATCCCAAACTGAACTATATTTACCATTCATGCTGTGAAGGCAGGGCATGAGTTGACTGTTGATGTGAGTGGGCTTTCAGCCCGAGAATCAGCAGGTATAGCTGCAAGCTCTAATCAGTAATAACCATGACTTTGGAAACAAATATAACAACAGGCACAGCAATTTAAGACATGGTAATGAAGTCCAGACCAGGGAAAGAAATTTGTTAGCTGATTTATTCATGCATGTGCCTCTGATACGTTATAGATTATAAAATGGTCCTCCCAAAAGGTTTTTCCACACTTCAGTGAAGCTGTTTGTGAGTCGTGGATCAGAAAATCTTAAGGAGGAGGATGCAGGCAGTAGAGCAAACATCACCCCAACCTATCAATCAGTCAGCAGGAAAGGAATTCAGTCTGTATCAGTAACAGCACTTTAAGGCATCCAACAATCACACATTATTACAGGGAGCACTGACAAAGCCAACAGCATTACGAAATGCTTGCCTTTTCCCTCACTAAGCACCCTTTTAGAGAGGCTCATGAACATGGCCTTCAGGGGATGCAATGCAGTGAGGTGGTGCAGAAAGGTCATTTGTTTAAAGAGATACAGAGTCACCCCTGGTTTCCTGCACGAGAAGTAGAAAAATAAAGCAAAGATTGTAGCATGAAAAACTCCCTCTGTCAGCCTTAAGACTGAGCAAGAACAGAAAAAGGAATTGTCCTGTTGGATCAGTTATTCCCACAATGGCCAGCCAGAGGGCTTTAGGGGGCTCACAAGCAGGAGACCCACCAACATTCCCCTGCTCAAACTCCACCCCCTTTTAATGCCATCCAAGTTGGTGGTCACCACCCCACCTTGAGTAATGGATGCCCAGGTGAATTGTCTGTGGCGTGAATGATGCTTTTGTTTGCCTGTTCGAAATCACCTTCAGTCAGTTTCATTCCACTGTGGGTGAGAGGGAGCGGTCCTTGAAAGTTTTGGGTGCATGTGTGCATCTGAATACATCTGCGTGGGTGTGAGAGAGTTTGCACAGACTCCCAGACTTGCTTTTTCCTCCTTCTTTTTGAAATTGCCATTTTGTCTTCCCCACAAGGCTGATCTCCCCTTCTTATGAAGACTTATGATGGGCTTATATCTAGCAATAAGCATTTTAAGATGCCTGTGTAGTAACCACTCATTTGGAAGATGGGGGAAGAGATGGGGGATTAACGTACTTCCTGAAATAGATCTTCAGGAAGGTAAACCGGCAGTTAAGCTTTGATGTTCTGGAAACCCATAAAAGCTTTTCCCAGTCTTAAGACCTCTTGATATATTGGATTACAAGTTCTGTCACCTCCGTCAAGCATGAGGGTCATGGTGGCCTATCCTCTCTTTCTTTATGTATTCATTCTGGTTTTCCATGTTCCCATTAAAGTCCGGGAGGAAATGCATAGGACTGGAAGGAACGTAAGAAGTGAAGCATAACTACTCAGTACCCTTGGCTGCCTTGTAATGAGAAGGGAAGCTCAAACATGATCCTCACCAGGCATTGTAAAGTACCCTGGAACTGCAGGAGAAATGCATGAACCTCTTTCATGAGGAAATAAAACATTCAGGGACCTGGAGGGTAAACTTCAGCACACAATCCCACAGAAAGCTTTTTTCTCTTTTGTGAATCCATTTATATGGCCCTTAATATACTCAGGCCTTTCCCTCCCACACGCTCTCATCTTCCAGCCTCTTCTTGATAGTGTTTAAACATGCTCAGCCAAGATAGAAGCTATTTTCGTGATGCAAGACTATATGGAAAAGTTAATTAATCTCTCTCTTATATATATATATATATATATATATATATATATATATATATATGGCTCTCTTTGATTAGGAGACATTTGTGTAATATGCTGCATTCCAGTCATTTGCACACACATAAGCACCTACACATCCATCATAGATATAGATATAGATATAGATATAGATATAGATATAGATATAGATAGAGATAGAGATAGAGATAGAGATAGAGATAGAGATAGAGATAGAGATAGAGATATATATGATATATATATATATATATATATATATATGATATATATATATATATATATATATATATGATATATATATATATATATGATATATGATATATGATATATGATATATGATATATGATATATGATATATATATATATATATATATATATATATATGAGAGACTATATGGAAAAGATAATTAATCTCATATATATATATATATATATATATGATTAATTATCTTTTCCATATAGTCTCACATATATATATATATATATGTGAGAGATTAATTAATGATATATATATATCATTCTCTTTATATCCCAGAACCTTTTCGTTTCATTCTGGTTAGCAGATGGTAAATAGAACTTATTCTCATAGGGAAAAGTCAGTGCTCTGTTAATATTGGCCTCACGTAACCCGAGAGATACACTCAGTAAACTGAGTTAAACTGGTTATATTGTCTTGGAGCCCAGACCTGGGTATGGCGAGGGCCTGAACAGGAAGCTCTCAGGAGGTGCATTGAAGTCACGGCCGAGGAGGGAACAAGATACAATGGTAATAAAGTTAAATCCTCCCCGCACTGGGGAGAAATGATAGATCTAAGCATGTAAAGTCACCCCCCGCTTGCTTACCTGCCCCATCACACAAGTGGCAGAAGAAGAGTCCTTGCTGGTAGCTTGCAACTCAGCAACAGTCCCTCCAGCCAAGAAGCTATCAGTGACCTGCCCCTTTGCTTGAACCAAGACGGATCAGCAGACCCCTGGGTTCTGAGCATCTCCCCGCTGGTCCTGAAACAGCTTGGCTTGCCTGAAAGCTCAAATTCAATCCAAGAATCCAAAGTTTCCATCCTTCCCAGAATCAAGCTCGGACCCAAATTCAATCCAAGAATCCAAAGTTTCCATCCTTCCCAGAATCAAGCTCGGACCCAAATTCAATCCAAGAATCCAAAGTTTCCATCCTTCCCAGAATCAAGCTCGGACCCAAATTCAATCCAAGAATCCAAAGTTTCCATCCTTCCCAGAATCAAGCTTCGGACCCTTTCTTCTACCACGTTTTGGGCTTGCATTCTCTTCCCACTATAGAGTTTACCGGTGGCCCTCAACTTATGACCACAATTGGGACTGGAACTTCTGTCGCTAAGCGAGGCAGTCATTAGGTGAGTCATACCCGATTTTACTATCTTTTTTGCCATGGTCATGAAGCAGATCACATAGTTGTTAAGTGAATCCAGCTTCCCCCAATGGCTTTGTGTGTCGGAAGCTGGCTGGGAAGGTCGCAAATTTATTTTATTTTATTTTTATTCATAATTCGATTTACATTCACCGCTCCATCTCCCCCTAGGGGACTCTGGTCGGTTTACAAAAATCAAACAATTAAAATCAAACAATTAAAATAACATATAATATAATACAGTCACAATTAAAATATTTATGGTAATCATGTGACCCCAGGATAGTGCAACTGTCGTAAATACATACCGGTTGCCATGCGCCTGAATTTTGATCATGTGATCACAGGGATGCTGTGACGGTCATAACCGCGAGGACCAGTCACAAGTCACTTTTTCCAGCACCGTCGTAACTTCGAACAGTCACTAAATGAATGATCGTAAGTCGAGGACTACCTGTACAACGATGTTTTTGAACACAGAGCCTGCTTGTACAGACTGTATGTCATGCATCCATGTTCAGCCCAGGCTGGCCTTTCTTAGCCTTTCCTTGTTCTACCTTGTTCCTAGTCACATTTCCAAAGGCTCTTCTCTTGCCCAAGTCACCTTGCTTCTCTACATACCCTGGGAGAGCTGTCACTCATATGTAAATAAGATAAACTTTTAATTGGAAGACATCTTTAAATATCCTACCAACAAAGAACTTAGAAATCATGGAGGGAAAAAGTCTACAGGTGAATAGACTTTGTATTGCTAGGCTCACATTAGCCAACTTTGCAAAGGAAATTTGGAAAAATACCTTGGTGAGAGGAACACTTACATTCATGGAGGAACGCTTACATTCATTACTAAAAAGCATACAATGGATGTGTAGGTGCTTATGTGTGTGCAAATGACTGGAATGCAGCATATTACACAATTGTCTCCTAATCAAAGAGAGCCAGTGGTTAAGGCACCGTGCTGGAGACTGGGAGACTGGGAGTTCTAGTCCCACCTTAGGCACGAAGCCAGCTGGGAGACCTTGGGCCAGTCACTCTCTCTCAGCCCTAGGAAGATAGTAATGACAAACCACTTCTGAAATCTTGCCAAGAAAACTACAGGGACTAGTCCAGGCAGTTGTCAGGTGTCAACAATTACTCAAAGACACCCCCGTCAAATCCTAATCAAAATATCAGGAGAGGACATTAAGCTTTCTAAATACACAGTTGTTAAAGGTGAGGGGCTGTGCCAAGGTAAAAATCAGGGAGTTAAGGAGGCAAGCAAACAAACAAACATTGGCTCAAACTGTGGGAAACTGAGACTGCTTGTTGAAAGAAGCCCTTGAGTTATGTGGGTCCTTCATGCATCAACATTAATATTCCTCAGAAAGGGGTGATGGTGGTAGGGGAAGAAGACACAGATGATGCTCTGCCTCAGTGGTAACTGAATTTCAACAGTATCTCTTTTCTAGCAGTAAGTGACATATATAACACTAATTCTGTAAGCGCCCACATGTGCTGGATGCTGTTGGGTTGTAAAACAGCCATGTGAAAATTGTGCAAATCAGCTTGACATTTTCTTCCTGCATCTATTTGCATTGCTAACAGATACAACTGTCCAAATTTTCCATAATTCCTGAGGGGTGGGGGGAAGCAAACCAACGCATAAATGAAAAATAGGAATTGCAGAATATTGTTGAGTTTACTCCTTTATTGTATATTCCTGGGGTGGGGTGGGGGAAATCACAGCTGAATTTCCTCAGCTCCAATATTTGTGAAAGTGACTCAGGTTAGCAACAATATTTGGCTTAAACTTGTTTGCTAGGAGGTTTATATTAACTTTTTGGAAAATTGCCTGCACAAAATCTTTTCTTGTCTGCACTCTCTGAAGAGTCCAGGAATTATTCTGTTGCTTTTGCAGTTGTACATGTACAAGAACTGGCTGCTTCTTGGGGGGTGGGGTCAAGATTGCTATTATCAACAAGGCACAACTATAACAACAAAAAATAAAGCAAGCCCCCTACTTTACCATTTATACTACAGTTTGTTTTTCCATCCATTAAAGGAAATCTTAAATGTACTTCTATGTTCACACAATTTCTCCAGCACTGTTGTGTACTCTTGAATGAAACTCACTGAACTTCCATCTAAAATGTATTTTGTAAGCTATTTATTTATTTTACAACAACAGCAAGTCTTCAAAAGAGTTTAGAGGCACTGCAGAACAAATCCGTAATCATATTTAGTATCTTTCTCTCCACACAGGGCCTATGTGGAAGGAAAGAGGAAAATGGGGGGGACAAGAAAACCCTTCTACTGATTTTTTTTTTAAAAAAGGGAGGTCAATGGCTTTGAATTTAGGGATACCCTTCTGCCTGAGTAACACTACTTGAAGTCTACTTTTGGCCCATTGGCCACAACTCCTGATCCTCAGAAGGCTTTCTTTCACCTAGGAAAGAAGATGCCACTAATGGACACTTTCTTCTTACGCCTGTTTCAGAGGAATTAAGAGGCACTAACTGCACAAGTCATAAATGGGTAGCTTTTAGTGTTCAGCGTAGCTTTGAGTGCTCAGTGGCTTCTGAACATCACGGGCAGCTCTTGAACTGCATAATGTGAGTGGTGTGTGTGTGTTAACTGGCATAAAATGCCCTTTCAGTCTGGACAAAAGAAATGCAACCTTCATTGCATGTTCTTCCACAGAAACTTCTCCGATCCAGTGCACAGTTGACAGTTATTTTCCACTCTATTTTTCTACTGAGGATGGTGAGACTTGTCTGAAACCCCAGGAGAGAACAGCAAGAAGAAAAACAGTGGGATCTAGCAGCAAAGGTCTAGACTGCAATAACTAAAAGTATAGAATCCACTATCTCGTCATGGATAGAAAAACATTATAAGTTATTAAGCCAGAGCATGTCTTTTGTTTCATTTATTTGTTGGGATTTTTTTTAGAGGCTTGCAGTAATATTTGAGTTGTCAACATTGTACATAGTTTTAGTAAATATCAAATGTATTCAGTAACGTCAGATTTGGCAATGACTGTTTACCATCAGTCTGAAGACTTCACTGCCAAGTGAGCTTTGGGGTACCTTGTTGTGCTCGCTCACAGGCAGAAGGCAAGAAAAGACTCAGGAAAATGTGGTTAGGATGAGAGGGCTGGCTTCCAAAAAGTTCCAATTCCATGGCTGTCCTTTTTCAATAAGAGGAATCCCCATATTTGAAAAGATCCTAGCACGATCCCTTTACATCCCTGAAAACTGTCGATGTTCCATAAAAGTCTCCCACTGGTGACATGGCCTTTGGGATTATGGCTCCTGTCACTTCCCTTAGAGAAGGGAAGCTCCACCACTGGGGCGTGAAGTCCACTCCTTGTTTCTCCATCCCCCTTAGCAAGGAAATAGCTAAGGAAATAGCAAGGAAATAGCTCCTGCTATTAAGAGATCTGCATATCTTCTCCTGATCCCTGAAAGGAAGTCCTTGTGAGAATTGGTCCTCACATTGATAAAACATCTAGCAGCCCTTTCCAGAGAAAGCAACATCTTGAGCCTTTGCCAAAGAAACAATCCTCCTCTCCTTCAGAAGAAAACAAATCAGAATCCTGCCACCTTCTATACATTTCTCATTTGAAAGGAGAGTACTAGCTATAATGGTTGTATTGTAACATAAGGAAATAATGTTACATAATAAGGTTACATACATAAGGGATAAGACAAGCCCCCTCGCTCCTGGATTTTAGAAAAAAATTAAAAACCTGGCTCTGCGACCTCGCCTGGGGCAAAAAGGAAAGCAGTCAAACCTGGGGATGGCTGATTCCTTAGAGCCACCTTAGTTATTTAATTTTAACCATAGTCAACGTCACTTTAGAACTATCTGCCTCTTGGATTTTATTTTATTTTATTTTATTGTAATTTATTCTAATTCTATTTTTATCATAGTTTTTATTATATTTTGTGGATATTGTGTTGTGAACCGCCCAGAGTCCCTCCTTGAGGGGGAGGTGGGCGGTTATAGAAATTCAATAAATAAATAAATAAATAAATAAATAAATAAATAAATAAATAAACATCAACCTCCTTTCTAATAAACATTACTAATTAGAGCTCTGAGAGAGACTTGGTTTGGGGATTAAGCCTGACAGTCACTCACTGAATACTTTTTTCACAAGGGAGATTTTAATGGCTGAATGAAACCCATTGGGAGTTGGCCACCCGTTGGGTGAACCCATGATTCCAGAGCCACAGGACATTAAAAAAAAAAGTGTGTGTGTGTGGGTTATGATTGTGACAATAACTTCCCAGTTCTAACCTTCAAGGGAAACTCTTTTGAGTATCTGGGACACTCCAGACATGGGGCCGTTGCAATAACAGTAAAAAAGCTGACAAGCATCGCAATCTAGTTGGGATGCGAAGAAAGTCTTTCTGCAACCAACTGCTTAAAAATGGCTTTTGATTAGAAGTTTATCTTTACTGTCTCTATCTTTTCTTATCCTTTGAAAGTGGCCTGCTATATCAGACATACAATGAAGGCACCTGAATCACCAGCCAGGCAGATTTAAAAGCAAGGATAAGGTTTCTCACTTTCTCCCCAGATGAATTAAATAGAAAGCCTGTTTTTCTATTCATTTGTATGCATTTTCAAGAGGAAGAAGTAGATTCAAGTTCTTTCTGAAGTCATTCATTCTTAGCAGATGGGAGGTCAAATCAATGCATGCATTCAGCCATTGCATACGTTGATGGAAAGAGTCAAAACAATAAAGCTTATATCATGTTTTCTATAGTACTTCTACTTGCAGTTCATTCACCATCTATTGTTAGCTAAATGGGTTCTGTGGTAGTAACTTACAGACCTAATGCTCACCCAGTACATACTTTGGGATCCTATTTCCTGAATAGCATGTGCTAAGTTATGTGCAGGTGATTGCTGTGCTTGGCCACCCAGAGGAGACAGGAAGTGACGTCACATGCATCATGGTATCATTCTGCAATGATGTCAAAGCACGTGTGAAGTTGCTGTGGCTTCTTCTTGATGCCTATGTTGCCATGCACTTGAATGCCAACATTTTCTATAGTCTTCATATGCCTTTTAAAGCATGAAAATTGCAACCTGGATGACATATAATAAAGGTGATTACATATTTTGATGATGGCAATCTGCTTATATTCCAAGACAGGCTATGGGTACCACCATACTGAATTTGATTTTTATTCTAATAGACCCTCAACACTGAATTCTTGAGCATTTTTAACACCTCAGAACAGACTAATTTAATATATAATTTGTTCATTTTGTACAGTATATCATTCCAATATATTATTACTCCTTCATAAACATATTTATGTATAACAAGAACAACAAGAACAAGAACAACAACAACAACAATAATAATAATAAGAATGTATTACATTTATATGTCACCCAACTCTCAGAGACTCTAAAAAACATAAAGTGCAGAAACCATAGAAATATTATGGAGAATGACTAAATAACTTCCATCAAGGAACCATCCAGCCACAGCAAGTCACAAATGTGAAGGGAAAGGACAGGAGAGCAGACACAGAGGGAAGTTGGTGGGGGAGAAATACTGTCATATTTTGCCTGATATAAAGCAAGAAATAAAGGTGAAGGCATTGATCTAACTTCTGTATTTACCTGGTACAAGACAAGATCTCTTCCAGCAATAACCTTTGTCAGCTCTTCGTTTTGGGTAAATATCCTTCCTTCCTTCCTTCCTTCCTTCCTTCCTTCCTTCCTTCCTTCCTTCCTTCCTTCCTTCCTTCCTTCCTTTTCTCACAACAGTTTTCTGAAGTAAGGGAGGCCCAGGGATAAGGATTTGTCCAAGGCCACTGATAGCTTCAGGGCTATATTTCTTCTGGAAGAAAAGCTTTCAAAATAAATTTCAATGGGAAAAGTTTCAGGTGGTTCTGGAATCCATGAAACTTATGAATTATCAGATTATGTTTCCACAGACCTTCAGTTATAGGTGTGTTCTGTTCAGAAAGTGTGCTGCTATGAAAAAAGAAGCTTTTAACTTCTATTTGGAACATTAAACCAGCCCTCAGCGCTGCATGATGTACCTTGTCAGAGAAACATAGCTGTATTTTGGGACTTCCGAGGGAGGTATGGTGAACTGAAGACATTTCTGCAAAAGCAGAGCTAACAACTGTGGCAAAGACCAAGGAACCAGTGAGTAGATCAGTTCCTCGGAACCTCTCCAGATAAGGTGAGGACAGGAGATGCTCCTTGTGAGGAGACCGCAGGAAAAACCACAGGTTTGAGCACCAGGAGACAACAGGATCAGCCATCTTGCTCGCAACCACAGAGAAGCCTTTTAAAGGACACTAAGTTTGCAAACATCACTTTCTATTCACTTTTGGAAATTGCCCATCTTAAAGCTGTTAGAGACGTTTGGAATGACAAGTTTGAAAAGTCTTCATCGGGTGAGTTTATCTTCAACTCTGAACAAAAGAAAAATTATTTACAAGCTTAAGAACTTAAATAATTTGAAATAAACAGCAAAAAGCTAAATAAGATTTTGATCTAAGAAAGTTAGATTAAGGGTCCAGATAAATTTGGAATATTGACTCTTACTATAAGATTTCGGAGTTAACTATAAAAAATAAATAGCTTCTCCCCCATTCACAGTTTTTTCCTTGGCCCAAAAACATTTTATGAGGGATAGAAGGCATCTTGTGTGATGCTTGAATAAAATAACAGATATGACTTTACACAAGAATGGGTATATATACATAGACACAAAGAAAAATGTTGTTGCATGACGTTCAGTGCACAAAAATGGCAATCACACAGCACAATAGAGTCCTCCTCCTCCTCCTCCTCCTCCTCCTCCTCCTCCTCCTCCTCCTCCTCCTCCTCCTCCTCCTCCTCCTCCTCTGCTTGCAACTCAAAGAAGCTGTCCAATTAGTCTTCAGACTCTAATACAGCTCTAATCATGTGCTATCTCTTTATGCTGGCCACATAAGCTCACTTTGTGGGAATGGAAGCCCTTAACTAGGGTTACTATGGTTTCTGTGTTTGTGTGTGTTGTGTGCCTTTAATTCATTCTTAACAAATCCCTGCAGGTTTTTTGGCATTGTTTTTGGAAGTGGTTTGCCCTTGCCTTCTTCCTAGGGTTGAGAGAGAGTGACTGGCCCAAGGTCACCCAGTTGGCTTTGTGCCTAAGGCTGGACTAGAACTCACAGCCTCCCGGTTTCTATCCCAGTGCCTTTAACCACAACACCTAACTGTGTCTCTAATGCTATACTATATTGGTATAATTGTAAACTCCTTGGACTTTTAAAACCTCTTTCAGATTGTAACAGAATGTGTTCAAGGAGAAGGAGAAGAAGACACTTTTAGTTCCAAGAATGATTTAAGGATTAAATACTATAAGGAGAGAATTCCCAAGGGAAGTTTGACAGTCTGGGAACCATTAAGCAAATGGCTTAGCTAAAGCAGAATCACATCAGGGATTTTCTAAATATATCACAGCCCCTCATACCTCTTTCCGCCCTCAGTGAGATTCAACAAGAGGGTCTGATTAGGCTCTATGGTTGCATGTAGAGAATATGCCATGCTCTCTGGGGAGAATTTGCACACATTCATGTTCCACCAAGTATCAAAATTGACATTACTGGTTACAGTGCTTCAGTATTAGATTCGATTGTGATATTTTGATTTCTTGAAGGAGCATTAAAGCAACTTTAAGAAACCTGCTCAAGTTTGTTCCAAACTGGCCACCAAACTCCACATGACTGAATAGCACTTGCTATGATGTATTATAATATCTGCAGATGTAAATGCTCCTCAGTAAATTAGCTATTTGGACATTCTCACTAAGGAGTTCTTCTGAATATTTCACAGCCAGCTCTGAATCCTCACCAGCTGTTTAGCACTCGAGTTTCCTGGACTCAAGGCCAAAGAGAAAAAAACAGCAACCACGAAGACCCAGTTAAGTATCAGCAGTTTGTGGCAGGGTTGTGTGATGGGGTTCCTTTTCAGCTGGAGGTGGATTGTTTTGCAAGGATGACAACTGACACAGTGGAGGCCTTTATGCTTTTTGCTATACACAATGACATTATTTACAGTATTTTCAACAGGTAGACACTCTCCTGATTTCTCCTCCTTTTTCTCTGTCTCCCTCCCCCATTTCTGGGCTTGACAAGAGAGAGAGGGAAAAGAAAGGAATGGGCTGGGATTTATTGTCATGTGCTCAGGGTGGCTTGACCTGGAACTGCTCTGCCAAAACCTTACTGCTTCTCGGTTGGGGGAAGAACCTCTCTCGGGGTCTTCTGCCCAGTCCTTCCCCAGAGACCAGGGCTTCTCCCCTGATACTGGGTCCGCTTCTGGGGTCTTGGGCGAAGCTGTTGCCTGCAGCCAACTGGGTCCACCCTTCCCATTCTTGGGTCTTGGGTGGAGTTCTAATCCCTCTGGGTCTTCCCTTCCCTTCTTCCAGGGAAGCCACCCCTAGACCTTTCTTCTCCCTTCCTGACCAGGAACCAACTACTGCTCTGCACTCTCCAACTTTTCTTCGCAGCCACTCCATTCACTCTGTGCATTTTCTTTCCTCGCTCCAATTTTTAGGTTGGACTGCAGCATGTCTCCCAGCACCTGAGCAGGTGGCTGTCCGCCCCAGGGCTGTAGTCCCTAACACCTATATACTAGGGTAGAGCATCTCACCACACCAGCCCTGGCTAGCAGCCAGGTCAGCTCATCAGCCCTCGTGACCGCACAGATGCCCTTCAAGGCCCGAACTGAGCTGATTTTTCTCCGTTTACTCACTCCAATGGCTGGCCCATGCCAGCAGGACAGCAGCCAGGCCAGGCCACTAAAACCCATATGTCACGAGGGCTGGGCCAAAAATATTTGCCAGGACATTCTGAGCTAGATCATCCGATGCTCTGACTTGATTTGAAGCAGCTTCCTACATTCCGTTCCAGCCAGAACTAAAAATGTCTTTCCGTGTTTCTTCATAGATATTAAAAGTCACTGTCAATTCCTTTCAGGAAAGGCATATGGTTAATGCCAGTCATTACATTCCCTCTCCCCACCAGCCCCCAGGCACCAGACATCAGAAAATTTCAAGAATGATATCAAGAATGAATGAATGAATAATACCTATATTCTAACAACTACTGTATTTTCTTTCCTATTCGAAACATTTTTAGTAGGAAGGCAGTCAAACGGACAAAAAAGTATTCACACATATATTTAATATAAATAATGGCAGCACAGAATCTGGATCTACAAGGCAAGGAAAAAAACAAACCCAGCTAAGAAAACTGCACTGCACTGCAAGCCTATGAATACACCCAAGATAATTCTGCTGTATTAACGGGTTATTCTTGTGACTTGATCGAACTGACGCTTTCCAGACTGAAGGAACTATAGCAAAATTATCTTGTTACTGGGAGCCACTCCAAACTTCAGAATTAAATTGGGGGTTAACTTGCTCGGCAGCTGTTGAGATGCTGAACCTTGATTTAATCAATGAATCAGAGACACAGCTCTTTCTATAAACTGACAGGATCTTTCCAAGTTGTTGCAATGCAGCTGACGCTGAAATTGTCTCGCAAACCGTCGTAATTCATTTGTTATTGTTTACTTTAATGCAGTGCAGAAAGTGGAAGGTTCTTTGAATATTTTCAGATATTAGGGCATGCATGTATGTACTGTATGTGGGTCGGTGTGTACTCACACACACACACACACCCTCTGGAACATTAATCTGCTAAAAATCATCTTTCCCCTGTCTCCCTACCATTTTACTTTCCTCTCTGGTTAGTATGAAAATAGGAGGAGGAAGGAGTATTTGGTATGTTTGCCGCCTTGAGTTACTGATAAAAATAATAAAGGTGGGATAGAAAATAAATAAACAAACAAACTAGGGGAAAGCACCTGCAGGGATGATTTTGAATAGAAAGAAATGTGGGTTGGAAGAGTGTAGGCAGACTGGAATGGTAAGGACAAACTCACAGAAATGCTCCATGCCTTTGATTGGTCAGATGGATTATGTCTAGCATTTCTCTGAAAGAGCATCAGACCTGACTTTATGAACACTTCTGGAAAACCACTAAACCCACATTCAGAAATAGCCCAGCTTAGAGGTTGCAGGCACAGAAGATGGCTCAGAAGGGAGGGATCAGTGAAGAGCCATCCTTGACTAGTGAAGTCCACTTCTGTCCTTGTGGCCGGCAGCCTGCAGAAAGAGCCTGTGGATACCCATGGAGCTGGAATGGAGGAGGCGAAATTGTGACCCTCCCCAACAAAAGTCCTTGAAACAATGGTAACAATGAAAGGCAACAGAGCAAGCAACACACAACTGGCAGAACCCAATGCTCCTTTCTGACTTACGTCAAAGTAATGTTTTAAAACAACTCTAACCCTCTTTCATTGGAAGGACAGATACTGAAGCTGGAGCTCACATACTTCGGTCACCTAATGCGAAGAGAGGACTCCCTGGAAAAGACCCTGATGCTGGGAAAGACTGAAGGCAAAAGGAGAAGGGGACGGCAGAGGATGAGATGGTTAGATAGCATCACCGATGCAATGAACGTCAACTTGAGTAAACTCCGGGAGGCAGTGGAGGACAGGAAGGCCTGGCGTGCTATGGTCCATGAGGTCACGAAGAGTCGGACACGACTAAACAACTGAACAACAACAACAACAACAAAATAGGGCATGGAGGAGACAAAACCCAACAAACATATAAGAATGTGCAGATCAGACATTGTGGGGCCAAATGCCAGGTGTCCAGTTGGTTTCATAATGAAATAAGATCTCATATACTGTATATCTCACACCCAATCCAAATTTCACCTTGTACTTCCTTCTCTTTTTTAAAAAATGTAAACAATACTATGCTCACTTTTTGTCACCTCAAGGCAACATTGGATTTTATTGACCTGGAAAAGCTGCTAAAAAGGCAGGCCATGTTCTTCGGAGGCTAGAATGGTTTGACGAGAAGGTGGGTAAGAGGGGGTTGGATATTGTTCTAGAATGCAGGGTGTGAAAAAGGTGAGCCAAGATAGTTTTTCTTCCTTCCTCACAATATGAAAGCATGGCACCATGGTGTCAGACCGAACACTTAGGTCCTTTGGGGTTATTTTGCTATTTTAAATGTAAGCCACCCAGAATCATTCTGGAGTCAGCAGATTCTAAATGGGAGGAAGGAAGGAAGGAAGGAAGGAAGGAAGGAAGGAAGGAAGGAAGGAAGGAAGGGAGGGAGGGAGGGAGGGAGGGAGGGAGGGAGGGAGGAAGGGAGGGAGGAAGGGAGGAAGGGAGGAAGGGAGGAAGGGAGGAAGGGTCAGGGATGATAAAAGGAAACACTTCTTCATACAGTTATGGAAATCCAAGACATACTGGAGAAAATGAAAGCAGTTCAAATATTGGGGTAGGGTGGGGGAGGAAGCTGGAAGAGTTTATTTCAGCAGATCATCCCAACTAATGTTGTAACAGAGCTGCCTTGAAAGTAAGCAAAATATCAAAGGTCAACAAACCAGTTGAATTGCATTCATTAGTAATTATGTGAAAAAACTGAAATACTGTTAATACCTTCTGTGCTTCCCTCCCCAACGGTAGCATTCCCCACATTTCCGACAGCAATCCTCTAAATGCCTTATTCATACAGTACCGTATCCTTCAGTTTCTTTCCTGAAAGGAGAACATTGTATCTATTTTTGCACAATTGGTGATCATTTAGTTCTGAAGCAAAACCATTGTCTCCTTATAGATTAGAACATACTGTAAAGGCTCCTTCCTTTGTCAGCAAGGACAGCAAAGGCGTATTTTTATCATATAGAAAAATTCCTTCAGACTGAGCATCAACAGCCAATCTAATACACTAGTGGACTATTTACAGCTGCAGGACCAGTAGCCTTCTTGGATCTTCCTTTAAAATATCAATTCTCTGCATAGTAGATCATTTAATACAACACTGTCTCCATCCTACCTTGGAATCTGTTGGCCCAGTTGGGAACTTTGGAGCTTTATTTACTGTCTTCTGATTCTGATAGAGACAACTGACCACTTCATATGTCACGTCAACTAGAATGCACCTAACATCTATTCGGGGAGATGGGCAGGGATAAATTTAAATAATAAATATTATTTAAATAATAAATAAACACGAAGATCTGAACTTTTCAGAATTGTCCAAACAGGACACAAGTCAAGAAAAAAAATGATACGTTAAGAAAAAATGCATACAAAATTGTGTATATTATAGGAAAGGATGTTTTTTAAAAAAATAAACTCCAACAAATTTATCCATCATCCCTAATATTTATTTTTAAAGAAACACTTTTTAAAGGAAAGGATTAAGGCATCGGCTGATAGGGACAATTTTTTAAATAAATCGACTTAGTTTGTATTTTATGGAATAATATGCAGATCTGGGTGCACATTTCTGAAAGGTATGATGCTTCTTACTGCAATCTATATCCCTATGCCTATAAATGCATGCAATCCTGTCCTGAGGAGTTGGATTTGATGTCCTAAATGGCCACTTACAACTTTGTTCTCTGAACAATACATGCAAATTAATTGGGAAAACAGCAGGCACATCTGTGTGTGGTGGGAAAAGTGAGCTGCAGTGCTACATAGTGGCTGTTGGACGAGGGCCATAGAGGCCAACTCAAGCCCCCTGTAGCTCACAGATCAATGTGGAAAGTGAAATGATTTAGTGCATGTCAAATTGGCATTTTTGTGTTCATAGCAACTGCTTTGGAATTCACAAGGAGCTCAGTTTTAATTCAGGATCCCTTCTGGAATATTCCCTATGATTCCCCAAATAAATAAATAAATAAATAAATAAATTTTATTTATTGCCTATGATTCATTCTCTCTCTCTCTCTCTCTCTCTCTCTCTCTCTCTATATATATATATATATATATATATATATATATATATATAAATGCATGCATGCATGCATGCATGCATGCATGCATGCATACATACATACATACATACATACATACATACATACATACCTTGATGCTAAAGGAGGAGAATTGAATGCAATACATTTATGAATCAAGTGGTTATGCAAATTTTCAGCTCCTAAAGGAACCCTAATGGTGTTTACATGTTGCTGTTTTCATAGCATAATCTAGGAAGCTCCACCTTCAACAGGGGTTGGCCCATTATTTTAGTGACAACTGCTTTCTTAAACTCTCCAATGTCTAGCTTCTCCTGTCATCCCAAAATCAGCATGTGCAAAGCCTACAGTTGGCTCTTTATAGAGAAAGATGGATAATGAGACCCGCACAAGGCAGCCAATAGTATAATTTCTAAATAATGCATTCTTGGAATAGATTTAGTTGTTCATTTTCCTTTTGATCAAGCCTTCAAGCTTCAGAAATCTCCCCCTGAATTCAGTGAACTGAGTAACAGTCTTAGGCAGCATTTAGATGCTATCTCAAAAGTAAGATGGGGTGCGGTGAAGAGATGCAGTTGGTTTATGGAATCCACTCATCAAAGTTAATGCAGCTCTTAAAGTAGTAGCATCTTTTTTCAGGTTGAGGTGGAAACATAAATAGACATGGCTGCTTTAATGAATAGCAAAGAGAGAGAAAGAGAGAGAGAGAGAGAAAAGCTAATTTCTTTCATGGAGAAGAAAAGGAACAGGAAATTGGAGAAAAGATACTTTGACACAGCACTAAATAGAGTATCCAGATCTAGGACTGGATTAGACAGACTTTTAAAGCACTCCATCTTTTCATCTCCTGATGTAGTAATACAAATACATTGCAAGAGCATCAAATAATAATCCTCATAGCTTTCATTTTATAAAATTACTCTCTGCTGATTAATCAAGTAAAATTCTGGCCAATTAGTGTCCTAACTGAGCTGATTAACAGCAAAATCCCGAGTATATTTATTCAAAATTTGTTACATTCAGCTTGCTGAATCTGGCTCCCAAGCAAAATTGGGGATCAAGGTACAGTGTGCTATTGCTAACACTTACTGGACTAACCCTCACCTTCTCTATGGCAGTCCCTGCTGTCTGGAACAGAACTCCCCCTGAAATTTTATATGGTCCCAACATTGTTGTAGTTTTGGAAAGCCTTCTAGATCTCGATTTTTCAGCAGGCCCCATTTCTTTATCTATGCTTTATGGTACATAACTTGTTTTGTTGTTTCCCCAGCATGAGTCTCAGATATATTATTGTTACTTGCTTGATTTATCTTGCCTTGTTGTTGTATTAAAATTCATTGAGAGATACTGTTGCATTTGAGGTGGTTTATAAGATGGATGGATGGATGGATAACAAAAGTAATTTAAAAGTCAAGATGAGAGGTAGCATGTCACCAGCTCCAAACGCCGAAGGTGGGGCTGGTTGATGTCCCAATGGAAGGTCTAAGGATGCTACTTGATTCGCACTTGAAAAGGAGAGCTCAGTGGTAGAAAAGGGGTGCCCAAAAGTAGGGAGGGGAGGAAAAGAAATAGTTGAGATTTAAGCTGCATCCTGAAACCTAAGAATAAAGGATAAAATCTGAGTCTCAGAGCTGAAGTTTTTCATCAATAATTCTTAGCAAACATGTACATGAAAGGACTGCATAGCCTGTGAACCTTAAAAGCAACAATAGCCATCAGTTGTATTTGTCTCTTAAGGTGGTCTGTTTTCATATTTGTATTTGTACCGTCTTAGAAAAATCTTTTGGTTTATTCTACTCTCTTCCCATTTCAGAAGCAAAACTGTAATTCAGTAGCTACATACCTGACATATATTCTGTCTGATTTAAGAAGGAAAAATACATAAATCTCTATGGTGAAAAAGATACTTTTGCTTCTTTTTCTTTCAAGGACATGAAAGATTGTAGATTAAATTGAATAATGGTAATAATGGAGTAGAGACATATCTTCCTTTAGATGTCACGTCTGCAGAGTCCAATTTAATCTTTCCTTGATAGTAGCACTTCATTGTAACTCTATTTGGGAGCAAATTTTATAGGAGAAGCCTTTGTCACTGTGAATGAAAGATAATTTCAGAATATGATATGGGATAAAATGATCAATCAGGGACCATGCAGTGCCCTCATTCTCTTAGAAACAAAGCCTCACAGGTGGAGAAATATTGCTGGCTTCCAAATGAAAATTCCTCTGCAGACATGGAAATTCTTGCACATAAGCCTTCTCATTATTATTTTTTTTATTACTCTGGCTAATTCACACATTACCCTCAATGAGAGCAGATTTATTTATTTATTTATTTATTTATCTTATTTATACCCCGCCTATCCCCTCCCTAATGGAGGACTCTAGGCGGCTTACAATCTCATACATATTTAATTATACATTCATATATATACATTGCAGTGCACCGTGAGCAATTAGGGAGGGGGTAAGGGAAGCGACTCTTCTTTTTCAGGCATCGGAACTACAAGCCCCAGAATGCTTTGCTTTCCGAGCCGGCTGCTGACGTCCCGGAAGTTGTAATTGGATCCGTCGTCCTCAGCCTCCGTCCTCAGCCACCATCATGGGCTTCTCCAGATCTTTTGTCTTCGACTCCGAGGGCGACTCATTGACAGGACGCCAGCATATTGCCCCACGTGAGTGGTACCCATTTATCTACTTGCTTATAGCTTTCGAAAATGCTGTGTTGGCATAAGCTGGGGCTAGTGATGAGAGCTCACCTCGCCACGCGGGTTCGAACTGCCGACCTTATGGTCAGCAGACTAACAGCTCAGCGGTTTAACCCGTTGAACTACCGCACCCCAATATATATTTAGTATATATATTTACTTATGGCTTATTTGCTTGGAGTAGACCAACTTCCACCAATTACCTCCAAGTATTAAAAAAATAAATAAGATGAAAATAGTTGTGTGTTATCAAGTCATGTTCAGTTTCTGATGACTGTAGGGACAAATTATTATTATGGTTGGTCGCACAGTCAGCCAGATGTTTAGACTGGAGTTCGCATTTTTGTCCACCTATCGAGTCCTTCCCAAGGATATGGGTTAGACAAATATTGTTGTATTGTGATTATTATTAATTAAATTTATACACTGCCGGACTCCCAGTGACTCTGGGCAGTTTACAAATGATTGGTAAACCATCTCCATCTGTCTCCAGCTCCAATTTCTGGCTTTCCACTTCCAAGGTATTCCACTCTTAGATCCCATCCATCCACCTTATTAAAAATAATGATAAATATCTTCAAAATAACTGCTACAACTTGATGGGAATGATCTTTGGCAAAAAGAATATATTTCTGGCATCAAGACAGAGAAAGGGGATGCTTTCCAGCGTGCCAGAAG